>JARWLC010000010.1:17602500-18202500 GCA_033318265.1 Phyllotis vaccarum | reverse complement strand
GTTTGCAGAGCCTTGGAAGTTGGCTCCCAACACCCACATAAGTCTCAAAGCCACACATAAGTCCATCTCCAGGGGCTCTGAGACCCTCTTCTGGCTTCTGTAGGCACCCAATGTACATGTGGCATTCATACACACACATCCACATGAACAAAAATAATTAAACATATAAATATACATATATATATATACATATATATACACACACAGTAAATATTGTAGAAAATCACTAACTACAAAAACAACAACACCCCCTCCCAAAGCAGCGGGGTGGCGGTGGTGGTACAGTCCTTAAATCCCAGCACTAGGGAGGCAGAGGCAGGTGAATCTTTGAATTTGAGGCTAGCCTAGCTTACAAACGGTGTCCCAGGATAGCCAGAGCTGTTGTACAAAAAGAAAAAAAAAGAAAAAGAAAACAACTCTTGTCTTTAAATAAACAAAAAAAGCCCGAGTAACTTTTTGTTTTGCTTCTTGTTTATTTGAAGACAGGGTTTCTTTGTGTATCCCTGGCTGTTCTTGGATTTGCTTTGTAGACCTGGCTGGCTTCAAACTCACAGAGATCTGCCTGAAAGGCATGTACTACTGATTACTGACAACAAGTAGCTTTTAAATAGTGTTTTTGTTTGTTGGTTTTTAATTACATGTATTTATATGTGGGGAGGGTGGATACTACAGTTTTCCAGTGGAGGTCAGAAAACAACTTTAGGAGTTGGTTCTTTCCTTCCAACATGTGGTCCTGGGGATTGAACTCAAGTGGCCAGGCTTTTACAGTAAGCACCTTTACCACTGAGCCTCCTCACTTTTGTGAATGATATTTTTTTTTGAGGTCACCTTTGAGAGCAGGGGGTCATAGCTCTGGTAGTAGAGTGTTTGCCTGTAACCCTAGCTTTGATCCTCAGAACTGCAGTCCGTGAGCCCACTTGGGAAGTAAAGGTAGAAGATCAGAAGTCAGCTGCATACTGAGTCTGACACCTTGAGCTATATGAGACCGTTAGGAAGAGAGAGGCAGAGGAGAGACTTTTCTACTGATGTAGGCTTGCACTGTGTAAGCTTGGTCGGACTCTTTATCCTGAATGCTAAGGCCAAAGTAGTAGGGAAGGGAAGCAGGGAGTTACTCCATTTGCTCGACTGTCTGTGGTCCCACCCCCTCACCAGAAGGGTGCTTCATGTAGGTAATAAGTGAGACACTTGCCCCATTACCAACTTATAGCATGGTGCTTGCTTTCACCAAAACAATCAAGAACATAGCATAATGGTCTTTCTTTTATTGTTATTTCATTGTTGAGGGAGTCCTAATTGACCTACAGGACTAATTGCAGTTGTATTCAGCAGAGTACAGGAAAAATCTGCACAGTCCTTTGCATAAAAGGTGCTGCTTGATAACTCTGCAGGAATATGGATCGTCACTACAGACAAAAATACAGCCCGTCATTGGTTGGTAGAGAGTGCAGAGCCCCACACTTAGTTCTGTTCTTAGCTGTGACTCCTACCCAGCTGGGCTGTGGGAAGGAGTACTCCTGAATTTCCCACAACCTGTTTCTTTCTTTCTTTTTTTCTTCTTTTTTTTCTTCCACCAATTTCTAGCTTCTGGCCAGGCTGTTTTCCTGGTACAGATAGAGTGTCTCAGAAGTCTGTGATGTCTGGAGGAAGGAGTGACTTTGATTTGAGGTGGTGGATGTCTGCACACACAACTAGCATCTGCCACAAGAACAGGCCTGATACCCTTCTATAACACAGGTTTTAGAATCCACTGTAGCTTCCAGGTTGGGATGTCTACTGGGGGCCTCCTGTTCCCTCCCCAGCCCTGTTAGGGCCTCTATCTGCTGTATAATAGCAGCCCCAACTCAGAGGTTACTAAGGCAATGGATCTTCTAGAAGTCCATCCGGGGCAGGTCCTAAGTCCAGAAATTTCCAACTGGCCAACACTTTTGGTATGTTTCCTAAGAGGGGTCCTAGCTGATTATGGAATCTCTGTTTCTCCCTAACTTTCCCTTCCAAAATCTGGAGTGTCTATTCAGCCATCAGCTTTTGCTCTCTTAGCATCTCCTGTGAAACTTGGGTAAAAACCTCATACCCTGTTCTCAAGGATCCACCCTGGTCTTCCAAGCCCTTTGCTCCTCAGCTACCTCAGACCCCTCTTCCTTCCTGTGGTCTTGAATAGGTAGGATTCCAGGAGTGACGTTTTTCTCCTCAGCACTAAGATCTAAGCTCCGGGGTGGTGACTGAAGAAGGTTGTTCTATTTTGTGTCATGGAGCAAGGTGTGGCTTGGGTCCATCTATGCCTGGGGCGTGTGAGGAATTGTGTATGCTGGGTCCGACGTGTATCAGTACAATTTCCATACTTCTGCTGGAACTAACTTTACACATTGTGAATTGGGCTCTAAGGGGGTACGCGGTTTCTTTCCTTTCTCCTTTCCAGCCGGTGGTTTCTGTGAGAACCACAGAAGGAGTACATGATCACACCTGCTAGCCAGTGAACGATAGTGGAATTCTAATGCCACCGACCTATCGTTTCTTCCTTGGTACTGAAAACGAGAAAAGGCAGTCAATTTCTCATTGGATATCAAAGGTAAACTCCAGATCTATTGATGGCATCGATCTTGAGAAACAGAGGAAGAGAGAGGGTGTGGGAGAAAAAAAGGAGAAGGGGGTGAAAAAGCAGATATAAAGGGGAGAGCATCATAGGGATCAGAGGCATTTCTTCATTTGGGCTCCCTAAAATAAGATAAAAGCTTTTGATGTGGAAATGTCTTTCTGTATGCTGTGAATATCAATCTTTAAATAAAGGAGCTGTTTTGGGCCATGACAGGTACCATAGAAGAAGTAGGAGGGGAATCAGAATAGGTAGGAAAGGAAGAGCAGAGTCAGAGACAGACCAAGCCAGAAACCCAAAGAAGCAACATGTAAGGAACACAGGTGAGCCATGGGCCATGTGGCAGACAAATTAATGAGAATGGGTTGAGTTAAGATGTAAGAGCTAGCTAGCAATGTGCCTGAGCCATAGGCCAAACAGCATGGAGTTAATATAAGCATCTGAGTCATTTCTGGGGCCTGAGCAGCTGAAGGCGGCTAAGGGGTCTGGGGCTGTGAGTCTGTGGGTCTGGGCCTCTGGCTGCCCGGGCCCAAGAAACCTCAATACAACAAATTCTCATAATTTCTCTTTTTTCTCAATCTAAATTGAAGTGGGTTTGTTGGTGTTTTGTTTTTACTGTTAAAAAACCTGCTAACTGATCCAGGCCCTAGTTGCACAAATTTACAATCCCAGATACGTAGGAGGTTCAGATGGAATGATCACAAATCCTTGGTCTTCCTGAGCTCCAGAACAAGTTCAAGGCTGCCTCTGACAACTTAGTGAGACCTGTGCCAAAAGGAAAGCAAATGGAAATAAAGAAAAGAGAGAAAGAACTGGACCTACAGTTCAGCCATGAGCGCTTGCCTGGGGTTCAAATCTCTATCCTTGGGGACAGGGGACAGAGGACAAGGTGCCATTGACCAACAGTAAAATTTACCATGCACTTGCTGTCTTAAAGCAATATAAATCAAGCCAACTGTTTGGCACTGGTCTGTAGTCCCCACACTGGGAAAGTGGAGGCAGGAGAAGCAGGAGTTCAGTGTTCTCTTTGGTAACATAGTAGTTTCAAGGCCAGTCTGGCCTTCCGGGAACCTGACCTGAAAACAGACAACAGTACTGATATCAACTAATTATTTCAGTCCAAAATCAAGATGTCAGCACAAAGCTAACCCGCCCTGAATGCAGGATGGGACTGTCTAGTTCGGGCTGCTGTGGGCTGTCCTTGGCATTCCCGGTAGCTGAGTTACTTCATTACTGCCTTGTCCCCCTTGGTGTCTTGCTGGTGTCCTATGTTCATATCACTGCCTGGTCACTGCCCCGATTTCACTCCTGTGTGTCTGTCTCCTGAAGCCAAGATTATTATTATTATTTATCTTTGAATTTTATTCGTATATGCACTTCCTTGTCCTTTGTTACTAAAGCGACCTAGATCATCATTAAATTGCCATGGATTCTCTAGTTTTATCTTAACACCTAAATCAAGTTTCCCATTTTATCAAGGAAAATGCAAAGTATCCTCCATTACCTCGGGAAGCATCTTGGCTCTGCTTTCTTAGACATAGACATTCAAAAAACATCAACCCCTTCTCATGGTGCAAAAAAAAATTCAGATCTTGATTCAGTAAATAATTGGGACTATGATATGTGACTTAATAAATAGGAACCATTTCTGCCTCCCTTTATTCTTTAAGATCCAGCCATTATAGTCCCAGTGCTCGGCTTGCAGAATCCCCACTTGAGCAAGGCCTTTGCGTAACATTTTTTGGTATTCTCGGATGGCAACTGAGTCTCTTAAAAGTCATCGGCCCTGTTTGCTTTAGTAGAATCTACCCACCTAGAGGTCTAGAAGTTAACTAACCAGCTTTCTTCCCCCACCTTGACCCCAGAGGGTTTCGCTTTGTTGGTTTTCCTGCCAGCTTTTACTTTCAAGTTGAAAATAGTTCTTTTCGTCTATTTTTCTAGAACATATTATTCATTACCCCCTGGATCCTTGCCAACAGTGTCCCTCTCATGTTTTTAAAACTAAGATAATAGTTGCAGCATGGCCTAGAGGGTTCGAACCACAATAGGAAGTCAGGCAGTAATATACTGGGTATCTACGCCAGTGCTTTGCTGTGCCTCGGAAGGCCGACGGCGAATGGGATTCTGGAAACACAGGTGGTCATCCATCTAGGATCTCCAGAGCTGAAGCGGACAAATTCCATCAGGTAAAATTTATCTGAGTTCCCTGTTGCCCTCATAATGTCTGTGGTGTTCTCTCCCACGGGAAGGGCACCCTCCTTCTTCCCTGTTGGTTGTCTGTGTAGACAGAATATTTGTAAAGGGCTGCGTGTGAGGTCTCAGCAGTGTGCATCACTCCTGTGTACTCCTCATCTAATTTCCCTCATTCGAAACTGTAGGTCCAGCATGACAGCCTGATAGTGCCATGGATCCAATGGAGACAGATGGAATCTGGTCCTTACAAGGTCTGCCGTGTTCCCGTGTTGCTCTTTCATAACCGCCTGCGCTCTCTCCAGCCCGACCCCCTTGTCATCTCCCAACAGTCGCTGATCAACGTTCCCTTTCTGTAATTTTGTCATTTCGATAGTGCCTGCATAAACGCAGTCATGCGGTACGGAACCTTTTGGTTTCCTTTTCCCTCAGCACCCAAACCTGGAGACGCATACATACATGGGAGCAGGTTGTTTCTGCTTACTGCTGAGTGATGATGTCTGTGCTATGGTGCAGTATAGTTTGTTTTACTATTTATTCATTGAAGGACATCTGGGTTGCCTCGAGTTGGGTCTATTGCAAATAAAGCTGCTACAAACATTCGCTATTGGCTTTTATAGGAATGTTAGTTTTCGTGTCTTTTGGGTAAATGTGGAAGTGTAATTAGTAGGCCATATGGTACTTCTACGTTTGTGTTTATTTATGTTTTGCATTTGTTTGTTTGTTTGTAGTTCTGGAGGTGGAAGCCTAGGCCTTGAACATAATAGACAGGAAGTAAACAACTCAAAATACTTTTAGAAAGTCCTTGAAATTCACTAAATCTTCATCTTCCCACTAGGGCATATCCTAGGCCCTGTTTGGCTTTATTGTGTCTTCAGTTATGAAATTACAAAATTGTGGCTTTTCATTTATTTACCATGGGGGTGGAGAATGCATGTGTGGTAGCACAAAGGTAGAGGGCAGAGGACAGTTTGCAAGAGAAGGATTCTTACCTTTCACCACGGAGGTCTCAGGGACTGAACTCTGATCGTCGGGCTTGATGGCAAGTGCTTTTCCCTGTATGTTTTAGCTTTGTATGAAACTGTTTAAGCATTCTCAGAGGACCATCATTCCATTTCCATTCACACCACCATTGAGAGGGAGGGATTTAGTGCATTTCAAGGATTTTTGAAAGTATATTGAGTTTCTTGGTTCCTTCTCCTCCTCCTCCTCCTCCTCCTCCTCCTCCTCCTCCTCCTCCTCCTCCTCCTCCTCCTCCTTCTTTTCAAGACAAGGTTTTTCTGTGTAGATCTGGCTGGAACTCACTCTGTAGACCAGGATGGCCTCAAACTCATTGAGATCTTCCTGCTTCTGCCTCCTGAGTGCTGGTATTAAAGGCATGTGCTACCACCACCTAGCTACTTCTTGTCTTAATAAGCCTCAGAGATGGACCGTTTCCATCTTGGTGGAAACTGCCACACAACGTAGCAATCTACAAAAGAAGGCCTCTCTGCAAAGTAGCCTTGACCCTAATCGCAGACTTACAGTTTCCAGTTTGAGAAGGCAAAAACTGGCCTTGCCAGCTTGCAATGCTGTCACCTTTTAATATTAGCCATCCCGTGGTGACATGTTACTGTTGTTTGGTCGCGTTGTTCCCTGATGCTGGAGGATGCCGAACATCCTTTTATGTACCTGCATACCTGATAACTACTCTCTGTGGGATATACCTGTTCTTAGTTTTATAACTAAATTGTTTGTTTTAATTGTTCAGGTTTTATTTGTATTATATATATGTATATGCACATATACACACACGTATATATAGTGATGTATATCACTACTAGTACTACACCCACACACACATATATTATAATTTTTAATTTTAGAAATGATCTCCTACAGTCCAGGTTGTAGCTAAGGATGACCTTTAACTTCTGATCCTCCTGCAGCTACCTCCAAGTGCTGAGGATTAAAGCAGTCTATCAACTGACCTAGCCTCATGCTTCCTTCACCTCTACACAGGAGTCTTTTGTTGGATTCATAGTTCAGAAATAATTTTTTAACCAATCTGTAGTTTATATTTTTACTCTCCTTCTGTTACTAGAGCTTTAATTTTGAGAGATCTAATACATAAATATTTTTCCTTTAATGCTGGCCACATGTCTTTAATCTGAGCCCTCAGGAAGCAGAGACAGAAGCAGAGGCAGGCAGATTTCTGAGTTTGAGGCCAGCCTGATTTACAGAGAGAGTTCTAGGACAGCCACAGTTACACAGTGAAAACCTATCTTCAAAAACCAATAGATAAATAAATAAATAAATAAATAAATAAATAAATAAATAAATAAATAAATAAATAAATAAATAAATAAATAAATAAATAACTTTTTTCCTCCTTTAAGGATTGTGCTTTCGGTGTGGACTTGAGGAACATTTTTATTTAAGTTCACTTCCACATATTTTTAGACACCAAGCCCTGCTTCACATCTCTGCCGTCTACATCAGGTCTGTAAAGTCTTTTCTGTCCTTACTTACGTCTTTCTCAGAGAGCCACGGAGCTGCTATGACTCAAGGCACTGATATCAGATTGTGTACACAGTTCCTGATTACGTGACTCTGACTAGGCAGTGGGTCAGTTGAGGGATGTCCTCAAGAACAGGGCCTCAGGAGGCAGCCTGCCTTGGATCAAACCTGGGGCCACCTCAGAATAGTTTTGTGATCTTCAGCACGTCACTTGAGCCTCTAAACCTCAAATTTTCACATCATGCAATCTTTATGAAAATAATAATACCTTACAGGTTTTCCCCGAGAGATAAATGGAACACTGTGTATAAAAGTCTTAGCACACAGCAAATACATATAAAATACTAACCATTAACATTCTTCCCATGTGCTCTTGTGAAGACCCAGAAACTGTTCTTCCTCCAATCCTTTTTCTTTTTTCTTAATATTTTCTTAAGATTTATTTTTATTATTTTATGTGGTTGAGTGTTTTGCATGCACGTCTGTACACCACATGAGTGCCTGATGTCCAAGGAGGTGGTAAGCCTCCATGTGGGTGCCGGGAATCGAACCCAGGTCCTTTGCAACAAGCACTAAGCCAACTCTCCAGCCCCCTTTCTCTCCTTTTTATCTCTAGGTACAAATTAATCTATTTCCTCTATGAAGCCTTCCCAGTCAACCTCGGCATTCGATAGAATTTATTCCACACGTGTGTTACAGCTTTTATCACCTCCCACCTGTTATCATTTCTATGTAACCCCGCATCTTCTGTGGGCCTGCTGTGCCAGCCTTCTTCAGGGTGCCACTCTCTGCTATGAACACTCAACCTGTTTCTAATGTACCTACACTGGGGGTCTAATGGAACAATTAAACATTTTCACTATGGTCTTATACGTGTGTCTAGTTGGTTGTTTGGTGCTTGAAGGTGTGCGTCTGTTCCATGGAATGTGTATGGAGGTCAGAAGTAAGCTATGGGGTCTTTCCTTTCACTCTTTGGGTCTTGGGGATTGAACTCAGGTCGCCTTGGCTGGCGGACACCATTACCAGCTGACATAGCTCATCCTTTCAACAGGTTTTGTAAAAAGCAATTTTCAAAAATAAACCTTGCAATGTCTTAAACACAAGGTTGAGGATGTAGCTCCGGGGTCCAGTGTTTGCCTAGCATTTGGGAAGTTCTCTCTGGGATCAGAACCTAGACCCATCAAAACAAGCAAAAACATCCTCACTCCCTTTTTATGCTTTTCTAAGAAATTTAAAACTGATGAGATATTTGAAAGAAAGAGAGTGTGTGATAGAAATATTTCTTATTTGTAAAAAAAAAAAAAAGCACTTAAAAAAACTATAAATGCCAATGATAAAATACCAACAATCGTGACAAATTTCACTTATATGGTGGAATATTATGCTGTTGATGGTTTCATGGATTAGACGGCTATAAAGGCGTTTCTCTATAAATGCAAACAATAACCTTGAAGCCCAACCAGTGTAAATGAGGTTGTTAAAACACAGAACTACAACGCGACTTGATTTGTTTAAATAAACGGCTGTACGTAGCTATGCGCGCAAACACACAAGACGGGACTGAATGGTAATGGTCTTCTGGTAACGGAGTTTTGGTGACTTTCATTTCTGCCATAGCTTTTCTAGGACACCACATTTCTTATTTTGACATGAGAAAACAGGAATGAGGGCTGGCAAGATGGCTTGGCTGGTAAAGGTGTACGCAGCCCAGTCTCTCTGGGTTCCATTCCTGGAACTCACATGGTGGAGACTCCCCTCCCTCAAACCCCGCCTTACCCTCCCACCAAGCCTTAGCACACTCACTGCCCTCTCCCCGACACAGACAAAATAAAAATAAATGTCAAAATAATTTTTTTAAGGAAAATAAAAATGAAACCTATAATGCCCCGTGAGTTTTTATTGTTTGTCGGCTGTTCCTTCCCCTGGTTAAAGTTTAAAACAGGACCTTGCATGTCTGCCATGCTGGCCTCAAGACCAATTCTCTTGCCCCGTCCTTCGAAGTGTTGGGGTTACAGATGTGCGTGACAGGGATCATAATCTTTTCCTTACTATAATTATTTAGCTTCTCTTTGTGTGTCACTTTTATGATCTGTGTCAAAATGACAACTAGAAATGAGGCTCTAGTGACCTTTCTGTTTTTAAGTGTAATTTTTACAACTCTTTTTTACTTTCACCAGGTTAGAGACTTAAAAAAAATATCTCTTTTTAAAAGCACACACTTGTCATAACCAATTAGCGGGTGTCTTAGGACAGTTTGCCTGTGAACAACATACTTCGATCACACAACCCATTACTCTCTTTTGCCCCATCTCCTGCCTTCCCAACTCATTTGCGGTCTACTTTCCTGTCTCCATCCTTCCTTCCTTCCTTCCTTCCTTCCTTCCTTCCTTCCTTCCTTCCTTCCTTCCTTCCTTCCTTTTTTATTAATCTACATTTTTGCATAGAAAATAAAGAACATTTGACTTTCTAGGTCTGGCTTATTGTACTTAAACTAAGGTCAGACAGAAGGACGGGGAATCTGTAGAGACATTGTGGGAAAGGAGTCGTGCACCCTCAAATTTAGTTGACGCCTCTAGCCGGCTGAGAATAGGGTTCTAGCACAAAACCTGCAGTTTTCCAGGCACCTCAGCAGAAACCCCCTCACAGTCAAAGGCCATGGCCTAGCTGGTTTGTGTAACTCTGGCTGTTCTGGATTTTATCATCCTAGATTGTAATTTCACCCAAGGCACCCTAGGAGCCCCTCAGTAGCTCCATTAATCCATGGAGACTGAAAAGGGACTTCCCCTGAGGAGCCCCCTGAACAATTCCGGTCATCTTGAAGGCACAAGTGAGACTCTTCTTCCTTATTAACCTCTGTACTGAGATCCGTGTTCAGATGCCTTCAGATACTCTCCAGCTGCTCATGATGACTCAGCCTTGAAGTCTTTTCTCCAGCAAAGGCAGGAATCCACCTTTAGTCTAGTATTGGAGGAGCCCTCGGGCTGCTGGTGGCAATTCTTATCTGTGTTGGTGACAGCTCTCATGTGTGTCTCCTGCTGCACAGCCAAAGACAACACAAGATCTCCCGGTTCTATCCATTTCCCCACAAACAGCATGCATTTACTCTTATAACAAACACTCTATTGTGTGTGTGTGTGTGTGTGTGTGTGTGTGTGTGTGTAGATCTCATTCTTTCTGTTGTTTCTTTGGTTTTTCTTTTCTTCCTTTCTTTCTTTTCCAAGATAGGGTTTCTCTCTGTCATCCTGTTTGTCCTGGAATTAGCTCTGTAGACCAGGCTGGCCTTGAGCTCAGAGACCTGGCTACCTCCATGTCTGGAGTGCTGGGCTCAAAGGCATGCACCACCACACCAGCTTTCATGAGGATATTTTAAGTATAAGTTTTATGGGGTTGGACAGATAGCTCAGCAGTTAAAACTGCTTACTGCTCTTGCAAGAAGACCGAGGTTTAGTTCCCAGAACTTACATGGTAGCTCACAACTGCTTATATAACTCCATTTCCAGGGTTCCGTGCCTTCTTTTGGCTTTCTCAGGGATATTACTCATGTGATACACATAAATTCATAAAGGCACAATGAATGAAGGAATGAATTCTCCAAACATATATTTTAAAGATAAATATTTTTCTATATCCATATCTATAATATATAGATACATACGCTTTAGCATGAGGGTTAAGAGAAAGAGTTTAGAAGGATGGATAGACACACCCAAGAGTTCGGGTGTGGGCTTCTGTGAGAGTCCCATTAAGGACATTTCAGAGACTAATTATACGAATACAGTTGTCACTCAAACATTTCACTTCAAAGAGTCAAGTGCCTACCAACCAGCCCAGTGACTCAAGTGACTAAGTCCTTGAGTAAACAGTCTAGTGGGGTTGTATAAACATCACCAAACATGGAGGAAAATGAAAACACAAAAATAAAGCTGAGTACCAAGGAGGCCTAGAGAAGGGTGAGGTTGGGGACAGCCACCAGGTGTTTTGTCATGATGGGTGGGAGGTGGGAGGTAGGGAGGTGGGAGGGGAGGTAGTGTAAATTATACTGAGAAGAATGCCCAACCTCAGATGTGAGAATTTGCCAAGGCTCTGAAGGAATGGACTTGAAGAACAGTGAGAAGGCTTTAAGCAGAGGAAGGGTCTGGAGGAAGATGAGCAAGATGAGGCAAGACTGGAAAAGCAAAGCCCTCAAGGACTTTGTTGGGGACTTTGGACTGTTTATACTTAAAGTTAGTCTCATGGGGAAAGCGGGTGTGGTCGCATCGCAATAAGCAGTGATGCTGTCACTTCGGAAGCTGGTTGCAAGTTGGAGGCCAAGCGGGGCTATGTAGTAAGGTCTTGTCTTGAAACAAAGCAAAGCAAAACCCAAATAACAGTTCCAGAACCATAATCAGGCAACAAATGCCAATTGTTTTGAATGTAATGACCATTTATGATAATGATAAAACTGAATGAATTTTTCTCTGAATCAGGGTAGCCAGGCAGCTAAGGCCGCTCAGATGAGGCAGCCATAGAGACCTGGCTTGAATGTAACTTAATGGTAGGTTGGGCTATGGGCTATGATGTAGAAGAAGAGGTGTTGGAAACAGGCATCAGTGCTGACTTTGGTGTTGGACCTTACGTTTATCAGTGGTGGGATGGAGGGGTTTTTAAATTTTATTATTTTTTAAATATATAAGATGTATATTTTTATGTGTGTGAGTGTTTGCGTGCATGTATGCATGTACAACATAAGCATAATGCCCATGGAGGGTAGAAGATGGAATTGGATCCCTAGAACTGGAATTATATATGGATAGTTGTGAGCCACCACATGAGTGCTAGGAACTCGGGTCCTCCAATGAGTGCAGGAAGTGTTCTTAACCTCTGAGCCTTCGCTCCAGCTCAAGGGATGGGCTTTCGTTTTATTTATTTGTTTGTTTCCTTGAGACAGAGTCTCACTATGTAGAATTTACTATGTAGATCCAGCTGGCCTCAAATTTAGAGATTTACTGACCTCTGCCTCCTAAATGCTGGGATTAAAGGTGTGTGCCATCAGGCCAGAACGGAGTTATTTTTGAGAGACTTCCACTTACACAAAACTTGATTCTCGGTCAAACCATTGATAGAATTTGAAGACAAAACAATATAATGCAGAGTCAGAATTTATTAAAAAATACAGAGTAAGGAACACCCAATAGCTGAGTGTGTCCTCTGATTATGTGTTCTAGTGGTGATTGTGACAGGTTTGGTATTTTGAATTTCATCGCTCAGCAGGCCCTCTAAGTTTATAAGGCCCTCTCTACTTCCTTTATCGATAATTGAGACTGTGGTGTGGTTCTAGAGGAGCCTGGGGTAGGAATACAGTGAGATAAGTTAAAACCAGAAACCATCAGGGTTGCCCAAGGAATGAAGACCCTCATAGTTTCTACTATAAGTGGAGTATCTGGTGAAACCACAGATTTATAGTTGAGAAGGGAGAAAGGCCTAAAGCGAAAGCTGCTAATTGTGTTGGAATTTTCAATTCTCAGCCGGTGATACGGGGCAATTCTGGTCTTTTGCGGTTCTCAGTCTCAACGATAAAATTAAAGACTGGACTCACATGGAAACTCAAGAACAATTTATAGAGTTTTAGAGAAAAACCCCAGGACTGGCGAGCTGTAAACCTCAGCAGCTGCCTGGAGAAGAAGGATGGAGAAAGGAAAAAAGTTATCTCTCTGAAGCAGGCATGGAGGCCAGGCACAGAGACTCATGAGCTGCCCATGGCGGGAAGGCAAGCTTTAGAGAAAGTCCAAAAGTTAGGGGAGGGGCCAGGCGGGGCGGGAGTGGGAGGGTGGTGGATGGGAGTGGGGGTGGGGTGAGCCCAGTGTATAACGATTTTCTGAATAATTTACAAAATGGCTGGATGTGACCCTTATGTAGCTGTGTCCATAAGCTTCTGCACTAAGGTAGGGGATGCTGGGAAGGAAAGTGCAGTATCTAATTAAAGGACTAATTATTCAATATCTCTCCAGCTCAGCCTAAGGTGAGTTACCTCGGAGAGATGGACTTAGAACTAACTGGACCAGCCCAACAGTAACGTGTGGTCTCTCACGGGGCAGACATTCTGTTCCCTTGACCAGGAGTTTTTCTGATCTAACAAGAGTCTTCAACTAGATACCAGGATAAGGAGTTCTTTCCCTCCTCAGGTCCCCATGCCCTTTTATCCTGCCTCATAATTCTCGATGATGGCTCACCAACTGAGACCGAGATAGAGTCAAGATGTGGGAGAAAGATTAATTCTGTTTAGGGTAGGATGAGCTTGCAAGTAGTGTTTAAGAAGCTGCTGAAGATATGAAATGAGCTGAGTGTAGTGTCCCACTCTTCAATCTGGGCTTTCAGAAGGCAGGGGCATTTCGGTGTCTGTGAGCTCAAGCCAGCCTGGTCCACATAAATGAGTTCTAGGACAACCAGAACAACACAATGAGACTGTTTAAAAACAAAACGAAACAAACCTTTTTAACACAAGAAAAAAGATATAAATTGAGGGTCAAGTATGAAACCGGTGTTTGGAGGATACTGGGAGAGCTTACTAAGAACAGAAAATGACTTAGAATAGAATCTTAAAGGTAAGTAACATTTCAGAGGGTGAGAAAGAAAATGGACTCAAAGTTGGTCTGGGACAGAGAATTTTTTTGTGTGATGTAATTTACAACTCCTTCTGGGAAGCAATTAGTATTCTTGATAAAGTGTGTGAACAGTTCTCTGACAGACTTTAATAAGACAGAGAACTCCTTCTGGGAAGCTAGGGTTACCTGCCTGGCTGATTGACTAGCTTAATAATCTTTAACCAGATGCTTTCTTATCTCTCGTATCTATTATAAACACCATCAGCCAAACATTTTTTTTGTTATTAAATATCTCAATTAAAATTATCCTTTCTTTTAGATTTTTCAAAAAGCCTCTTCTCATGTGTGAGGCTCGGCCAGGGAATCAGCACAGAGGTAGGAGAGGAGACAGAAGAATGTTGGTGCTCTGTGAAGCCAGATGACCTCATCTCAAGAACACGGAAGGAACCAGTGAGGTGGCTCAGCAGATACAAGACCCACGTGGTGAAGGAGAGAACTTGAGCACATTGTCCTGTGACCTCTACATGCTGACTACGGCACATGTACACTGTGACTCTGTAAATGAATAAATAACTAAATAATGAATTTGTAAGAACTATCTACATATTACATATTACGGACAGCAAAATTAATTTAAAAAAAAAAAAAAGAGGAAAGGGCACGAATGAACCATAGTGTCAAAAACCCAAGGATAAAAGACCGTCCTGGGAATTTTTTTGTTGGTTTGGTTTTTCGAGAATGGGTTTCTCTATGTAACAGTCATGGCGGTCCTGGAACTCGCTCTGTAGAGCAGGCTGGTCTCACACTCACTAAGATTCTCCTGCCTCTGCCTCCCGAGTGCTAGGAATGGCCACTGGGCTGAGTCGGGATTTACCTAGAATGTAGTGTTAGCTGTGGAGGGTACGTGTGCGGTTCCTCTGTGGTGGACGGGGGTCGTGTGCATGTGCGTGTTCCCCTATGCGTTGAACTGGGTCGTGTGCGTGTGTTTCCCTATGTGGCAGACGGGGTCATGTGCGTGTGTCTCGTGTGCGTGCGCGTGTTTCCCTATGTGGCAGACGGGGTCGTGTGCGTGTCTCGTGTTCCTCGTGCCTGTGTTTCCCATGCAGCGGACTGGGTCGTGCGCGTGTTTCCCAAATGCGGCGGATGGGGTCGTGTGCGTGTCTCATGTGCGTGCGCGTGGTTCCCTATGTAGCGGACAGGGTCGTGTGCGTGTGTCTCGTGTGCGTGCGCGTGTTCCCCATGCGGCGGACGGGGTCGTGTGCGTGTCTCATGTGCGTGTTCCCCATGCAGCGGATGGGGTCGTGTGCGTGTGTCTCGTGTGCGTTCGCGTGGTTCCCTATGTAGCGGACAGGGTCGTGTGCGTGTGTCTAGTGTGCGTGCGCGTGTTCCCCATGCGGCGGACGGGGTCGTGTGCGTGTTCCCCATGCGGCGGACGGGGTCGTGTGCGTGTCTCGTGTGCGTGCGCGTGGTTCCCTATGTAGCGGACAGGGTCGTGTGCGTGTGTCTCGTGTGCGTGCGCGTGTTCCCCATGCGGCGGACGGGGTCGTGTGCGTGTCTCGTGTGCGTGCGCGTGGTTCCCTATGTAGCGGACAGGGTCGTGTGCGTGTGTCTAGTGTGCGTGCGCGTGTTCCCCATGCGGCGGATGGGGTCGTGTGCGTGTGTCTAGTGTGCGTGCGCGTGTTCCCCATGCGGCGGATGGGGGTCGTGTGCGTGTCTCGTGTGCGTGCGCGTGTTCCCCAAGCGGCGGACGGGGTCGTGTGCATGTCTCGTGTGCGTGCGCGTGGTTCCCTATGTGGCGGACGGGGTCGTGTGGGGTCGTGCGCGTGTGTCTTGCGCACGAGTGCATGTGTCATGTGCGTGTTTCCCTCCCCGGAGGACCCTCAGTTCTTTAAAAAAACCGTGGGTTAATGGCAGGAGTTCCGCTCCGTAGAGCACTGGAATGTATCCATAAGGAGTTCTTAGCGGGAGAAGAAGGTGGAGTTGGAGGCCCGGGAGGCCTGCTGGGAGGGGCTTGGGAGCACGCGGGTGGAAGGGTGGGTGCTGGTGTGGAAAGGTCAGCTCCTCCCCCTCTGTGACTGTATAAATCTGAGGACCGAGCCGCTGGAAGATCACCTGCTCTTCGGGTTCCGGAAGAGGAGGACATCTTGTCTGGTCCGGTGGAAACCAGCGGCTCTTCTCCAAGTCCTGAGGTAGGTGAGCTTGAAGACGGGAGCTTGAGACGGGCCCCGGGGAGAAGGGAATGAAAGTGGCTCCGGGACCCTTGAGGTGGGAGATAACAAAACCAGTGGTCGTAGATCCCAGTCAGCTCCGGTCGGTGATTTCCTTCCCTTTCCCCTCACCGAGCTTTTGAGTTGAGGTCCCATGGAAAGGCGGGGAACCCGAGGTGACGTGGGAGTGCTGGGCTTGAGGGCGAGCGCAACTCCCACGCACGCGGCGTCTCCCCGGGCCTCGTGGAGCTCGGAGGCACGGACCACCCGTGCTAACCCGTGCAGTGCAATGGACGGAACCGGGGTCTGTGTCGGTTAGGACAGCACTGTCCCAACCGAGCTATGTCTCCAGACCCACGGTTCTCCCCAAAGCCGCTTCCTGTCCAAAATCGGCCACAACGAACTCTTATTATCTGAGTGTATCTCTGAGTTATCCCAGAAGAGTTCCCAGGAGAACCGTGGAGCTTTGCAACTTGCCTACCAGGCCTCGCGTGTTCTTCTTTCAAATGGTCTATCTCATAGCACAGCCCGTAACTCTGAGCCCACTGATCCCTCCCTAGTCTCCTCATCCTGTCTGATTTCTGGGTATCTTAGATGTCTAGGTTGGTATCATGTGAGAGCTTCAGACGGACCCTTCGCTATTAGGACGGAAGCTTGCAAGGCCTGCTTTACCCGCCTCGTCCGCCATTGTAGGCCTTTAGCCTAGACTCAAACACAGGAAGCAATTTCCTTGGCTCCCGAAGACCTGGCGCCTTCGCCACCCCCCCCACCCCCAGGGGCTCTCTGTAGACCAGCCAGGCTCGCAGCTGCCTGCCTCAGCACTAGTTATTAAAGGCTGGCGCCACCGACGCCCCAGGCGCCAACTTCTCAGAGCTCCTGATTGGGCTCAACTCTTGCCCAATCTAGATGCCTCGGGAAAGCGCATGCGCGCTCTCTCCTGTCTCCCTCCCCCACACTCCCTCTTGCCCTCCCCCCCAGAGAGAAAGGTCTGTCCCACGAAGACCTCATCTCTTTGCTTTATTAAAATCAACCAATTTGATTCATCTCCCAACTCCCAGCTAGTTAGTTCTTGCTAAGGAAAAGGGTAATCTGTTGGTTTTTTATTTTCATTTGCTAATGAAGTGGGCTCAGACTATTGAGGTATATATTGGGAGAAAAGGAGAAAATGGGAGTCTTCCGGGAAAGGCATAAAGACCTCACGGGGTGGCTACTGGAAAGGACCGAGGACCCGGAAGGCCCCAGAGGAGGCTGTGGGAGGAGGGGCCGGAACCTGAAAGGCCTCTGTCTACGCCCCGCTCTAGCTGGATTCAACTGGCTCATGGATGCTCTGCTTCTGGCGAGCACCCCATGCGGTGACCTCAGTGTCCGAGGACTCCCCAAGACAGGGTAGGAACTGGGAATGTTGGAGCCCTTGGCCACGCCCACTTTCTAGGGTGGGGCTGGTTAGCCCGCCGTCTCCTAGCCATGACCACTTCACGCCAGACCCCTTCATCTCTTAACTGCAGGGGCCTCCTGACCCCATTCCCGACTTCAGGCTGCCCTTCTATTCTTCATCCTCAAGTCCCAGGGTTCATGAAAAAACAAAAATCAATGTTCGTCATGGTTTAGTGACGTTAGTTCTTATCCCAGCTTCTCGACAGGCCGATATAGGTTGTGAATTCTAGGCCGGAATCACAGAGAACCCTAGACCAGCACGGGCAGCTTAATGAGACCCTGTTTTAAAATCAAAGGTAAAAATGGGGCTGGAGACGTAGTCCAGAGGCAGAATAGGCAGAACCCAGGGCCAGAACCATAGGTCTATCTGTTACATAGGTTCTATCCCCAGTTAGGTTCATTCCATCTTCTGAGGAATGAAAAATAGACCAGCCAGTTCTAAATTTCGCAGAGTGAGGGGAGAAGGCAGGAACTACACAAGTATTTCTGTTTAACCCAACTCCTGTCCGCATGTCCATCCGTGTTTGGTCCCCCCTCCCCCATCTTCTTTCTCCCCCTCTCCGCCCCTTCCCCTTCTGCCCCCCTCCTTCCGTCCTTTCCCCTTCCGCCCCCCTCCTTCTGCCCCAACCCTCAACCCTCTCCTTCCGTCCTTTCCCCTTCCGCCCCCTCCTTCTGCCCCAACCCTCTCCCCTCGTTCCGTCCCTTCCCCTTCCGCCCCCCTCCTTCTGCCCCAACCCTCAACCCTCTCCTCCTTCCGTCCTTTCCCCTTCCGCCCCCTCCTTCTGCCCCAATCCTCTCCCCTCTCCTTCCATCCCTTCCCCTTCCGCCCCCTCATTCTGCCCCAACCCTCAACCCTCTCCTCCTTCCGCCCCTTCCCCTTCCGCCCCCCACCTGCCCCAACCCTCCCCCTTCCTTCCGTCCCTTCCCCTTCCGCCCCCCTCCTTCTGCCCCAACCCTCAACCCTCTCCTTCCGTCCCTTCCCCTTCCGCCCCCTCCTTCTGTTGCCAACACCCCCCTCCTCCCTCCACCCCTTCCCCTTCCGCCCCCCATGTTGTGCCCCAACCCTCCCCCTTCCTTCCGTCCCTTCCCCTTCCGCCCCCCTCCTTCTGCCCCAACCCTCAACCCTCTCCTCCTTCCGCCCCTTCTCCTTCCGCCCCCTCCTTCTGTTGCCAACACCCCCCTCCTCCCTCCACCCCTTCCGCCCCCCATCTTCTGCCCCAACCCTCCCCCTTCCTTCCGTCCCTTCCCCTTCCGCCCCCCTCCTTCTGCCCCAACCCTCTCCCCTCTCCTCCCGACCCTTCCCCTTCCGCCCCCCTCCATCTGCCCCAACCCTCAACCCTCTCCTTCCGCCCCCTCCTCCCCCAACCCTCCCCATTCTCCCCTCCTTCCTCCGCCCCTTCCGCCCCCTCCTCCTGCACCCCCCCCCACGTGTTCCTCCGTCTCACGGGTACACCACCAATCCTGGGTTTTATGAGATGACTTCTGAAACACCAGTGGGTTAGTATTGCCTCATAGTTTCTGCTCATGTACATGGCTGGATTTGTAAATCCTCAAGTCTGAGTGGGGCCAACAGAAATGGGTTTCTGACTAGTCCTCAGTGCTCCAGATGCTAGGCTGGTAAAGATTGCCTTTTCGATGACGACTTTTCTAGTACGAAGATAAGGCTAGATGGGGACTAGAGTCCATTTTCCGATAAAAAGAACAATAGGGTGGGACGAAAAGGTTTTGGAAGTCTTAAAGGTAGTTATAAAAAAAGGTAGATAGTTGAGCCTGATGATAAAAATATCAGGCATTTCCACAGGATGAGGAGGTCCAGGGAGGGTGAAGTGTCCAGGAATGTATAAACCAAAGTGACCAGACAGACCCTAAGTTAAAAGTCACCAACCACATGGAAGACTTCTGAACAAAAATGAATACCATAGTTGCAAAGGATGTTTGACATTCCAACTTCAGGAAAATGGCAGAGAAAACATAAAAATGTGGCAAGGTTTACAAGAGTTAGGTCTATGAAGTTATTTCTTTCATGTTCCTGGTTTCAAAGTTCTATGATATTTATAGATAGCGAGTTTTCTTAATTTGGATCCCATTAGCCTTAAACATTTCTACCTGGCTGGTTATGAAGCACAGCAGAATTAAAGCGACCAAAACATCACCAACAAAATTGGCAAAAGAAAACAAAAAAGGAAAATCTTAAGGCAACCCCCCCCCAAACTGTGTTTGGTACCAGTTACCAACAAAAGTGTCATGGGTGGGTACTGGGGTTTATCAGTCATTTCATTGATTGAAGACTGTCAGCCTATGTGGAGGGGCCATAGGCTGTTCAGGAATGGTGACACGTAGTCATCCAGTACTTATCTTTGTACCTTGCTTGTCTCCTGCAAATAAAATAGAGCCCTCCTCCATATAAATATCCCAGGAAGTTAAAGTGATCCTTGTCAATCATGTCGTCAAGAGTATTCTTAAAAATCCCTTTTATAACACCATTTAAATTCTTAAAAATCCCTTTTATAACACCATTTAAGATACAAATCAAATTTAAAGTAAGAAATACAAATGAATTTTAGATCGCAACCCATTCTAAGGCTGACCTTATTAAAGAAGAAAATCTGCGTCTTTGTACATACCAACTGGCAGTGGGGTTTGCCTTAAAGGACTCTCATTCTCCCTGAAGAAATGAAGGATGCACAGAACTGCCTCCCATTTCAAATACAAACTGCCCTTTCCTTGGTAATACTAGGAATGGAACCCAGGGCCTCATGAGTGCCAGGCCAGTGTTCTGCCTCCAAGTTGGATTATCCTGAAATATGAACAGTTTACCTCTTGCCAAGGCCTTTCACTTCTTGACCTGAAAAGTGCACAAAGGAGATGACCCAGTGAGTTTTCAGAGTATTAATTCTGTATGGTTTTCTTCAGCAATATGAATAAACATACCCAAGTTTTTATTTTGTTAGGAATCTGTTAATACAGAAGAACACCACGGCTGAGCTGGGTATGACTAGGGATGCAAGGGGTGTATGCCATTGTAATTACCTCATGAAAACCCATCTGCTAGGAAAGGAGCGTCTTGGAATTTCTACCACACCTTGTAGCAATTTTCTTGAACCACCCTCCTCCTCTGACAGCACAGAGGGAATTAGCAGAATGTCCCAGAGACTAGGCAAGGGTGATCTTGATGATTTGGAGAGTGACAGGAATGAGTTTTAGTTTCCTAATTGTCAGGTTCGCATCTTACATACTTACTCTTGGCTGTGCTGTCTTGTGTTGCTCAGAGCAAACCATGTCATTGCCTTTCCTAGATTAGAAAGCAGTTGGCTTTATGAAAGTTTCCTTTGTGGGCTGATGGCAGAAGATGTCTATTATTTTAAGAAATACCAACTCCGGTCATGAATGACAATTTTTTTTTTCCTACCTGTTCCTTGTGGTTTCAAGTTGTCCTCCATTTCTTCAATGAATCATTACTTTTGTAAGTTTGTTGATCAAATTAGGTAGGTGTGGTGGAACATAGCTCCATCCCAATTCTCGGGAGGCAGAAGCAGGCAGATCTCAGTGAGTTCCAGGTCAACCAGCGCTGCATAGTGGGACCCTATATTCCCCACCCTTTGATGCCCCCACAAAAAGTTAGTCTAGTCAAATGTTAATGAGGAAAGAGATCTTTATTATCATTCCTATCTTTCAGGCTCAAAAACAGGGTCCAAAGGGGTAAGTCCTGAATCCTAAAGTAGTTGGTGGGTGTCTTCCTACTTCTGGGCCCAGGCTACTTACAGCATAAGGTACTGCCTCAGGTGAGTATCCCAGGCTAGTCTAGAACTCCTGATCTCCTCCTATTTCTGGGATTGAAGGTGTGTGTCAGCACTTACGTATAGGTGGTTCTGGGATCAAATCCTGGGCTTCCTGCTTGCTAGGCAAACACTGCCAGCTGAGTTACAATCTTCAGCCCCTGAACAGTATTCTGAATTCATCATAATTGAGAGGATGTTCTGGCCACAGCCTCTTGTGTTGTGGGGAGTTAGTGTGCCATTTTACATGTGTTGGTTCCCTACTAATTTTATATGCTTTGATTTTATAGTCTGATGTTTTAGGCATGTGGCCAGTTGTAAAAAAAAAGCTAACAAGCAAAAAAATGGTTTTATTTTTAAAAATATCCTTATAATTATTTTTTTGATGTGTATAGTATGATTTTTACCCGTATGTATGTATGTACCTAATACTCACGGAGATCAGAAGAGAATGCTGGGTTCCCTGCAGCTGGAGTTAAGGTGACTATGAATGGATGTGGTTAATGGGAACCAGCCAGGCTTTTGCAAATGGCTCTTCATGTTGAGCCATCTATTCAGGCCCCCAAAGAGAGGTTTTTAAAATATTTATGTGATAGAATGAGTAAAGGCTCTCCAGAAGTTAGAATGGTGACCTGGTAAAGATGAAAGTGGAGAAGTAGACACCTCCTTTAAAGCCGCTAACTCCCGTTGGTTATCCCATTGCTCTCTTCTGGTTCCCTTCTCAGTACCCTTTCAATTAATTAACTATTTCTCTAGTTGGTTTGTTTTTGCGACAGGGTTTCTCTGTAGCTTTGAAACTTGTCCTGGAACTCACTTTGTAGACCAGCCTGCCTCTGCCTCTTGAGTGCTGGGATTAAAGGCCTGTGCCACCACTGCACTGCCCAGGCTCCTAGCTTGCCTTTTACTTTTCAGCTTTTTAAAGAGGGTCTTACTGAGTTGCCCAGTCTAGCCTTGAACTCTGCCTCTATAGGAGGTCTTGAACTTGATAACCTGCCTCTGCTTCCCAAAGTAGCTGTGATGACAGGTCTCCATTACTAGGTCCAGTTTATCTCATTCCTCAGAGCCAAGTCTCCAGTTTAAGGGCCATGTTTTTGTTTTTTTTTTTCTTTTTTCTTTTAAACATCATTCTATTACTCAGGAGGAAAAAAAGCAAGGCATAGAGAAATTGTAAACCATGGCCACACAAAACAAGTAGGCTGTGGAGTAGAGCCACATCCAATCCAGGATCTCTGTGGTATGTGTGGTAAAGCACCAAAGTACCAGTAACTGCAGGCCACTCAGAATCAGTAAGGGTTCAGCCATCTTTAGTACAGTGTCCTGGGCAGGGCTGAGTGAGCACAGTAGGTCCTACCAGGGAGTCTCTGCTTCTTACTAAGGAAATGGGAGAGGAAGAGAGCACACACAGACATTCAGGATTTCTGCTGCTTTATTTACTCTTGTTTCCTGAAAATCGAAAGGCATGTTGGGTTTATTTTCCCATTTATCAGACTATGATATTTGGCATGTATGACTGTGAATCAAATGTGTTTTATTCAGAATTATGATCCCAGTGCATAGACTTGTCTTTTGGGTTCAATATCAGATTTTGTAATTAATAACCATTGTTCCTATTTACTAAATAGGGATTTTAATGTGTATTTCCCTCCTTTGGATGTTGAATGTGCTATACGTGGATTTCCTCAGGGTTTCTATGAAAATAATTATTCTCCACATAAATTAGTTTGTTGTAGAATGTGGAAAAGCAACAACTACTAATTTTATGTATCAGCACGAATCTTTGGCGACTGCTTTTATACTGGTCTAAAGTTGGAGTTTTATTTATTGACATTAGACACAGTCCTATTTGGAAGGAGAAAATGTCCAGTCTGACCAGAATCCTCTGTAACATGAGAGTAGTAGTAATAGTTTGCAGAGGATGGCTGTCTTCTAGTGTATTAACGCTAATTTGCAGTGATAAAGCTGGTGTCCCCCTTCCAGAACTGGATTGTCTGCCTAAAACTGTCATTCGAATTCACAACTCCTTCAAACCTGTTACTACAAAACAACTATTTTGTTATTCAGCCTAAAATTAAAACATTTCACTATATGCTTTAATAAGCACGTTTTTAATTGATCTGATTTAAATAAATTACAAGAAATGCATTTCTGCATATCGTCCAGTGTTGGAACTGGGACAGCAGTTTGAAGGGGGTGATTTTAAAACCCATCTCCCTGCTGGGAGGCACCTGGAGGGCTTGGGGGCTTAAGAAGTGGGTTCAGGGGGCGAGCCCCTGGCTTCAGTCAGGACCCGAAGAGTTAACGGGAGCGAGCCCCCGCCAGTGGCTCCCCGCCCCACCGTCCCCACCCTCTTCTTTTGGCTGGGGATTAAAGTGCTCCCCCCTGTGGCAGCAGTGACCCAGAAATGAGCCTGCGTCCCCGCGCTTCCTCCGCCGCCAGCCGCACGCCCGACCGGGAGGGCCTGGGCGCGCCGGGCCGGCCGAGCGCGCGGGCGGCAGCAGGGGCCCGCCCGGCTCCCCGCGCGGCCTCGGTGGCCCGGACCCATGCGGCACGGCGCGCAGCCCGCGGAGGCCCAGCCCGTGCGCAGCAGGTACGCGGGGGCGGAGGCGCGGGGGCGCGCGGGTCGGGGTGCGCGTCTCAGGCCGCGGCCGCGGCGGCTGCAGGACGAGCCGAGAGGCTCAGCCATATTTGATGGTTTTGTTGCTTTGCTCAGGAGTTCTCGGGAGTAATGTAATGCCGAAGGTCGCTGCCTAGTGGAAATAATATAGTACGTCATTAATATGGCGCCAAAAGATTGGGCTGTGGATCTGTAGCGCGGAGGGAGGAGGCGGCCGCCCGCGCCGCGGCACTATCCCACCAGCAACTTGGGCATCGCCGGGCGGGGGCCGGCGACGAGGCCGGGATGGCCGCGGAGCCCGAGAATTGATCGGTGTCGGATCAGTAAGTTCTATTCCGATTATTGTTATGTTCAAACGGAGGAGGGCGAAGGCTTAGAGATTTTCCTTTTAAACGTGCGAAGAACGTTTTCAGGTGATTCATCAAACGTTTTCAGAAGCAGAAACCCAGTTTAGTTTATACATTTAAAAAAAAAAAAAACCCAAAGTGCCTTAGGCTGCATGAAAGTGGAAATCATAGTAGCAACTTGGTAGACAGATGGTTATGGCAGAGCGCAGGTTCGCGTACATATAGGATTCCAGAGTGTGTGACAGTATGTGTGGGGGAAGGAGGGTATGAGGGTATGTTTTTCCAAAATAGGTGTGAAAGGGGTAGGTACATCTGTGTGAAGTGGCCGCAGAACTGGTTCTTGTCATCGCGTCACCACATGTCCAAAATATTCATTGCATCAATTCAAGGGCAGTGAGAAGGGGGCGAAGGGAAAGCTTGGCAATTAGATTTTTCCAGAATGGGTTTCCAATGATGAGACCTTTTACTTGCAGCGATACTGCTTATAAAGTGAAAAAGACTTCATCGGTGAAATTGGGAAGGACTTCCATCGGTTGAGCAAAGTACCTATTAATCATGAACTTAAAACGGATTGCAGATTGCAACCTTTGGCATCATCTGCAAATTGTGGGGGTGGGGTCTCTGGGTCTCCTCGCTGCCTTACGTGCACATGCACATGCGGTGTGCACCCCGGGACTGCAAGTTGCAAAATCTTCCCGGTGCACGTGTCTGGTGCCTGTGAGTGTGTTTGCGAGTTGGGTGCTGTTGTTCAGTAGCCAGTATGCTTTCCGGGTCGGCTCGGCGTGGGCTTGCAAATACGGGAGAGGGATGGAATGTGGAATGTTGACCGGAGAACCGAATCCTTTCGGAATGGTCCCATTTGCTTGAGAAATCCGATACCTTCCACCTCCTACCCACCCCCCCTTCGCCGCCCGCCTTCGGACAGGAGGCGGGGCCGAGGGCGCCGCTGCTGCTCAAAGTGGCGGAGCGCGGCGGCGGGAGGCAGGTGCACAGCACCGCCGGTGGGGGTGCCTCAACTTCCGCGGGCGTTTAAATAGCAGCCAGTCTCCCCTCCCACCGGTAATAGGTGACCTAGCGACCGCGGGCGGCGGGGGAAGGGCCTGGGGACGCCGGGGCACGAGCCTACGCGGCACGTGGGCAGGTGCTGGTTGGCCCCAGGGCCAACTTTTGCAGCCCGCCCTCCTGTAGGGGCGAGAGGCGGCGGGCGTAGAGACGGGGCCGGGCGGCGGCCCCGAGGCGGCTCCCTACCGCGGCCCGAGCGTCGCCTAACGGTCCTAGGCACTTCGGGTCCGCTCGGGGGTGGTCCGACCCCGTCCCTACGCCGGCACCCCGCACAAAGCCCGCGGCACGGGGTGGCCGCCGCCCGATGCCGTCCTTGTTCCCGCGCCGCGGTGGCCGCAGGCGTTTGTTTGTTGCTTGCGCGCCGCCCTGCGCGCCGGATGGCTTCCTGTGACAGAGGTGATCCACAGTTTCCAGAACTGTCTGGGGGCGGGAGCGCGAGCCGAGCTCGCCTCGTTGCTCTGTCGCTGCTCTGCTGATCCCGGGGCCCACGGGGAGGCCGGGGAGGGACGGCGTAGCCGTTTGCTGCGGCGCTAGTGGCGTGCGGACGCGAGGGAGCGTTTGATTTGCAACTGGGGCCGAGCGGATTGGTGCAGCTGGCGGCAGCGGGCGGGAGCGGCGGCGGGGGGTGGCCACTTTCAAACGCCGAGGGCGGCGGCGCGGGCGCGGGCCCGGCTGCGCGGCGGGGAGGCAGTGTCATCCCCGCACCGGGGCCGGAGTTACTTTCCCCTCCTCCCGCGCTGTTGTTCCTGTCGCCTCGGGAGGAGCGGGAGCGCGAGGGGGCGGCGCCGCGCGGTGCGGGGCCCTGCGCTGGGCGGGCGGGCGAGCGAGCGGGAGGAAGGCCGGGATGCCCGCAGTCCACGGCCCCACCCCGGGTCTCCAGCCGGCTTCTGCACCCCACCTGGGCTTTCCCCAGCCCGGGTGCGTGGCCCTGCACCCCTTGTTTCCGAGGCCCCTTTCCCTTCCCCCATAGTCCCCACTTTCCGACCCCTAGAGCCTCCCTCTGCGGGCCTCCCCACTTCCGACTCCCCAATCCTGGGTTCCGATCTTATCCCCCCCCCCCCCAATCTGATACCCTTAGTCTGAACACCTCCGTGGCCCGCGGCTTCCCGGCCTCCGCATCCCCGCTCCCTGCTCGGGCTTCACACCCGGGCTCCCCCTTCTGGGCGCGCGGGGGCGGCCGCACTCCTGGCGCTGGTGAATTGCTGTAAGCAAACAACAACAAAAAAGCGGGCGATTTAAATGTGCTTTCGAAACCAGTTAGGGATCGTCATCTCGGGGAGACCCGTTTAGAAGCAGTTTTAGGTGACTTTCTAGAAACGCTAGCGACACGGGCCTGGAGGGGATTTAAAATTTTCTTTTGTGAAATGTTAGTTTTGGCTTGGCCACGGAGCTCTGCTTTTAGGAAAGTGGAAGAACAGGTCCCCATTCCCGGGAAAGTTTGTGAGGTTCTTTTCTTAAGGGCTCCCTTACGTGGAGTGGTTTTTGTTTTTTGTTTTGTTACCTTTTTTTCCTTAATACCTGTGGCATTGGGTACTTCTCACTGTTTGTTACTTAAGGCTAGTGCCTTTCAAAGTTAATGAACTAGTTTCAAGACACTGGGACCAATTTTCCCTAAAGCCTATATAAGCAACGATTCTCGGTGGTTAGACCACACATCTACCCAGAGAAAGGAAGGGTTCATTGGACTTAAAACACACTTCACGCTTGGGATTTCTCATGGGCAGCAGTGGACCACATTCTCAGGGGGAGGTAACATACTTTGCAGTTTAGAATTTTCACTTTTTTTACCTGAAAGATTTTAGTCCCATTCACTATAACCTTTTTACACATTCAAAAACCCTTATTACATTTAATATTGTAGAACTGTGGTTAATTGGGGGGGGGTATACTGTCACAGAAAATGAAAAATGTGGGTGAAGGGGAGGGAGGATGTACCTAGAAGTACCTAGAAGTTTACACTCCCCTAAGATTCAGACCTATCCTAAGTGATAAGTGGCCTCTTCAAAATATCGAACATAGCATTTTTAGATTGCTTGCCTGCATATGAATATGGCCCTCCCCCATCCCACCTCTGAGATGCTGTCCTGGTGTCTGGCATTGTCATCAAATGATGAAATTAAAAAGACCGTTTTTTGAATGTTTGGTTTTATGTCCTTTTTTTAAAGTTCGCATATTTTTGTAAATGTGTTTGACTCACAGTTTTGTCTTATAGGACACATACAATTTCCATCTAATGTGCCAGGTTTCCCCACACCCATGCTATCTGAGTGAATGTATGTTCCCATAATGTGCATTAGATCTTGAATTTCTTCTACTTTAGAGCCCTGTGTTGCTTCCTAGCACAAGAATTTTAATTGTCAGAGAAAGCTGGATGGGGACTGTGTAAGTGGTGGTGGGGGCTGACTATGTGAAATCCAAATTAAGTCCCCAGCACAGCCAGATGGGGGAGGGAGGCACCTTTCTCCATCCCTCACTTGAAGCTTTGTAGCCTATTAAAAGTTTATTTTAGTCACCAAGGTTGCAAGAATTAGTAGACAGGGAAAGTAATCCCAAGTGGTCACAGAAGAGGGGAGGAGTTTAAGGAATCGTCATTTAGAAGCACACACTAAACATGGAGATGCTTCATGTGCCCCACAGGTGGTAGAGGGGTAGCTTTTGGGTTAAGAAGTTATTGGGCAGTAGTGCTACATGCTCATACTGAGGAATAGGAGGACACCACCACCTCACTCACTGTACAGGTGATGCTTTGTGTGTGTGTGTGCGTGCGTGTGTGTGTGTGTGTGTGTGTGTGTGTGTGTGTGTGTGTGTGTGTGTGTGTGTGTGTGTGTATGTGTGTGTGTGTGTGTGTGTGTGTGTGTGTGTGAGAGAGAGAGAGAGAGAGAGAGAGAGAGAGAGAGAGAGAGAGAGAGAGGTCTATGTGCACACTTGTAAAGCTCATTTCTCATCTGCTACCCTGGTAAACTGTTTCATTGGCTAATAAGGCATACTTGTTTGACCCTACTGAATCATGAGACCAACTTTTTAAAAATCACAAGAACCATTCATTGCATCTGGATCTAACTTTCTGACAAAATGCCTGATGCTGAGCTATGAGCCTTTGGCCATGGAGTTACTTGAGTTAAAATTGTCAACTCAAACATCATCATTCTAATTTAGAAGTTTTAGATTTGGAAATCATTTGTTTGAAAAGTACTTGAAGAAAGTGTGATTGCCTGGTGTATGTATGCTCAGGTTGCCCAGGAGTGGGTTGTCGAAAGTTTCAGTTGTGAGGCGGCTGGAATAGCTGGTGTGAAAGTTTTGGATGGGAATTTCTTGAGGGTTGGGAGTGAGGAGGAGAGAGATGACTGTCTACAACTGTCCACCCCCCTCCACCTGAGCTCTTCCTTGTGGCTTAGTTAATAAGGCCACCTGTTACTTCACTGTCAGATTTGGCACTGTTTCCCCATGGGTTTTTATAGACTGGATAGTCTCTGAAGGTTATTGGAATATTACAGGCAACATTTGAATGGTTTGAAATGGCAATGAAGGGTTTGGCTTGATAGCAGTACTGAGCATCCTAAACACCTTTCCTTGTCTGGGAAGGAGGGGTAGAAGAGCTCTTAGGAAACTGGCACTCTGCGGTATTCTTTCCTTACGCTCTCTCTTTTTCCCTCATGGCACTGGAGATGGCTTGGGAACCCTTCATAACAGCATTCATTAATTAGTAAAGTAGCTTAGTTGTATAAAGGTTATGTGTAAGTCCATTTTCTCTCCAGGATCTTGCAGCATCGGATCATGCATCTAGCAGTTTAGAACTAGGTGAACGCCTCAGTGGGACAATGTGGCTTTTCATAGTGTGGTATGATTCTAGGCTCAGCAGAGAAGTGTGACATTGGATGACTGCTGTTTGATAAAACTACTGTTTGGTTGGTTATTTCATTTATTTGCCCCCTGTGCTGGGCATTGGACCCAAGGCCTTCTGAATGCCAGGTCAATACTCTATCCCAGCCCCTGATACTTTTGTATTTGTAGAATGTATTCTGGACTGAGATTTAGTTGAAGTTTTTTGTAATTTTTGGACACTTTATTTTGCACAGTTAGGTCTGTGAAAATGTATGTTGGGTTTTTTTCTTTTTTTTTTTTTTCTTTTGTGGGGAGAGTCAGTTGGTGGCATAGTTGGTCTTCTAAATACATACACACTTGTCCCCTAAGAGGCTCTTAGATCCCCACCTGTGACACTTAAGTTTAGCAGGATCTAAACACAAGATCTTTTCTTGCCCAGGACTCTAGTGATTACTGAGCAACAGAAGTAAAAACACTAGACTAAGAATGGGCGGGCAGCTTGGTCCTGGGGAGGGGCTGTATATTGCCATCTTTTCGTCCTTGTTAACTAGACCTAAGGTAGGCATTGCATTCAACAGATGTTTAGAGAGCAGTCTTGGTCAGTGTTGGGGCAGAGCTGGGCATCCTGTGGTCTAAGCAGGTGTTCTACAGCCCATTACCAACCACACTTCCTGTTACTCTTAAACTAGACCAGGATTTGCATTTTTTGCTTTAGGTTCCTCAGGTAAAGATGCAATAAAGTGAGACTTTTTTTTTTTTTTTTTTGATTACAGTTTGGGTGCTAGGGATGGAAACTAGAGTCTCGAACATAGTAAGCACTCATTCCATCATTGAGCCCCAGCTCCACTCTGTCTCTTAAATTTGGTTTAAAACTATAGGTTTTTTTGGGCTATTTGCTGAGGACTTTGAAGCCATAGTTTGCTTTCGTTGAATGCACCCAATTGGAAACAATACCAAGCCTCAGATGTTTCCTGTACTTGAAGTTCTCTTAACCAAGACAGTTTCTTCAGTTTCTCAAAGTGAAGGTTTTGGGGTGGGGGAATTCTAGCTGAGGATTGTTGTATTTACCAAAATCAGCCTGGAATATCAGAGAAGAGAATCACACCCACAGTCAAGCCATGAAAGTCATAGAGAGGTGACACACACCTTTAATCCCATCACTTTGGAGACATAGATCTTTATTTCTGTGAGTTCAAGGCCTAACAACCAAACACTAGTAACACACCTTTAATCCTAACTCTAGGATTATAAACCGGAAGTGAAACAGCTGGGCAGAGAAGATACTTAAGGCAGAAGGAGGCAAACATTCAGGCATTGTGTAGGAGCTACTAGCTAGGTTGAAGACTCTTGAAGACAGCATTTACCCTGTTCTGCCTGAGAAGTTGGCTGGGTGAGATTTGATTGTGGTCTGTTTCCTCTCTCAGATATTCCAGCTTTTCCCCAATATCTGACTCCAGGTTTCCATTATGTACTAACTAGAATTCATGCAATAGGAGAACTACATTGGGTAGTTTTATTTCCTACTCCACGGAAAAAGAGCAAGAAATAGAGGCAGATGAGCAGCTTCTTGAGGCTCAGCACATAGAATGCTCAGAGTTTAAGCTCTCTTTTCAAGCCTGGGCTTTGGGGCTGGTAGTTTGTGGCCTCATTCCCCTCAAAGGGTAGGAAGTTCAGACTGTTGCATATTCTCTTAGGAACTCAAGATTTCTTTAAGCATTTGAATTCTGGTGACTTTGTAGGTTTTTCTCCAAAGCTTTGCCTTCTGTTGTTGACTTGGTTGTCTGGAGTGCTTGCTTTTCTGTTATTAGCTGAAAAATCAGATAAGAAGTTTGTTGGAAGTTTTTCCTTACAGAGGGTCCATGGGTTCCAAGAGGAGCCTTTCAGGGAAGTTCACGGCATCAGCTGCTCACATCCTCTTGTTTTTGCCTGTTTTACTCTAGGGATTCTTAAGATCTGAACATACTTGATCCTTGATTCTAAGCTGTAAGGTCCCTACCCAGGATCTTATAATTGATTCCCTTAACCAGATATACCCCGTGTGGATAGACACCACATTGCCAAGTTACTGACTGATAGAAAGGGCAGGTTTTCAGCATTCTAGGTTCTGAGGGTCATGTGGACCACTGCAGCTGCTGAGCAGCTGTATGAGAGCAGCACATGGATGGCAATTTGAATCTTGTCTCAGTTCTCCACTGTTTGAGGTATGTGGAAACAATTCATAATCCAAGCTCCACGGCAGGCTTGACCCCTTCCCTTACACTAAGACATCTGTCACCTAACATCCACAAAGCCCTGAGCTTGGTACCCAGCACCACATAAACTAGCATGCCTGTAATCTCAACACTAAGAGGTGGAGTTCAAGGTCATCTGAGGCTAGGGAGTTGGAGACCATTCTGGGATACATGAGACTGTTTCAAAGAGAAAAAACTTTGATATATGTAGAGAGAGTTGATTAGTCTGAGGGCGGTCCTTCTTCCTTTATCTGTCACCTGTCAGTCATCTATTTAACCTTAATTCACTTTATTGTGTAGTTTCAGACTGGAGTAACATTTCATTACATAATACGGAATTAATATACTCAAACAGTTGTAATTTTAGGCTCTTGAGTGATGCTGTGTGCCTACATAGTCACCTATGGATAAAGGGTCCCAAGTGAGTACAGAGCATTCTGATTAGATTCTCTGGAGAGGGAGGTGACCAGTGCATGTGTCCTGCCTGCTGCTGGGAGGGAGGGCTCACTGTGATGGCTAGGACTATGGAACTTCTGCCTCTCAGCTCTGCCTTTCTATGTTTTGTTGGGCAGAATAGCAGTGATAACCACCTTTCCTTGGCTTGCCAGGAGCCATGGTTCATTTGACAAATTGCTGTTTGGATTTCATGCTGCTTGTCTGCTCCCTGATAACGCAATATGGATTCAGTCTTCTAGAGAGGCAGTTCTTACCCAGCAGCTTTTCAGGAATCTGGGACCAAGAGTCCAAAGCCCAGGAGGAAGTGTGCCCACCAACCTGGCAAGGGGGCTTTGTTGAGTTCAGCTTGTGTCTTTTCCCTCCTCCTGTGAATTCTCTCTCTGGTCACCCCATTTTTTAATTTCTGAAGTCTGATTCAGCTCTGCAATAATGGCTTTATGGTTTCTTTTGAGAACTTCCCTGTGTGTAGCTGTGAGAGGCCTTCTGCTTGAGTCTCATGCTTTGCAGACCTTCTGCGAGATTCTCAAACCATCTGATGCTTCTGCAGCCATCTCAGCATGGCGTGCAATTGTGATGAAATGTTGGTTCTCACCTGGAACTGGAGATGTGAAGTTCGTGTTTGCTGAGTGTGCTGTCTGTGTCTTGGGACACACACTGAGTTTTTCTTGCTTCCTTTAGGACAGCGCTGTAAAGGTTTTTGGTGACTTAACAGCCTTAGTGGTAACTGAACGCTTTTGACAATCAAGGACCAAAGTTCTTCAGAAGCAGCTGCATGTCAGTCTTCACAGCATTAGCTGTTCAAGCCTGGTTTCTGCGGAGGCTCCTTTGTATAACACCAGTAAGAACACCCGTTTGAGCATTTACAAATCTTTCAATTACCCATAGATACTGCATTTCTTCTTGCCCTTATTCCATCAAGGGTGTATTAGTGGGTTTGGGATTTATCCTCACCCTTACCATGGTTCATTCATCCTTTGCCTAAGATGTGATTCTTTGACGATACAATGTGACCTGTGTGTTAGAACCTGGTTTTAGACAAGACAGAATGGAATGCAATGGCAACTTCTGAATGCTTTGGAAAAGAAGCTTTTATTCTGGGCCTTTCCTCCAGGAACTCCTTTGAGGGAAGTCTGTAGTGTCCCATCTGAGGAAGGGGGTGCGTGTGTGCCCTCTGTCTAGAATAAGACTGGCCACCGTGCCCCCCCCCCCCATGACGCTTTTCTGTTGTTTTGAAGTTGCCTTTGAGTCTAAGGAATTGCATGTGTCCCTTGTCCTCCTCATAGGTGTGTAAACCTATTGCTTGTTGGAATTTTTACATCTGTAGCTTTAAGTCTGTACTGGCGCATTCTTTCATGTGGGCACATCTCATAGGAAGGGATTCCTCATCCACAAAATAGGCTGGAAAGGTCAAGGTTGAGGCCAGGGTGACTAGTGATGTTGTGTGGGTATGAATTCATTTACTTCTGTGTTAAGGTACATCATGACACCAAGGCATCAATAACCCAAGTGCCCCTGACATAGCAGCTCTTTCTCAGTGTCGTCCCCTCCCCCTTTTAGTTTTGCTTGTATAGCTCAGGAGGCCAACCTGGAACTCTTTATGTAGCCCAGGCTAGCCTAAAGCTCACATCTCCCTTGTTTCAACCTCCTTAGCCTGCTTTGGTTCAGAGTCTTGATTGAGTGTTCAGTCATAGGTAGACCTTGGGGACTTAGAGTTGTCTTAGGTCTAAGCAGTGATTGAATCATTTATAAATTGGCAAGTGAGAGCAGCTTGTGATTTGTTCTGGAGCATTCATTTATACATTCTTTAAGATTCTCCCAGCTGATTGTCTTGGCTTTTAAAAATCTGAGTTGAAACTAATTGGTAAAGAATCCACGTGAGCTAGTGTTTACAGCTACAGGGTGTTGTTAATGTTTGTACCACTAGATAAGAGAGTTGGTGCTGGCTCAGTTGTCAGTTCTCTTTTGGAGGACATATTTATTGCTGACATCAACTCCACAGCAAGGCTCTATAGTAGCTTGGGCAGCATTTTTTTTTTAAAGTTTGGTATCTGACATGCATTTTAAAAAGCTCATTTATTTTGGTTGAAATATATAGATTGCAATAATAGATTGCAGAGCCTGTAAGTTTAACTGGGGTCTAGTTAACTTCCTGATTGTTTTTGGATTAGATATGGCTAGATGTGGTACAGCTTCTCATTTTGGTAAAAAATGAGAAATGCAGTGTAAGCTGCTAGCACTGTAGTAGACTGAGCATCTGGATTAATTCTGCTAATTTGAGTATTTTATGCTTTTTTTTGCTTTAAAATTTGAGATCAGATACCACTTGGGTTTCTTTCACAGTAACTTAGGGACAGGTGGACAGGTTTCACTGTACTTCTGGTTGCTTGGAAAGCTGTCCACTTCTCAGAACAGAAGAAGGTGGCCCAGGGGGAGAACAGGAAGTAATCTTTGGAGACTCACTGTTACAGCTTGAGAGTCAGTTGTCAAGTAATACTGAAATGTGTGAATGTGTCAGACAGACAGAGTAGTTGACATGTTGACATTGATTTCAGCTTTGTGGAAGGTCACCTGGTGTTTGAAAGTACAGTCCTTAGGAGAGTGCATTCAGTGACAGTATGGAAGGACACCAATATGTTTCACACTAGCATAACAGATGGTACTCCAGTTAAAGGTCAGTTAGATACCTGAGTGGCGAGTAAGGCAGGCAAGCCTGTGAGCACAGGCCATGGCCATGTGCAGGAACTCAGCCATTTATCCAGGAGGTAATTTCTCTACAACATACTGAGCTGGGTGATACAATGGCTGAGGAAGTATGTGGAGGTTTTAATTGAGTACCTTCTGGAGCTTCTTGCCAGTGACATAAATAACAATGGAGACATAGTGCATAAAATTGACACTTTGAGGAAAAAGGGAGCCTTTTTGCATATGAGCCATGAGATAGTAAAATCACTGGGGTGTGATCCTTATTAGAGCTGTAGAGTTTATGGCCTGATAAATGGTCCCTGCTTGTTCCAGTTCTGGCTGGTTTGTCTCCTCTGTGAGTTGCTTTCCCAGGAATAGTGTTGAATAAACACCCTCTGCATTCTCAATCTTTGGTAAAATTCCTTCTCTGCTCCCCGGGCCACATTGGGGCCACTGAACTCAGTGACTCCAGGTCTGGAGCTATTTTAGGGTGGCCAGCTCACCACTTGGCAACTTCCTCAGTTTTCAGTCAAAGGGAACGCAAGCTTGAAGGTTTTGAGGGGACCTTACCCTCACCATACAAATAGTAGCTTCTAGGGTCACCCCATCCAGGAAGTCAGCAGTTCACAGCTTTTTCGCATGGTGTAGCATTGGTGCAGTTTTCTTTAGTTGACATGTGGCTAATGACTGCTTTAGCGGCAGAGGGAATTGAGTGTGCTCTGTCCTCCAAGGAGGTGGTGCCCTGAGCTCTCAGCACAGCTGGCCAGCTGTCTTGGTGCATCTCACCTTGCAGTGATCAGAGGTGCTAGATGGATGCTTAGTGGTCCAGCCAGGTCTTTGGCCAGCTACCTCTCCTTTGCTCTCTAGGAAGGATCAATGATCTTCAAACCTGACTTTTAGTGCTCTGCCAGAAATGCAGTCTCTGGTGCCCACTACCTAGTACTTTATCCAGTTGCCATGATTCTCAAAGAAGATGGGCTCCTGGGCATTTAGGTCATGTTTGGTGGCCTTGTAAAAAAACAAACAAACCAGTCATTCTTCAGAAATTGTAACTGTCAGGGGCAGTGCTATAGGGATCACAGGAGAACACTGACTTCAAAGTGCTTTGTTCCCTTCTTGCTGCCCTTGCCCATCCTGCTAAAGGAAGAGATCTTGACGGACTAGAGGAGGAAAGGCCAATGGAATACATGTGACATGAAAGCAGAAGTGAGACTGTTGGGAGGGAGAAAGGGGACCGGCAAGGGGGGCAGTCATTGGAGAGGGGTCACGAGGGGGAGAGGACAAATAAAAATGGCCTCCGTATGGAAGGGTCTTATGTAACCCATTGCTCTCGGTGCTAATTTAAAAAGATAGGCTGGGTGATGGTGGTGCACACCTAATCCCTGCAGAGGCAAACCCTCTCAAAACCAAACCAAACCAACCACCTAACCAATCAACTTACACAACAAACCCACCAAAGGAGGGATGGCTCAGTGCTTTAGAGCACTGCTTCTCCAGAGGACCCAGGTTTAATTCCCAGATGTACAGCGCTGCTCACAAGTATCTGTAACTCCAGTTCCAAGAGGATCTGACGTCCTCTTCTATTCTCCTCAGGCACCAGACACAAGCGGTGCAGACATACATGCATGTAAGGAAACATCACACACAAAATAAGAATGACGAGTCCTGTTCATTTAGTCCAGTCAGTCACCTGCTTGCTTGTGTGTTCGGGCACTAACCCGACTGGCTGGGCTTCTACACTAACTGAGGAACCTGATCCTCAGTTGGGCTGTGTTCTGCTCTTGCCTTGACTTCATCTTCTTCCCTCACTTCAAGACTGTTGCTAGGTCATTTCACAGACTGCCGTGGTCTCCTTTGAAGAGATCTGCCTTAATGTCTTGTCTTTTTCATTATTATTGTTGTGTTCACAGTATTTAGTACAACTTTTGCAAGTGTGTGTGATCATGTCTATACATGTGCTTGTGTGTTTGTCTACATGTATGTGTGTACATACATACAGTGCCTGCATATGTGTGCTAGTTCTTTCCATCTACCCTGTACATTCTGGGCTTCAAACTCAGATCTTAGGACTTGTTGGCAAGTGCTTTTACTTGCTGAACACCTTGATGACACCCCAAGTGTGTGTTTTTGAGAGAAGATGTCTTTATTCAGAGCTCAGACTGGCCTTAAGTTTGGAATCCTGCACCTGCCTCCTGAGTGCTGGGATTACATACCTGTGTCACCATGTCCTGCTCCTTAACTGATTAAGTTAATACTGATCTTAACCAGCAACTTAATACAGATCCCAAAGAGGAAAATTGCTGAACTCAGTGGTGCAGAGTGAGCTGCATGGAGTCAGAGTAGAGGGTGATGCTTGACTTCTTTGGATTTAACTCGGGAAGAGGACATCAGAGCAGCACCCTTGCAGAGACTGAGGTGTAGCCCATCCAAGGTGCTTTTCTTGGGGTTTCCTCGGATGGATGCTTGAGCACAGCTGGAAAGGGTCTGAGAGTCCAGGTTTGTTTTCCCCTCTCCTGGGCAGGTTGCACTTTGACCTTTGGCCTTTTGTGTGGATTGAAGAGGGAGATTCATTTGTTGGTCTCGGGGACTCCTTGGCATGTTTTAGTTGCTGTTGTTGGTTTTGGAGAGGGAATATAGAGGAAAGTCCAAGAAGGAGAGGCTGCATCTGGAGGGCATTTCTATAAAGGTAGAAGGTATCCGTGGTGAGTGAGTCAGACTGCCTGGGAAGTAGAAATCTTCATCCAGTCATGAGAGTTCTGCCTCTGAACATATCCCATGAATCCCCACCTCTCTATAGTTTTGCTCAGGCTTCCTTTCTTATTCAAGGATGAATTCAAATCGTGGTAGTGGTCAAAGACCAAACCCATAATAAGGTATTTGACAGAGTTCATGTAATGTCAGTCAATAAACACTGACAGTCTAGGCGCTGTTTCCATGGCTGGAATGTCAAAAGTACAACTGCCTGCTCTCTCAGAGGACCCGGGCTTGAGTTCCAGCACCCACATTTTTCCTCACAGTCTCTGGAGACCCTGTTCTCTCACTCTGATCTCCTCAGGTACCAGGCATGCATGTGGTGCAGACAAAATACCTATGCACACTAAATGAAAACAGAAAAAGGATTCTTGAGTATGGTGTCCCGAGTCATATGTAGAGATACGCTTTCTGGCTACCCCACCTTAGTGTCTTTCATTGGTTCTTTGAACTTTCTGGAGTCTCGTGTGCACCCCTGTTGAGCACCAGGGAACCAGGATTTCTGTTTTCCTGTGTTCATTCAGTAGACCATAAGCTCCCCGAAGCCAGACCTGCTTATTGGGATCTTTGTGGTTGCCTTGCCTGCTGTTAGTTTCTCAGCTGCCTTTTAGAGTGTTGAGTAGCCCTTTCCATTGATTATCACTTAGCTCCCTACCATCTGAAGGTAGCAATCAGCCAGTGCTCCCCAAGTCAGGGATAGTGACGCAAAGGCTCCTTGCTCTGGCTTTTAGTGGACAGATGCTTGCAGCATGCAGCAGCCTCCTGTGTGTGTTAAAGATAGTAACTCGGACTTTGATTTTCTGATACAGTTTGTAACCCTGGGTGAGATAAATCAGCCTGATGTCAAGGTTTAAGTACATTAGAGCCACAGAGGAGGGGATTTTGCTGGACATTAACCCCCACCACAGTGAGCACACTCAGGGTCTTCAGGATGAACAAAAATGGAATTCATGGGGAGGAAAATATTAATTTTACTTGTACTTTAGAACATCAGTCTAGCTTGGAGTTCTATCTGAAAGCTGGGAGGAAGGTATCTTGATGACAGTGATTCTGAGTTCATTATGTTTAGGTAACACAATTGACCCAGTCAGTGAAGCAGGAGCAAGCCCTGCTACCTTGTTTAGCAGGCATACTCTCTGGACCTTCTCAGGCTCTCCACATTCGTTCATCTGCTCCTGAGGTGGTGGACTTCCTTCAGGCTGGGCTGCATTGCAGTGTTTCTTAAGGAATCCCTCTTTAGGCGATAATTTTCAATTTTTAGAAAACTCCTTCCAAACCTGTTAAGACTTTGGAGAGCAGAAGCTGTTGTGAGGAATGAAGAGTCTTTGCAGTTCTGTGCCCCAGGGGGACAGGGGTGTCTTTAGAAGGTTGCACACACACAGGTGGCAGGGAAGGACAGTCGTTTCAAGTGGGGATTGGGTCACGGGTGTTTGTCAGCCATGGAAGTTTTGGGCACAAGTAGTCAGGTTATAGATTGCTTAGTGTTGGGGGTTGTAGGTGAGATATCTCTCTGGGGAGAATGAATGGGTGGATTTTAGGATTGTGGTGGCCCATTCTGAGAATGAAGCTGTGGCCCATAGTGTTTCTCTGGAGGTGGCTTTCAATTCCATTTGGACCCCTGGTAATCAGTGAATTCCTGGACTGGTGTGTGTGACTGACTGCACATGTGTGCACTATAGTTGTTCTTTTTTGGTGACAGGCAATTCTCACTGACTGGCCTGGAGTTTACAAAGGCTAGGCTGGCCTGCTAGGGAGCCCAGTGGGGTCTTCCTGGGATTACAAGTGAACCCTGCCTTTGTATGTGGATTGTGGGTATTGAAATTACGTTTTCATTTGTACTACAAGTACTTTACCAACTAAACCATCTATCTCTGAAGTTCTCTTTAACTGGTCTAGAGAATCAGTTGTCAGCAAAAGTCCATAGACTTTAAATTGGGTGAAATTTTCTGGAGGAAAATATAAAATATTGCACTAAAGCTCGGGAGTCTGAATGCCTGAATGAATAATGTGGGTCCATTCCAAAAGGGAAAACATCCTTTTCTGAACTATGGCTCTGAGAAACTCAACACCTGCTCAGGGTCACTTAGTGTTACCTTGTGAATTGTTGACAACAGAAGTTACAGGAATAAAAGCGAATAAACTCTCTCTCTCTCTCTCTCTCTCTCTCTCTCTCTCTCTCTCTCTCTCTCTCTCTCTCTGTCTCTCTGTGGTGTATGCCACATTAAAAGTGAGGCATTAGATACGGAGATAATAACTAGTATTTTAAAAGGATTTATTTTTTAATTATGTGTCTCCGTGTGGGTATTAGCATGCAGGTGCCCATAGAGGCTGGAGCCAGAGTTACAGATGATAGTGAACAGCCCCTGGTTGGTTTTGGGAAACAAGTTTTGGTCCTGTGCAAGTATGCACTGACTCGGGGCTTCTCTACAGCTCCATATGCTGGCCTTTAAAAAGGGCAGACATTGGTAAATGACTAAATAAAATGGGGGTGGGGTTGGACTTGAGGTTTCCGTTAATGGTAGTTGAGAACTGTGTGCAAATTTTGTGGAGCACCTTTCTTTGAAAGCGGATTTCCTTTACAAGTGGACGTTTATGCTCTTTGCTGGTCAGGTGTGGTGAAGGCAACTCAAAATAACCCTTAGGCCAGAGTGGCATATTTTGGTCCCCCTGTAGTCTGGTGTTTTTCTGCCACTTTTGACTGCCCTTTGATGGTTATGTTCGGAGTAGAGCTTGGGGTTTTTAATTAGCACCTTGCTGTGGTTCACTGGCTGTCCGCGCTACTCCTTCGCTTCATGTTCGCTGGAGACAAACCTCTTTACATGTGTGGTGAAGCCCAGGAGGGATGGTTGGAAGGGGCTGTGAAGGGTTGCCATTCTGGCTTGAAAAGCTCTCCCTTTTCATTGATCTGGCAGGTAATATCAGGACCCCAGAGAAGCCAAGACAAGCAATAATTTTAGTTTCGGAAACCTTTTTTAGATTTGTTGAAACACCGACTTACCTGTATATAGGTAGGGTCAGTAACTCTCCATGTAGTCTCTGCCCACTGCCCTCTTCTTAAAGGCGATATTTTCTTAACTGGGATGTACTGGAGGTCTTCATTGCCAGCTAGCTGTGGGCTAGATTCTTTTGTTGTTTTGCCTGTTTTTTATTTGTTAATACTTGTCCTGAGATTTGGGTAAATAGGACTAAGAGTTCCCTATACAGTGTGGCCTTGGAGAAGTCACTGTAAAGGAGCAAAAGGCAGGTTCTGAAATCAGTGTTCCTGAAGCCTGTAGTTCTTCCAGTTCTAGCTGAGGATCTCTGAGACGTTGGAGATACGTGTGTCTCCTCATCACCCCATTGGGTTTTTTTCTAGAGCCACAGGTTGTTACTTAGTTCATCTTAGCAAAATTGGAGCTCATCTTAACAGAATTTGCCAAAGAAGCCTGATCATGCCCAGTGTAGTGTTACAAACACAGCACGAGCCCAGCTCCATCCCTGCCCCCTAACATGCACATAGAGCATGGATCTGTCTGGGGAGGGAGCATTGCTCCTTGCTGTGTACTGAGGAGGCTCCTGGAGCAGCTGCAGTGATGCCTGGGCACTGTGGAGGGAAGGTGGCACCTCTGGGAGACCTGCCCACGTGTGATTTACCCCCTCCCCCCAACTCTGAACCTGGTCTGTTAATGATTTCAGCTAATTATGTGTCTTTGGTCTTTTCACTGTTTGCAATTCAAATGCTACTCAAGGCCCCTGTTTGCTTTTGTTTGCAGCGTCCTGGCTGCCATCTGAAGCACAACTTGATGATCGCATGTTACCATCTTGGGTTAAGTGCTGTCTCATTGCTTTGCAGGCTGCCTGCTGTCTCCCGGGGAGATCATGAAACGAGGTCGCCTTCCCAGCAGCAGTGAGGATTCCGACGACAATGGCAGTAAGTCCTGCTTTGTTGTTCTTGGAGCCTACTAGGGTTTGGGTCAGTGTAAAAACATGACTTTTTAAAAAAATATATAATGCTTTAAATAGCCAAAGCCTTTTGCTTATCAAGCAGGTCAGAGCAAGGCAAGGCCTGGAGAAACACATCTGAGTGTGATACTGCAGGGCTGTAACCAGATCTTTGCCAGTAAGGTTGACTGCAGCAGGCCTTCTGCAGGCTTCCTGTGTGTTATCCAGGGAGAAGAATTCAGTTCCAAGAGCCACTGGTGTGTCTGTTTTCATTAAACATCATTTATGGTACCTCACAGTGCTCTCTATGAAGAGGGAACTTGATCATAGCCCGGTAATTATTAACTAGCTCAAACTGCCTGGGGCTCCGAGGGCAGATGGAGGACTGCCTGGTGTGATGTGAGGGTACCAAGTCCAGATTCTTCATAGATGGTACATGAGTCCCTTCCCTTTCCCGGGTTTAACAGGACAGTATTTAATACTGACACTGTCTGTATCTCAGCTCTCTGGCAACCTCAGATCTTCACAGTGTAGCTGAAAACCAGGAGTGAGTTGGCTTCCAGGCAGTCAAAATAAATGTCACACAGTGTCTGTGTTGAGGAGCTAACAGACTGCTGAGAGAAGCGCTCCCTTCAGACTGCAGAAGGGAGTTTTGTACCTAGCTCAGTGCCTGCGCTGTAGCCCATTAGCTTAGGTTTGACATTACACATTAAACTCTGGAAGCCTTGAAAGAAAGCTTGCTGTACTGCGAGGCGGGAAGGAAGCCAGGCCTGCTTTCTAGGCACTTTGCCTCAGACATTAAGAACAGCTCTGATGTGAACACAGCTCTCATAATGTGCTGTAGAAGTGGTATACAGGAACCCAAGAAAGGAGGTCTGGGAAGACCCAGGGAGGAGGCAGTGTTTGGGCAGGTCCTAGGCATGAAAAGCTCTGGGCAGATAGGGTTATTGGAATGCCTGATGTCTCAGGCAGTCAGCAGGAATATAGTTATGCTGCTGTGGGGCCACGTGGACAGCCACGGAGAAGGTGGGAGGGCTGCAAACCTGAAACAGCCACACAGATTTTGGCTGTCTTAACTGTGGTCTTAGTTATGGGAGGGGGTGGAGCACTGGGTATAGCACTGAGCATGGTGTGTGTGTGTGCGTGTGTGCGCGTGTGTGCGTGCATATGCATGTAGGTGAGCTGTGGCCAGATCTGATGTCTTGAAGGGGAATTGGGGAGAGTCAGGGGAGGTAGGAAGTTGTCTCCAAAGGAGGATTTTTCTCTTATTTCCTAGGGGGGCGTTGCGGTTCTTACTATACACGCAGGTAGATAAAGCCACCCATGTAAGCTTAGAAACAGCAAGGTGGGTATGATGCCCTCAACTACTGCTTTTTACTTCTGGCAAAAGTTTTGGTGTTTTTTTCTTTGATTGTGACACCTATCAAAGTGTCCTAAACTGCCCCTGTCTACTTTTGTATACAATTTTGTCCTGGAGCTTTTCTTTTTTTTTTTTTTTTTTTTAAAGTTTAGAAAGTTCGCACTGAAAGTATTCCCAGGGCTGGCAGAGTGGTCCAGGTGCTCACTACCAAGGTGGGCAGCTTGAGTTTCATCACTCAGATCTGAATGGCTAACCTTTACCTGCACATTATCCTCTGATCTCCACACATGTGTTATGGCAAGTGTGTGTGTGTGTGTGTGTGTGTGAGCGCGCGAGTGAGTATGCATGTGCATGCTGCATGCACAATAAAAACTGGCTGTGATTGGCCATTTTCTTTCTCCTACTATGTTCCTGGCCGTTCATCTGGGAGGTTAAGGTAGAATGCCACCAAGCACGACTCTTGGCTAGACATGGGACTCTGGCTGTAGGGGGTAGGAATGACAATTGCTAGAAGGTCACCTGTATTTTTGTGGTATAGTTGTTCTGTATAGAACATATGGTAGCTGGTGTACTTCATGATGCCTGGTCAGGCTTGGTGACTTGATGAATGATAAGAGTGGTGAGCAGGTAGCACTTATCAAAAGCCAGGCCCACGGTAGCATCTGAATAGTTCAGCTACAGATGGTATGGACCTCTACCACTGAGCTATTAATTGCATTGGGGCCCATCCCCTTGTGTATAACTCAGGAGTCTGGGGGTGGTAGTGACATCTTTTGCTCTTGCAGTGAGGTCCACCTGTGAAAGCTTTTTCATGTCCTGAATCTTGTTTACAACAAAGGTCTGTGCAGTGGCAACCTTCAGGCCTCTAGCCTGCAGGCCTGACTGGGATTTTGGCAGGATGTCCAAGTGGAGGAGAGGCAGCTGCAGACGTCAGCATGGGGCCACAGCACCAGCCACAGGCATCACTGGGGCCTGCTGGCTTCCGAGTCCGAAGCCCAATGCTTTGTTTTCTGGCTTGACCCAGGGGAGATAGCATGTGGTATTTACAGTTGGGGATGGATGGGCCTTTTCTGTGCCAGGTGCAAGACCTCATCTACTGTTCTCATGGTTGTTGGTCTTTGTCCAGCCGCCCTGGAGACCCATCTCTGCAGTTGGATGGAATAGTGCTGGAGTGTTTGTAGGCAGTGCCTGTAATTGCTGGGCTCTTGGGACTGGGTAGCCCAGCCAGTCTGAAGTTAACACCGTGTGCCTGGGTTTAGCATGGGGAAGCAAGCCCTTAACTTCCTGCTTCCACCCAGTGTCCTTTGCCCTTAGGAGTCTGGCAAAGGTGGGAGTAGGGCCCACCAGTTTTATTATTCCTAACGACCTCGTTTTATCTGCAAAGACTAATTAGAATAAAATATCCCTTCTTGGACAAGAATAATATTATTGTCTGAGGCTAATTATAGTTCAGATGTATATGCTTGCATACTGAACCTGTATAAAGGTAAGAAAGATGAAATTCTATTTAAGGAATATTGTCAAATCTGCTTTTCATAAAGTAGAGATTGTCTGCAGGAGCTGTGGCAAGGGCAGGTTCCCCCTCTAGCTTAGACAACAGGTTGATCTGACGTTGTTCGTGTAATTTCAGTTGAGAATTTATGTGGCCATTGCTTTATTTGACCAAGACAATATGCTAGGTCTGGATCCTGATGTTGTGACACTGGCCCAAGGAACTCAATATTGCTAAAACTGTATTACATGTTGTTTTACTTCTAAGGGCAGAAGCATGTCTCGGACATGGAGAGTCGCCATTGGGGTAGTGAGGTGGGCTTTCATAGTGTTTTATGGTGGTGTGAACAGGGTCTGGTTCTAGAGCCTTTCTTGCACAGTGTAATCTGCTACCTTTTATTTTTAGTGGTGGTGGTGGTAGGGCCTAACCCAGAGCCGGAACAGCTTATTACACACATCTGGTCCAAAACTGGGAGGTGGCGTGCAACATGCATTAGATCTACTCTTGAGGCTTTCCTTTTATTTTAGCTTGAGGGCAAGCCAACAGGGCTATTTTTAATATGTCAAGGGGGTGTGCTGGTGGTTCCTGGCAGGAGCCGAAGGGGCTTGGTTGCCTGCATAGACAGGGCCCGCTGCCTGCTGTGATCTTGGAGCCTTCTGTAGCTGCGCTGGTCCCAAACATTCTGTCCTGGTGGAAGCTGGGGATAGTAAAAAGAACAAACTCTTTCTCTCCATTCTGTTCAGTGTTTGAGATCGTTTAACACAACTGTTTTTACTTACTTGGACAGTGTGCACATAGAGATATTAAGTCATATCTGTTAATAGAGAAGACTTAGCTTTAGGAATCAATTACTTACCAGGGAGTGGCCATATTGCAGATCATTACTTCTTGCTGAAGACAAGCAGAACAGGAAATATTAATATTGTCTTTATTTGAGACTAGGTCTCATGTGTATGGAATATGGCCTTGAACTCCTAATCCTCTGGCCCCACCTCCCAAGCTGTGGTGTTAGGAGTGCAGATGCCTGACTCAGCTATCAGCAGTTTGGACAGGAGAAAGTGAGATCACAGCAGATGCCATCTTTGCTATAACATGTCACCCATGGACTTAGGCTGCTCATTTCTTATTTGACACACCCCCTTCTTAAAAATAATTTAGTTAGTGAGGAATGTAAATGATTACTATTACTCTTCCTAGGTTTTTGACACTGGATCTTACTACCTCACCCAAGCTGGTCTTGAGCTTCAGACCCTCCTGCCAGCATAGCAGAGTACCACATACCCGTTCCAGAGCTGCTGAGCTTCAGAAGTATTTGTAGGAGTGTCCTGATGATACCCTCCACTCCAAATGCACCCCAGAGGGCACAGGGGAGGGTGCTGTTGTACTACTTACTGGTCAGGGAGTGGATTCAGAATGTGCTGTGGAGAGACAGGCATTTCCCAGGAGAGCAGTAGCCTTGCCCACCTGCTGCTAAATAGTATCTCATTTTCTGGGAGCTCAGAAACATTTTTGTATTAGGTCAAACAGGAGTGTGTCCCTGCACCTACCAACTTTAGCTGGCAGCTTACTGTGATGGCTCCCATAGAGCAACATTGCTGTATAGAAAAGTAGAAAATGTATCTACTTTTCAAAATCTATTTACTGAGGGTTTACCTTCTCTCTCTCTCTCTCTCTCTCTCTCTCTCTCTCTCTCTCTCTCTCTCTCTCTCTCTCTCTCTCTGTGTGTGTGTGTGTGTGTGTGTGTGTGTGTGCGCGCGCGCGCGCGCCTCACTAGGTTGAACTCTTACAAACTCTGTGCCTTGTGCTTGCATATTCTCTGTGAAACAGTTTGTGTTAGACAGGAAGGTCAGAAGGAAGAGATGCCAAGCAGAGGTGCTAGAGCAGGGAGGTTCCCATCCAAGTCGAGGATGTCTGTGGAAGGTGGCTGGAGTCTTCCTTACTGAGAATGGTGTGCTGTGTCAGTGGTGACTGCCTCCTCACAGTCTCCTGATGGCTAATTTATGTTCAGCAAGCTGCACATATTTAAGTGCATACTTTGAGATGTTTAGCCATGTTTACATGGATTATGTCATCAAAATCAAAATAACCTGTCCCTCCAACCCTGCCCTAGGCAGCCACTGATCTGCTGTCAGTATAGATCAGCCCTCATCTTCCTGAACTTCGCATCAGTGCAGTGTATCATTTCCTGCTCTGGCTGCTTTCACTCTAATTATTTCAGTATTTATCCATAGTACATGAAGCAAGTGTTTCTCACCCATCTGTTTATACTTTGTTCCTTTTTATTGCTGGCTAGTGTTTCATTGAAGGGATGTGTCATAGTTTATTTATCCTTTTACAGTCTGGTGGATTTTTAGGTTGTTTCTGGGTTTATTTATTTATTTATTTTTAGGCATCACAATACATTTACATCATTTCTCTCCCTTTTCTTCCTCTAAACCTGCTCATGTACCCTGCTCCCCGCTGTCTTTCAAATTCTTGGCTCCTTTTTCGTTGTTGGGGTGTGTGTGTGTGTGTGTGTGTGTGTGTCTGTGTGTGTGTCTGTGTGTGTGCGTGTATGTATGCGTGTGTGTGTCTGTGTGTGTGCGTGTATGTATGCGTGTGTGTGTGTGTGCGTGTATGTATGCGTGTGTGTGTGTGTCTGTGTGTGTGCGTGTATGTATGCGTGTGTGTGTGTGTGTCTGCGTGTGTATATGTGTGTCTGTGTATGCGTGGGTGTATTGTGTGTATGCCTTTCTAAGTAAGTGCCCAGTCTTTACCATATTAACCCCTGTATGATGTTGTCAGGGCTGACCATTTGGTAGAGGATCCCTGGGTGGTGTGCTCTTCACTGGGGAAGACTGTTTCTACTGCTCTGTAAATTCTAAGTTACCTGCAAATCTTTGCCTAGGGTGAGGCTTCATGATCTTTCTCTCATCAATGTCTCTTGTCAGCTCGTGTTTACACTGTCATGGGAGACATCTCAGAGCAGACTCCCTGCTCCTCTGGCTCTTACTGTCTCTGTCCCCTCCTCTACACTGTCCCTGAGCCTTAGGTGCTGGAATTGTGTGGTAGATCTATCAGCTGGGACTGGACTTCACAGCTCTGCATTTTGATTGGTTGTGGTTTTCAATTGTCTCTGTTGCAAAGAGAAGTTTCCTTGATGAGGGGCTAGAACTACTGGTTTTTAGTTGTAGTGAGTGCGCTACTGAAAATGTCGGAGATAATTTCAATTCAAGTTCTTTTCCAGTCTTCACTTTATAGGACAGTATGTTTCTTTTTCTCGTTCTTGTATGATATTGTCACCAGGTAAAGTAAGAGGGTCCAATTGGTTAATGTGGTACCAGGCTGGAGTTACTCCTGGTTAATGTGGTACCAGGCTGGAGTTACTCCTGGTCAATGTGGGTACCAGGCTGGAGTTACTCCTGGTTAATGTGGTACCAGGCTGGAGTTACTCCTGGTCAATGTGGGTACCAGGCTGGAGTTACTCCTGGTTAATGTGGGTACCAGGCTGGAGTTACTCCTGGTTAATGTGGGTACCAGGCTTGTAGCAGCCCTGGGTGTCTGTGTTTAAAGTAAATGTGGGACACGCAGATTTTCAAGATTTGCAGAGTTTTCTAGTGTTGCATTGTGAGCCCATACAGTAACAAACTTCAATGGAAGCTTGTATGAACTGCTTGGGATGGGTGCTGGTTTCCCGGGAAGACACAGAGGAGCATGACACCCGAGAATAGACAAATGGTGTGACTTTGCTTCCTTTCTGAAAGTCTGAGGGCTCTTCACTTACTGTCATTCAGCCATATTTAAAGTACAGCAAAGGAACGGTTTTCTTTCTTTCTTTCTTTCTTTCTTTCTTTCTTTCTTTCTTTCTTTCTTTCTTTCTTTCTTTCTTTCTTTCTTTCTTTCTTTCTTTCTTTCTTTCTTTCTTTCTTCTCTCCCTCCCTCCCTCCCTCCCTCCCTCCCTCCCTCCCTCCCTCCCTCCCTCCCTCCCTCCCTCCCTCCCTCCCTCCCTCCCTCCCCTCTTCAATTTTTTTTAAAAAGCTTTTTGCTTTTGTTTTATTCCTGATGTGTAACTCTTTCCAATGTAATTTAAAGTCAAAGGTTTAGGCTGGTCTCAAGCACTTGCCTGGTACATGCAGGGCCTGGGCTCCATTCCTAGCAACAACAAGAACAGAAAGGACCATCACTTCCGCTCATCACCTCTTGGACCTTCTAGGAATCAAAGTCTGTAGGGTATGCCTTCCTAAACTGTGAATTGTGGTTTTTTTCTTAATGTTTTCTTTTTTAAAATTTATTTTATTTCTATGAGTGTTTTGTTTATGTACTATATTCGTGTGCCTGCTAGATGAGGGTCTCAAAGCCCCTGGAACTGGAGCTTCAGATGTTGTGACCCATCAGTGGCTGCTGGGAATTGAATCTGTGTCCTGCAAAAACAAAAGTTCTTAACCCCTGAGCCATCTCTTCCATCCTTAAACATTGAGTTGTAACCCCACAAGTAACTGAATGTGGGGATCATGAAATATTTGGCAACAGTAAAGGGTTTCTAAATGTGCAGTAACAGAAAAATTAAAGAAAGGGAAATAAAAATGATTAAAATACTGATCAAACTAAAGAATGTAAGTTCTCTGTGCTATGGCATATCAGATATTCACCCAAATTTAATTCTTTACATAAAAAGTATCACATTCATTTTATTAGTATGCAAATTTGCTTTTGTCAATAAACATAGAATGTGTACTAATGGATTGTGTTTAAGCTGAACTTCTTCGGTTTATAGTTGGTAAATGCTTGATTTTTTTTTTTTTTTTTGCCTAGCTTATATATCTATATATATATACACTTAGGGTTGTGTGTGGGAAGGTATATGAATCCCTATGCTAGAGGAAGGTCCTGGCCCACAGTTAGTCCTCTGGATTTCAGGAACCCTCCCAGCCACTTCTTTGTCTCTGACTAGTCTTAGAATTTCTGCAGGTCTGCTTCATTCCTGGTGTGCTCACACTATTGTGTGTGTGTGTGTGTGTGTGTGTGTGTGTGTGTGTGTGTGTGTGTGTTGGGGGGGGGTGTTTCCCCCATTCATTTTGAATCTAAGTACCATTATTGCTGTGGAGTTGGGACTGGATCCTAGGTCCTGGAAAGTGCTGGGCAAGTGCTGTGCACTAGGCTACATTACCAGCCTGACTTCTTTTCAGTCAGAAGAATGAATCTTCTGAAGTAGTCACAGGAATTTCACGAGTCACCTGTGGTGAAGGACTTTTCATTCTACAGAAGTGACAGCAGCTGGATAGCTTAGTAAAAGGCCTCAAACTGGTACCCCAGGGTAGCTCAGAGACCTTCCTTGCCAGAGCCCACAATCCCTGTTAGCTGTAGTCATTAAGAACTGGATGAGAAGGTATGTGCAGGATCAGTCTGAAGTCTGGCTCTGTGTCTATAGATTCTGTGACATAAGGGCTTTACCGACAGGTGGTTTTATTAGTAAAATGGTGGCTGTCTTGGGCTTTTGCTTTTGCACATTGTGGAGGTTTGCCAGTTTCTTAAAAAAAAAAAAAAAGTAAGGTGCACGGATACTGGACTTAGAGGCAGGAGGCTGAAGTGAGTTATCAGTAAGTTAGGCAAAAAGTAAAGGTGGTTGGGACAGACTTCTGCTTTGGCTGCAGTTGTGTGTCAGTGGGGCAGATGCCACTGTGCTTGTTCACCTGAGAGACAAGTAGGAGTCAGTGGAGCTGGGTTGGGCAAGAGGAGCTATTGTGAGGCACTGGAAGGCTGGCTTATGACTTGGCCATTGACCATCTGTGTATTGGGAAGGAGAGGCGTCTAGAAGACTGTGGGTTTCTGACCTCATGTAGAAAAGATGGTCGACTCATCTCAGGAGGGATAGAAGAGGTCGATGTAGTTAAATTAAACCTGGATTTGGCTTTTGGCAGATCTTAGAATGAATGAGAAGTTGACGTCTACTACCAGGGTGATACTGGGTCTGCAGTGAGTCCAGAGGGAGCTTAGTCTAAGAATGTAGCTCTCACAAGCTTGCCTGATGTTCTGGTTAGAGACTCAGCTGTGGAAATGGAGAAACCCAGAATAAGGGTCCCAGAAAGAAAGACAGTGCTGTAGAATGGGTATTTCGGGTAGGAGGGACTCTCAGTGCTTCAGAGTTTAGGCCTCCTGAGTACTTAGTCTGGGGGGCACTTAGGAATCCTAGGTTTCCTGGTAGGAAGCCATCAGAGGGGATTAGAACATCTTCGGAGAGAGGTGCTTGTCTGGAGGTTTTCTGCTTTTTAGGAATGCTAATTTCCCATGCCTTGTTGGGGCAGAATTTTAAAATAATGTTTCTGGGGCTTGGTTTGAGCCCAGTGATCCTGGCATTACTTAGTGAATGCTTTCTAGTTTGTTGTACCAGTGTGCTGCAGCCTCCACCCCTGGAGTGTGTTGTGGTGCTCTCTTTGTGTGCTGTACACAGGAGCCTCCTGTGACCGCCCGCCTTAGGTCTGTTTGGGAAATAACAGGAAGGGACGGAACTGTGTTAGGCCGGGGACAGTTGCAGGTTGTCACTGGAGGTATATTGTGGGGTAGAATCCACCTACCCCACAGTTTTTCTTGTAAGTGCGCTGTGTGTGTGAGGATGTGCTCACCGTGTGGGAGATGTAGAACTAGAGGTTGATGATGAATGCCTTCCTCTATTTTCCGCCTTGTTTTCGAGGCAAGTAAACCTGAAACTCAGAGTTGGAGTTGGTAATGGCTGGCTGGACCTGCTTGGTATACCACCGTGCCAGCTTTTTCCCTGGGTGCTGGGGATCTGGCCTGAGGTCCTCATGCTTATGCAGCCAACACTTACATCACCACTGAAACACTGACCCTGTGGATTTTTTTTTAATGGTTCTTGTTTGGCTGTTTTTTTTCCCTTAGGCTTGTCAACGACCTGGTCCCAGCATTCTCGATCCCAGCACGGGAGGAGTTCCTGTTCTAGGCAGGAAGATCGAAAGCCTTCTGAGGTACTTCTGAGTGCTTGCTTGCCTTGGCCCTGTGTGCTGTACATATGTGTGTATGTAAACCTGCCCACATGCCTGCCTCATGCTGTGCAGATCTGGGCAAGTTACTTAACCCCACTTTATACTCCGGGAGATGGTGAGAAGCAGATGTGAATCTCATTGGAGTCTCCAGAGGAATAAGTGGGCTAATACACTAGGCTCATACACGCAAGCATGTGGCACATATATAGTATGCAGTGAATGTTAGCTATTATTATTAAATGCATTCTTTCCTTTCCTGATCCATCTTTGCTGGCCAGGAGATGAGCAGGTTTGGCTGCTGCCAAGTCACTGCCAGCCTCAAGTTAGTTTTAGCCATGAATTTGTGGCTTATTTGGCAACAACCCAGTGTAATTCTGGAAGTTTTGTTTTGGGGATTATGCTTAAGGCTTTCCCCCTCTTTCCCAATTTGTTTCGCATTTTATGTTTCCCTGGTGCCCTATGTTTTGTTCATTTTCCCTGTAAAATTGTTCTTAGCGGTATCTCCCTGCATGTCTTGGTTGGAGCCCCCTGAGATCTGTTTTCTAGGCTCTGAGGATTCAAATCCAGGCCTCTTATCGGTTTTCAGGGAAGGCTGTGGGAAACTTCTTTTTGGCATCATGGTGTTTGTGGGATGACCTCAGTTGGCTTATGTTTCGATGGCCACACAGTGACAGGTGTTTCTCAGAGGCCCTTCCTAGGCTGTCCTAGCATACTGGAGAACGCTTTGTCCAGAGCAGAGGCGTTTCTTGGTGATGGAGTTACATCCCCTACCAGAAAGTGGTAGCGGCTTGTTGAGGAAGCACTTGGGCTGGTGTGGGTAATGCCATGGGCCTTGTGGTCCTTCCTTCAGTTTTTATAGCATTGGAACATCTCTGCTGCTCTATTTACTTTTGTTAAATCCTTTTGATGTCCAAACTATAGTGCTGTTACTTCAGCCTGGGAGTGTGATGGAACCTTCTGGGCAACAGTACCGCACTGTCCTTGCTTGGTCTGTGTAAAGTCCTGAGAGAAACTGCTTGCTGTGTAAAGCACTTGAGTTGCCAGTCTCCCGGCACCTGATCTTTGGGCCGGAGCCTCTCCTTGGTCTGTAAGAGTGAAGCTGCCCGTTTTCAGTTCTTCTCCCAGTCTGATTTCCTTTCTTTGACAAAATTGCTTTTTTTTTTTTTTTTTTTTTTGTACAGTTTAGCTAAACTCTGTTTTACCAGGTTTGCTTTGTGAGGATATGGACTCATGGCTTTGATCTTGAGGGTAGGGTGGTACTAGGCTTATCTCCAGGTCCAGGGGCTTTGTGTCTCATGGTACCTTATATCCTATGTGATCTTTGCAGAAGGGGCATAGCCGGGTTGTTAATTGATGGGCCTGCAGAAGTTAGGAGTAGCATCCTGGGGGGGAAGTCCAGTATTGAAAAATGACAGCCAGAGGCCTTTTTAAATTTAGACTCTACCTCAGGCTTTCATAAGACAAGGTTTATCAGAGATTGCCAGCCTGAAAAGCCAGCAGGCATACAGTGTGACCCATGCTCAGTAGGTGTACAGTGTATCGTAACCTATGCTTAGTAACACCAGGAAGCTTCCTGTCCAGAGTGAGGGAGTGAGCTGTTGGCTTTGTACACAGAGAGCAGCCTACAGATTCAGGTTCATGCTGTGCCTGATATGTGGCAGGGTCTGCTCATGCCGTGGTCAGGGCTTCCCTTTTGCACCCTCAGATGAGTGGGCTAAGGATGAAGCTGGAGAAGGAAGCAGCTGTCTGGTACTGGCTGCCAGACAGGGTGTGCTGTACTGGCTGGCAAGTGCCCATGAGCCCGCAGGGGTGTGTGTGGGGGAGGGGAGGCTGTCCTTCCTACAATATGCTTTTCTTTGCTGTTCCTTCATGGTGAGTTGGGCGCTTTCTTAGTTAGATGGACAGGTGCATTGAGTCTCGAAGCAGGGTTCTATCTCTCCAAGATCCTGTTTCCTGGGTAGAAGTTATGGCATCCTCTGACTCTTAGTACCTACCATAGTTGTTTCTCCTAGATGTTTGCAAACCTGCATTTCTGCGGGGTATTAGCAAATGGTGGACCTTGCTCTCACTAGCCTCCTGCCCTAAATGCTAGCACCTCAGGAAGTGGGCTGGCTGGCAAATTTAGAAGATAGTGACCTCTACCGGGTGGTTCTAGGTTTTGCCTTGACGATAATTGGTTAATGAAGTTATGTTTTTAAACATAGGCCCCAAAGAGCACCCCTGGGTGACTTTGTCATTCCCTGAAGGATTTCCACGAGCCTGTGTTCAGCAGCCCTTGGTGAATTGAGAAGTCTTAGCGAGGGGAACATTTAGTCACTGCTGCCTCTGCTGGTGTGAGGGAGCTAGAGCCACCCCAGGCTTGGGTGAAGGGAAGGGGACGTTTCTGTAATTAAGGCCGACTTACTTTGTGTTGATACAGTGGCCTTGTTACAGACGGCTCCATGGTTACCTTTTAGCTGGAAGTACTTTGAAATGGATGCAAATATCTAATACAGTTCCCTTTTCTCTTCCCAGGTGTTTAGGACTGACCTGATCACTGCCATGAAGCTGCATGACTCCTACCAACTAAACCCGGATGAGTACTACGTGCTGGCAGATCCCTGGAGACAGGAATGGGAGAAAGGAGTCCAGGTGCCTGTGAGCCCAGGGGCCATCCCACAGCCTGTGGCCAGGTAGAGATACCTTGAGACACGTTTCTATATCCACCGCTGTTTGTTCCTCCTGGCGAGCTAGGCAGCTGAGAAGAGGCGTGGGGCCCTCCAAGAGGTAGAAGTGAGGTAGAGCAGCTCCGAGGGTGGTGAGTCAGGGCGGGGGCTTCTGCACTCTGCTCTGCTGCTAGAGAAGAGAACGTTCCAGGCATTTTAGGGAGTGACTGGCTGGTGCTGTCTCTGCGTTCCATGTGACTCGTGGTGCCTTTGTGGGAGCAGTGGTGGCCTTGGTGCTTCCTAGGCCTGCAGAGGCTCATTATTGTGGAGGTGACAGGGATGAGGAGACCTGTGGGACAGTGTTGTTACTTGTTTGACTAGTTATGCTGTGGCTAGGCTCTTCTGGATGCTGGTGCTTTTTCTTGATCACTCCCCTCCCAGCATGGCCTCCTTGACATTCCTCTGAAATGGGTTGGTGTGTGTTGCTACAGTTTTCCTCCCATTTTTATCCTTTTGGTGTGTCCTGAGAGGATGGAGGATGGAGCTGTGCTGCCATGGTACCCGCTGGCTCCATGTGCTGCTAGCACATGGACAAGTATGGACTAAATCCATCTCTTGGTTCTTACTCCTTGTATCCCTAGACACTTGATTTGGTTGTCATCATTTTGGTAGATCTGAGAAGTATGGAATACTGAAAAATGTTCAAATTGTATTATAGTTCACTGTGGCTAGGCAGGTGTAGGCGACCACTCTGAATCACCTTTAGATGAGGGTCTTGGCCTGGGAAGCAGGACTCGGGGAGTGTGGGTTGCATATGATCCCTTTGGCCTGCTCAGCACTGGCAGGCTGTGAGTCTAGGATGCCAGTGCTGAATGGTTCTATGTAGTGCCAACTCAAGATGGCAGTGCCTTTTTAGACTAGAGCTTTTTACTAGACACCTGCTCTTGGTTCAAGGAAGAATAAATCCCCTTAGTTTGCCCGTCTCTATCACACAGATAAGTTCATCCCATCAGGTTTAGGGCGATACACTTCTGTTCTTCCCTCTCCATTGGCCTGGGTGCACATGTTGGAAATCAGTTGTGGAAGCCTCTAATGGGCTGATCGTGCCTGGAGCTAGCTGGTTTACTCCTTTTCTGCGCTGCCCCTTTAGTTTGCCAAGGGTGAAGGCAGAGAGCACTTCTCCAGATGCTGATAGATTGTGAGAAAGCGGTTGGTAGTAGAGGACTTATTCTGGGGTCATATGTTCATAGAATATGGGGTTTGGCTCTCTGAATTTTTTGTAATGACAACAACCCACTGGTGGTTTGCTTCTGCTCTTTTGGAGGGCCTGCCGCCCAGCTCCCAAGTTAATCACACGGAAGCTCTGCTATTCCTATTATAAATGCCCAATCATAGGGTGGCTTGTTTTTGTCAGCTTTTCTTAAAACTTAAATTATCCTGTCTCCTTTTTGCCTGTGGGCTTTTACCTTTTTCTTCTGTAAATCTTACTTTTACTCGGGCTGGGTGGCTGGGTGGCTGGGTGGCTGGGTGGCTGGGTGGCTGGGTGGCTGGGTGGCTGGGTCCTTTCATCTTACCAGTTCTGGCTCCTCCTTCCTCTTCTTCCTTCCATATTTCTCCTATATATTGTCTACCAGCCCCACCCATCCTTCTTCCTGCCTCACTATTGGCTGTTCAGTTCAGTTTGGAGACATGGATGGTGTAGGGTAGGATGATGCTAGGGAGGAAGCAGAAACAGCTTCTGAAGACACTGTTTCTATTCTGGCGATGGTTCCTTTAAAGATTAAAAGCTGAGGGTGTTGTTGGTATTTGGGTTGTAAGCCCATGGTCTCTGTGAACATAGGGTGGTCTGGGCTTGAGGATTATTGGAGGAGGAAGTTGTACTTGGCCTCAGAAACTTCTTGGACATGGCAGAAATGGTAATCTGGCTACTTGTTTTCTTGTAAAACAGGGTTGTGTCTGAAGAGAAATCGCTCATGTTCATCAGACCCAAGAAGTACATCACATCATCCAGCTCTGAGCCTCCAGAGCTGGGCTACGGTGACCTTCAGACTTTGGCCGACGGCGTATGTCGCTATGACCTCAATGATATGGATGCTGCATGGCTGGAACTAACCAATGAAGAATTTAGGGAGATGGGTGAGGCTATGTGTCATTACATTAACTCACATTGGAGAAAGTTGTTTCTGTTCGTAGTGATTAGAGTCCTGTGAGAGGGTCAAGCCCACCTGGTCACAGCTGCTTTTGTCACCTCAGAATCCCAGCTCTTTGGAGACTGGCATTGGCACATGTGATGAGATGCAGAGTCCACTTGAGGCTTCTAGAGCACTGGTGAACTGCTGAGGGATGGTTCCATGCAGTAGAAGCCCCGCTTACTTGGGCTTTACTGACTGGATTTTTGCCCTGCTCTGCTTCCACGTCTGAGTTACCCGGCGGGCAGGAACCACAGCGCAGGGAGATCAGTGGGTTGTCCAGTGCCCTCTTCACTCACGCTTTACTGTTGTGATGCAATGCCACAGTTTTCCTCACTTCAGCCCACTGCAAACACTGGATTTTTCTTTATTCTTTCTGGTTTTCTTCAAGTGAGGTGCGGCCCTGGCTGAGAGCCCAGACTTTGATGGTCTCTGTCCTGGGAGACCTGTGTTCCATGGTGTGGAGGCTGCGAATGTTCATGGTTATCACATTCCAGCCTTTCTTTTCCCAAGATAGTTCTGAAATTTTTCTTAGTTTACCTCAACACACTGTGAACTCTGTAGAAGACGATATGAGTGCTGTGGAAGCAGGGTCGGGAAGCGATGGCACGGCAGTCTGTATTCCAGCACAGTAGAGAGTCACCTGTGTTTGCCTCAAAGGGCAAGGGCTGTTTGAAGTTTGTGTTCCCATGGAGCCTGCCTGCCTGCCTGCCTCAGCCTGGGCTCTTGCTGTTGAGCTGGGAATGTTGGTATTTTCTACTTGTTGATGTAGACTGAGTAGATGTCCCCCTTCTTGTTTCTGCTTTAGCATTAGTGGTCAGAAGAGTAGCGAGCCTGGGGATGTTTAAAATCTGTTTAGAAAGCTCTGGGGAATGGTATATTGTGTGTGGTGTATCTGTCTCAGTGTATGTGTGGTGTATCTATCTGAGTGGTACAATATTATGTGTGATCTATATCAGTGCTATATTATATGATATATATGTGAGAGTGGTGTGTTATGCCAGTGTAGAAGATTCAGTTCTGTCTTTTGAGCTGGTCAGATGCTTTACAATGTATGCATAAAAGCTGCTCAAAAGACAGTGTGAAGCGTTTGGCCAGCTGTAGGTGCCTGTCTAGTCCAGGGTCTTATCCTATCCAAAGACTCAGCTGAAAGACTGGCTTTGCGGAGGTTTAAATTATAAGAACTCACATGGCTAGGGCATTAGTTAAGGCAAACTAATTTGACAGAATAGCTTCCTTTGATACAGATTGAACGCCAGTTTAAAGATGTTTGTCCCAGCTGCTACTGACTTTTCCTGGTAAACGTTTATTAGAAGGCAAAGTAAAGTTAGGTTATTCAGTACTTAGGAATCACTGGGTGAAAAGCGCCCTGTGAGAAAACATTTCATAATTTTTATTAGTTGCTTCCTGAATGTGTGCAGTGCTTACTACTCTACATTCTCAATATGTTCTCCCTTAAAGAAAAGATCGATCTGTGTGTGTACACATGTGAACATATAGGTATGAGTGCATGGTTCTTAGGGGTTCAGAAGAAAGGATTGGATCCCCTGGAGTGAGAGTTCCAGGTGGTCGTGCATTACCCTACCTTGGTCTTGGTGCTAGGTACTGTACGCAGGTTCTCTGAAAGAGCAGCAAGTGTTCTTAACTGCTTTTGAGCTCATCTCCAAAGTTTTAAAATGTGATGCCATGGTTTTAATTTTTATAATAATGCCTATAATTTTAGGCTCAAGTTATATTCCCCCACCTTGATAAGTTTGTCCCCACTCCTTCATGGTCTCATAATACAGCTCATGCTGGCCCGAGTCTCATTAGTGTTAAGGAGTTCTTGTCTCAAAGCCATGAGCACCACATCTGATTCTTGAGTATTTCTTTAGAACTCTTTTTTTAACAAATATTTTCATCATAGGCAATTTGTAGAACATCTGCAAATAGAAGAAAATAGCTCTTTTCCTACCCAGGAAACAGGAGCCTTCAGTCCTTTCTTTTTACAAGGCTTTATTTTAGTCACGTTTGGTCTTCTGTGGGTGTGTGCAGGTGGCGGGGTAGGTCAGGGACCTGCAGTGGGAGGCCCGCCGTTGTGAGCACCTGACACGTGCTGGGAATTTAGCCCAGGTCCTCCAGCTGTGGGAGTAGCTGCTTCTGACCACTGAGCCATCCATCCTCCAGCTCCCTCAAGTCCGTTTTGATGCTTCTTGTAGAAGTGTGTTGTATTTTATTTGACTTCAGTGAACCAACTTCCTCACTCGAGACATTTCCTCCTGTTTGCCTTTCATGGGTCTGATTGTGTATTTTAGCTTGGTGAATGCAAAGTGGAGAGGGATAAGCCTGTTAAAGACATTTGGATGTTTGCTGTGAAATCTGCTTCAGGGCACTGTTTTTAAAGCAGCAAGAAAGAAAATTCAAAACAAAACAAAAATAAAAACCTCAACTAAAACAACAAAACCCAAACACCATAAAATACGGTCCTGGCTTTCTAAGTTAAATTAGTGTCATAGCAACAGTGGTGCAGTTAACAGTATATGTATTTATATCCTAGAATGCCTCTGAGACGGTTTGGAGTTTTTCCTTCTTTATTGTATCTTATATATGGGAGAGACTGGAATGGAGGTGTGTTTGTGTGTTCTAACATGCAGTGTTGTTTCATTATAATAACTATTAACGAGCGCTCACTCAGGTGTCTGGTGCTTTCCTTCAGGGATGCCTGAGCTAGATGAGTTCACCATGGAGAGGGTCTTGGAGGAGTTTGAACAGCGATGCCATGACAATATGAATCATGCCATAGAGACAGAAGAGGGCTTGGGGATTGAGTACGACGAAGATGTTGTCTGTGATGTCTGCCAGTCGCCTGATGGTGAAGATGGCAACGAGATGGTATTCTGTGACAAATGTAACATCTGTGTACACCAGGTAAGTGGGGCAGCAAAGCCCAGGAAGAAGTTGCCTGGTATTCCGAGGTGAACCTGTCAGCTAGCCTGTACTTTCTGAGGCCCAGGATGCTTCCAGTGGGGCCACATTGTCACAGTTGTGGTTTAGGAATATCATATTGATGGCCCAGTCCCAGGGGATAGGTTTCTACCTTTCCAACCTGAAGGTACTGGGGTCCAAGTGGGAATGCTGAAAATGTCCTTGAGAAGATGGCTAAAGTCTACATTAGTTTCCTGGGGATCCTAAATGGAGTGACTGAACAGCGGAGGCTGTCTCGGGACAGCTTTATTCTTCATTGTCAGTCCTTGGTGTGTGTTTCCCTGTGTCTGTCTTCACAGGCTTATCTTCTTAGATGGTTCCTAGTCCTGTTATTAAGTACCTGCCCACAACAGTGTGTGGTCATATTCCGAGTCATCCCACCTTCAGCGACTATCCTGAAGGTCACTTTCTCAGATGGTAGTGGAGACTTTAGCATGTCTTTGGGGGAATACAGGATAATCCATAACATTAACATATGTTTATGTATGAACTTATCTAGTGAATGAGTGTCATGTACCCCTTTTATTTGCCATTTTAGAGCTTGTTGAATTTTATGTGTATGGATGTTTGCCTGCATGCTATCCTGTACCACGTGCATGTCTAATGCCCACAGAGGTCAGAAGAGTACATCAGATCCCCTGGAACTGGAGTTAAGGGGTGATTGTAAGATACTGTGTGGGTGCTGGGAACTGAAGCTGGGTCCTCTACATGAGTAGCCAGTGCTTTTAACTGCTGAGCCATCTTTAACACCAAGAACCCCTTTCCTGAGCACTATTTCAAGATGGCAGTAGAGTATGGGGGCTGCTTGCTACTGCCCTTCCCTCCAATGAAGGTGGGTGCTGAGTCAGCTAAAAATTACAGCTGTAGGGCCTCTTGACTCTCGTTTAAGGGATTTATTACTAATTATTAACTAATTCTTTTATGTGTATATGTCTATATGATGAATGTCCGAGGGAGCCCCAAGAGGAAGTCAAAGACAGTCCCCTAGAACTGGGGTTCCAGGTTGTGAGCTGCTGGGAGTCAAACTTGGGTTCTCAGGAAGAACATCAAGTGTTTTTAAGAACTGAGCTGTCTCTCAAGTTCTTTATTTCTTTTAATACAGTAATGAAGTGGTGTGGATTTGTGTAAGTAGGGACATATGCATCATCTGTGATTTAGAAAGCTGTCCTGAAGTACTTTTCTTTGAGGCCATCAGTGACACTGAAATTTAAAGTAAACTAAGAAAAAGGGCAAGAGTTGCTTGGGTGACCTGAACTTTGTTTTTTATTATTGTTTTTTGAAGTAATCCTGGCTGGTCTTGAGCTCAGTATAGACCAGGGTAGCTTCTGACTGACACACGCTCACTTCACACTCTGGAGATCTTGACTGTCCTTCTCTCATGTACCTCTGAGATTTTACAAAACTGAAGACTTCTTCAACTGTGCCCTTGTCTCAGGTCATCTTCACAGAAATCTTGAGACCGTGATGTTTTGCTTTTAGTACATTTTGTGTCTCTGGCCTTTTGAGTGGTCCGAATAGTGTCCTTGGCCTTTGGAGTCCCTGTGTTGTGTTATGATGGGGGCCATGTGACCACCATTGTTGACCTTGCCGTATTCTGACATTTGCTCTGTTAACAAGATTTCTGCTTGAAATGTAGTTGTACTTAGCTTCTTGAGAAGTGTAAGTTGATGTCAGGGCTGCCTGCCAGCGTCTCAGCTCTTAGGTGGCAGAGTTGGCCCTGGTATTAGGGCTTCAGTTTCTTTTGCTCTTGACACACTTAATGTTCACTTCATTTTCTTTTGGTGAAATCCTTCATGATTTGTCTTTAAGGCATGCTTAATTAGTATAGATATGCCTTTCCAGTAAATGAAATTCTCTCTTCAAAGGCAACTCTAGAATGCCTGATGCAGAACCTCAGTGGTTGACGCTTTCATAGTACTGTTGAGATCTGCTAACAGAAATCTCTTTTTCCGCTAGACTGTTACTGCAGCTTATTCAAGGCCCCGGCAGCGCTCTCAGGGCCCTAGTATTAGTTCCTTTGCTGTGCTCAGCTTTTCCCTGTGGTTTCCTTTCTGTGTCCTGGGCATTCTGATTTCATGGCAGTTGCGCTTTTTCTGTCTAGAGAAACAGAGCATGTTCCTGTGACTCCATCCTGAGTCCAGTTCATCTGAGGATAAAGTTGTGAGCAGTTTGGGTTTTAAAGGGCTCCCTGAATGCACTCCTAGTACATTGTGGTTTTGTTTCTTTACTCTGCCTATTGAGACATTTGCTTTTTCTCCATTCAGATTAGCATAATGACTTTAGTTGTAAAAGCCTTGATTTCTGCAGTTTGTGCTGTCTAGTGTAATTTTGCCAACTTGTGCAAAACAGGCTTTGTTTTAAACATCAGCTAAAGAAAACCAAATTCTCATTCGGAAGTGGCTTGTTTTCCTGCCGCTGTTCACGTGGACAGTGCTAGAATGCAGTTGGTGGAATGTGTTTAGCTTGGGCAGCAAAGCTCCTCAGGTGGTTTCCTAACTGCCCCCTTAGTTTCCTGGGAGTGCTTTGTCTCTGCCCCTCCCCCCATCATGAAGGTAGAGAGATCTGTGCCTCAATCTTGCAGCCAAGTAGGAAGGAGCACATTGCGCATTGGTCGGAACTTTAGATGTATGGATCTCTTCTGTACCCTGGTTACTTTAGAGTATTTCCCTCTTAGGTTTTTGGGACTACCTGTTGCTCAGTCAGCATGCAGTTTGTCTTTGGAGCTCAGGCACATGGCTCAGAGCAGGAGTGGCAAATTTCTTCAGGGGTTAGCATCACAGTTAGGGGGATATGGGTGTGTTTACTTTGGATCTTTGTAAATCTTTCTAGGTGGTTTTCAAATTAATAAGTGCTGGCAGGAAGCTTCAGTCGTAAGAGCACTGACTGTTCTTCCAGAGAACAAAGGCTTGATTCCTAGAACCCACTTACAACTGACTGTAATTCCAGTAGGGGATCAGATCGCCTCTTCTGGCCTCTGCAGGCACTGAAATAATGTGCACAGGCATATATATATATATATAGACATATATATATATATATAGACAAAAGAAACATACATATAATAAACAGTAAGTAAATAAATGAGTAAATAGGCAAAAGTCAAATAGTAAACAAAAGTCCTTTCTGGTGATGTACAGGCTTGCTATGGAATCCTCAAGGTGCCGGAGGGCAGTTGGCTATGCCGGACATGTGCCCTGGGGGTTCAGCCAAAATGCTTGCTGTGTCCCAAGAAAGGTGGAGCCATGAAGCCTACTCGCAGTGGAACCAAGTGGGTCCATGTCAGCTGTGCCCTGTGGATCCCTGAGGTAAGCCTGGTTCTTAATAGCATCTTAGTTGAGACGTTCTAGTTTTCAGCTGGAATTGGGCAGGTGGGTGGGAGTGATTCATAGACAACAGGAAAGCTGCTTGGCTCTTACCTCTGTCCCCAAGCAGCTTCTGAGTACTGCCATCTCACCATCCTATGTGGGTCTATAGGAGGCTGCCTGGAGCCAGCAGTAGCTTATGCTAAGGATTGGTGGTGTTCACAGGTCACAAGTAATTTTTCTAGAACCCCTACATGGTAAACAGCACTCGCTGGGCCAACCAGGCCTGGTACCTTCATGGTCATGTCTTGGGTGGCCATACTACTGTCCCTGCAGTCTGTGTCTGCCCAGAGTGCCATATTGCTTTGAGTGTGTGAATTTTATTTAAATTCTTACTCTGCCTCAACTTTATTAATTTCAGATCCGGTCTAATTTTTTTTCCAGCCCCAAACCTTAACTAACTTAATTTGCATGGATCGCAATGAGAATATTATTTGTGATCCAAATTCCAGTATTTTTGGTATGTGATTTGGTGTTTTTTTTTTCTTTCTTCCTTCCAGAGAAAAACTGCCTGCGTAAGAGTTTACACTGAGATTTCACTGATTCGCTATTAGGCAGTTTCCAGTCCAGTGATGCAGACTGCACTGAGACCCGTATTTATCTTGGTTGATTTTTAGTTTTGATATACTCACATGTTCTGATGGAATACGGTTAATAGTTTATTATTTGCTTACTCCATGATTAAGACATGTTTATGATGGGCCTCTTCAGTCTCGTCCGTCTAGAGACTTGGTGCACTGTGAGAAGACAGGCGTCTCTGCTGTCAGACAGTTGGAAGGAATGTACAAGCTCCTGGATGAGTTTGTGTAGACTGGCTGCTGGCTTTAGATGAGGCTGGGCTCTGAACTGTGTCATCCCCATCTTGCTATTTTGTATCTCTAGGTGAGCATTGGCAGCCCTGAGAAGATGGAGCCCATCACAAAGGTGTCTCACATCCCCAGCAGTCGGTGGGCACTCCTGTGCAGCCTCTGCAATGAGAAGTTTGGGGCTTCCATACAGGTAACAGCTTAGTAAGAGTGTTTTGTTTCCTCCACTCTGTGGCAGGGAGCAGGATGGGACTGTGCTGGGCTTGGGGGGCTGGAGGACTTTTCTGGAAATCCATCTGGGTGTGTAGGCAGTTTCTGTTTGCCTTCTCGAAGCCGAGCAGATTCCTGGTAAGAACCGGAGTCTCAGATACTCTTTGGCTGTGGCACTGGAGAGTTGCTTACCTTCCCACCTGCAGTCCCATTATGCCACACAGACCCAGAAGTCTTCTGGACTGCCTCTGGGGGGACCAGTAGCTAAAGTGTTGGCAGGCTGATGCTCTTACACTGAGAAATGAGTCCTGGGGCACTGGCTGGGGAGAGAGTGTGAGCAGCAGCTGCCCTGGGTGTTCTTTGTCTGAGGTGTTGTTATCTGATCTGAGTATAGTCTGGACTACTGAGAGCCAGCCTGTATGTAAAAATGCTGATTGTATTTGCATGTTCAGGTACAGGTAGGTTCAGAAAGAACGTCATGAGGTCGCTGACACTCAGGAGAAAATGGTGCCTGTTCATTCTTTGTCTTGATAGTGATTTCTGGGACTCACTGATATCTAGGCAGTTATGGTACGAGGCCTGGAATGCTGTATGCCACCAACCTTTTAAAGGTGACGTCCGACTCTTCCTTTGGGATGAACCCAGAGTATGCATAATAGCCTTTCTCTCCCTCTCTCTCCCTCTCTGTCTTGGGGGCAGAAACACTGGGCAGCCTCTTTCAGTGCAGGAAATACAGCAGGCACAGACATGAACCTGACAAGTGTGATCCTGTCTTTAAACAAATTACTTCATTTGGTAGAATACGTTATGTTTTGGTGGATCTGTGATTCTTTAAGTAAGGCACCCAAGCCACTGATTGGTATTACATTTTCTACTTTAAAAACCAGTCAAAGTGGTTTTACTTTCTACTATTACTGTATTCAGGCATCCAAAAACATTAATCGAAATGTCAGGGCTGGCACAGAGAGGATTTGGCTTGGGACTTTAAAGTTGTGGTTTTTTCTTTTTTCTTTTTTTTTGTGAGTAGAATCTGTTGAAAGCTAAAGTGATAAATGCCTCTGGCTGAGGTTTGGGTTGGGAGAAAAGAATAGAGGGGTATAAAAGGACTTGCATGTGTGCAACACACGCACACCAGGGAAAATGGCTGTCCCTATGTCCTGTTAGATGCTCTTCGGAGCACACCAGCCCTGCTCCTTAATTGAGGGTTCATGGGAGGTAGATGAGAGAGAGCCTTGTTTGTCTTTCAAGAGAAACGATATAATGACTTTTTCTGCTGCCATTGACCTCTTTTCCCAGAGCATTAATTTGAAGATGGGGCCAAGGAAGGCTAATGACTTTTCATATCTTCACAAAATAGATTTTTATTAAAAGAATTCTCTGAAAAGTCTGCAGCTGGGAAGACTCTGGTTTATGTTTCTGTAACATCTGTTTGCTGAGTCAACCTGAATAGGAAACCCCAGAGGAAGGCCATTTGGCAGATTTTCAAAGTCCTGTATAAGTATTCTGCTGCAGCTCATTCCTTTTTAAGGTTCGAATGCCTGGGTTAAGTGTAGTTTAAGCCAAACACAGACTGTGTCTCAGTCATCTGTTCCCACCATGCTGCTGGGGAGAAGTAGTGTCTTTTCCTGATAGTGGCCAGGTGTGTCTGTGTGTGTTCTGCCACCAGAGCTGATTTCACATGTTTCTTCAAATTGAGGTTATTTATAAAGGTGTGGATTAATCTTAGTGCATATGTTGTTGTAGATGATTGGAACTGGGGGTGGTGAAGAGGCTGGATTTTTATAGTAAAGGATTAAATTGTGGCTGGTACTGAGTTGTATTTTAAATAATGAAATGATGAGGGGGAAATCCACCAGCTCCAGTCTCTGTGGTTGTGTGGTGCAGAGTCTGGTGAGTGAGTTTAATTAAGGTTTTCAGCTGTCCCTGAGTGCAAGATTCTTGGATGCCCGAGGGATCCCTTGGCCTCACACAATACAATTGCTTTTAAAGGGACTGGCTTCAGCCTCCAAGAGGCACCTCTTTCTAGGGATTTGCTCTGTGAGATCAGAAGGGGGAAGTTAATCACTTTGCTCCTGCTGGCCAGAGGCTTGTGTCTGGATCAAAGGCACTAAATTGTAGCCCTGTGCAGGCAGGGAGGGAGCAGTGTGTTCAGTGCATCTTGATGAAGCCTGGCTGCTGTGACGACTTCCCTGGGGCCCACAGGAAGGGAGCCTCTGATGCAGTGGTGATTCTGCACCAGCAGGGAGACCTTTCCATCCTTCCTGAGTTGGGTTCATGTATATTACTGCCTTCCTTTGGTGTGATCCTGGATGCTGCTTCCAGGAAGTCGGCATTTACTTACCTGAGTTGGGACCTTTTCCAGCTGTGGGTGGCACTGAGGAATCAGTCTTTTAAAACTTACTAGGAATATGTGTGCTGAGGAGATTCCTGTTTACCCCCCCCCCCCCCATCTACATGAGTTCTTCAAGTCTTTGAGAACTAGATTAATACTTCCGAATATAAAGAGCACATACCTTTGAGGGCTGTACTGCCCTCACGGGGCAGTACTACCCCATCCTCTTCCCTGAGATTTTAGTGCCTTTAATGTTTGAAGCAACCTATAGTTTGGGCTCTAAAAGTTTTATCTGCATTGTTCCCCAACATTTCTGGCCTTCCTTTCCCCGTCATGCTTTTCTGCCTGTGAGTGTTGGGTGACCAGCACTAGGAACTCTTGTTGCCGCTGCTCCTAACAGTCTCCATGTGTTCTCTGCAGTGCTCTGTGAAGAACTGCAGGACAGCCTTCCATGTGACCTGTGCTTTTGACCGTGGCCTGGAGATGAAGACCATTTTGGCAGAGAATGATGAAGTCAAATTCAAGTCCTACTGCCCAAAGCACAGCTCACGTAGGAAACCCGAGGAGAATCCGGGTGAAGGAGCTGCACAGGAAAATGGGGCCCCCGAGTGTTCTCCTGGGAGCCCCCTGGAGCCCTTTGCCAGCCTGGAGCAGAATAGGGAGGAGGCCCACCGGGTGAGTGTCCGCAAGCAGAAGCTCCAGCAGTTGGAGGACGAGTTCTACACCTTCGTCAACCTGCTGGATGTGGCCAGGGCGCTGCGGCTACCCGAGGAAGTGGTGGATTACCTGTACCAGTACTGGAAGCTGAAGAGGAAGATCAACTTCAACAAGCCCCTCATCACCCCAAAGAAAGACGAAGAGGACAATCTAGCCAAGAAGGAGCAGGATGTCTTATTTAGGAGGCTGCAGCTGTTCACGCACCTGCGGCAGGACCTGGAGAGGGTAATGATTGACACTGACACCTTATAATGGCTTAGAGAAGAAGATGTAAAGAGCCAAGCACTTGCCCAGAGCAAGGGATGATAGCCAGTCACTATTACTCTCAGATTCGTGTACACACTACAGCATGAGGTTGTGTTGGTTACATATATTTACGGGCTGGTAAACTCACTGCAGTGTGCAAGACTGCCAGTGGGGGAGCTGCTTTGTGATTAGTTTTCTTTACATACTTTCCCATTAATCTTTATTGTTCTGCAAGATCATCAACCCTTGCTCCCCTGCCATTGTAGAGCTGGAGGGAACTGAGCACCAGGAACACCCGGAGGGTTGACTGAGCATTGTTTACAGCCCGGTTTTGAGAACTGGGATGTATCTGACTTATGGGGGAGGAGGCAGCAGTAGGGGAATTTCTTGTTCAACCTGGGAAGACTTTTTGTAGGGGCTGATAAAGGGACTCATCAGACAGAACTAAGCACTGCCTCCCACTGGCCCATCATTGCTTCTAGGCTAATTCACAGGGGCATTCCCAGCACTGTTGCAGAGCAGAGCAGGCTATGGGTGCTGATATGTGTGCATGGACTTATACACACACCTGTTACAGAAGACACTCTGGGCAGTGAGGTGCTAAGTCATCACAGAAGTTGTGTACATACAATGAGTGTGTTTGTGTGTGCAGGCATCCCTGTCTGGGTATGTCTGTGTGTGTGGGGATGATTCCTGGTGCACAGGGGCATTGGGTCTATCTGTGGAGTCCTTAGCAATCTCAGTACACTGCATATATATATACAGACAGATGTGTTTATCACACTACTGGGTTGCTGATTAAGTGGCCGTTGGCTGCTTGGAGCCTCAGCTGCTGGCATTTCCCTCAGCTGTTTGCTGCTTGGTGCCTCCCCCACTCGTTACCTCTGGAGTCCAAGTCTGGACCTCTCTTCCTGCTATAGGAATAATTAGGAGTGGACTGTCCTCCCCAGGGTCTTCAGCTCCCTTAGGTAGTTTTGATTGAGGCTTACTAATTGGGGATGAATCTTCAGCACTTCACACCTCCTCTCCTGACTGCTAGCTACCTATTAAACTCATTAGTGTGGCAGAGATGGGGTGCAAGTTTTCTGGCCTGAAAGGCACCCAAGTGGCCTGAAACACTTAATGCCTAACTCCCTCAAGCCCCTCCCTTATTAGAGAGGAGTGATTCATCACCTGCTTGGCAAGAGAATCTGACTCTAAATGATTTGAAATGAGAGGGTAGGCAGGCAAGGATAGATTGCAGATGTGCTGAGCCAAAAGGATGTTTTCATGAGCCTGTACCACCTTGTTAGAGACGGGGTAGTTGTGAAAGCAGTTTTAAGTGCTTAGAGGTCCTTTTTAGCACACCATCTAATGCTGACCTCTTGTGATGTCCCTTTCTAGAGCATGTTAGGATTCTGGATAAGGTGGCTTGTGTTAGGCTAAGGAGAGGCAGGAGCAGGTTGGTAAGGCTCTCAGACGCCCCCTGGTGGTTCGTGCAAAGAACCACATGCATTTGTGGTATGTTACTGAGAAGGGGATTCAGGGTAAATGGGTGTTATGAGATGCTACAATCCTAACCTAACAACTACTGTAATTGGGGTGTGTGGAGTCAGATAGTCCTTGGAGGGAAGGATGAGAAGTCTCATGTTTTGACTGTTTGTTTTACAATCACCACAGAATAAAAGTGTAGAAAATGCTTGTGGTGTATTAACTCTTTCTGTATTTAAGTTACTGAGATTAACATACTCTTAAAATTAAATTCTGAACTTTTTTGGAGTCGTCATTTTGCTTTTAAGTAGAATTTATTCCCTATGATGTACAAGGGAATAAATAAGGATTTGTGTGTGCCTGTGTGTGGGTGGCATTACATAACATTTATTATTAAAAAGTCTAAAGTTTTAATGAATTTTCAGTGTCAGTTTAAAAGGGTTTATTTATAATGAAAAGTTATGTTTTCCTCATCTACTATGAGGTCTGTCTGAAAACAATGAAGTCTGTGCCAGGCCCTGGAGAGTTGTATAGTGCTTTGCAATTATAAACAAGTATCAGGCCAAGGGCTAATCAGAACAGGCATTACAAAAGAAAAACAAACCCAAAGTTACAGTTAACTTGTTTTCTCGGTAACTTAGCAGTCTGCCTATTTATGCAATATCAGTACATGACAGGCATTCAAGAACCAGTTAACACAGGTGACTGGAGTAGAGGGTGTGGTCATCTCTGAACAAGTGAGATGCAGGTGACTCAGTGATTATGTTAATTGCTTTTTCTGGCAGATAAACACCTGGGGGTGTGGCTTGCACACCTGGGTACCAATTCTGCACCAGAAATTTACATGACAGGAATGGGTATCAGAAGGCACTAAAAAGAGAAGATGGTTGGTGATATGATTGGGTGATGTTGCACTTCAAGTTCCCAAGGCTGCCACCTTATTCCTGACCACCTCATTTGGAGATTTTGTGCATCTTCTTAGGAAGATGCAAAAACTGTTAGCTTAGAAATTGAGGGCTAGTTTGTGGATAAAAACGTTCTCTCTCTGCACTCTGCCATTGTATGGCAGGTTCCAAGTCCTGCGGGACAGTCCTATTCATTTGTCACTTAGTGGAATGGAACTTTTTGAAAACCCAGTTGAGACCACTGGACATGCATGTAAGGCATCGGTGTGGCAAGCATTGCTTAGAGCTCAGAAAACCACTGCACCTCTTGTGGCTGTTAGGCCGTAGTTCTCAGGATGCAGTCCCTGGTGCAGCAGTAACATTCTGGAAACCTAGAATTAGGTATCAGCATTGTTTTTGTTTGTGAACTTGCTGAAGGGGAAAGTGACTTGGATTTAGCCTAATGTCAGAGGACTTGATGTGATGGGTTTGGGTTCCTGCTTCTGGCAGCTGAGGGAATGTGAATTGGGGAAGTTTGGTTGAGTGGTATCAGTCAATTTCTCTGGGCCAAGGTCATGACTAGATTTCTGCCAAGAATGCCCCCCCCCCCAGGGGTGGGGTGGGAGAGTTTACTTTGGGGTACTCAGCACTACAATAGTCAGCCAGAGCTGGATCAATTAGACTTTATTGATCCCAGCTGGAAAATTATTGAGAAGCTCCTTATAGGAGATCATTGGAAATAAAGGAGTTTTTGTCACTAGAGACTGTGGTAAAATAAAGACTTTCCTGGAATCCAAGCCATCAAAGTTGAGATCCCCTGGTTTCTCTATTTTCATAGATCAACTTTGAGATGTATCTTCTATCCATCTGAATTGAATATGAGCATAAACTGTAATGCCATTTCATGGTTCCAAAAATCAGATTCATATTTATGTATGTATGTGTACTGTCCAAAGGTTTGATTTTGAGATGAGAATTCAGGTTTTATTTATTTTTTAGTTTTGTTGGTGTGAGCTTCCACCAATCTATCTGGGTGAAATACTGCTACTTATAAAAGAGAATGAGTATCCTGCTAGTCACTCCTAGCCATACCTTGGTTACATTTTCTCTTAAGAACACCTACTTCCTTGCCTAGGATTTTGGCTGTCAGAGATAGCTAGGCCCAGTGACATTATATTTAACTTAGACAGTGAGAGTAATTGCCCCTTTAATTTTTGAATCAAAGCTTATTTTTAGCAGTATTAATAATAAATGATTAATGTAGAAAGACAGGAAGACCCTGCTCGTGAATCAGTCAGGGTCAGCCAAGCCTGGTAGTGTTTCCCTTCTGTCTCATATCTCCATGTGAACTGGACTGCCTTGAACACAGCTGGGATTGTGAGACCTTAGAAAGGTCTGAAGACAGCCTTGGGTGGTGGGGTATCTGCATAAACAGTGTGCAAAATAGCAAGCATGGCTTGTCAGAGAAGCAGCTGGTGACCTTTGAACTTGCATTTACAGTATGCTACAAAGAGATTACTTAAAAGGAGGATGTATTTTTTTAGGGTGCCATTGATGACAGTAGAGAGCATGTGTCATTTTCCACTTATGAGGTTGTTGAGGTTTTATGGGCATCTTCCTTGAACCTTGAAAGGTTCAACTGTTCAGTGGTGGGCTGGAGCTAACATTTTATCTTTAGGTCCATGTAATTTATTGACTAGTTTTTTGAGACAGGCTTTCTCTGTGTAGCCCTGATTGTCCTGGAACTAGTTCTGTAGACCAGGCTAGTCTAGAACTCAAGAGATCCACCTGTCTCTGCTTCCCGAGAGCTGGGATTAAAAGCATGCATTACCACTAGGCCAATCTAGCTACTTTTACCTTACAGGGAATCTTTCGGACCAAAGGATTGGTGGGGTTTAGTGTCTAAATTTGTTAAGTTTTGCACTTAGTGATGACAGGTGGCTTTGTGAGTAGGAAATATTGATAATGGAAGCATAGACTAATCTGAAGCAGTCTTATGTATCAGATAAGTGGGGGAATCTCAGTACTAGGTCTTATAGTTACAAATGAAGTAGAAGAAGGTTAGTAGCAGTTTAAATCTATGATCCATAGATTCGTGGATTGGCTGGGCATGTTGGGATAGTTCTCAGGCATTTGCATCCCCTCTCTGAATACACTTCACTGCTGGTCTGGCTTTGCAAAGTTGTATCCAGTGGACCAAGCAGCTCATCTGATCTTCCAGAGAACCTTGTGCAGGGGGTTCCTCTTATGCTATTGCAGAGAGGTTGCTTCTGAACTTCTCTAAATTCATTGACAGATTGTGGGGATGGCACTGTTGGAGGGTAAGCAGAACTCTTGGGCACAGTCAGCAAGTTGTGAGTAAATAGTGGAGGAGATCTCTTCTACATTGCAGACTGGTGGGCAGGAGTGGGACTCTATGTGCTGCTCTATTGTCATTCTGGCTGCTGTAGACACTGAGGGAATGAACAATCAGAGTCCTCCTAATGGTAGGGTAAATGCTTAAAGCACGTTCTGATTCCACATGGATGTCAAGGTTCTTGTAGGGCCAGTATGTCGTGGGCAAAGGAAAATTGAAAACACTGAAGTATCACTATTGTATTGCTCACTTAGAATTTTTATTCTCTACATTCTAGGTTCGGAACCTCACTTACATGGTGACCCGCAGGGAAAAGATTAAACGATCTGTGTGCAAAGTCCAGGAACAGATTTTCAATCTTTACACTAAGCTCTTGGAGCAAGAAAGAGTTTCAGGTATGCATTCAGCCCTCAAAGGGCAAAATGTAGGGCAGGGGTTTGTAGCCTTCACACTGCTTTTGAGGAAAACAGCGATTCTTTCATCTGTACTACAGCTGTTCATATTTGAAGATCATCTTTAAACATTAAAGGTTATGTTATAGGGAAGGGCTGAATTTTGCCTTAAATAGGGTCTGCCTGCTAACCAAATAGAAGCAAGTTGTAAACCTTACTTTCCTTCCAATTTCCTTATGTGAAATGGGGATGCTATATCAGGAAATTAATGAAAGAGCACATTGCAGTGCTCTTGATAAACATGGCAATAGCTACAAAGGGAAGTATTTAACTTTTGGATAGACCTAACATCCAAGTAGATGTTAAGACTCCCTCCTCAGCTCACAAACTCATTCCATAACACTTAAGATGGACTTCTAAAGCTATAGATGTAATTCTGAGTGTGCTGGACATTTACATTGTTCTGGCCAGCCAAAAAGGAAGATGTATGTGGAATGTGTCCTTCCTCTACCAGAGATGGTCAGTTATTTGGAGATCACTGTGTAATGCTGGGCAAGTGTTTCTTTCACTCTGGGATTTAATTGCTCTTTAATTAGTCTGGTGTAGAATTCATGATCTCTAAAGTGTGTTAGCACCACCGTTCTATGATCACAGGCCCTGAGCAAGTCTGTCTTGGGAGTTTGTTCAACAAGGGCAGGTGGCTTGTGGAAGAGGGTGAGTGACCGGGACTGCCCTTTAAAGCTACAGCAGCAACATTCTCGACACTTTAGCTGTGTGATGAGCCACAGTTGATTCACTCTGATTTTGTGGTCTTTTCTGTAGATAATAATGGGATACAAACAGTACTTATGTTCTAAGCAGTCAACACTCTGGCTTAGAATTAGATACATGTGACTAGAGATAACTTGGTTAGCTGAACACACAAAAAGACCAAGGGGAAATTTTCAATAATATTCTTAGTAACTACCTCATTTAAAAATACTTTCCGGAAGGACTAAGTGTCTTTCATTCTCTGGAGCTTGAACTTCAGTTGCAAACTTTGAATTAAAGTTCTTCAGGGTACAGCTTCATAGATACGCAGCACAGTTGAGATCCTTTAGGGCCACCCCCTTTCTCTCTATTCCTTTATTGGAAGCTGGTGTTAGCTGAGATGGTTAATGTAGTATACTCTGTAGTTCTTCCAGCGAAGCCTTTGGTACTTGCTATGGAATCAGTGATTGATTATCCATAAAGGGTAATTTTCATGTGGCTTGAAAGGAGTCACTTTTTAATGGGTTTCACAGGCAGTCACTTGAATTGTGGATGAGGTTGTACTTGGGTGAGTGAATGCAATTCTCTTCATAAGGTTAGGATGTGTTTTGGGTTTATAGCACTGTAATGTAGATTCATCCAGAATTCCTGCTGCTGTTGAGCGTGGTGGTTCATGCCTGCAATTTGAGCATTCTGGGGCTGAGGTAGGAGATGCCAGAGTTTCAGTCATCCTGGACTATGTGAGTTCTAGGTTAGCCCGGGCTACAGAATGAAACCACGTTAAAAGAAAACAAAAAACCAGTACAGAGAAGAGAAACAAATCTTCCCTTCATTTTGAGTTGACTGACAACTGTGGTCAATTGAGACGACTTTATTCTTCTGTGGGATGCTATAGCAAGTGCAGCTAAATCCCTGTAGGGTGGTTTTTCTCTCATTTCTAGACTCTAATATTTAAAGTAACCTTGTAAAGACAGTTTCAGGGAAGATGAACATGACTTTACATGTGTTCTTTAGAATTCGTGGCTCACTGTTGTGATTCTGGGAATGAGTAGGGTCATTCTGCAGAGTGAGAGCATTTTCGGTGGAAATGGTGCTTATGGGAGGCCTATTGTTAGATACTTTGAGAAACGTGTTCTAAGTCCAGAAGAAAGAAATTATAGTTCAGACAATACTGGACCCTCTTTGTCTTTCTGTTTTCTGTTAGGATATTTCAATAAGATCAAACAAAAAAGCCCACCTCACAAGTGCCTATTAAAAGTAAACTCGAGCGATGGGTTGAGAAAGCAGACTTTTCCAAGCCAACGGCTTATAAAAAGGATCTCAACTGTGTTGCTTATGCCTGTATCTGGATAGTAAGATCTGTGAGAGCTCCCATGACACACTGGAGCCAAACCTTGTTCTGGTTCATGTTATCAGGAGACACATGTGAAAATTACTTTCTTAGCTGGTCTTCATCATCTTGCAGAAACGTGGTCCTTATGAATTCACCAGCAGTTTTCAGACAGGGTTAATAAATGAGGGTATGAGATAAGTTTGGTGGTGGTGGGGTCTACAAAACACTGGATTATGAAGTGTCAGGCTGGAGAAATGGTTCAGTGGCTATGGATATTTGGCTGCTCTAGCATTCCAAAGGATCTAGACTTGATTACCAATACCCACATGGTAGCTCCCAGCTGTCTATTATAATAAACTCCAGTTCTAGAGAATCTGACACCCTCTTCTGACTTTCATAGACACTTTATCCATGTAGTTCACAGATACACATGCAGGGAAAAAACCCATACACATAAAATAAAAATAAATAATTAAAAAAATAGGAAGTGTCAGTTCTATTGAGATGAGAATTGATATTTTAAAAACTGTAAGCTTTTACTAGGTTAAGCTGTGAAACTCAGTTTTGTGATTTGCATTAAAGACTAATTTATGTTTAACTTTTATGACAAGTTGAACCCAAATAGATTTTAATGTAATGAACTCCCCCCCCCCCATATTTCATGTCCAGAACTATTGTGAACACCTACCTTTATACATTTACATGTATTTGTCCTCAAAGGACCTTTGGAGAAAGTATCTTGGAAGCTCTAGTTAGTCTCAGAAAGGAGAGTGATGGATGGTTCAATTGCCGTTATGTAGCCAGGTAGAGGAAGTAGCAGCCATTGGAAGGATTTTCAATTGATTACCCACTGATAATCAGATCCTCTTTGAATTTTGTTTGTCCTTGAACAGATAGTTCAGGAAAATTTGTATTTTAGTGATTTTAGGTGGAAAAAAAAGTATACTGACTGCTTAGATTGAAAGCAGATTCTTGAATCAGGTTATGTCTTTAAAAACAAAATGCTGGTGACTCTTGGATGGGAAGTTTGTGTAATAATGCTTCAGGTCTACAACTTTATTCTTTTGTATTTGCTTAATGTAATTTTTCCCTTGTGATTTTCTGTTTGTAGGTGTGCCTTCATCCTGCTCCTCACTGGAGAACATGCTTTTGTTCAACAGTTCTTCTGTGGGTCCCAATGTTCCCAAGATAGAGGACTTGAAGTGGCATTCTGCATTCTTCAGGAAACAAATGGGTAGTACTTCCATGGTTCATTCACTGAAAAAGTCCCATAAACGAGATCCATCGCAGAAGAGTCGTGGGAATGAGGGCAAGACCCCATTAAAGCATCCAGATCTGTCTGGTAGAAAGGAGGGGCTGGGGGTCCCAGAAAGCTTTCGGAGCTTTGAAAAGACTTTTGCAGAAGCGCGTCTCATATCATCAGCACAACAGAAAAATGGTGTGGTGGCACCAGACCATGGGAAGAGAAGAGACAATCGTTTTCATTGTGATCTCATTAAAGGAGACTTAAAGGACAAATCTTCTAAACAGAGTCACAAGCCTCTCAGGTCCACAGACACATCCCAGAGGCATCTGGACAACACAAGAGCTGCCACCTCCCCTGGAATAGGGCAGTCAGCACCTGGCACGAGGAAGGAGATTGTGCCCAAGTGCAATGGCTCCCTAGTCAAAGTGCCTACAACATCTGCCAGCTCAGCGAAAAGCTGGGGAGGATTCCGGATTCCAAAGAAGGGGGAACGGCAGCAGAAAGAAGCCCATGAGGGGGCCCGTCACCAGCACTCAGACTGCCCCCATCTGGGTTTAGGCCGAGTTCCAGGCAAGGAAAAGGCAAAGAATAGGTTAAGATCTGACAGTGAGAATGATGGGTATGCCCCTGATGTGGAAATGAGTGACTCAGAGAGTGAGGCATCAGAGAAGAAGTGTACCCATGCCAGCAGCACCATCAGCAGGAGGACAGACATCATCAGGAGAAGCATCTTGGCCTCTTGATGAAACAGATGGTGTGGAATCATGTGGCTTGTTGCTGGCCATGCCGAGGAGAGCTCTGACATGGGGGCAAGCAAAAACAAGCCCATTATTTCTGAGCTAACACAAACATATTTCCTTGAAATTCAAATTGAATTTTTTTCCAGAGTCATTTATAAATCATTGTTCTGAGAAGTTTGTGTTATATGCAACTTGTTGAGGAAACATTGTAACCACAAGACACTAAGATTAGAACCTGAACTAAACACTAAAAATGAAGTAACCCTAGGCAGGGCCAGGCTTGAAAGGCACTGTGCATTACTGCCCTCTACATTTTTTCCAAAGCACAAACTCTTGGATACTTAAGAGTACAGAATTAGATAGAATTCTGTGTTTGAATAAATCTTATTTATAGAAGCCTTCACGTACTATTTATAGCCCATACAGCTTATTTTCTAGGAATGGTGAATAGTAAATGCTGATGGCATTTTGGCTCCCAGGCTGTTGATGTGTGTTGCTGGGACTCAGCTTCATTCAGCAACACTGGGATCTTGCACATGTGGCATCCAGGGGAAGAGTTTACACAGCAGGCGTTGATGGAAGGCTTGAGGGATAGGGAAGTACTCTAGTAAGACTTAGGGCCTGTGTAGCAGGTCTTCAGGTTCCAAGTGGGTTGTGGACATAGGGTGGAGAGGACATAGTCGAGAAAGCTCTGAGAAAGGGCAGCTGAGACCCAAGTGTTATTAATCCTCTTAACCTTCCTCTCTCCCAACTGCTGGTCCTTGGACCCAATTGGAATTTCCCTGGCTACTGCCAGTACTTGACCACCTGGCTTCCAATAATAATACAATGACTATTCAAGTGATGAACTTCAGACTCTGGTGAATCTCACTCCCCAGAGTAGACCACTAGTGCATATTTGGGGAATCCAGGCTTCCACCATGAGCGGATTCCTTAAAAGCAAAAAGAAAAAAAAAAAGGTAAAACAGGTTATATTTTAAAACAATAGAAAGGCAATATGTTGCGTCAAGCTCTTATATTGACCAAGGCTATACAGGAAAGTCAATGCACCCTAGAATAGGTTTTTTGGGAATTGGAGTTCTAAACTCTGATTTGTAACTTGGACTTTTGAATTGCAAATGGCAATAACTAGTAGATTATCAGCAATAATTTAGCATTAAATCTGAGTACAGTGTTCTGTTTTTGCACTCATTCTAGTACGTGTGTAATTCAGACAAGTGGATAGTGTTAAAGTCTTGGTTTTTTTGGTTTTTTTTTTTTTTTGGTTTTTTTTTTTTTTTTTTTTTTTTTTTTTTTTTTTTTTTTTTTGGGCATTCAATGTAGTTGTGAATCAAATTTAATTAAGAGAAGGAAATAGCAGTGAGATTTAGATTTAAGGGCATTTGGAATAAGCCCAATTTTCCCCCAGTTACCCTTAGTTTGTTAATATCAGTGTTGGGATTCCTGATTCATTTACACATTTTTCATGTGGCAGGGACATTCTGATATTTAATGAGCAATGCTTTGAGTTTATAGAAGCTTTCAAGTCTTCCAGATGATCGTCAACAACAGAAAAGGCTTACTGAATTCCATCTTGCTATGCAAGTTTTATCAGATGATTAAATGACAGATCTGATGCATCCCATTGTATGTATGACATTTTCAAACCGAGTCTTAACTTCTCAAGTACATTGTAGTAGCTAATTCAGGGTGGGGAAAGGATGACCCAGGTTTTAGATTGACTATTTTTGAGCTTTAGAGCTCTTTTTGAGACTGCTATCCAGATCAGCTTGTTGCTATTGGTATTTGAAGGTTCTTAGTAGTCCAAGGTACTTCCGCTTGTAGCCTAATTTAAAAATGAGATGTTTTGCATATGAGCAAAAACCTTTTGCTGGAGACAGGGAAAGGTTGGACTCTATCTAGTTAATCTCTTGATTACGGCAACAGCACTGGGTGAGAATAGAATTTATAGAGGAATAATTTGTGAAGCCATAGAAAGAAAACCTAAATTAACCTAGTGAGTATATAGCCTCTCACCTGTTTTGGAGGCACCAGTTCCATTTGCACTATTAGGAATGCTAGTTTTGTGCAAAAATAATGCCTTACCTGTTTTCCTCCCACATTTAGGTTGAAAAGCTTTCAAATGTTCCAAGTTATGCTGAACCAAAAAAAGCAAAACAAAACAAAAAAACAAAAAACAAAAAACAAAAAAAAAAAAAACAAAAAATAAAAAAAATTTCCCCCACAAAAAACAAAAATTAAAAGCCCACACTTTATTACTGCTTTGAAATGCAAATGGTATAGAGCACGGTTTCTGACAGTGTAATGATAGCTTTGTAAGTTAGTTTCTTGTCATGCTGGGAACTCTGTATGAGGCGGCCTTAGCAGTGACAGCCCACCTACCCACTTGCATTCTATTAGTATGGAGCTTTTTTGTTTGTTTGTTCTTTTGAATCTTCTTGTGCATCCTGACCAAGAAATACCTTTGATTATGATCAATGTATTATGTCAAAATGTAGGCTAGTTAAACTTTTGTAAAGTTGCCTGGAATGTCATTTGTTAGGTTATAAACACAAAATTTAAATGAAGGGTTTTATGTGTTGTGTATGAATCTTAATTTTAAAACGGACAAACTTGTCATTACATTTGTAACCTTGTACAGAGGATTTTTCACTATGTGCCTAGCTTGGTGTCCATTCAACTAAAATTGAAAAAAAAAGGTGCATGAAGAGTTAAAATCAGAAGTTAAACAAAATATATGTAGAGATGACTATTTTATATTACATGGCCCAACTCTGTATTTATTTCTACCCCCTTTTTGAAAGTATTTATAAAACTAGTTGAAGACAGCTGTATTTTTTTGTTGAACTATTTAGTAGAATTTGTGCCTTTTTGTCTGTATGTGAATAAATGCTGTACATTTTGCAATACATTTAAGTGTTCTGTTAATCTGCTTGGTTAAGGGCCCTTACAGTATTGTCTCACCATTACTTGGAAAATGAGAACTACAGGGGACATACACCCAGAGGATATGGAATCACTGGGCTGGTTTCTAGACACTGAGTAATAGTTGCTCTTGTGTGTTGTCCATTCCACTCCAATTTGGATCTGAACAGTTGTTGAAGCAACACAGACTTTATAGTTTAAAAGCTGAGCTGTAGCTTACATTCACATCTTTTAAGCCTTATGAGCCTCTGTTTCCTCCCAGGCGAGGTGGTATATACCTTTAATCCTGTTACTTGGGAGGTTGAGGAAAAAGAAGAATCACTAGGTATTGTCCCAAAAACCTTCAAAAACAACACTCCTAAAAGACATAATTGGGTGTACTCCAAGAAAACACCTGTCCAGCATGTGTAAGAACTCTGCTTTCCATCTCTACTACTGCAAAGACATTTTGGTCTTACTGGAATTGCAATATTTAAAGCATTCCATGTAAAACATATACTAGGCACCAAACAGTTGTAAGCCATCATTTTTTGTCATTAGGATGCTCCAGGAATCAGCTATGACTTGGTGAGCCTGCCTAGGCTGATGTATTCCCGAGGGTTGTATTTATGAAGAAGTATGAAGTGCTTAACATTTTTCCGAGTGGTTCCATTAAATGCCTTTGAGCACAGAACACTGGAACAGTAGGCCAAATAAGAGGAACTGACCCATATTCTATAAAAAGATGTCTAAGATCCAGCCCTGGGACTTGGCAAAACTGGGCCTCCCTCTAATTTTAAGTTTGAATATTTGCTGTGGGAACAGTCTTACACAGTCAGTGCAGTATAAATGTATCCTCGTGTTGGGAACATCAATGTGATGTAGCATACACACCCCTGTAAATTATGATTAGAGGCAGTGATAGCGTGTCATCAGTGCTGTGCTCAAATTTATAATTTTAAGAGTCTACTCTATCATAAATTGTAATACTTGGTTAAACCTTTATTTCTCCTTGTCCTCCTTAGTGACTATTTACTTCTGTGTTGCTTGTTCTCATAAGCCTCCAGAGAGAAATAACTGTGATTCTTCCTATAAGGTCTTCAAGTTGAATAATCATAATAGCTCCCTAGGGAAATTAAGTCCCTAGGAGCCAAAGGAAGGGCCCAGTGTTGGCAATTCTGTAATCTGTGACAGAAAATGTGGCACTAGGGATTTGAGTTCACGTTTCCACCCAAATCAAGGAGAAAATAGTTCTGCCTTCGAAACATTAGCCGTCTGCCTCAACTGCCATTAACTGCAACACTGAAATTTTCCTCCAATTTCTCTTTAATGCTCAGAATTGCATTAGACACTCAGCCTAGTCTATGCCAGTTTGGAGAGCTTAGTGTCTGAAAAGATTAAAAGCCAATCTAATCTGTCCTGTCCATTCCTTGGTTTCTGCTGTTCTCTGTGCAGCCAGATTCTTTTTCTGAGTGTACTGCTTTCTCAAGGGAGAGTAATTCTCAGATTATACAGATGCTTGAGGTTTGGGTATTCAGCTTTTCTTTTTTTAGGCAGGGACATCCTGGGAATCTGTGAATGCTTTCTTCAATGGCCCATTGTTCATCAAGGTCTCTACCACCCCAACAATTTCATTTCCTGTGGTTCCATCACCTGTTCAGGGTTCTTCATTTCTTGCTAGACTGTTGCAGTAGCCTAGTCTTATTTCCTTGACTCAAGCCTGCTGAAATGAACTGCTTCCCCTAATTAGCTGTAACCTTGCCAATGCTATCTCCACAGTAACAACTTCCAAATGGCAGATTCTGCCATTCTGTACAGCTTTCAGAGGAGCTTCCAGACTTGGGAATTACACTGGGCTTATCAGGTGGCAAGCACTGGTCTGTATTATGTATACCAATATGTTGATATGCTGAGTCTTTGGGCAGGTACTGTTCTCTTTTTACCAGAGAGGAAAATGAGATTCACTATCTGTCATGAAACCATTTCCAGCTAGTCTGAGACAAAGTCTGGCTCTGCTGCTCTCAATATGAAAGTAGTTCACATAAAACAATTCACATGCTTTTGAGGACAAACTGGCCTATATATGTGAACTTTATTTCATCAAATTATATATAATAGTTTTGGCTTTGTACATTACATTAAGAGACTGAGCATGAAATGACAGTCTGTTAGGGACCATGTTCTGCCTTTTGCCAGGAAGAATAAAATTACTTTGGCTATACACCTTCATGTAACAATCATACTTAGGGTAAAATGCACATATACACAAATGTACATGTGAGTAGAGAAAATATTACTGGTATTAGGAATGAAAAGAATTGTCTACAGTCCAATGTTTGGAAGACAAAATTATTTATAATCAATTTCTGGTATGAAGATTATTGACACTTTAAATTGAAGCAATGCAAAATCTCCAACTTTTTTTTTTTTTTTTTTGATAGTAAGCATAAGAAGTCTAGCCATTTCTGTAAGTGGATGAGCGGTGTTGCTGGGTATGGTGGTGAGTGTCTATGACTGCAGTACTAAGGAGCTGAAGCTGAAGACTGGGTTTGAGGCAGCCTCAAATGAACAAACAAAAATAAGTAAAGTCAAGCAGCAAAGCAAAGAGAAATGAATGGCATTGTCCTTCTAATGCACTGCCAGTCTGTCCATGAAGACTTGTATGTGATGGGGCTTCCATAGTGTATCTACCAATTGTGAGTTAACTGGTTATTTTACCTACTTATCTCACTGGTGGTTCTAATTTCTGGATTATTTCTAATGTTAAACAATTCTGTCTTGAAGCAGATCTTTTCCTCTGTTGCTTCCTCACATAGCACCCTCCCTAGCTGTGGCTCTGCTCCAGCTTCAGTGTTTGAATTACGTTTTTTTAATTTAAAAAACCAGGACTGTCCACTACATGACTGGTATTTAGGATATGGAGACTGGTTTTCTAGGTTTGGAAATATTACCAAGTAAGTTCCACTAGATATAAAGACACTCAGGGAAGTTTTCAAGGTACTAAGGAAGGGCTTTCGGATTAGGGTGTGGGTCAGAAAGGGTAGGCTACCATACCTAGATTCTTGAAAGCTCCAGGACAGCAGAATTTGAGAGATAGAGAAACCTTGTGAGGTAGATGACAACAAAAACCTTGCTTTCAGTAGTAGTAAAAGGAGGGAAATGCAGGAAAACTGAAGAGTTCAATGTGTGCTTAGGAAGGCTCAAATCTGACTTAGGAATGCATCCTCTCAGTGAGTGACACACTGCACTTTCAACAGAAGAAGGTGGGTAGAAGTTTGCCTTCTCCACACTTTACTTGAGCAGTGGCAAGAGACCATTCATGAAGAGCCCTGTGAGCAGGCTGGGCAGACACTGAGGCAAAGGCCCGTCTGGACATCCAGACAAGTGTCAGCGGCTCTCTCCGGCTTGGCCTGTAGGTGTGGTGCCTGTAGGTGAGAGATGACCTACAGACCTTGGACCTGCACCCAATACTCCTTTACTTTGTTTTTCCCTTAGTTAATATCTAATTTAAATTTAATAGACATGCTTGTTGTGGAATATTAGTTTAAGATGTGTTACATTGTTTGTGCTGAGGAACATTTGCTTAATGATGCAAAGATTGTACATTCTTTCATGTTGCATTTGTTTAACTCTGTGAAGTTGCGTTGCTTTGCCTGCCTAACACACCCACTTGATCTAATAAGGAGCTGAATGGCCAATGGCAAGGCAACACAAAGAAGAGGTGAAATGGGTTAAATTATATTAGAAAGCTGGCTAGAATTACGACAAGTTAAGGCTAAGCATTCATGAGAATACAGATTAAGTCTCTGTGTATTTATTTGGGAGCTGGATGGTGGGCTCCTGAAGAGGAAACGATCAAACAGACACACAAAGGAAACAACCATATGTGCTGGCTGGTTTTTGTGTCAACTTGACACAAGTTTACAGTCATCGGAGTAGGAAACCTGAACTGAAAAAAATGCCTCCGTAAGACTGGGCTGTAGGCAGCAAGCCTGTATAGGGCCTTTTCTTAATTAGTGATCAGTGTGGGAGAGCCTAGCCCACTGTGGGCGCTGTGGCCCCAGGCTGGTGGTCCTGAGTAATGTAAGAACACAGGGGAGGCCCGAGCAGCCACACTCTTCCACAGGCTCCCCATCCCTTTCTGCCTCCAGGACCCCACCCTGACTGCTTCCCATAATGTTACACGGAAACACGAGTGAAATAAACCATTTCGTTCCAAGCTTCCCAAACACCGAGGCTATGGTGTTTCGTCACAGCAGAAGTAATCTTAACTACTGGAGTGGACCAGTTTCGTTCTGTTCTCATTTGACCCTTGGTAAGCTTTTCCAAAATACAGTTCTACATACAGGAGGTTGGAGCTGCAGGTCTTCATGTGTCAGCCTCAGTGCAGGACTGTTTTAAATGATCACAGTGCATTTCTTTTCTTTGCTCTCCTTCCCTTCCCCTCTACGTGACTGTCTTATCGTTCTCCCTCACTAAGTACTCCCTCTTCTCTCTGGAGCTCTCCTTCTCCAGTCATGCTCTACTCACTGCCTGGCCATCTCCACCCAGAGGAAACAGGTATTTTAGTACACACTCTGCTACTTTTGTTCCTTTACCCCGCTCCAGTTACTGGAGTTCAGACAGTGACTGTCTTATCGGCTCTGCTGTATTTTCCTCTATTGATTGTGACAGTTCTGCAATCCGTACCAAGCTGCTCTTGGAGAACAGCTGGTGATCAAGCCTAGTACCCTGAGCCCAGATGAGAATTTAGTTATTGAATTACACCCCAGTGAGCAGTACTACAACTGAGTCTGATTTGAACGTCACAGATAAACCAAATAAAAGAATATGGGTGACTTGAAACAACAAACAAAAATCCAACCGTTGGCCCAGATAACCCAAATGCCAAGGCAGAAATGTAAGAAACCTGAAAAGCAGGGCAGCATGGTTCCTATGCGAAGTACTAATTCCACAGTAATGCATTCCAGTAAGAGTGGGTTAGATGAAATCTCAAACAGAAAATTCAAAAGAATCTCCTTCAAAAATGTTCGACAAAACCAAAGATGACACAAAATAAACTTCTGAATAAATTTAAAGAGAATAAAAGCAGTTACTGAAATAAATCAATACAGGATGCAAAGGAGGGTAAAGAGATTCAAATTTTGAAGAAAAATCAAATTTAAATTTCAGAAACAACCTCATTGTAAATCAAAATCTCAGTGGGAAGTTTCATCAATAAAGTGGTCATGTGGAAGACAGACACTGTGAGAGCTTTAAGAGAAGGTATTAATACACTTAGAGAATGAAAGATGAAGCAGTAAAAAATATGAATAGGACACTGGATATCATTAAAAGACAAACTCTATACAAATCACAAGCATAGGTGATGTGTGGGTGTTTAAAGAAATGTCTCCCACAGGCTCATGTATTTAACACTTGGTGCCCAGTTGTCAGCACTGTTTGGGAAGGTTATGGACCATTTAAGAGGTGTAGCCTTATTGGAGGAAGACTCACTGGGGAAGGATTTTGGGAGTTCATATCCTCGTTTCGCTTCCTACTTACATTCCTTGGTTGTTGTGTGCTGATAAAGATGTGATCAGCCAGGGGCCATACCTTGCCAAGCTGTCCCTACCATTATGAACTCTAGCCCACTGAAACTGTTAGCCAAAGTAATCTTTCCTCTTAAGTTGCTTTGGTCATGGTATTTTATCACAGCAACAGAAAAGCAAACTAATGAGCTGGTACAAGGAAGTGGAGTTTTTTCTCTGAAGAACCAGACTGGTGTTTTCTTGAGGAATGTGATGAACTTTGTACTAGAGACTTGTATCTTTGATGAAGACTATGGACCTGTGTCCTAAAGAGAATGGTATGTCACCTAGTCTCATAGAGCACTCAGATGCTGATGCTGAGTTCTATCCCAGGCACCAAGAACATTTATAAAGGCTACTGCTGAATAAATGCCAGCACAAATACTACAAACTGAAAGATGCCATGCTGCAGAGTGTGAACGATTCTGGTTCTAAACCCAGCTGTGGCATTTGCCTGTGACATAACTCTGACAAATATCTAACTTTTGCCATACGTTCCCTTATTGGGAAGGAAGTCATCTCCACCAAGCAGTAGTGTTGGATTATATGTGATAATAAATGCAAATGCCCACCTCTCCAGAGATTATCAATAAATATATGCCAATATTTATCAGCACATTTTCATAGATCTGGGATAACTCTCCAATGAATTACTTTAGGTGTAGGTAAAACTGTGACTGTCACTTCTCTAGTACTTTTAGTCTCTATATTAGTTTACAGAAGAGGATATGCTAGTATCTATTTTCACAGATCCAAATGCTAATAGTTTTCCTTACACATTGTACTACATTCTTCTGGCACTTTTTCCTTTCAAGAAAGGACTTGGTTACCATCAACTGAAAATACTGAATAAAAATTTCCACAATGCCTTATCAAAGGAATTAGATAATTTCAAGAAACACTAAAGGAATGAATTATGATTACTAGGCTACTATAGGGAGTTACTAAGGCTAGCAATTTTCTTGCTGAACAGGATTATTATTTTAGACATGGGGAGCATGACTAGTGTGGCATAAATAAACATTTGCAGGGCAGAGGCTTGGGTATTTTTGATGTTCTTAGGATATGTTACAAGCAGCAACAAAGACTAGACTCAATACTGAGCAACCATAACTGAAGGGCTCTGATTTGTTATCAATTAAGGTAATGGTGACTGGTTACAGTGTGCATACTGAGGGCCTGTAGGAATGTGGAATATGTGTGAATATATTTGCTTTTAGCAGTACTGGAGATTGAAACCAGGTTCTCATGCACAAAGGTAAGTGATTTTCTACTAAACTATACCCACAGATCATTGCAAAGGTTTATGGTAAATTCTTGGGCTAAAAGGTGATAGTACTGTAAATTATTACTTTCAAGATGTCTTTCTTTTCCTATGTATGTATATATCAATAATATGTACTTCATATCAATGATATGAATTAATATTATCACAAACACTATACAAATGATAGTATTAATATTACTACAAATGCTTATCATAATGATTGATAAGTGAAAGCTGTTAGTACCTTTTGGCCTGTAAAACCATTTGTATATTCACATGGCAGGGGAACTAAACACATATTTTTATTTATGTTTAGTTTTACGTGTGGGTGCTTTGCCTACATGTATGTCTATACACTCACTACATGTGTGCAGAGCCCATGGAAACCAGAAGAGGATATCAGATCCTCTGAAACTGTAGTTACAGATGGTTGGTAGCTCCCACATAGGTGCTAGGAACCAAACTTGGTCCCCTAGAAGAGCAGCCAGTGCTGCCCCTTAACTGTGGAGCTATCTTCTTAACCCCAAATAAATTTATTTTTGATAAAAAGTTTACTACTAATTTATCATTTTACTTCCCCAAATATCAGTTTCTTTGTTATTTTTATTTATTTGTTTTGAGATAGGGCTCACTCTGTAACAGCTTAGGCTGACTCAGAATTCACGATGTGATCAGGTTGTTTTTGGAAATCAAAGTCATCCTGCCTCAGTATCTTCAGTGCTGGAACTACAGATGTGAGCCACAGTGCCTAGCTAAATCTGTTGCTTTGTTTGCTTTGAATTTAGATTTTTTATTTTATATTTTTTGAGATTTTCTACATGAGGACTATGCTTATATTATCTAAATTTTTTATTTTAAAGAAGAATTTATTTTAATTTTAATTATCTGTATGTCTTTGTATTGGAACATGAAGGCAAGTATCCATAGAGGCTAGAAAAAGGAGTTGGACCTGTGTAGGTTTTAGGGTTTGAACTCAGGTTCTTAGAAGATTAGCTAGTGCTCATAATGCTAAGCCATCTCTCTCCAGCCCCAAAATTTGCTAATTTTGAAAAAAATGCTCAGGGCTGGAGAGACGGCTCAGAGGTTAAGAGCACTGGCTATTCTTCCAGAGGGCCTGAGTTCAATCCCCAGGAACCACCAGTGGCTCACAACCATCTCTAATGAGATCTGGTATACATTCTGACAAAACATTGGAAAAAAACAAACAAACAAAAAAACAAAACAAAAAAACAAAACAAAACAAAGCAAAAACCAAGCTCAAATGTGCTATGGCCAAAGATCAGATTTATATATTTAGATACTTTTCATGATGATCTGGTTGAGAGTTGCTTTAAGAAGACAGTGCATTTAGGAAGTCATATCTGTTGGATAAACGAATGGCTGAGTTGCTGCTAATTTTCTCCTGTGTATGGAGTACTTGGAGCTCTCACACCAGAGAAGAATTAGGAGACTACTGCCAGCCCCAGTTTGCATATTTGTACACAAAAGGAAAAGGTAGTAATCACATCTCCTTTCTCAGGCTGACATGATAAAAGGTGCATGAATAAACAAAATGAACTAACTGTGTTGGCTTTAGTTTTAGATTTATGTAATTTCTCTTTTCTATTTATTTCCCTTGTCTTCTAAAACACAGTTCACAGAAATGATACTGATTTTGTAAATGAAGTTAAGATTGACCAATACATGAAATGTTAAAACTCCACTAACATTTTTACATTAGAAATTACTAACAATTTCAGACACCAGAGTGACATTCTCATTCTATAGCTTGTGCTTCTCTTGGAGAATACTTGGATATTGAGGGAGAGAGATACTGGAGATGTTGTTAGATGCAATGAGGAGTCTTCAGTTCAGCTAACAAGTATGCCATTCTGCATGACCCTGTTCTTAAAAGGTAAGACTGTTACCCAACACACTCAACATGCCAGGAACTCAGCAGGGTGCTAAGGACATAGTGGTGAATGAGAATAGATGTGTTTATCTTGTCTCAAGGACCTTCCAAAAGTAAAAAATAAAATAAAATAAAGACCAGTTAATTACAATTACTGACAAGTACAATGAAGAAGGAGGAGGAGGAGGAGGAGGAGGAGGAGGAGGAGGAGGAGGAGGAGGAGGAGGAAGAAGAAGAAGAAGAAGAAGAAGAAGAAGAAGAAGAACTCACTATTAAGAACATTGCAATGAGAAGGTTCACTTAGTTTCAAGTTCGAGAATTCTTACCTGAGGAAGTGATATTTGAAATCTGACAGTTTTATATAAATGCAAAAAGTCTATGCAGGATTTGTTAATTGGAGAAAGGACAATGCATCAACAGAATTAAAGAAGGCCACCAAGTTCAGAGCACAAGAAAGAGGGAAAGTAGTGTGGGAAGAGGAATAGGCTGCTAGTCCTATCATGGGAGGCTCTAAGGCAAACTCCTACATTCTCAGGACTTCAATTCTCAGCTCCTTGACAAAGATTCCTGTGATTATGTCAGCTTATTAGCATAACTTTCTAAACTTCCAGGGTGAATGCATATACAGGAGGGGCATTTTAACCCTGCATAAGCCCTTTAACTGGTTATTCAGATGTAAACCTGCCTGCTGTACCAGTGTGCAGGAAGAGCAAACTAGAAAAAGAGAGATGGATAGATCTGTGCAGAGCTGCTGGATACAACAACTCAAAGCCGGGCAGCCTTAGACTTTAAGATCTCCACCTCATTAGTAAGCTCGAAGAAAACAAATAAACCCCTCCTAATTCTTAAATACTGTTAGGTTCTATATATATAAAACTACGTAATTAAAGTGAGTCATTACAACTATGCATTCAAATACATGACAACATCATTTTACAAAATATATAATTTATTATATTCTGAGTTCGTAGTAAAATAGAGAATCTTAAGAACTATAAAAATGACTTAGGAATAACCATGAAATATTAAATCTCTAAACCTTAGAACTGGAAATATCAAATTCTAGGGCTTTTATTAAATATTTTTTGAAAATATTGTGTTCTCCCAAGGGGAAAAAAGGAATTAAAAATAGACACATTGATGAAGGCAGTGTGTTCTTCTCAGCTGGCTTTATTCTCCACTGAATCTCAAATATAGGGTTTTATATATATATATATATGTTTTACTTACAGGAAGCTGTGACTGTTCTGTTTTCCAATAGCCCTCAAAACAGAATGGAAAATGCTTATGCGAAATGACATAAGCTTTCACCATTCTCCGCAGGCTTCTCCATGTCAACACACTTTGGTACAACAGCTTTCCCAACTCTACAGTTCTGTTAGTGAACTATGAATATGTTTAAATATTTTCCAGATTCATCATGGAGGCTGCTTTTCTTCTCTGCACTGTAATCACACTGAGCTGCAAACAAAATAAACAATCAGTGAGTAGTTTCTCTGTGGAGAGTTTAAGACTAAAACAAAGCATAGTGTACTATATCATAACCAACAGTTATTAGGTAGTCTGAGTGGAAAGAGCCTTAAAGAGGGTTTTTTTTTTTATGTGATCATTCTATTTTACTCGTGAAGTATCTGAGTCACACAGAGAAATATATGCCAAATATGACAGTCCAGAGCTCAGAGTGACACTCTGAATTCCTATATTTCACAGATGGTGAAAAACATTCCCATAAAAGTTAATCAGCAGAGTGTCTCAAACACAAGTTTGGTCTAGGCAAACATAAAGCAGAGCTGGTAATCAGATCATTACAAATTTTAAGTAAGAGAGGTCTAAGGGGAAAGTAACCTTTGAGCATTAACTGGGGTTAATTATATGTGCATACCATCAAAAAATCTAACAATACAAAACAACCAGCATAAGTCAGGTTTCCTACCCAAACTGTCTTTCACTCTAGTTTTCTCTTCATATACAACCTCTATCTTCAGTTTATTTATTTATTTTTTGAAACAGGGTCTCACTACGTAGTCCAGACTAGCTTTGAACCTTGTGATGCTCCACCATCAGCCTTCTGAGTCCCAAAACTATAGCCAAAAGCTACCATCTCCAGCTACTTGCAGTTTTGAAGTGTATTTCTTTATATATTATGCAAATGAGGGCACGCGCGTGTGTGTATGCGCATGCACGCGCGCGCGCGCACACACACACACACACACACACTTTGGTAGTTAAAAAATCTGAATCTACTTTCCTTTATTGTTCAGATGATATGCTTCAGAAATAATGGCATAATAGATTTACTTTAATTTTCTTAATATCTCCCAACTTTTCCCTATTTGAACACAACTTCATTGGTCTTTTACTGTTGAGTATTTGTATGACTTTTAAACTTTTAAAATTAGAGGGTAAGTCAGGTGTGGTGGTACATTCCTTTAATCCCAACATTTAGTATTGAGAAGCGGAGCTCTGTGAGTTCTAGGCCAACCTGGTCAACATAGTGAGTTCCAGGGCAGCCAGGGTTACTAAAACAAAACCCAGCAACAACAACAACAACAACAACAATAACAACAATAACAACACATAGGTACTAAACAGCAACATGCCATGCAATCAGTAGGTAAAAATAATACTCTTATGGTACAATTATACATGTATACATTATAATGGCCCATTAAACAGTACATCTATACACAATGTTAGTTAACAGTATGTTTGACTTGATTTGCTTTATTGTTACTGTCCATCCGTCCGTCCATCCGTCCGTCCATCCGTCCATCCGTCCATCCGTCCGTCCGTCCGTCCATCCGTCCGTCCGTCCATCCATCCATCCATCCGTCCATCCATCCATCCATCCATCCATCCATCTATCTATCCATCCATCAATTTTAATTGCCTAAATGCTCACTAAACTGGTCTCTATTCATTCCCACAATGAGGAGTTATTACTCCTTATTTAGAAGAAATGGCTCATTTTATTTATATGATGTATGAATATTATGAGAAATTACTCTTTACTTACTCTAGAATTTCACTCATAAACTGCATTTTCCAAATTACTTCCCAATGGTAAAATACAAAATATTGTATTTTAGATTTATTTGGTTATATACAAATGTATATTAAATAATGGTAACTTGTCCCTGAAATGTTTCTACTTAAAACATAAAATAAAAATACAGTTTAGAATATACTTTCAAATTTAGATACAAGTATCTGACTTTGAACAGAACATTATGTCCAATGCATTATTAGTAGAAACATTTGTGAAGGCAGTGATGTTCTATATCAGCTCTTTCAAATCTTCCTGCTAGCCAGAGTTACCAAATACTTAAACTCTGGCTAGTTCGATCTTAAATTTTTATTTCATTCAATTTCAGTTAAAAGAGTTATCTCTGACTACCAGATACTTTACTAGAGATGGAAATTTTAGATATACGTATAGACAGACAGAGGATACTGATGTTTATTTTATACATAAACTTTACTTTTTCAACTGCAGGTACTAAAGAGACTAATTTTATGCAGGTTAATTGAGTAAAGATCAAACTATCAGTTTTCTGGGAACTTCCAAGGAACTCTGCTTATTTATTTTTCATCTATGAAGGCTGTTTATCAACTCTGGATAATGAGGATGTTCCCTACCTGCTGGGACACCGAAGCAGCTCTTTCTTCTGCCTGACTTAGACGTCTTTGAAGTCTGTTGGCTTTTTCTTGATGTTCCAGAATTAACTTTTCATTCTTTTAAGGGGAAATATAAAACAAATTCAATCCAAATATGAGTGATATGGACATGTTTATGGAATATCCAGTGAAAAATATGGACATCATTTTACCACTTATAAAATAAAGATAACAACTCCATATTTATATTTTCCAAGTTATGAGCACCATATTACACAGCTGATTTTACTTCTTCCTGAGTCAGCAGTTCTTAACCTATGGGTCAAGACTCCTTGGAGGCTTGGACTACTCTTTCACAGGGTTGCATATCAGATACCCACAGTATAATTCATAACAATAGCAAAATCACAGTTATGAAGTAGAGATAAAATAGGTGTATGGTTGGGGGTCAGCACAAGATGAGGAACTGTAGCAATGAGCTGTAGCATTAGGAAAGTTGAGAATCATCGTCCTAAGTTACCCCCCCCACCACCACTTTCATCCAAGACTTGATTTGACAAATTTAAAAGCAAACTGAATCACAAATGCAAACAGGACTTTTTGAGTTTTTGGTTTGTTAATGTCGTGTTTGCTTCAGGACCACAGAGGCTAAACACTGGTCCTTATAACCACAGTCTTAGCCAGGGTTTGGGGTGAACTCTTTTTTTTTGTGCTCCCCAATACATCTGCATCCTGAAGAAGCTACTAGGGTCATCAATATTATTAGACATTGGTATATATTTGATTCTATGCCCCCAAAGATGCTACAGTTCTAATCCCTTATAACTGTGAATGTGACATTACTTGCAAATAATCTTTGCAGATGATTAAATTAAGGGGATTATAGTGGGGGCATACTGCATGGCTGATGTCTTCATGAAAATGGCAGATTTGGACACAAGGACAAATATATACAGAGAAGGCCCTATGAGGAAAGAGAAAGCACCACCCATAAGCCAAGGAATACTTGGAGCTGCAAGATCTGGGAGAAAGGCAGTAGAATCTCCTAAGAAGCCAACACTACAGACACTTTCTTGTCTTTGGAACTATGAAGCCACAGTTTTATGTTATTTACACAGCTTAGTTTGTAATACCATGATATAATAAGAACTATAATATATAATACCAAGCCATCATTACATACTGTCATCTCAGCAAGTTAAAACAATTTGTCAACTGAAAATGTGTTCTTTTTCCATACTTACTTGCTTGGCACAAAACATCTTAAAAAAGTATTTTTATATAAATTATTATATAGGTTTTCTGATGTTTATCTGAGTCCAGAGAATATAAGACCAAACAGGAATGGCTGAAAATCCCTTTTCTATGAACTATGTACTAGCACAGAAGGATTAGAGTGGATGCCATGCTAGTAGCATATGACACTGCAATAAACAGTACAGTACTAAAATGAGTTGATTAAGTGTCCAAGAGCAAAATTAAATCTATGAAAAGATCTATATCAGCTTACTAAACAACCAAGTTGTTTAAGTATTAAATTTAAGTTTTAAATTTTTAGAGGCACCTCATATACCAGAGAAAACTTGGGAGAGATCCCATTGTCTATAATAATCAATTTAATATCTACAATCAGACTATATATATTTTTCTATATGGTTACCATAATGGTTAAAACGAAGTGCAGAATGGGTAAATCTGATCTTTTGTTTCCTTTTGGTAAAATATTGTTGACCAAATAAATATACAACTGTACTGTACTGTACTGAAAATTGTGTTTTTTACTTACAATGTTTTTTTCCAAGTGGAAGATGTACTAACGAGCATTTCAATACCAAATCTTTAATTGTTTTCTAAGTGTCTCATGATGTTCAAGAGTGGTGATCTCACTATGTCTCTTGAAGATAACAATGGGAGATAGGTAAGATATATCCCACTAATAAAATTCTACCACACATAAAGAAAGCTAGAACATAAATGAAAAACTGGAGCTCTAGGAAGCCCTAAGGAGAAACTCTTTCTTTGCATATGATCCTAAAGTAGATATATCTTAATATTGTTTTTTGTGTACTCTATTAGACACAAGTATTTGTGATGAAGTAAAACCAATGAAAAGGAAATAGGTACATAGAACAATTTTAGAGCCTCTCATGAAGAGAAGAGGACCTAAACTATACAGTCTATAAACACTGCAAAAATTATACTATTAGTACAAGATAAGAATTCTACTTTCAATGTATACAAAAGACAAATCATTGGATCCTCAAGCTTCTATTCCCATTATATTAAAGGTGGACTTTTAGGGATGCTTTGTATGTAGTTATTTCTATGTAGGTGATTTGTATGTGGTTACTTCCAAGTAGAGAATTAATCTGGATTCCACTTAAAATGCTAACTGTGTATCAAGCTGCAGTAAAAAGTACTTCCCTGGGAAGGGGAGTCATTTTCTTACCTCAGCTAACTTTTCATTTGCCATTTCCAACTGAGAAAGTAGCTCTTGGGAATGAAGTTTCTGTCGACTCAGCTCACTCCTATTAATCGAAAAAGAGGCAGGGAGAATATGAGAACTGATCAGAACATAATATTTAAAGGGAGAGTTTGGAAATATATGCAAATATAAAATATGCACTTAAGTTTAAAACAAAAAAACTTAAGAATAAAACAATGTAAAACTAAATCTTTACTAGTGACTTATGTTATATTTGAAGAAAAGTTTTTAGCAAATAATTTTCTTTCTTTTAATATTATGTGGTGGCTTGAATGAGAATGGCCTCCATAGGCTCATGTCTGATTAACTGGAACTGTTTGGGAAGGATTTGGAGGCATACCCTTGCTAAGGGAGGTGTGTCACTGGTGGTGGGCTTTCAAGTTTAAAAACTCTCACTATTCCCAGTGTGTTCCCTCATAACTTCCTACTTGCACATCAGGGTTAAGCTCGTAGCTATTCCTGCTGCCACGCTTTTACTCTGCCAGCATGAACTCTAACTTTCTGAAATCATAGCCTAAATTAAACACTTTCTTTTATACATTGCCCTGGTCATAGTGTTTTGTCACAGCATAAAAAAGTAACTAATGCATAAAATATACATCTATTCTAGAGAAGTTACACTGTGGATATACTTAACACCATTGAATCTAGTAAAAATGATTCAGAAAGTAAATATAAATGATGTATATTTTGCTACAATTAAAAATTATATCATAGACAGGTTTAGTGGCTCACATTTTTAACCCTAGCATTCATGAGGCAGAGGCAAGTTGATCTTAGTGAGTTTGAAGCGTGTCTGGTCCTAATAATGAATTCCAGGCTAGCCGGGGCTACACTGCCAGACCAAGTCTTTAAAAAAAAAAAAAAAAAAAAAAAAAAAGTATCATGGGCTGGAAGCAGCTAAGAATACTTGCTGTTTTTGAGTAAGACCTGGATTCAGTTCCCAGCATCCACATAAGGCAGCTCACACCTGCCTGTAACTCCAGTGCCAGGGGTTACAATGTCCTCTTTTTAGTTTCTGTGGGGCACCATATATTCATGGTGCATGTACAGATAGGCAAGCATGTTGTAGCGGGGTTTCTGGGTCCCAGGCGGCTAGAGGTCCGAGACTCACAGACCTGCCTCGCCAGACTGCTTAGTCACCCACCGCCTGATGTCTAGGCCCCCAGAAATGCACAAAATTAAAAATTTTAAAAAATCGTTTCATGCTGGGTGTGGTGATAGATACTTGTAATGTTGAACATTAGAGGTTAAGGCACAGGAATACAATCTGAGGCCAGCCTGGGGCTACAAAGGAAACCTTGGTTTAAAAATAGACAATAAAAGAAAATAAACAATCATGTCACAATTCAAAAATCACAATTTATCATATGGTCGCCATTATATATGGATATATATAATATGTACATATTTTGTTGTTTTACCACAAGAAGACAAAACAATTTAAAGACATAAAAGTTTCATCAATTTTGAGATGTTACTAAATACTGAAATAAAAGCATGTCTTGCTAAACACTACATCCATAAGCCAATGTGCTTCTACAGGATTTATACTTAAGATTTATGCACACAGACAAGCATGCCTGTAATACTAGTAGTACTCAGAAGGCTGAGGCAAAAGAGCTACCTTGAGTTCAAGATCAGTCTGGGGTATAGAGTGACATTCTGTCTCAAAAAGCAAAACAAACATAGCAGCCAAGGTTCATGTACACTGTCTCATACACAAGTTCAAATCTTGCAAATTATTAAATATCAAATGCCATTTGATGCGGTAAATTGTATTTTGTCTGTGCATGTGTGGTATCACTTTATCTGATATTCATTATGCGTCATAAGCTGAAGTTATCTGACGCACAGAATGAGGTTGCCTTCTCTTCCTCCTCTGAGGCAGGCTCGCCCTATGCATCTTGGCTGGACTGGAACTCAATTATATTAGACCAGGCTGGCCTGAAACTCGGAGATTTGCTTGCTCTGCCTCCTGAGTGCTAGGATTAAAAGTGTCATTTTGTCTGACATCATCTTTTTAACTTAAACACATAAGCATTATATTGCCCTGAGCCAAGATAATTCATATGTCTCAGGCTGAGAATAGACATAATGTGTTATACAACACAGGAGTCTCTGTGATCTACACAGCCAGTAGAGTGATAATACATGGGAGGAGGTTAAAGGTGGATTGTTTTACATCACTAAGTGGCTGGTGTTGGTTCAAACTTTGGAAGTCTGACCCTGAGTGGTTTATTTTAAGCACATACATGTGTACTCAGATGCACACACACACAGTTTTTTAAGATAGTGTTTCTCTGTGTGGCCCCGGTCCTCCTAGAATTTGCTCTGCAGACCAAGCTGGCTTCAAACTCTGCCTGCCTCTGCCTCCCCTCCCAAGAGCTGGGATTAAAGGCATACGCCACTGCCGCCTGGCTGTTTTAAGCATATTTAAGCACAGCATAATTTGGTAAAAACTTTTTTGGTAATAACTCAATCCTATGTGCAATAATAAAGCATACATCCATCGCTTAAACAAAACAAGCTAAAGACTGGGCATGACTGCATTGAGATTCTGTAAAGTACATGCATCACCTTCCATAAAGATAGGTTCTATAGATTGGCTGCGAAATCAATATATGATGAGGGTCTGGGGAAGGTCTGGTGTGATCTCACATAGATAGCGTAAAGGTTACCGGCACAGACTGCACATATGTTCTCACTAGGTATTACATTTCTTCTCTTGAAGGAATAACCCTGTGTGTAAACATAGCAGGTTCTTCTAGTGCTTATCTATGAGCACAAGGATCTCCATCCCCACACAAGAAGTAAATAAAAAAATTCACATCAATTTTAGAGTATTAAAATAGCTAGCTCAGTACTAGCTTTTGTCCTTTAATTTTACATTTCTAAATTTAAACAACAAAATAATATTCCCCAAACAGCTCCAGCTTCTATATTTTTCAAATGAGCCATAACCAGTGAGTCCCTAGGGCATAATAATTTGAGGGAATAGCTGTTAAAATTAGTAAGATATCTATTATAAATAGACATGCCAGGATAGATTCATGTTACCAATAATTAGTTCCAGCAACATTATTATCCACTTATCCCAGGCTGATGTGGGACAAACAGCGGCAGTCACAGTGTAACCAGCCCCAAACGTGCACTTTAAAGACCACTGGTCACATCCCTTCCATAAGGTTTAATGTTAGTTCATCTTAACAATGAGGTGTCTAAACTGTTGTCACTAATTTCATCACAGACAAACTCAAATGGTTAATCTTTATTTTGGTGGTGAGAACAAGGTAGAGAAAACTACTTAGAGTGTCTCATGCATCTTGAAAATCACTGTTATCAACTCAAGAAAAACAAAAGAGAAAAATTAAAATGGCCAAAGGAGCCAGGCTTTGAGGCCAAATATAATTTAAGGCAAACATTATGCATTTTAGTATTGATGGAAAACTATTTGAGTACAACTGAGTTTAATAGGAAACAATAACATGTATAGTTAGTCAATATTCATTTCCCACAAAACCAGAAAACTGCCCATTGTGTAATTTGACAACTAAACTATTAAGACAACTATCTGAATGATGGACAATAATAATATTCTGTGGGAGATTATGTTATTCAATTGTAAATAACGGTCTCACCCACTGGTTTAATAAAAAGCGCTGATTGGCCAAAGGCAGACAGGAAGTGTGGGCAGGGCCACCAGACTAGGAGAACTCTGGGAACTGGAAGAACAGAGCAGAATGCCAGAGAGAAGCCAGAAGAAGCAGAGGACAACTATGCTGCTCTGAGAAAAGGTACCGAGCCTGGCTGAACAGGATAAGAGACATGGGTTAGATTAAGGGTAAAGAGTTAACAAGTATATGCCTGGGCCTTAGGCCGATCAGCTTAAAACTATTGTAAGCATCTTTGTGTATCTCTTTGGGTCTGTGAGCCTAAACCTTGAGACTAGGCCTGAAAGTCTGTGCCAGAAACCTCCTACAACAATTTTCCGCAAAATTGATGATCACAAAGATACATGTAATTAAGTAAAATTATTAATTTTTATATTAATTTATTTGCATTTCTAAATCTCTGCATATCAAGTTTTGTCATGCTCCACTGTTTTGCAAATACCACCAATGGCCATTTTAATATGTTTATAACCTACTATTCAGCAAAAGATAATGATGATAGCAGTTATAATTCTAGAAAACACACAGTGCTTCCCACCTGACAGGCAGTTCAGGTACATTCAGAAATTAACTTACTTAGTTGTCAAGACAACCTAGTGAGGTCTAATTTTATATATGGGAAAACTGTAAATAAAGTTTAAAAATTGAGTAGGGTTGCAAAGCTCTTTGTCAGGATTCAAAAACTTCAATCATTTCATTCCAAATTAGAGCTTTTAAAAGACTTATGTTTGGTTCCAGAGAATGAGTCTGGAGCCTCAAGAATGCTAAACATGTGCTTTACCACTAGGGTATAGCTCCATCCACTGAGACCCTCTCTGAAGCTGGTGCTATCAATCCATAGCCCATACTACAACATGGCAGGTAACTATTAAATCTATGTTAAATATGAGGGGGTGGAGGAGAGAGAGACACACACAAACACACACACACATATACCACAGGCAGACAGACAGACACACAGACACATCACCCATAGACACACACATACACACACACCCCACAGGCAGACAGACAGACACACAGACATACCCCCCCCCACACACACACAGGCAGATACACACACAAACACACCACATACAGATCCACCCACCCATACACACCACAGTCAGACAGACATACAGACACACACACCACACACACACACACACACATACACACCCCTTTTTCCAAGTAGAATAGGAATTTTAAAACAAAAATATTAATTTTCAAAATATCCAACATCACGTTTTATACAGGGTATCAGTATGAACTCGATAACTTATGGCTGTCTCTTTAAAAATTTATTTTTACTTATTATGTGCATGTGTGTATGTGGTGTTTGTGTACGTGGTATGTGCAGGTGCTGGAGGACAGAAAAGGGCAGTGGAGATCTTAGAACTGTATTTATAGGCAGTTTTGAGTGTGGGAACTCTGTAAGAACAGCATGGGCTTTTAAGTGCTGAGACATCTCTCTGGCCCCATAAGTTTTTATAGAAAACTCTGAAGTCACAAAATGATATTTACTCAACAAACATTTATTGAGGAACTTAACAGAAAAAGCTTTCGGATAAAGAATTTATTTAGTTATTTATATTCTCCTTTCTTTTGAGTGAATTTTTAGGAGGTATTAAAGGGTGAAGGACAATACAATTTCACTGCTTATATCCAGAGGAGTTCATACAGCCTGTCTGTTATTTGCACCTCATTTCTCTGCCAAGTATTTCATTGCCTTTAATACAACAGAGTCCCGAAGATGATCTGACTCTGTACTATTTACAGGAAAATTTCTCATTAGACAATATATCTGAGAGTTCCCTGTATTTATGTGACTTACGTGTAAGCATTAAATAAGACTCTCCAGAAAGTTCCACAGTGGTATTACAATAGAAATACTTTCCAAATAAAGCTACATAATCTTTTCATTAGAAACTTCAGAAAAAGAAAACCTCACAGGGGTGATTTAAGTATAGTCTTCAGAGGTACACAGAGAGACATTTCCCATTTCTATATGATATTATGGTACTTAAAGAGTGTTAACACCAAATAAAGAACCTGTCCTGCCTATAAAATATGCTGAGGGAAAGGGAGTGGCTAACCAATGACTGGTCTAATTTAAGGCCTGTGCCACAAGATGAAGTCCATGCCCAATAATGTCTAGAAGGCCAGGAACTGGAAGCTGGAGGGCCTTGAGATTTGGGGTAGAACCAAACATGGCTGGCTAAAAAAACAAAGGGGGGGGAAACTCAGTGAAATGATTCCTAGTGATACTCTGCTATACTCATTGGTGCCTAGCCTATTGTCATTAGGGAAGCTTCTTCTGGCAGCTGATGGGAGCAGATGCAGAGACCCAGAGACAAACATTAGATGGAGCTCAGGGAACCCCATGGAAGAGGGCTGGGGGAGGAAGGATTGTAGGAGCCAGAGGATTGAGGATATTAGGAAGAAACGGTTCCAGAATCAACTAAGATGACTCATACGCTCACCGAGACTCAAGAGCAACCATGGAGAACCGCATGAGTCTGCACTAGGTCCTTTGCATATATATTGTGGCTGTTTAGTTTAGGTTTTCTTGTGGGAGTGGGAATGTCTTTGACTCTTTCTCCTGTATGTAGGGACCTTTTCCTCCTACTGGGTTGCTTTGTCCAGCCTTGATATGAGGGTTTCTGTTTGTCTTATTTTATCTTGTTATGTTGTACTCGGCTGAAATCCCTGGGAGGCCTGATCTTTTCTGAAGAGAAATAGAAGAACAGTGGATGTGAGGGAGGGGGAAGGTGCAAACTGTGAGGAGTGAGGGGAGTCTGTGACTGGGATGGGTTGTATGAGAAGAGAATACATAAAAAAAAGTTACGTGAAAGTGTACTCAGTTTCTCTATAGCTTCTGACATAGCATATGTCAAAAGTACACATAGAAGAAAAGAATTATAATTTATAGTATTCTTCACTAGGAACTGCCTAGCCTATGAGCATCTCAAATGTCTTAGATCATTTACATAATTCATATTTAAATGACAGAATTCTAGTCAGGTTTACAGACAATAACACAGAAACATATTATAAAATATTAATTTTTGTACACTATATAATATAAATAGAAGATAATTTGTTTCCTATTAAGGAAACATGCAGTGGTGTGCTGAGCATAACACTACAACTGACACTATAATCACCAAGCCAGCGTCATTTAATGAATTACAGAAGCTGATTTGCACAGTTCATTCTCTTGACTGTTTGTAGTTCACCCTTTCTGCAGTCTCAGGTTTCAATCAGCTCTCTAATGCAAGGTGCAGTGTGTGATGATAAAGATTCTGGTATGGCCACAAATACTCTGATATTAGATGTAAGGTATGTGAAAAAGTTTCACAGATAACCTAGAAATTCTAAAGAAAGATAGTTTTGTCCAGGTTTTTGCTTGGAATGGATGTCTGCTAAATGTATAGACAAACTGAAAAACAGAATATTTCAGCGAGATAGTTTTCTTTTTTCTTTTTTAAATTTGTATTTTGTGGTACTGGTATTGAACCCAGGATTTCATGTGTGCCTACACAAGTTCACTTAATCACTAGGTGATATTCCTAGCCCTTATAATTTGATTTGGGACTCATTAAATTGTCCAGGCTAACCCTGAATTCACTCTACAGCCAAGGCAGATCTTGGACTTGTCATCTTCTTTCTTGTGCCTCAACTGCAAAGGACCAGCCATAAATTCCCAGCATCAACACTGAACTCACAACCACCTGTAACTCTAGTTTCAGGGGATCTGACACCCTCTTGCAGCCTGCCACACGTGCATACAAAACATATAAGTAAAAATAAAAGAAGTCTTAAAATCGAACCAAGGATATTCAAATTTGTCACTGATTTTCTCATTGCACTTTAGATTTTAACTTGAAATAGTCTTCAGCATTTGATTAAAAGTAAGTCAAACATTTCAACAACAGCTGCCATTCGCTCTGGTCGCCTTTGCTCTGGAACTTACTGCGTCATCCTGCTCTCCTCCTTCTCTCCCATGGGCCCCTCCTTTGTTGTCTCCCACATCTGCAGTATCCACAGCTTTTGTTGTCTCTTCTAATCTTTCAGGATCCACTTTAAATGCCAGATTTGATTTCCCAAAGTTGTTAGTTACTTGATTTCATATCATAATGGATGAGAATCCAATGATTGATTGCATTTTCAAAGAAGGCTTTTAATAGTGAAGTATATCTGGGGTACTAGAGCTAGGAAAACAGTATGTTCTAAAGCCTCACCTTTAAATAAAAATTATTCCTAAGTAGCTTATTTAAAAAGTTACTTGAATAAACTGAAACTTATAAAGTACTGAGCAAAATTTCTTGGTGGTACTTAATTTTAAGAACCTGTCTTAGAATAACCTTGGAGGAATTATAAAGTTCATTTGTTTAATGGATACTGAGATGAGAGTCTGTTATATTTCACATCCTGTGAAGTGGTAGTGAGATAAGACCAGATCAAGTTAGTCCTTATAAATGAGTGGAAACGGTAGGTAGTAATGTGCTGACAAGTTCATGTGCTAAGAGAATCCATGTGGATGGAAAGTCAGGAGATTAGAGCTGTTTCACCAGAAGAAGTAGGCTTAAAAGCTATTACATGAAAGGTAAATAGAAGTTGGATGAACAAAGACGGGGAAGGAAGTGTGTTGTAACAGACAATCAAATCCATGTGTACAGGCCAGGAGGTAAGAAATGGCAATACATTAGGAAACTGTAGGAGACTCAGAATGAATGGGACAGTGTGGTTACTAGAAGGGATAGAGGTAATAGGAAGAAACTGGAAACAGACCACAAAGGGTCTTACGTGTTTCGACAACTAGGATTTATTTTGCATACACTGGGGAAGGTGCAGATGTTAAGAAGTGACATGATTAAATTCCAGTATCTGAAAATCTTGCTAACAGCAGTGGGAAAAACAGCAAGGAAAAGATTGCGGCCAAATCCAGTAGTTTTAGCAATAATATAGGTGTGATACATTGATAGCCTCAACTATAGTGACGGGAGGGAAATGGCCAGGTTCCAGATACAGCTATGTGGACTTAAGGGTGCAATGCTGATACTCAGAATTCCACTTGAACAACAGATGGATACTAACATTTATGGAAATGGAACATTTAGGATGAGATTGAAATCACAGGCCAGGGTGAAGTACTGAGTATATAGGATGAGATAAAAACACTGGTCAGGATGAAGCAGTGATGTATAGGATGAGATTAAAAAACAAAACAAAACAAAACAAAAAAACACTGGCCAGGGTGAAGTACTGAGTTTGAGGCACTAAGAGAAATGTCTGGTGGAGAGTTGGCAACATAGATGGATTTCAAGAAAGGCCAGTATTTGGGGCTGGAGATATAGTTCAATTCCCAGCAACCACAAGGTAGCTAGCTCACAACCATCTGTAAATCTAGTTCTATGGGATCCATTGCCCTCTTCTGGCCTCTGAGCGTAACAGGCACACACTTGGTGCACAGGCTTCTATATAAGCAAAAGATCCATATACATAAAATAATAATAATATAATTAAAAGGTCAGCAGCATTAAACGTTTTATAATAATACCTAGCTTCCTTCTATTTGTTTCTATCTTAGAAATAGATGTCTCAACTCATATCCATATAGTGAGGCTCTTTTCTTTCTTTTCTTTTTTTTTTCAAAATGGTATAGCTCTGGCTGTCCTGGGACTCATTATGTAGACTAGCCTGGCCTTGATCTCACAGACATCTGCCTGCTTCTGCTTCCTGAGTGCTGGGATTAAGATATGTGCCACGACGCCCTGTTGAAAGTATTAAGTGAACTTCAGTTCTAAGTTGCATTGCTGTGTGCTGTAACTGACTGATGTGGCTGAGAAAGTGCTGGAAAGGAGCCAGACAAGGTTTCCTTCCAGTGTAACAGCACTTTTGAAAAAATATTACAAATACCGTAAATAATAACAAAGCTACAGTTCTCTAATGCTCTCAGGTAAGTGGCTTATATTTGAAACAGGACTGCAGAGATGGCTGAGCAGGTAAAGAGTTTGCAGTGCAAGCACAGGAACTAGGATGTGAACCCACAGAATCGACACAAACGCTGTGTGGGCATGCCGACTTGCTTGTGATTCCAGAGCTCACTCCAAAGACAGAGGCAGAGAATCCTAGAAGCAAGTTGGCTAGTTAAAGTAGCTGGCAAGCTCTGAGTGTAATTCAGAGACCTTGTTTCAATGAAGGCAGAAAGTGATCAAGGAAGACTGAATATCAACCTCAGGCTTCATACATATGCACTGACATATATACACAGGCTGACATACACGATGAAACATTTTCAGCTTTTACAAGTCAGTTAATCTAATTGTTCCAATTACTACTATGAGGCACAGTTTAAGACAAGGTGGTCTGTGTAGACTATGGTTACTACAATATAAGGGAAAAGTCTCCCAGAGCATGAAAATCCTTCCTGGAGACTGAAGATTAAATCACCAAAGGCCCTATTCAACAATGTATGAGAAAATTAAAAACAAAAGGTGTACTATTCACCTCAGGGACATGATGGATTTGCCAGCTGCAGTAAGTGCTTTCTTTGAAATCCTCTCATGACATATTAACACGGCATTGCCAGATGTTTTTTCCTATTGAAGTATACTATAATATGCTTCTTACTTTTAGTAATTAAGCATTTGTAATCTGCCAGTTCCTGTAACTACTGCTCATCCTGTTAATTAAAAAAAAATCTTGAAAAAAGTATAGTGGCCAAATATTACAGATATACAGCCAAAAAAACTGTTTTAGAAAGTAAAGAGAACTCTTTAGGTTCAAATGCTATGTAACCAAGTACATACAGACAGAGACAGAGAGACACACAGACAGATACACAAAATAGACTCACAGCCATAAACACAGAGTTGAGTATCTCTAATCTGAAAAATAGAAATCTGAAGACTTTTACAGTATTAAAATTATGCATAAAATATTTTCAAAGTCTGAAAAGTAGTGAAGTTTCAGTCTGGGGAGCAGAAGGAGGAGGGAGAAGCCAGAGTAAGAGAAGCTTATACTGTACCTATCAGCTGTTCACTCATTACTTGAACGCAATGATAATCAACAGCCTGTTTCCATCCCATTGACTGCTTCAGGTTTAAGTTGTTTGCTTACAGTTCTGTAAAAGGCACAGTAGGGGATAGTTTCTCCTATAATTCAATGACATAAAAAGACTGAGCAGGACCTAAGTACGAGAGTGTAGGAAAGGAAAAGAGGAAAAATGATGTTTTAAGGCAACCTAGAATGCTTTATACAGAAAAAGTGGTATTTGAGTTGAGTCTGGAGGAAAAGTAATTCTTTTGGTTGGGGAGCTGGGAAAGGATAGGAGCAGAAAACAACAAAAAGACCTCAAATCACCATTTACTCCTAATTGTTCCTTCTTCTTTCAGTTTTAAATGATGATGACAATGTTTACATCCCAACTGCAGTTTCCCTTCCCCCTTCTCTGACTGGTCCATGCCCCATCCACTCCTCCTTTGGGCCTATTCAGAAAAGGAAGGGCAGGCCTTCCAGGGATAACCATTGGGGATGGCATATCAAGTTGCAATAAGACTAGGCAACTTAATATAAGGCTGGACAAGGTGACCCAGCAGCATGAAAGGGTCCCAAATGCCAGCAAAAGAGTCAGAGATGCCCCCTGCTCCCACTGTTAGAGGAGTCCCACAAGAATATCAAGCTACACAACTTTAGTATAGTAGGTTCAGGTTAGTACCATGCAGGCTCCCTGGTTATTGGTTCAGTCTCTGTGAGCCCAGGTTAGTTGATTCTATGGGTTTTCTTGTGGTGTCCCTGACAGCTCTGGCTCCTTCAGTCCTTCCTCCCCCTCTTCCACAGGATTCCCTGAGCTCTGACTAATATTTGGCTGTGTGTCTCTGCATCTGTTTCCATCGGTTGCTGGATAAAGCTTCTCTTCTGATGACAATTGGGCTAGGCATTGATCTATGAGTATAGCAGAATTATCATTAGTCATCATTTCATTGGCTTTTCAACACCAATAGTCTTTGATTCTATTCTAGGTCTCCGGGCTGTCTGTCTATCCAGGCTCTGGGTCCTTGCACTCCAGGCTGTGTCTGGGGTGGGCTTCCTCTTGTGGCATGGGTCTCAGGCTGGACCAGTCACTGGTTTGCCACTTCCGCAATTTCTGTGCCACCTTTATCCCAGCAGGTCTTGTAGGTTGAAGGTTATGTGGCTGGGTTGGTGTTCCAATCCCTCCAGTGGAAGTCTTGCCTAGTTACAGGAAATGGCCAATTCAGGCTCTGTATCCCATTTTGCTACGAGTCTTAGCTAGTGTCACCCTTGTAGATTTCTGAGTTTGCATTTCACTAGATTTCTATCTCATCCTGAAATACCTCCCCTTTCCAGTTGTTACTTTCAGTACTATCCTCCTCCATCCCAATACCTGACCACCACTCCCATTCTCATCCCACCCACCCCCTATCCACCTGTAAAATCTATTCTATTTCCCCTTTCTTGGGAGATCCAAGAGCCCTCATCATTATTTAGTTCTCTGGTTCTGTGGATTGTAGCATGGTTATCCTTTACAGCTAATATCTACTTACAAGTGACTCCATACCAAGGTTTGTCTTTCTAAGTCTGGTTACTTCACTCACTACTATAATCTTTTCCAGTTCCATCCATTTATTTGTCTGCAAATTTCAGGATGCCCTTATTTTTAACAGCTAAGAAATACTTTATTTGTAAATGTACTACATTTTCTTTATCTATTCTTTGGCTGAGGGACATCTAGGTTGATTCCAGGTTCTGGCTTTTATAAAGAAAGCAACTATGAACACAGATGAACAGTGCCTTGTGGTATAATGGAGCATTCCTTTGGTATATGCCCAAGAGTGATATACCTGGATTGATTCCCAGTTTTCTGAGAAACCACAATAGTGATTCCCAAAGTGGCTGTACAAGTTTGCACTCCTACCAGCAATGGAGGAGTGTTCCCCTTGCTCCACATCCTCTTCAGTATGAGCTGTCACTTCTGTTTTTGTTTTGTTTCTATTTTGTTCTGACAGGTGTAAGATGGACTCTCAATTGTTTTAATTTGCATTTGCCTGATGGCTAAGGATGTTGACATTTCTTTTAAGTATTTCTTGGCCATTTGGGATTCCTCTGTTGAGAACTGTTTATATATGTACCCCATATTTTAACTGGAATATTTGGTTTGTTGATGTCTAGTTTCCTGAGTTCTTTATATATTCTGAAATTCAGCCCTCTGTCAGATATGGGAATGGTGAAGATCTATCATTCTGTAGGCTGTTTTGTCCTGTTGGTGGTATTCTTTGCCTTACAGAAGCTTTTCAGTTTTACAGATCCTATTGTTGATCTTAGTGCCTGTGCCAGTGGTGTTCTGTCCTGAAGTTGTCACCTGTGTCAATGTGTTCCAGGCTATTTTCCACTTTCTCTTCTATTAGATTCAGTGTATCTGGGCTTATAAATTGAGGTCTTTGATCCACTTGGTCTTTAACTTTGTGCAGGGTGATAGATATAGACCTATTTACATTCTTCTACATGCCAACACACCAGCACCATTGCTGAAGATGCTAGCTTCATTGAAATCAGGTGCTCAGAGGTGTGTGGATTTCTGCTGGGGTCTTCAACTGGGTCCCCTTGATCCACCTGTCTGTTTTTATGCCAATACCATGTGATTTTATTTTATTACCATAGCTCTGTTGTACAACATGAAATCTGGAAGTTCTTTTATTGTACAAGACTGTTTAAGCTATTCTAGTTTGTTTTCCCATCTGAAGTTGATTATTTTTCTCTCAAGTTTTGTGAAGAATTGGGTTGAGATTTTGCTGGGGATTTTGTTGAATCTATAGACTACTTTTGGTAAGGTGGTCATTTTTACTGTGTTAATCCGTGAGCATGGGAAGTCTCCATGCTCATATCATGTCAGTCTTCTGATATCCTCTCCAATGTCTTGCTTCAATGACTTAAAGTTCTTGTTAAAGAACTTGGTTAAAGTCACATCAAGATATTTCATATTATTTGTGGTTATTGCTTCCCTGATTTCCTTCCCTGCCTGTTTATCATTTGTGTATAAAAAGGCTACAATTTTTTTTTGCATTAATCTTGCATTTAGCCACTTTGCTGAAGGTGTATATCAGCTGTAGGAGTTACCTGTAGAATCTTTAGGGTTGCTCATGTATTATATTATAACATCTGTGAACAGTGATACTTCTGACTCCTTCCTTTCCAACTTTCATCTCCTCAATCTCCTTTGTCTTATTGCTCTAGCTAAAACTTTAAGTACTCTATTGAATAGACATGGAGAGTGTTCCTGATCTTAGTGGACTTGCTTTAACTTTTTCTATTTAATTTGATGTTGGCTCTTGGTTTGCTGTATATTGCCTTTATATCCCTTGTATTTCTGATCTCTCCAAGAATTTCATCATAAAGGTGGGCTGAATTTTGTCAGTCTATCTAATGAGATGACCATGTGGGTTTTTTCTTTTTTTCTTTTTTTTTTTTTTTCCATTCAGTTAGTTAAAACAGTGGATTACTCTGACAGGTTTTTCACATGTTGCTCTATACCTGTATCACTGGGATGATGCTTACTTGATCATGGTGGATGATCTTTTTAATGTGTTCTTGGATTTGGTTTGTGAGTATTTTATTGAGTATTTTTGCATCAATGTTCATGAAGGATATGGGTCTGTAATTCTCTTTCTTGGTTGAGTCTTTCTGAGGCTTGGGTATCCGGGTAACTGTGGCTCATAAAATGAACCTGGCAATATTCCCTTTGTTTCTGTTTTGTGGACTAACTTGAGGAGTATAACTCTTCTTTAAAAGTCTAGTAGAATTCTGAGCTAAAACTACTGGCTTTGTTTTTTTTCTTTTTGGTTGGGAAACTTTTAATAACTAGTTCTTTTTCCCTTGGAGTTATAGTATATTTAAATTTTTATTTGATCTCGTTTTACCTTTGGAAAGTGGTATCTAAGAAGAAATTTGTCCATTTCTTTTAGATTCTCAATTTTTTTTTGTGGAATACAGGTGTTTGAAGTATGACCTGATGACTCTCTGGATTTCCTCAGTGTCTGTTGTTATGTGCCCCATTTCATTACTGATTTTGTTAACTTGGATATTCTCTCTCTGCCTTTTGGTTAGTTTGGATAAAAGCTTGTCTATCTTACTGATTTTCACAATGAACCTACTCTGTTTCATTGATTCTTTGTATTCTCACTGTTTCTATTTTATTGATTCTAGCTCCCAGTTTAATCATTTCCTACCATCTACTCCTCTTGGGTACCTTTGCTTCTTTTTTTGTTCTAGAACTTTCAGTGTGCTGTTGTTAGTATGAAGTCCTTCCAAATTCTTTATGAAGGCACTTAGTGCTAGGAACTTCCTCTTAGCACAGCTCTCATCATGTCCCATAAGTTTGAGTTTGTTTTCATTCTAGGAAGTATTTAATTTCCCTCTTTATTTCTGCCTTGAACCAATAGTCATTCAGTATAGAGTTGTTCAGTTTCCATGAGTGTAGACTTTTTTTGTTTGTTTGTTTGTTTGTTCTGTTGTCATTGACATCTAGCTTTCATCTGTGCAGGTCTGACAGGATGCAGAGGATTATTTCAATTTTCTTGTATCTGTTGAGACTTCCTTTGTGACAGAGTATGTGGTCAATTTTGGAGAAGGTTCCATGAAATGCTGAGAAGAAGGTATATTCTTTTGTGTTTGAGTAAAATGTTCTGTAGATATGTTAGGTCCATTTGGTTTATAACGTCTGTTAATTCTATTAACTCTCTAGTTTCTTTTGGGATGACCTGTCTATTGGTGAGAGTGGGGTACTGAAGTCTCCCATTGTCAATGTGTGAGTGTTTGTGGTTTAAGCTTTAGTATCATTTTACAAAGGTGGGTGCCTTTGCATATGAGACACAGATGTAGAATTAAACCATAATTTTGGTGAATTTTTCTTTTGAGGAATATTTAATATCCTTTCCCATCTCTTTTGATTAATTTTGGTTTAAAGTATATTTTGTTAGATATTAGAATAGCTACACCAGCTTACTTCTCTGGCGGTTTGAAACATCCCCAACTTTTTACTCTTAGGTAATATCTGGCTTTGATGCTGAGGTGTGTTTCTTGTATGCAGCAGAAGAATGGATCTTGTTTTTGCATCCACTCTGTTAGTCTGTGTCTTTTTTATTGGGGAATAAATTCACTTGGTATTGAGAGGTATCAATAACTGATGACTGCTAATTTCTGTTATTTTGTCGTATTTGTTTTTGTTGGTACTGTGCATGAGGGTTTTCCTTCTTTGGGTTACAATGGTGTGAGAGTATTCATTGCCTGTATTCCTTTTAGTACCTCCTGTAGGCCTGATTTATGGACAGATGTTTAAATTTGACGTTATCACTGCATATCTTGTTTTATGTGTCTATGGTATTTAAAGTTTTGATGACATTTGCGGCCTGCAGCACATCTGTCTAAGTCCTTCTTGCTTGTAGAGTCTTCATTGAAAAATTGGGTGTAATTCTAATAGCTCTGCCTTTATATGTTACTTGGTCTTTTTCTCTTGCAGCTTTTAATATTCTTTCTTGGTTCCATGTGTTTAGTTTTTTAATTATTATGTGGCAAGGAGACGGTTTTTCTTGTCCCCTCTATTTGGTGTTCTGTAAGCTTCTTGTCCCTGCTTTAGGTCGGGAAAGCTTTCTTTTATGATTTTGCTGAATATGGTTCTGGGGCCTTTGAGCTGGGAATCTCCTTCTATTCCTATTATTCTTAGGTTTGTTCTTTTCATAATTTCCCAGATTTCCTGGATGTTTTGTGTCAGGAATTTTTAGATTTAACATTTTCTTTCATTGGTGTATATCTTTCTTTCATTGTGTCCTCAATGTCTGAAATTCTCTCTTCCAAATCTCCTGCATTCTGTTGGTGATGCTTGTATCTGTAGTTCTTGTTTGCTTACCAAGACTTTTCATTTCCACACTTCCCTCAGTTAGTATTTTTTTATTGCTTCTATTTTTTATTTTCATGTCTTGATCACTTTTATTTTTTTCTTTCAATGACCCCCCCCCCCAACATTCGTTATGGGATTTATTTATTTCTTTCAAGTTTTGATTGTTTTTTCCTCAATTTCTTTAAGGGATTTATTAATTTCCTTTAAAAGAACCCCTATCATCTTCATAAAGTTGGTTTTAAGGTCATTTTATTGTGTAGCAGTTGTGTTAGAATATTCAGGACTTGCTGTAATGGGATAGCTCGGCTATGGTGGTGACATATTCCCTGGCTGTGGCTGATTGTGCTCTTATACTGACATTCAGGAATCTGGATTTGGAGTGATATAGATCTAGGTGCTGATTTCTGGGTTTGCTTTTGTTATATGGTGTTTTCATCCTTGGTTTCTGTTTCCTCTCTGGTCTTCTAGCTGGAGTGGACTCTGATGGGGTCGAAGGCTTCTGCCAGAGGCATGGACAAGTGTTCCTTATTATCATATCTTTAAGTATCTTTACTAATTCTAAAACAAGACCCAAAACGACTCTGTCTTTCCCTTTCTTATTCTTAAGATATTACCCTCTATCCATTTTAAAGACATAAAATTTGAGAAATTCTAACTTTAAACATTTATTATTGGGCTGGACAGGTATTTCAGTGTTGATCAGTGGTACCTGCTGACATACTTGAAAACATAAATTTAATCTAGAATCCACATGGTGGAAGGAGAGAACCAAATTCTGCAAGTCATTTTCTGACATCTACATGATGCTAAGACATACAAGTTCCTTCACTCTCACAAAATACATAAATAAATGAATAAAAAAAGTTTACTGTTCTATTTACTTTAAACAACTGACTCATAATTGCCAAAAACTTTGGGATGGAGAGTGACAATTCAAACATGCACAGTGATCTCACTGTGCTACAATACAAATGAACATACTTCTTACATGCAACCATTTTGGTACCTGTTATCCAACTTTTACCCTCTTTCTCACTCTGTTACTTAGCCTAGTGACCAATACTCTTATTATCTATTTACAGGTGGCTAAGCTTATAGCTTTCACATATGAAGTTCTCATGAGCTGTTTTGTGCCTGGCTCATTTCACTTAATATAATACCTTCCAACAATTCCACTACAACTGATTTCATTCTTATCTTATGACAGATTAATATTCCATAGTGAGCATTCATATAAGCAGATATACAGTTTTGTGTTCATCCATTCAACCACCCATGGACACCTGAATTGTGTACATTCAGGTTATTATGGATAATGTTCACAAACATGAGATACATGTAGAGAGCTGCGAAGCCACACCTTAAAGATGGCGCTGGCTTCCGCTTCCCACCTTTCCGATGGTGAGCGCTCTCTGGGGTAAACAACTCCTTATTTGGCTAAGGCTGAGTGCTTGGTTTGCTTCCGCGTATGTGGACCTATTGGCAAGGCCCACGTGGCACTTGGTGATTGGTTATCCTGAAGGCATATAGCTGGGCGGGGGGGGGGGGGGGGAGAGAGAGAGAGAGAGAGAGAGAGAGAGAGAGAGAGAGAGAGAGAGAGAGAGAGAGAGAGAGAGAAGAAGAAGAAGAAGAAGAAGAAGAAGAAGAAGAAGAAGAAGAAGAAGAAGAAGAAGAAGAAGAAGAAGAAGAAGAAGAAGATGATCCATGTACAAGGTCCTGAATAAATCTCTGAAAGAAGAGCCTAGTGTCATGTCTTCCTTGCAGGCAAGATAGAAGCGACAGATACAGGAGTGTAGAACCTCTTTATATTATAGCAATTACATTTCACTTCCTTTGGATATTATCATACTGCACTTCTATTATGGATGTCCATGCTTTCCATCATGGTTACATTAATTTAATTTTCTAAACCACTGTTCTCCTGATGTTCTTTCAATCGCCTTTTAAGGGGTTTCCAAGCTTTTCATTTTATTCTTTACATGATTACTAGAATGAGCTTTCCTTGAAAACAAAACCATCAGACCAGGTGACTTAGCTTCAAAAATTGTCCAACAGCTTTCTTTCACAGCTATAGTAAGGGCCTACATAATTAGGTTGCTATTTATAGCTGAGACACACATTACCTGTGGTTCATCATTGCCCAGACTCCTGTGCTCTATAGCTACTGTGGGGCCATATGACTGATTCTGGCCAAAGGAGGTAAGAGGAAGTATGCTTAGCCAGCGAGGACTCACACTCCACCCTCCACTCCTCTTCCCTTGTCTGAGAGTGAAAGCTATAGCAGCAGACACTCCTTAGCTAACCAACTTATAATGCTCATAAGGATAAAAACCTACTGATTAGTTCAAGGCCACATTTTGTTTATCACTGAACTTGCATTAACATACTGCTGAAACCTGAGCTCATACTTTACCACTTTGCCTTTGTTTGCACAATGGTTCTTTCACATCCAACAAATCAAGTGGATGCTTATCCTGGATATTTAAACTAGTTCTTTCTGCTTGAAATGCTCACTTAAGATATTACATGGATACCTTAAACCATCTTAAGATTCATTTCTTCACAGAAACTTCCTTGTTTACCCATACACAGGAATTGACTCATTCAGTATCACAATGGCTTTAAATTTTTTGGTATAACACTCTTTATGGTTTTAAATATTAATGTTTACTTAATAATCTTAAAAGGGGGGACCATGGTCTCTGCTAAATCCTTATTATTTCCAGACCAGTGGCTTTTTAATAAATATGAGATGAATGAGATATTTGAAGACTAAGCTCCTGAAGGGCTGACCATCCACACTTGGTTTAAATGACGTAGTTAAAGTGTGGCTAAAACATAGGAACACACCAGAGATAGAGAAGCAGAGTACAGGTAATTAAGGCAGAGGGGAAAAAAATCATGAAAACACCAACAATAAATCTATAAAGTAGCCAAGACTAGGAATATATTTACTTCTTAGAAAAGCCATTTTGAAAGCTATATAGAAACCAGAAGAGAATGTGAGAAGAATGATGGGAGAGATGACACTGAAGCAGGGTTTTGTTTTTTTTTTTTTCTTAAGAGTTGTGGTCAGGGACTGGGCCTGATTATACTGACAGGGTGTGACTGCATGTAGACATTGGATGCCAGCTACACCTGACATTTTGGTTAGCTTTCTGCATAAAACTACTGTTTAATTTTGTATATTTTCAAGGTGGAGAGTGCTCTAGTTACTTAAGCTGTTGATCTACATTGACCAATTCAACTTGGGGAGGCGAGGGTTTATGACATCTTATGGCTAGCGTCCATCATCAAAGGATACCAGGGTAGGAGCTGAAGGAGGATGCCAACTCGTGTGTGTGTGTGTGTGTGTGTGTGTGTGTGTGTGTGTGTGTGTGCATGTGTGCGCACGTGTATATAAAATACAAGGTAAGGATTTAAAATATATGAGCAACTAACTATAAATGTTCTTTATATAAACAATGTGACATAATTCATGCAACATTAGTTAAAATGATTCTGGTATTAATTCCCCACAGTAGTTTGGATAATATTCTGTAGCTACACTCTATTTTAACTCTCAAGATGCTACCACTGGCGGGCCACACGAACAAGTGACCTCTCTAATTTGCAGCGAGACACATGGGCCACTGAACTAAATAAAATGGAATATTTTTTAAAAATTGTTTTTACTGATTCTTTGTTAAATTTTATATCTATATACTATGAATTTGACCAATTCCACCCCACTTCCCAACTTCATGTTTTCTGTCTTGTTCTGAAAAATACTCGAGTCCAATTTGTGTTACCCATATATGTACAGAAGTGGAAACATCCACTGCAGTGTGGTCTCTTCCTCCCCAAATAGCCATCAGCTGTCAATAGCTCTTAATTTAGGAAGGGGCATCATAAGCCCGATGAGCCTGCTCCTCTCTATGTTGGAATGTTGACCTCAACATTATTAAAACAAAAACAAAGAAAACCTGATGGGAATAGTGTATCCAAGCCCTGAGATGACTCCTGAATGAAACAAAACTAACAACTAGAAAACCAAGCAGAAGACTGGGGCCAAGCACTTCCTGTGCCAAGGAGGGCATTTACCACATCTCACATTTGGAATGTGTTTTTGTTGTCATTCAGAGAAAGGGGTACAGTAGAGACATGCTGTAACTGACCTGGGGCTCCAGAGGTTTTCCTCTCAGGGAAAAGGTAAGTCACACCTGAATCCACATCTGATTTACTATGATACCTATAATCATGCAAGTAAAACAGCACCTCCCATTAACCTATCAAAGTAAACTGGTGACATATGGCACAGGGTTGCATTACAATTATGTCAAAAACCGACAACTTATCAAAATACACCAGACCAACAACTGGTGCAGTATCCTCACCTATTCCTTAAGAAAAGGACACAAAACATGGAGATGATGGTCTTATGACCTGACATTTCAGCACCAATTGTGTGTGTGTTTGACAGAACTCACAGAGAACTCCTAACTATCTCTGGGGCTGGGGCTCAGTCCTACTGCTCAAAGCAAGCCATTTAAATTTCTGTCCTATCTATTCATCTGTTCACCCATCTATTCAGACCAGTCCTGTATCTCATTTAGAAGGTTCTCTGTCCATGCAGCTTTGTGTGACCCTGAAATTCTGTAGCTCTGTGTCTCCAGCAGCTCTTCAAACGGTCTAGTTAATATCTTCTTATTAATGCCTGCTGTGGATGTCTTTGTATGTGTACCAGCTCTCTGCTTACAGCAAGGCCTTTGAGCTCGGTGGCCTTTTTAATCCTTTTGTAGTCATTTGTAATCTCTGTACACACACACACACACACACACACACACACACACACACACACACACACACAGTGTGTGTGAAGTTTAATGAGTGATTTGAGAGTTAATATTTGTAGTGATGATTGGAATAAAGTAAGCTGTGATTGTCAATGGTCAGCTACCAAAGGAAATGGGAATTATTTGATAAACTGTAACCAATGAAACTCACATTGCTTATGAAATTACTGTTAATAATTCTGACATTTTGGAAAGACACAAATCTATATATTCCTGGCATAGCATACTCACAATATTCTCATTTTAAGAGTTTAAACATAATTTTCATCTTCACAACTTCTGTTACAATCCTTCCTCTAGTACTACATTTTAAAAAACAGTTAACAGTCTGACTTAAATGCCTACTGGGAAGCTCATACTCAAAATGGCCCAAAGTAAACTTCAACTATTTTCAACCCTTCAAAATTTGGTTCTGGGGTTGGGAAGATGGCTTTATGGATAGGTGCTACTCTATAAGCATGAGGATCTGAATTTGGGTTCTCATACTCTAGTAAAAAGCTAGGTGTGACTATTTATCTGTAGACCCAGAGAGGGGGGCAGACAGTGAGACTACTGGAGTTCCCTGGACAACCAGCTTAGCTGAAAATAGCTCTGTGTTCAATGATGAGACCCTGTCTCAAAAGTAAGATGGAGAGTGATCGAGAAAGACACCAATGCCAAGTTTCAGCTTCCAGAGGCACATATGGGATGTGTGCTCCACCCCGAACATTTATATACAACCCTCACACAAACATAAAACAACCCAGAGCTCCCAAACCAAATTAAACCAATCAACCAGCACACCAATCAAAATCACACCTCATCTCACACCCTCTTCTCTTTGGGCTATTACATAATGGGTCTCTTTACCTTTGTACTCTAACCATTATGGTCTGTTTTTAAAATACACTTAACTCTTTCACAACAATTGTTCTGCAGTACATTTCAGAATATCTACTGAATTTTTAAGTGGACAGAAACTCAATAGTTTCTTGAGTATCTCAGATCCCTAGAACAATCTCAAGGTCTTTCTGAGGAAGCATTAGAAAACTTTCTTTAAAAAATTACTTATTTATAGTGTATGTGCCACAGTGTGCATAGAGGTCAGAGCTTTAGGGCATTAAGCCATAAAGCTGGCCCCTACTCCCAATGGCAGTATTACTGACAATGTCCTACAATGATGGTCCAGGACTTAATCCAAGCCAAATTCTTAACAGATAAACAGAATCTTTACTGGGTAAATAGAAACCTATACTTAGCATTCCTCAGGAATCTCATGAGGGAGGTGTGTTTCTAGTGGTCGAGTTCAGTAGTTTCACTGCTACTTGATTACATGTGGTCTCAGTTCTCTCAGGTTGCTGGGCTTGTGAACAAACACCTTTACTCACTGAACCATGATACTGGTTCATAAAAACCTTCTTAAAGGGCCAGAGAGAAAACATTTTAGGCTTTACAGGCTGTAAGGAGATTATGTTGTTATGTTGTAAATAATTGTCACCGCCTATGAGTTTAATAAAAAGCGCTGATTGGCCAAAGGCAGACAGGAAGTGTGGGCAGAGCTACCAGACTAAGAAGACTCTAGAAACAGAGCAGAATGCCAGAGAGGAGCCAGAAGAAGCAGAGGACAACTATGCTGCTCTGAGAAAAGGTACTGAGCCACATGGCTGAACAGGATAAGAGTCATGGGTTAGATTAAGGGTAAAGAGTTAACAAGTTATATGCCTGGGCCTTAGGCCAATCAGCCTAAAACTATTGTAAGCGTCTGTGTGTCTCTGCGGGTCCGGGGGTCTGCGGGTCCAAACCTTGAGGCTAGGCACAAAAGTCTGGGCCAGAAACCAAATGCAACAATAGGCAAGATGAATTCGAACTGTTACATGTGCTAAATATACACATGTAAGATTCTGTACTTCTGTGTCCTCCCCATAGGGTGTGCAATATTCACTAAACTGATAAGAACAAGGTATTTTATTTGATTTATAAGGTCATTTTTTTTCTTTCCTGTTTTGGTCTCTCTCTGTGGTATACACATATATGCTTCTGTGTATACCTATGTGTCCATGAAGAGGCCAGAGGTCAACATCCAATGTCTTCCTTAATTACGTGTATCTCTCTGTGAACCTGGAGCTTACTGATTGGCTAGGCTGGCTGGTGGGGCAAGCACCAGTATGCTCTCTTCTTCTCAGTGCTAGGCTTTTTACTTGGGTGCTAGGGATCTGAATTCAGGTATTTACAGAAAGCACTTTAGCCACTGAGCTGTCTCATTGACCCCATGCTTCATATTTTATAGCACTTTAGTAAATATTTTCTGAAAAAATATAACATTCAGTTTTACACTCCTAGTTGTTAATATGTGCATGTACATATGTTTGTGTGTGCAGGCAGAAGGCAACCATGGGTGTCATTCACTAATTTCTATTTTTAATTTTTTTGACATAGTCTCTCACTTATTAGGAAGTAAGTAAGTAAGCAAGGATGGCTCGCTAGTGAGCCCAAGTGACTGTCTCTCCATGGTTTTACAAGCACATGCCATCATAACTAGCTTTTCCCCCCATTTTAATGTGGGTTTGGGGGATCAAATTCAGGTCCCCATGCTTGCTACAACTTTACTGAGAGACCCTATCACCTACTTCTTTGAATTATACAGAACAAACAAACCCCAAATAGAGCAGAGTAGTAAACTACAAGTTTAAATAATTTCTTCTGTAAAACATCAATTGTTAAACAATTAATAGTAAACTTACTTTGCATTGCTGATTTGTAAAACAAGTATCAAGCAACTACACAGTAGACCTACTTTAGACTGCTGATCCTCATTTCTGCACTTTCAGTAATTTTCTTTGTTTCTTCTTTCCACCTATTGGCCGCCTTCTGTTGAGCTGCCAATAGATGCCTCAGTTCAACAATGGAATTTCGATTACTGTCCTCCATTTCTCTCAGCTGAACTTCAAACCCATGCTCCTTTATTGAGAACTGATGCTCCATTGTACTGACCTAAGGAGGAAAAGGTACAGTCACTTTCCTCTCGGACTGTAGGAGCTATGTTAGCCAATGTCATATACAAAAAGACTAATACATTGTGCTTTTGACATTTAGAAACCTTTGGGTAAGGCATCTAAGCAAGCAGCTATGCTACAATTTGTCTCCACCACAAATGAAATCTATGTATACTTTAGTGGAAACACAACTATCATAGACGGCAATCCCTCCCTTCCCTATCCCCACAAGAAAGGGTTTCTCTGTGTAACAGTCCTGGCAGTCCTGGAACTCACTCTGTAGACCAGGCTGGCCTGGAACTCACAGAGAACCATCTGCCTCTGCCTTTGAAATGCTGAGATTAAAGCTGTATCCCCATATATTTTATTTTTTAACCTGTAAGGTAGCACAGATTACTCTGTATATATGATATGTTGAAATGTCATTTTATCTTTTAAACATGTATTTAACTTGTATAAGGATTCATGGCACATAGTAGCCACGTGGTAAACCCAATATGGCACAGGGTGAAATAAGAATTCTTGGCATGTAGCCTCCACTTGGTAAACTCAACATGCACCAGCAGAACATCGCATACAGAGGACACACTCCTAGGCATGGCTACATAAATCTGTGCCCACCCACTCTCTTAAAAGGCACCACCATGTGAAATTCCTCTCTTCTCTCCCCCTGCCCCTCCTTTCTCTCTTAGAAACTCTCGTGTGGCATCTGGTAGTGTGTGTCTGATCTCATGCACGAAACCAACAGCTAGTATTATAATTATCAAGATATTTGTTTTCCTCTTAGACCACAGTGTGCTTCTGATACAAAATCAGGCTATCTTTAAAGCAAAATTTATTTCTGGACTTTATTTGTGCCATTAGTCAATTTGATTACTCTGATGTTGACAATACTGTCTGTCTTACTGTAGATTTATACTGATAAGGTTTTCATATTTTACATAATAAAAATATCTTTGTAAGACACATGACTATTTTTTCATTTCAGATTTCATATTCTTATGAATTCCTACAGCCCTGGCTACCTGCAATTGAAGACAATAACTGCATGTTGATAGGAATTAGCGCAGAACATGACATCTTATGATTCCACACAGCAAAGTAAAACAGTACTTCCATGACATCCTTACTGTGAGCCTGAAGGTGATGATCTTCATTATAAAAACCTAGTGCCATTTACAAAACTGTAATGGAGTGGAGGTGGAGGGAGGTAAGAAATGCCTTAAGTAGACTGTCACAGAGTAGAGGAGGAGAGGGGAAAGAAAATGAAAGGTAGGGTTTGTCTCAGATGAGCTTTGTGCCCAGTGCATTCTTGCTGCTGTTCTTACACAGCTAAGAAACTAAGGGAACACCCTCTTACTGATCGTACGGAGATTCAGTGTCAGAGAAGGAGAGAGGATGCAGACTGTAAAACTGTCTACGTTACAGTTCTGCTAGAGCTGTTGAACTTGCTTTGGCAGGAAGATTAGTTTGTTGTGTGGCTGAAAAATAATTATTTTTATTTTAAATTGTGTATATAGAAAGACTTTGAATTAGGCTTTCGTATTCTCTGATAAGAAGGTGCTCAGAGTACAGACACACACACCCCTTTGAAGAATGTTTTACCAGGACTCTAATGATTACTCCTTATACCTTGATTTTCCCAAGAATACATTTAATTCATTTTTAAATACCTTTAACTTTGCTTTTTTTTGGGCCTCTAGAGCAATTTTCCTCAAACCCTCAGTCTCCTTCTGTAGTTGCTCATTTTCTTGCTGAAGCTTCAGCCTTTGCTCACTGACAAAGCCACAGTTCTCCCTCTCAGACTCTAGTACAGTTTGAAGTTTCTGGATCATTTCATGGGAACGAGATATCTCTTCTGAGGAACTTTTTTTTTTAACAAATGAAATAAAACACAAAAGATAAACATGTGAACATTTTACAATTTAGACTTCTGTTTTCTTTATTCTGAGTTATTTCTTTTCATTTCAAGCATGGTATTGGAGACTGAACCCAGTGCTATATCCATATCCCTCTTTTTGCTTTAGACTAAGGTGTTTTCAAAGTATATGTAATACCAGGTACATGTGTTTAATTTAATAATTTTATGTGAAGTACAGACAAGCTCAACTGCTATGACTCATTTAGAAAATCAATGTGAGATGACGTTATTTTTTTCCGAATGTTGATAATTGCTACATCAAAAGAACAATGTGAACGAATGAAGCAGCTGCTAATCAAACTTTTATTTAATGTTAGTAGCACAGGAAAACACAACAGCTGACGGCCTCAAAAACGGAAGTCAAACCAATCTGCGTATTCCTGTTATACACCTTAGAGCTGAGCTTTATAATTCCAGATTCACTAAGCTATTTCAGCACAGGTTAGCAGGCTGTTTTCCTCCATTTTCTCAGACATGGATTATTACATCAAGTATTCTTTAACCATTTGTTTCACTTTTTCATTGCTATTTTCTGAAATTTCCATCTTTCAGTTCCAGGTAACCAGTCACTCTGAACACACTCTAGTTTCTAATTATCACAGGAAATATATAAATGCTACTAATATTGTGATCACTTAATAGAGATATTGCTGGGCATGGTGGTTCATGCTTTTCAGCTCATGGAAACTGAGGCAGGAGGAATGTCTTGAATTTGAAGCCAGCCTGGATTACACTATAAATTCCAAGCTAGGATATGCTATGAGACATAGTCTCAAAATAAAAAGCCAAACAACTTTAATTATTGGTTAGAAGTAACTTATAAGGAGAGAAATTCTTAACATGCACAGTTTACCTGATGGCAGTTTTATTGCCATGAACCATAATTTAGGGTTCTATTCCAACCTTAACCTCCCCAATGCTTATGGTTGGCTCTAAACTTCATCTCTGTCCTGTTTAAACCTTTGCTTTCTAGCTCTTCCCACATACCTTTTAAGTTTTAAGTTCTATATAAAATCATTCATTGCTATAACATAGTTTTAATTCTATATAAAATCATACACTGCTATAACACATGTATCTATGTTCTCTTTTTAAATAGTAAAGTTCCAAAGAAAGGTCATTAGTATCATGATATTTGCAAAAAAGTTGATACAACTAGAAATCAACATGCCAAGCTAAGTAAGCCAGAACAGGATAACTATTACTATGTGTATATTGTGTGTGTGCTTGTGCATGGGAGAGGAGGAGGAAGAAAGAGAGAGATATGAAATGGAACCGACGATGTAGGAGAATATCTTAGAGAGGGAGAGGAAAGTGGAAATGAGGGACTACTTAGTGGGTAGGAAGAAAACCAATCATAAGGTGGGCAGGGGACACAGAAGAGGGTGATGTGGGAGAGGAACAAATTACAAAATTATGACCCATGAACATGAAAATTTTATCATTAAATGCAATATTTTTGTATGCCACCTTAAAAATTAATAAAATAGAAATCATATGAAACATATTTGGTTGTTTTTCCAAGTTGTATAAACAAAACCCATGTGAATCCTTAAAACGTTAACAGAAAATCCAAAGGAAAACTTACTTAATTTCAAGTTGTTTTATTCTGTTTTCTGCACTCTTTAGCCTTAGCTGAAGATCATCTTTTGAACGCTCTGCAGCAAGACATCTTTGGTGCATTTCTTCCAGTTTTCTGTAATCACTTTCATCCTGTTTGCCTTCACGGTAAATCTGAGGAAGAGGCTTATAAACATTACCTCACAGGAAGAAGCTAGCTCAATAAATAAATAATGCTGAGGAACTAAGCCATGACTATATTCATCTCTTCCTACTGTAAGATATTTTTTAAAGATATGTATGATTGATTCATTTACAAAATAACATGCTATAAACTGACAGTTAAAAATTTAACTTATATTCTTTAAAAATATTTTATCTTTTTATATCTATTTTATCACTGTAAACTACTCAACTGAAATGTAAAACAGCTGCTGAAACTTAAAAAAGAGAGAGAGAGAGAGCTTAAAATGTCAGTTTAAAAACAACTAGTCATAGGGCTCGGTATGTAGCTCAATGGTAGTGTCCTTGCTAAGAATGTACAAGGCCCCAAATTTCACCCTAAAACATCGAAGAAAGAAAGAAAAAAGTATAGTAATTATTTAGTGAATACTCAAAAAAAAAAAAAAAAAACTCTTTCTACCAAAATACTTGAAAGTAAGAGTATGTTTTAGTGTAACTAGTAGATCCTGAAGTTCTAGAACTTTGCTCTGGGTTACCTGGGCAACAACATAGCTAAAACTGGAGTTCCCTTTCTTTGGGGTATCAGCTAGAGCCCAGGCTTCCTTTTATAGCACAGGGGCTAACTACTTAGCAGGCCCTGAGGGCCAGGCCACATTTCCAGACAAACAGTTCATCTAAGTGCCCTCCCAAGAAGACTGCTTTGCCAAGGCCACCTGTGCTGTCCCCACTGGTAAGACTGTGCCACCCTTTCCACAGAGGTGGAACAACAGTATTTTAGTAATGTTTGCTGGGAGATTGAGCATCACTGCAGTCCTGCAATGCTATGGTCTTGGCTCACTGCTGTGTGATCAATAGAGAACTGGTTGCTGTGCCTTTTAAGTTTTTCACTGCACTAATATAACCTATGCCATGTAATATTTAAAAATTCATCCGGAAGCCTGACATATAGCTGGTAGTATTCTAAATATATCTTATATAACATGACATGAAGGAAATCTGAAAGGATCTACCTTTAGGAGGCTGGCAGCCAAAATGTATCTACCTTGGAACACACAAACATATGCCCCCCCCCCCCCCCCCCCCCCCCCGCCAAATGAAGTCATATTCTATGTTCTGCTTTGTAAATTACCATTTTACTACCTGATTTTGTCATTATTTTTGAAAATATGGATATAGCCCATACACTGAATGCCTTGGAGTCTGCTTTTCAAAGTCAAATCCTGACTTTATTGCTTAGTGTTTTTTAGAACTGTGTAAGTTAGCACACTATCAACAGCACTTTAAACATGGTACGTTCTCTTATTTGGTGATCCCTTTTATTATCAAGGCACTTTAAAAAAGTGGGCTATTCACTGCTAATAAAAAAGTATGCAACTATTTTTTAAGATGTACTTTTTACTTCAAACATTGTTGCAGTAAGTATTTTATCTTATGTGTATGAACGTTTTGCCTGCATGTAGGGCCGTGTATCTTGAGTGTCTAGTGCCCAGAGGTCAGAACAGGACACTGGATCTCTGGAACTGGAGTTACTCATGGTTGTGAGCCTCTACATGCTAAGAATTGAACCCAGGTGTTTGGAAGAGCATCCAGTGTCCTTAACCACTGTTTTGTCTAGTCCCCTAATTATTACATTCTTAAAAGATAAAATTCTGGGGTAGAGAGATAACTCAGCCAGTAAACTGGTTGTTGTATAAATACCCACATAAAATCTGGCTGTGGAGGCATGTGCTTGTAATCCCAAATCTTAGCAGAGATTCATGTTATTTCTAGGGTTGCTGGCTAACTATCTAGCTGAGTTGGTAAAAGTTACAGTTTCAATGAGACACTATCTTAAAAATATAAGGTGGAGGAAAATTGAGGAAGATACCAATGTAACCTGTGGACTCTATACACACATTTACCTACATATACACACTTTTACAAACACATACACACATAAAGGTAAAATTCATAGCAATTCTATGATATCTTGGTTGTATATACCTATTATAACCCAGTCAGTAAGTAGGTATAACATTAAAAAATTAATAAAATCTTTGAGGTAAGACTAGAGCAATAAATAGATATTTAAGAAAGTTATACCTTTGAAGTACAAAGTTCAAAAAATACAGGTATTCTTAGAAAGAAATGAATGTCGGTGATGTAAATATTTAAATGAGTAACAGCACTGCTCAGAATACTTATAGAAGCAGTATGAGCAGAGCAGGCAGCAAAGCAGAAGCCTGCACTTTAAGGCAGCTGCTCCTCCTTCTCACCTTCTCAAGTTCTTCCTCCACAGCTCTTTTCCCTCTGATGGCACGATCAATTTGACCTTGCTTTTCATCACAGTCCTATAAAATCAAATCATAATGCAAATAAATGTATCTGGTGAAACATTTAGGTGAGAAAAAAAATGGGAAAGTAAAATGGTATGTTCATAACAAGAATATTACAGTTACCTCATCAACTAAGTAAGGCCACAGTACTATGTACAGAATACTTACAACTAAATTAAGCTAATTTCTGGGCACAGTAATTATCAACCTTCAAAAAGTGACCTGTCTCAGGATTTCAGAAATTGCCTTAAGCTCTAAGATACCAAGGAATTAACAGAATAAGTAAAAAGCAGATGCTGGGAAATTCTCATGGCAGAAAAAAATGCACTTTTTTTTTTGTTACAGGTTCTCTTTTCATATAATATTGCCAAATTATCTTGCAAAAGAAACCACACAGTGTCACAATAGCCCAAGAAAAACATTTGGCATAAAAAGTGTAAAATTCTAACAATTTTCCTTTACAAAATAGTCAATATTCAGATAAATCTATTAGCATGGGCATAAACAGAAACAAAAGACTTTGTGTGTCGAACATTTTACTTAGTAATTTAATAAGTATATCAACTAATCAATACAATTTGTACTAAAAGCACAAGAATCAACCATTGAGTTCTTCACAATTATTTTTTGACTTATTTGAGAAATAGTATAGTTTTATTGTGAACCTGTTTTGTTGACAGTATACCACTAGTGACAGTCATTTTTTTCATAATTATACAAAAATCCTACTTTAATGTTTGTAAAAATTGTGACCCAGAACTGATTATTTTGAACCCTGTTACAAATAAGGCAGAATATTTTTGTTGTTGTAGTTAGAATAAGACTCAGTTTGTAGGAAACTCATTTTAATGTCCTGTTCATATTCATACATATGATAAGGTACTTATCTATATAAAGTGTTTTTCAGGGGGAATGTGCTTCATAGTTTTCCTACATGGCCCAGGCTACCCTCAAACTTGAACTCAAGACCTTTCTGTCTCTTTGCCTGCTAAGTGGTAGTTTTATGATGCTAAATTGGTGACTTCTGTTATGTTCATAATGCCACTCATGTAACTTTAATATATGTGTGTGCCAGTTAGTCTTTGTCAATTTGAAGAAACTACAGTCACATGGAAAGAAAGAATCTCAACTGAGAAACTGACTCCACCAGACCGGCCCGTGGGCATGTCTATGAAAGCATTTTCTTGAAAAATGACCAGCCGCAACTGTGGGTGGTGCCACCCTGGAGCACATGAAGGTTGTATAGGAAAGCAGGTGGGGCAAGTCAGAAAGACAGTAAGCAGCATTCCTCCCTTGAGCTCCTGCCCTGGTTTCCCGGATGATGGACTATGGCCTATACCCCTTTCTTCTAATTTGTTTTTGCCAGTGTTTTATGACAGCAATAGAAAGTAAACTAGGATATGTTAATAACAAACTGGATATTACTTCTAGATCCAGGAAGTGGCCTGTACAGAAAAGAATAACTGTATATATCTATGCCCCCACTGAAGCCACCATTTCTGTGACATCAAGTGATGATGGGTTCAACAGTATTTGGTTACCTGAGTTAAAAACGGATAAAATGAAACAAAAAAGCTGTAATATTTATAATTATCACACTATTATACCAGTTCTATTAAAAAGTACTATATTAAAATGAACTATGAATTTTTATTAACAAATTTGCTTATAATCACTGATACACCTGCTTTTGAACATAAATTTTTTAAGCATCTGTGAAATATTTCAAAAATCATACTTTATAAAGGGTTAGCAAATATTGAAACTGATAGCAGAGGCTACATTCACCAGCCCCTATTCAAACAAAATATTTTTTTTTTTTTTTTTTTAAAGACAGCCTATTCTTCATTTGGAGACTTATTTCTTAGAACTACCTGTCTTTGCTGTATTCTACAGGTTCATACAAGATGGTCTTTTATATTCACTTGATTCTAGAAAGTTTTAAACTTCTTCTATGGCTTCTTCAATGGTGTACTTCTTACATATCTGCAGTTTATTTTTTCTTTTTTGTAATTTTCCTTGCTACTGATTTCTAGTTTTATTATCCTATGACTTGATAAGTAATAAGAATTTCTTCAGTTATTCTCTATTTTTTAAGAGTTGCTTTATGAACTAAACTATGATCTATTTTAGAGAAAACTCAATTGGCTGCTAAGCAAGTTTTGTGTTCTGTAGAAGTGCACTGCCTAATTTACAGTGTAGTTCAATATTGAAGTTTCTTTACTGAATTTTAGTCTTTAAGACTTAACATTTCTATGAAAGAAGCACTAAAGTCCTCCATTACTATTCTATCAAGACCAAACTGTACATTTAATGTCACTTTATGAAACTAGAAGTCCTGTTTACTTATAATTTCTACCCTTTATTAATATGAAGTAGCTTTTTATCTCTTCTATGCATTTTTTGCTTGTTTTGCTTGGTAATAGGTCAGATTTGATTATGGTACATCCTGATTATTTTCTGATTCCACTCACTGGGTATATCAATCATCATTCTTTCACCTCTGGTCACAGAAGTGGAAAAAAATTTTACAGCTAGTCTGCATCTTTTAATTGGAGAATTATAGTTATTTGCATTTAGAGTCATTATTGACTTGCTGATTATTTATTAGAATTTTGTTCCTTGGTTTCTAGTTGGTTTGACCATTACTATTTCTTTGCCCTGATTCACATATTCTTTGGTGGTTTCCTGAGTTGGACATGACTAATTCTTTCCTACTTTGTTTATTACTCTTACAAAATTCACACTTTGTTGTGTTCTCATGAGTGAGGTTTTTTCCTACTCAGTGTACAGGTATCTTTTTAGCATCTTCTGCAATATGGTCTTGGTGGCCATGAACTGCTTTAGTTTGTCCTTGTCATGAAAGTTATATATTTCTTTATTTTAAAATGTACATATGCTAGATACAGTAAAGCTGAATGCAGTTACTCACTTCAGTATTTGAAATACAATGTTTAATCCTTTCCTGACTTCTAGTATTCCTGATGAAGTCCTCTTGTTCAGGATCAAATTCTATATAGCCTAGAATAATCTTGAACTTCTGGTCCTCCTGCCTCTCCTCCAGAGTGCTGGGTTTACAGATTTGCACCAGCGTATAATTTACACAATTTACATGGTGCTCAGGGTTTCTCACATCTGAGGCATAAATTCTATCAAGTAGGCTATACATCCCCAGCCTGTAAGAGAGTATTTCTAATCCACCCTAGAAATCTTCACATCTTAAAAAATACTTTTAATATTTAAAATTCTTTTTAATCAGACAGCACAATTCTTCCATACAATAAATGTAATATTAGATAATGTTATATATCTTTAGAAAAATCATTCAGGTAACTGAAGTGTTTGATATATAGTTTAAAACTATATCATATTGTTATATATATTGTTATATAATGAAAATTGCCAAAATAGCTTTACATTATAGTGAGTTTTATATAAATTTGGTTATTATACCATAGTTTTAAGGATTCCCTAGTCTTAGACAATCTTCATTCTTTTTTGGAAAAGAAACAAAAGAAATTGTTTTTATACCATTTACAATTCATTAAAATGATCTTTGATGGTAGCAATGAGACATTTTTCTTTGCTTTCACAAGGATACAAGTTTTTCTTTGTTTTTTGATAATCTATGAAAGAGAACAAGCAAAATAAGACACAATTATATATGACCAATAGGCCATACTGCATCTCATTGGTTTTAAAACTATTCCTACATCATCACCTCAAGTAAAACTAGGTAGGCAGAAAGGAACCATTCTTGGCTGTTACATCTAGGGCCTCTACAAAATGATTAAAGTCTAGTAAAGTACACTATATGGTTTATAGCTTTTTAGAGGTACTTAAATATTCTTTCAAGATTATTTACTTTAAAATACACTGTACAAAACCACAGTGCTAGGAAATAGGGAAAACTAAGGACTACGGAGGACTCTTACTTTGGGGCGCTACAATCTATTTGGAGCTATTTTCTTAGAATAAGCATGGTTGCACCAATGGTCATGTGGTGAATGTGCACTAATGCACATTATTTATTAGAATACACGAAATATTGATACATTTTATAACAGATTAAAGGTGATGGAAGGATTCAGAAAAGACGTGTTTATTATCTTCTTTCCTACTGACATACATAGCTTTTCTTCCTTCCTGGTCTTCCAGATCAACCCAGCATATGGCAGGAGCTGCAGCTGATTGGTTTAGTAGCCCTGTGTTCTGTCAACAACAAATGAAATGTGGGGAATGCCACCTGTCCTACTTAACCTACTACAAGCCAAAGACAGCATAAAACATTTCTGTGGGTTTTTAGATGCTTTACTAAGCATCTAGTGTGGGTCGTGCTTTACAAATATATATGGAACAAATAAATTTCCAATAACATCCATACTAATATTTAAAGCCAGTAATATTTGGAGGAAAATACTTAACACGCTTTTCTAACATACCATCTGAAGTGCTGAAAGTTCTTCCCTTAACTGTGAAATCAGTACTTGATACTGCTTTTTTGTGCTTTCAACCTGTGAATTAACACATGATTTAGGTAAAGAATAAAAAAATGGTTAGTGACAAAAACTTAGCATGATGAATTTTATTTAAAAAAGAAAACTTTTATGGCATAAAAGATTAAATAGGCATATAAATGTATGAAATATTAAGAATTTGTCATGAGCTGTGTGTAGTGGGCATGCACACAGGTGGCTGAGGCAGGGAGATTTTGTTCATTCTGCTTGGACTATACAGTGAGTTCAAAGCTACCCTAAGTCAAACAACAAATCTTATAGACCAGAGCAGACCAGACCAGAGAACAGCACTGCATGTAGCATTGGTTTAGTGTACATAAGGCTCCAGAATACTCAGCACTGTAAATAAAGAATTATTATGAGAAATGAAGATAGAACTTAACGATATATCCAAAAGGACAGTGGCCTTAAAACATTTTGGCCTCAGAATCCTTTTACACTGAAAAAACAAAGGTTTTGTCTATAATGGATTCGTTTGACTAACATTTCACCATTATTAGAAATCAAAGCAGAAAACCATTATGTCCCCCAAATAATTTAATAATTATCTTAGATAGCATAAGTATTTTTAAGTGAAAATAAATGTAAAATTTTGAGGACAGTTTATTTTCAGTTTCTGTATATTTATTGAATGTCTGGCTGGACAAGAGACAGCTAGGCTCAAAGGTGCACTCCACCTGCTGTGGTGTTGCATGTCACACAGCCTCCACAAGAAGCACTTTGCACCTGTGAGAGAATGAGTGTGAAAGCAATGTGTGCAGACCCCTGAATGTTGTTAAATGTCAGAGAACAAGGAGGAGAAGGCAGAATCATACCCTGGACATGCAATTAGTACTCTTAAAGCACTTACGTTCTTTATATAGGATCTTTTCACAAAGTACACTAGACACCAGTACTAAGTAAATGAGTGTTCAAGGAAAGCTTTGAATAAATAATGAGATTTTCTGAAACAGAATTGGGGTGCACAGAGCATTTTAAAGAATTAGTTACACTTCACCAGGATGTCTGTGACAATCATTTTCCCTAAGAGCTTCTCAGGGTTTCTTAAAGGACTGAGAGGATTGATTATTGATGAGGACACAGACCAACAGAAGACTTTTATGATCTAAAAACCTTTGGAAACTTTCTTGTATAAAATGATGTATTTTAATGATGCAGCTCAAACTTTTCTTAGAACACATTCAGTATTGTCTGTTATGAACTTTATTTGGTTAATTAATATAAGCTATCGTTCTGAAGGCCTGTCAAACAGTGTATGCGGCTCAATCTTGGGCTTTACTTTGGGCTATAATTTATGTTGACATTTCAGCTAAATGAGGGAGTAGGGCACCAAGGATCAATCTATTTTTCTTAACTGGTCAGTTGAAGACTATGTGCAGTAGGTACTCTTCAGAATTCTTTATGTGTATCCTTTCATTTGTTCTTCAAACAGTCCCATGAGTTGTTTCTTTCATTACAGACTGCTATAATTTTCAGTTAGCAGAGGCATGGTGCCCAGTAAGGCCCTACTGGGAAATGGTAGGATTTCCTAGGAAATCTTCAGCTCATTTGGAGCATGCATTTTAAGGTCACTTGGACCTCAGTCCTCTTCTCTCCTATTTTCTATTCCCTGGCGATGGGATGAGTGGTTTGGCTCCACCATATGCTCCTGTCATGATATGCTTGTTGACTTGCTGAAAGCCCGACAATGGGACCAGCTAATCATAGAGCACAGCCACCGAAACTGTGAGCCAAAATAAACCTTTCTTGGTATAAGTTAATTCTCTTATATTGTGGTACAGCAATGGAAAACTAATGCACACAGCAATAAACAGAGAACTTAAGCCAAGAATGTTTTATGCAGCATAAAAATTTGAGATCTTAAAAGCATAGTTGTATCCGTCTGTCTTTCTATACAACTTCTAAACTGTTCTTTTCAGTGACTAATACTGACAGAACTAACTTGAAGCTTTACAACAATAATACGAATATATTTTTAAGTATTTTATAATGCTGCCAAACTCAGCTAATCAAATATACTTTTTTGAGAAGAATTTTTTGAGGTATTTTAGCCTGATTATATTATCAGTGAGCTAAGATCAAAGGTTCATAGAGAATTTTTAGCACTAGGATCTGAGGAAACAAAATGTGAGACTGAGGAAGTTTACAATAAGTAGGACTGGAATTTATATAGATGAAAACCTCTCTTATCCTATCCCTTTGTCTTTCCCCCTTCCTTCTCTCTTCCTTGCCAAGTAACCCAGACTGGTCTTGAACACACAAACCTGTGTCAAGGCTATATGCTATGTCACTGTACCAGTTTGTTTTTATATTTTCATAAACATTTTCTTTTATAATTTTATGAATAATAAGGATAATTATAAATACCAATTGACTGGAAACTAATTTTCTACTTAACAGACAAGACCGATAACAGTCATATAATAGTAATAATAGATAATATTTTATTTAGAAAACTTTTTTATTAAAAATTGAAATATTGGGCTGGAGGGATAGCTCAGCCATTAAAGGCTAGGCTCATAACCATAAAAATTGAAATACCTGAGTGATAAGCTATTTTTTTTGTACTAAAAAAGCAAACTTTGACATATTTTTGTTCAATTTTATAACTAGAACAGAAATATATGAAAATATACTCATTATATCACTGCAGTCAATAAAATAGAGATGGAGAGCAACTGTCAATTGCAATAAGCAGGGAAATGATCCAAAACATGGATATTTTCCATGAAAAATACTTTCAACAATACCTGGAAAATCAAAAAATATACATAAGTATTTACAGTGCTTCTTGTATAAGAAACAATATGAATATATATTCTTTATCAAAATGTTACAAATTCTCTGAAATAACAAACTCTGGAGGAATATGAAGATGTAGATAGTAAAGGCTCTCCTGATTCTAATATTTACTTGGTGGTGTATATACATTTTTGTTTTATATATACAATAGATAATTATTAAATGGAAACCCAAAGAAAAGGCTAGAAATAGTGCAATTTTAATTTTCTTTTGCTGATACTTTTCCATTTCTCTTTATTATGCAATAATTTTAAAAGTTTAGATAAAAAATTGGCAACAGTGTGGAACCAACAAAAGGTAGAGAACCAATAAAATGCTTGATGCACAGGAAATGTTAGGTAGATATTCCTTGAGTAAATACCTGGAATAGCAGGGGAAGGCTGGGTTTAAGAAAGCCAAGAGGAACATGCATGAAAGGAAAGGTCTGCAATTAAGAGAGCATATTTAGTTAAGACATGACAGCCTCAGATAATCTACTTGGGCTGCTTACAGACAGGAAGGACTAAGCTAGAGGCAGACATGAAAGCTCAGATGTCCACTTGCTTACAAATAGGAAGATACCTAGAAATTAGGAGGCAGAAAATGCAGCTTATAAAGATGTTTAGAATAAATATTGAGATCACAACACTTTTTAAAAGTGCACCGAAATTGTAAGTTAACATAAATGACACTTCAATCAGCCTTAAAAATCAGTGTAATTTAATTGATTTTTAAAAATGCTAATAGAAAATATTTTGAGAAAATATTTCAACAAAAATTATGAAAAAGCCAATATTTATTATCCATTAAAAAAAGTATGTCAGGAGTACTGGAAATACATTCTCAAATTAATGGGGAATTTTCTAATTCTTGCAGGAAGAATTAAAATAAAAGGGTTTTAGCTTGACTCTGTCTTAAATTTGAATTTTTACTCTGAGAAATTATCTAATTTCAATTAGTTAGCAATAAAGTGCAATCACACAATATTTGCAGTCATATTATGATGTGCAGTCACACATCATGCTCTGAAACATTTAGGTAACGTGGTCATTGTGAATATCAAGAGTTACATGTATAAACTTAGGAGGCTAAGAGTTTGCATGCTATAAAACTGTACAGCAGGGTAATGTATAGAATAAGGTATACACAGTGGTATATGTCTACCCAAATGTATTTTAGCCTGAAAGGGTACTGTAAAAACACCAGGCAACAGCTCGATTATAATTTCATGAGCTCACTGTCATCGTACATAGCTAGTTCTCAACCAAAATGACCTTATATGGCATACTAAAGAATATTTCTAAAAAATGTATTTGCAATGGATTCATAAAAATGAACAATACCATTGAGTTGTTTAAAAGAATATAAATATGCTAACCTATTGTTTTTAAATTATAAAAAAATCACTTGAAATGTACTTCACTGAGGAGAAAAATATTGAGCAAAGAAAATATAGTTAAAAAATTCACTTGAAGTCAAAGACACATTACATCATTTTATAGCAGTTTAATTTAAAGAAAAAAAATCAGTTTTTAACTTTTTACATTAATAGTTTCACATAAAGTTTTAGGGCGTGAGCACACAAGTTTTTTTTTTTTTTTTTTTTTTTTAAGTATTTAAGAAGCATTTAGTCTTAGTAAATTGTTTAAGTGTAATTAAAAACTTACTTCTTTCCTTGCTTTCACAGCAGCATCTTGTATAAGCTGGGAAATGGTTTTCTTCATTTTCTCTCTGTCATCTTCCTTTTGCTTCTCTTCAAGTAGAATCTTCAGAAGATAATCATGGCATGTTAAACATCACAGCTCACTGGGAGGTAATATACTCTGACAGCAGAGTCTCATCCTAGATTTCTGGAATTCCTCCATTGAGAGATCTTGCATAAATCATGAATAATGATAAAGAATCTCCTCAGCATTGCCCACCTTTTTCTAACTAAATCTTTGCTATTTATTTCAGCCAGAATTTGTCATCACTTTCCTTATCTCTACAACTTATAGTCTCAGGTCATCCTCAACTTTTCTTCTTTTTATATATAAACAAAAATCAGTAAATCTTTTAAAAAAAGAGAAGTGAATCCTAGATTTTGAACCAACAACCACAAGACGGAAACACTATCAATTAAGCAATGAATAAAGAGAGACATTAATATAGTAGCCATAGGCTGCTTCTGAAGGATTTGATGATTTAGATCTGAAGTGAGAAAGGCAACAGTGCCCCTCTCCTCTCCAATACATACCACACATCATCTGATAAGTTGTTTACATAACTATGCTTCAGAGGGTAGAGACAGATAATTTTGTCCTGTTCTTAAATTTTCTAGCCTTGGGTTTTTATAATAGTTTATAAGCATAATGTGTCTATTGTGGGAGTTTTCTACTTTTGGTGGTACTACGGATAAAACCAAAGGCCTCATATGTAATAGGAAAACAGTCTGCCACTGAACTGTATCCCAAGACCTACTGCATGCATTTTAACTATTCCAAGAGTAGAAAGACAGAATTTAAGTCACAGATGGGAATACTACCTGCAAGACATAAGCACTTCAGCATTTCTGAAGTTTAGATTTGAAGAGATAATTTCATTCTTTTCTTTCTCACCCTCCACCCTCTCTCTTTCTTGAGATGGTTTTACTATGTGGGACCCACTGGCTGTAAGCTCAATATTCTCCTGCTCCACCTCTTGAGTGCTGGGACTGCAGGCACGTGGCACCTCACCCAGCTTCCTTTTTACTAGGTTTGTAAAATCCAATTTATACTTTTTGCGTTTTTAGTATCTTTTGAAAAATCTATCAGTTCAAGAAAGAAACCTAAATGCACTTCCTTTATACCCTGTGCATTTTATTCTGGAGCACTTGGCATATATTATACAGTTCATAAATGTCATACACATTAATGTTATGATGAGTTCTATAAAAAAGAGGAGTAACATTTAGAAAACTTTCTGTCTTCTATAGATTATTCTCACTTAAAGGGAAACAGTACAAGACCAAAAGTATGGTCCAGAATAGTATAGAAATCAAAATGGTCAAGGGGTTGAAAAAAATAAAGCAAAACAAAACAAAAACGTAAGTAGAAGAATCCATCTAGTCTTTTGAGCTACATTTCACTTTGTCAAGTAAGCTTCTGATTAATGAGGAAACTACACAGGTAAAGAGGAAATCAACATGACTAAGAGTCATTTGGTTGAGTACACTCTGGTAAAGGACTATGACAGTACAGAGGATGAAGGATAGTGACTCTGTATGGAAACATAACAAGTCTAACATTTAAATACTATTTTTGAACATTTAAATACTATTTTTGAAAAACTTGCAGAAATCCTAACTGATCGTATAATAATAAAAACTGATATTGAGCAAATGCTAAAAGATAAGAGAAACAGAGACAGAACAAACCACAGCCAATTCTTACCTTGCTAATTTCTCAGCCAAAGGGGGAGATCCTGTCTCCTTTTGCATTATCTTCCATTTTCTGACCAATCATACATATCACTTCCTGTTTCAAATTCCTAGTGCTGGAATTAAAGGCTCGTGGCACCACTCCCTGGCTGTTCCTCTCCTAGACTGGATCAATCTCTTGTATCCCAGTGTGGCCTTGGACTCAGAGATCCTCAGGCATCTCTGCCTCTGACTCCTGAGTGCTAGGATTAAAAGGCATGTGCCACCACTCCCTGACCTCTATGGCTAATTCTTTGGCTGGCTCTGTCCACTGATCTTTATTAGATACATAATATATTACCACAAAAACTAACATTTTAGTATATTTTGATATTACTCTAAATGGAGCATAATTATTTGATAATAGGAACTGCAGTACTTTGTTTTCATGCATTCATTGGGAAGCTGATGATCCCTTTATTGTTAGGGCATGTGACACCTTTGCAAGTTTTCTTACCTGATTCTTTTTAAGGTTAGCTTCTTCTAAAAGTTGCATGCTATCTCTGGCTCTTGAAATAGCCTCATATTTCTCATTTTCTGATTCACTACACTTTGCTTGTAGCTCTTTGATCTGCTTTTCCAAATGTGTTTTCCCTGTTCTTAGCACGTTGGCTTCTTGAATTGCTATACACAATCTAGAAATTAATAACCACAATATTAAAGTTAAATATTTTAAAGGGAAGAAATAAGATATAAAGTTTACTAAACATCACCATAGGGTGGTATTATGCTTGTTATTTTTACATGTATTTCTCATTTAAACCTTGCTATAGTTCTATAAAAGTAGAATTTACAACCTCCATTTTAAAGAAAACCATACCCAGATACCTTCAGCGTTTGATTAAGAATAAAAAGAGCAGCAGGTCTGAGACTGAGGCAATATATTTTGACTCTAATTGTGTGATGTCATCTATGGTATTTTGGTATCTTTTTAATTTTGTGAAAATTTCATGTGTGTACAATGTATCTTGGTCATACAGACCCCCAGTTGCCTCTCTCCAGCCTCACCCTCCTCCCTCCACGTGTTTTCCATCTACCCCTAATTTCATGTCTGTTATTTTCTCCCACTAAGTCCAATTTGTGCTGCCCAAATGGGAAAGTGTGTGAGATTATTTACTGGGATAAATAGCCACCCCCAAAGAAAAGTTAATCTCCCTCTCTGAGCTTAGCTCCTCAGCTAGGGATGAAGCTCACTAAGAGTTGCTCCCTGTTTCATGCTACATTTTTAAACTGGCTTGATCTTGTGCAAGCCTTTTTCAGGCAACCACAGCAGTTGTGAGTTCTCGTCACACCCCAAAGCCCATCTTTGATGGTACACTTCATCATCCTCTGGCACTTATATTGTTTCTGTCTGACTTTCTGTGATGTTATCCGAGCCTGGGAGTATGCGTGGGGTAGAGATGTTTATATACTTGTTCTACCGACTGCTGAGCATTCCAGAATAACTAACTACTTATTCTCAGAACTTTGAAGAGTTGAGTCTGTGCAATAATCACTGCCTTCTGTAATAAGAAGCTTCTCTAAGGTTGAATGCAACACAAACCAGATGGTATGTTCAGAGTTATAGACGATTTCTATACAAAACAGATTACAATCATGTATTCATACATAAATACAGTGTCAATTCATTGGCTGTATTTAATTTTTCATACAATACTAATGAAAAATTTCAAGACCCTTAATGGAACATTACAGATCTAGATAGAACAACAAAAACAAAATATTCTAGTATAAATGTTTGTAGTAAAATAACAATTTAAGACAGAGTTATGGAATATATTATAACAAGAAGCTCAGCAATTCAAAGGTAATTTAAAAAGTTATTGCTCCAAAAAAACTCAAGGGAAATTATATTTTCTCAAATATTTTCTCTCTCATGTAACTACTTAGATCTTTTTTAACATATATTTTTCATTCACCTTCATTATCTTTTTATTTTCTACTTTATAATGGAAAGAAAATTTGATTCTGAAACTAGGAATGGCTATGCTACCTTGGGGAAAGGTAAAGGCGGTAAATAACTTCATTGCATATGAAAAAGATGCCTCATAACTTCCTGAATTATTCAATATGCACTTTATATTCTGTACTTTATGATTTTATTAGCTGAAGTTTATGTTTTGTCAGGGTCTGCTGTGTATCTAAGGCTGGTCTTGAACTCATGACCTCTTGCTTTAGTTTCCTAGTACTTGTACTGTGTCTTGTACACCTCTTCCTAACAGGGATTGGTATCTGACTTCTTGAAGGAGCATCTATATTTTCCTCTACCAACCAAATACTTCAGGATGTCATCAGACAGCACCTGAAACCTGCCTGATACTCTCATCACTACATTCATAAAATGTCTTCATATATGATTTTCTTATTTTATGACTATAGAAATTTATGTAACCACATCCATTTTGGAAGATGTTATCTAGAGTAATCTAAATGTATTCCCAGGCTATGGCTACTCATGTTTAGCTCACAACAGACTCACACTCTTTTTGATATGAGAGCTGTGATTTATGAAAGTGTTTAATTCACAAGAAAATGTTTCACTGTTAAGATGTTTAAGGTTTTATTCTCCAGAGAACATTTAGACAGCTGTTATGTGATTTTAATAGTCTACCTATCCATTGCCAATCATGTTTTCTTGTTATTCATTTCAAACTTTTGATGTGCTCGTGATATGTTACACCTGCTGTACCTGGCCTTTCTTCTTCCCTTGTAGTGGATTTATGATGTTACTTTGTAAATAATTGTTTTGCCTATGAGTTTAATAAAAAGCGCTGATTGGCCAAAGGCAGACAGGAAGTGTGGGCGGAGTTACCAGATGAAGAAAACTCTGGGAACAGGAAGAACAGAGTAGAAATGCAACAGAGACTCCAGAATGCCAGAGAGAAGCCAGAAGAAGCAGAGGACAACTATGCTGCTCTGAGAAAAGGTACTGAGCCACATGGATGAGAGTCATGAGTTAGTTTAAGGGTAAAGAGTTAGCAAGTTATATGCCTGGGCCTTAGGCTCATCAGCCTAAAATTAATGTAAACATCTGTGTGTCTCTGTGGGTCTGTGGGACTGTGGGTCCAAACCTTGAGGCTAGGCCCAAAAGTCCTGGCCAGAAACCTCTTACTACATTCCCTTATGTTGATAATGCTGGACTTTATTTGAGCCCAATTCTCCCAGGAAGATGAGACACCTAAGTAGTGCCTCCATACTTATTCTAAAAATCTCCTCTATTCCTTTATAGAAAAGGGAAAGCACCATACTCACATATGCTAAGATCCTTTCTGATGTCTCATGCAAGACTCATTCCTCATTTGTTTATCTGTCTGGGGAAAATCTTTTCCAAATTTTTAAAAATAATTCCCTATTATGAACATCCTCACTACTGCAAAGCCTGATTTGTCTGGTCTTTTACAGTGTTGAGAGAATCATTAAACTACCCAATCAGCCCTTGGATGAAAAGAAAACTAAGGTTTTATTTTTTAAATTATGTGTCTATGTATTTATCTATATGTGGTTATGTGCTGTGTGTATGAGTTACCACAACAGCTAGAAGACATTGAATCTCCTGGAGCTCAAGTTACAGGTGGTTTGGAGCTGTCCAGTGTGGGTGCTGGGACTAAATTTAGATCCTCTGTCAAAGAAACAAAAGCTTTTAATTGCTTAGTCATCTCTCCAGCCTCAAATAGAATTTATGTTTAGATCACTTTCACATTACCTCTTTTAAAGACAGCATATTCTCTTTTTCTAAGTGTACATAATAGTATTCAATGCATTTTGAACAAATGGTTTCATCTGTGAACATACACTCTGCTTTAAAGAGAGTGTTAATTTTTTTTTTCTCAGATGTAAAAGATAGCTCAGTGATTAAGAGCACTAGTTACTCTTCAAGAGACCAATCCAAGGGGATCCCACACTCTCTCCGCCTTCTGTGGGCACCAAGCAGGAAAGTAGTGCACAGACACATCTGTAGACATAACACTCATATAAACAAAGCTTTTTTTATTTTTCTTTTTTCCCCAAATAATGCATGTTAAATTTCCCTAGTCTCCCTGGGATTTATCATAATTCTTTTTCATAACTCTCTCAGCATTATCCCTGCTCAGTAGGCATAGTAATAAGAGTTCCAAACACACCTTAGATATACTTCCTGAAGTCATCCAAAACATTACTATCAAAGACAAAACTGCTTACCACTTCTTTTTTTCTTTCTCTCAGATAAAAGCATTATTGATTCCTGTAGGGATTATATCCATCTTTTGCCTCTTTTAGCTATCCTAAATCTTAAATGGCAAAATTCTTAGCAGAAACAATGTATTTTAAAGTTAGGATGGGCAGACATATTATTGTCTATCTTACTATGAATATGTCAACAATAAAATTTTACTTAACAGAAAGTACCCATTTTACAAGTAAATCATTAAATTTCTTGGAACATACATATACATATAAAAATAAATTATATACTTCAATCTCACATCATTTTTACTCGAGGCAATAAACTTTTCAGGAATGTTATGGTTAAAAAAAAAAAAAAGAACTATCAGAGTCTGGGAAGACAGCTCTGTCAGTAAAAGTACCTTCTACAGAACCATGAAGATCTGTGTCTGAACCATAGTAACTACATAAAAGAGCCAGGTGTGGCAGTGTGGTCTTGGAATCTTAGCACTGTGAAGGCTAAGACAGAAGGAATCCTGGTTTGTCAGCCAGCCAGGCTAGCCACATATGGGAGCTCCAGGTTCTATGGAAGACTCTGCCTCAAAAATAAGGTAGAGAATAGAGGAAGTCACCTTATGCTCACCCTCTGACCTTTACAAATATGTGCTCACATGCATATGTACCTATATAAAAAATATGAAATATCAGAAATATGAGTATATGCCATTTACCTACTAAAATGTTTCAGCCAAGATTTAATAGCTCAAGTGTTAAAGTAAGGATATACCACTAACCTAAGAATATTCAATTGACATCTAAAATAAAACATCCTTTAGTACTGGTGTCATGTTAAAAACTACGTCTTAGTTTTCAAAAGGAAAGATATACTCTTCCTACTTAGAGTTGCAATCTTTTTTTCAAGATATGTTGCTCAATTGGCACAAAGAAAAGTTAATAAGTAAAAGAACTTGAGGACCACTTTGATAGTTCAGTGGTCTACAATAAGAGGGGCTCTGACAAATATTTGAGATCCGTGGGAACCTTTTGGTGGTTACAATGGTAAGAGGAACAGCTAGAATTTAGTGGTTGGTGCCTGAGATACTAGGTATCTCATAATCACTGGCATGGTCTCAAAGTATTAAAAAAAGGTCCCCACAAAGGTGAATGGAATTGTGTTGTAATTTCTCCACTCTTATACTCTTTGGTGTTCTGTTACACAGCCCCCACATAAACACACAAAGTATTATTATTACTTAAAAATATCAGGCCTTAGCTTAGTGAGGCTAGCTTTCCTTAACTTAAATGATCCCATCTTTTGCCTCTGGGCTTTTGCCTTTTTATATGCTCTTTCTTACTCTTCCTCCATGGCTTGCTGTGTAGCTGGGTGTCAGGCTCCTGGAGTCCTCTCCTTCTCCTTTTCTTGCTATCCAATACTCTCATCTCTTCTCAGATTCCTCCTCCTATTTATTCTCTGCCGGCCAGCCTTGCTTATCCTCTCTCCTGCCTAGTTATTGGCCATTCAGCTCTTTATTAACCAATCAGATGTTTTAGACAGGCTGGTAACAAAGCTTTGCAGAGTTAAACAAATGCAACATAAAAGAATGCAACACATCTTTGCATCATTAAACAAATGTTCCACAGAATAAATAAATGGAACACATCTTATAACAATATTCCATAACAATACTGTCAAAAAATATTACAGTATTTTATACTGGCCATGAGGGAGAAATGAGTGACTGCAAAATGGATGAGAAGGGCAACTGGAGATTAGCATTCCCAAGAATACAAGAAAGACTGGTACTGGCAGCTTGACTTCTGGGGAACAATAAAGTTAAAGATCAATCTGCAGCCTACAGGGTTTTCCTGTCACATTGAACCTAAGAAGCAAGAATAATCAACAGCTCTTAGAGATAATCCTTTTTGCAGGGCTTATGGCCTCAGAATGTTAATGAGTTAAAAGCTGACATTTTCATTGCTTTATGTTTCAATGGTTACTTTAACTGTATTATTTGTTAAAAGAGAATTATGGAGTGGTGTGGTAATGTCTTTCTGTATGCTGTGAATATCAATCTTTAAATAAAGGAGCTGCTTTGGCCCATGACAGGCACCATAGAAAAAGTAGGCGGGAATTAGAATTATTAGGATAGGTAAAAAAGAAAGGGCAGAGTCAGGGACAGACCGAGCCAGCCACCCAAGAAGCATGTAAGGAACACAGGTGAGCCACGGGCCACGTGGCAGGAAAGATTAATAGAAATGGGTTGACTTAAGATGTAAGAGCAAGCTAGCAATGTGCCTGAGCCATAGGCCAAACAGCATGAAGTTAATATAAGTGTCTGGGTCATTTTGGGGGCCTGAGCAGCAGTGGGCGGCTAAGGGGTCTGGGGTGGCAGGTCTGTGGGTCTGGACCTCTGGCCGCCTGGGACCAAGAAACCTCATTGCAACACTGGAGGATTTGGGAAAGTATCAAATTTCCTCAGATATGATGATTTAGAAATTTTAAATATTTTTTAGAAGGGCCTTCTGTTTCTAAAAATAACTAGAAATACTTCAAAATCAGTAAGCGTACATCAAAAGGACTAAAAAATGAAGATGTCTTTGGTTCTGTAGTACTATAACAGAGGTCATAATGGAAACCAGGTTGGGAGACAAAGTATTTTTCATTACAAACCCAAGCCCCTGGTGCCCAGAGAAAAACTTATCTTCTTTCTCTTTTGTCTAAGTTGCAGTACTGTTAGGTAAGGCAGAAATTGGGGATTGTTTCCTAGGTTTGAACAAAACTTGTGTGTGCGTGTGCGTGCACGCCTGTGTGTGTATATATTTTTGCATCTATATATTGTTTTTTCTTAATGTGGGTGAGTGTTCCGACCCAGAGCCAGGTTAAGATGGTAGCTCTAGTAACTACACTAACACAAATGCCATGGTAACCAAGAGTTTATATCTTTTCAAAAAAGTATTAAACTAAATTTGGTGTAACTGTTCTCTATCAAAATTGTGACATGAATCAATACTTGAGTGTCTAGATTCTAGATGCCTTATATAATTTTTTTCTTTTTTGACAGAGACTTTATACCAGCTATTCTGGGACTCACTATGTACACCAAGTTACCCTCAAACTAACAGAGATCCTCTTGCCTCTACCTTTTGAGTGCTAGGATTAAAGGTGTAAGCCATCATGAAAAACTAAAGAAAGTCTTGGAGGAACCAGCCCCAACAAGGCTTTCTCTCAGAGTCCAAGAGTTACACTTCCACTGGTGAAGAATGTCTATAGGAGATCTCAAGAAATATGCTCACACTATTCTCTTCATCATCTTTATTGGCACAATGACTACAACAGTGAAGACATGGGCTTATATACTCAGCAGGCAGTTATTCTTTGGCAAGACAATGCAGGGCTTGAATTTCTCAGGTCATAGAGAGGGGTTATAAGATTTACACCAGGCAGTAACTGTAAGTTTTGGTTTATGACACCAAGTGGGAGAGTGGCTAGTCCAATCTAAAGAGGGAAAAGCATGTGCTCCAACTACATTCCTAAATGTGGCTAGGCAGAAGGTTAAAAGTTTATTAGTCAGCAAAAAAAAAAAAAACATGAACAAAGTAAAGTCTCGAGTTTCCATAAGGTCCTCCTCACCACCGCTCTTGTATGAGAAATGGAACCTATTACCTAGCTGTTCTGGCCTTGTGGTGCAGCAATTCAGAGTAAATGTTTGTTTTTACACCTGCAACTAGGAGTTGGCTGATTATCTTTTTTCTTATATCACAAACAATAAATCTTTAAGTTAGGATCCTGTGATAATGAATCCAGGTGCAAGTAAGTATACTGAGTAAAGAGCCTAAGATCAGTGATGTTATAGCTCTAGATAGTTCTTTTATCTGTAGGGGTGGGTGAGTTTAGGAAATACCAGTGTTTCATCTATCTGTAGCTGTCCTTGGATGTCTGATGTTTCAAATGAAATACTTGGTCCAGGTGTCTACTAGTAGTAAAGATAATTGCATGGGGTGAGAGGGATCCGACACTGCGTGTGCTCTGGGCAAAGGAACAAAGACCTGATTTGTGAGAAAAGAAATCACAAATAGCTGGGGGAATTTATCCATATGCCCCCCACATGTATTGTGGAAATTGTGTTTAATAAATGATCAATCACACTGTTAAAAATTCCTTGGAAAGGAATCCCAAGGAAATAACAAATGGGAAAGCTATAATTACACACAAAATATCCTCTGCAGGAAATAGTTAACACATTCAAAGGCAATTAACACCAAAATTCCTTGAGTTTTGGCTTTACCTCCACCAGAGCCCTTGGCTCTGATAGATTAGCCCTTGGTTCTGGGTCAGCCTTGTCAGTATCAACTGAGTTTCTACTTCATATTTCTTCGGCTCCCAGCAACCAACTATACATTCAAAGTATAATAATGCTATAATTTTAAAAACAATTTTCAGATTTTAAGCCATGGCTATAGTTTTGATTTAGCATTTAGAAAATAACCTACTCCAATAAATATTAGTGAAACTCTACTGTGTGGCACACTGTTGAAGTGTAGAGACATGGTCCGAAGCATTACCTTGACTCTAACTGTTTTATACTCGACTGCAACTGCTGTACTCGTCTATCCGATGCTTCCTCTTTTCCCTGGGCAGACATAATATCTTCCTCCTAGAAAGACAAGGACATGAAGCTTACTTGAACAAGCACGATTTTTACAGCATGATTAACACAGTGGAATTCTGGTGTATAAATTTAAAGATGATATACTTTGTTAGTAAACACATATAGTACAAAGAGTTTGGAGGCAAACTTCATCATCACCATAGTATACAATTAAGTTACTGCAAGTAGATTTCTGGCAATATTTCAGTGCACATCCAGCAAAACAAGGCACGGGTCTCTTATACACTCTACTGTTATAACTTGATCTTAACTATTTCCCATGACCTATCAAATAACACAATGATGCTTTGAACTACCAATAGGTTTTAAATCATCTTTTTAGAAAAACTTGTCCTTCCTCGCTTGCCTTCCTTTACAGTAAACACTTTTAATGATAATTTATTCATCGTTCTTAACAGTATCTTTGAAAACGTTTTTCCCAGACAGAGTCCTCCTACGTAGCATGACTAGTCTGAAACTCACTATGTGGGCCAGGCATGCCTTAGGTTTAAGGCAGTCTTCCTGCTTCTGTTTCCCAAGTGCTGGGATCATAGGTATGTTCTACCATGCTGGCTTAACAGAATCTTTTAAAATTTTATTTTATTTTTCCAGCAGTACTTAGACATACTATTCCAAATTCACTACTTGTTGTGGTACCATTTCCTTTGGCCTCACAAATATTTCAGGGGGAAATAAAAGCAGCAAGCATAAAGGCAGATGCTTGTAATCTCAGCCTTTGGAGTTTCTAGATGTATCAGGAACTGAGACTCCAGTGAGACACTGGGAGAAGCCTGAGCATAACCTGAGCTGCAGTAGATCCTACCCCAAGTCACCGAACCAACCAAGCAATAAATAAACTTCCTTCATAATTTTTTGAAATCCAAGTCTTCTGAGCACAAATTCCATTTATTTATTTGGAATGTCTTACTTTCATTTCTGAAATTCAGCATATGGAGGCAAGAACATAAAGTGGTTAGTCTCATTTCATCCATGGAAGCAGAGAGAAATAAATTCTAGGGCTCAGCTCACTTTCTCCTCATTATTTAGTATAAGAATTTATCTTCATGGAATAATGCTAACCACATTATGGTGAGTCTTCTCACCTCTAATAATCTTAGATAATAATAATTTAGAAATTCCCTCAAACATCAAAAATGATAGCCATTATACCCATGCTAGGCAAGCAACAGACCACTGACTACTGAGTTGTGTCTCCAACCCATCTTAAACGTAAATGTAACAATTCTGAAAGCTGTATTCTACATTAAACAATCGAGCCCACTGAAAGCCTTTTTTTTTTTGTTCCTAATTGATGGTATATCCTCTATTCCCCCTAATCCTTGTCCTTTGAGCATAAATTATACTTTCCTATCTAGTAATTTTTGGTTGAAAACTGGCTATTGTCAATAATAAATTGAGGACTGACAGTACAGACTAAATCAAGATGTTATTCAAATGGGAAACAATTTTGCTTATGTGTGATCTTTGAAATTTGTTCCACAATGTATAGCAGCTGGTTTCTCTGACTAGTTCCTGCTGATTTCCACTTTTGTTTTTATAGAGGCAGGTCCTGTGGAGTGCCCAAAACCTACACAACCTGAAGGTCAATCTAGATGGGGCAGAGGTAGGATTTACTTTCCCTGTGATTTCCCTCTTACTAAAATGTATTTCTTGTAATTACCAACCTTGGGGTTCTGTCTTCTTATACTTCAAATAATACGATAATTTTATGAGAATCAATTTACACATATTTCTAGGATTTACTTATCACTGTCTTTCAATTTCACTAGTGTGACCTTTCTTGGTTTTCAGTATGTTCTCGACTCTCCATATGTGAAACCTGGCTATCAGGCATAAGGTTAGTAATAATCTGAACTGAGAGGAATGGTTTCTTTTCCTTTCATGGTCCTCTTGTGGCCAACATGTCCTTTTAGAATGGGCAATGGCTCTTGTAGGCCTAAACTTTGGTTTTGAGTGCTTAAACCTCTATAAAGCTATTTTTTGAAGCCATAGGTATGGGAAGTAAAATGGAGGAACCATCAGGCAAGAAATCCAAAATCTAGGAATTCTTACTTCTTTTGTTCCTAGTTTGGAATGTTTTCCAAGCCTGAGAAAAATTATTTGTGGGAGAGCTCTGTAGTGGGACTATATCCCTCATACTGGTTTAATAAAAAGCTGATTGGCCAGAAGGCAGACAGGAAGTATGGGCGGGGCTACCAGACTAAGTAAACAAGACACCAAGAGATGCCAGCAGATGCAGAGGGAAGAAGACAACCATGCTGCTTTGAGAAAAGGTACCAAGCCACGTGGCTAAACATATTAATAAAAATAGATTGAGTTAAGATGAAAGAGCCATAGGTCTATATATAGCAATAAGTCTGAGCCATAGGTCAATCAGCATGTAATTAATATGAGACTTTGTGTTTTCTTTGGAACTTTGGGACTGCTGGTCCAATCCTCAGGGTTATAAAATGCTAATCAGCTGTAGGCGGGTCCAGATCTTGGGGCTAGTCTGGGCCAGAAACTACTTATCACAGAGCTCTTATACCTCTCCTTACTCCTCTATCACTATAGAAAATCTACAATCAACCTTTAAGAAGTCATAAAATAAGGTAAAACCTGGCATTTCTTCAATACCTTTCTAAAAGTCCCCTATGACTTACAGAACCAGTCTACTATGACAATAAAAACTTTAATAAACAATATAAATTATGGAATTAGATGTTTATTTTCCATCTGCATAGAACAAGTTAAGCAAAACTTGATTGTAAACTGCATTTTAATAATCTATTTATACTATGATAAAGTAGATGGAAATAGGGTCTTTACTAGGTTGTTGCCAATGCTATACCTTCTTAAGCATCTGTTCCTGAAGACCTTCAGTCACTTTAGTTAACTCTTCCACTTTAGTTACTGCAACTCTCAGATCTAACTTGGTTTGCCTGAAGAAAGCAAATTCATGTTTTATGTTAGAGACCATAAAGAATGGAAAGTTCAAAATATAAATTTAGTAAAGTCATTACTAATGCTTATGTAACTAAAAATGGACCCCAAAGTAAATTCTGGATGATTTACTTCTTGCTAATAAAACACGTTAAAGCAAATAGGAAAATTATAGGTAATTATAGAGGGGTAAAGAGAAATACTTTATTTGAACAAGTTACAGTTAATGTACAAACAATCATACGAGTTCAACGAAGAAAAATGTGGTCATTTTTAAACAAGAATTTCAATATAGTAAGAGTTTAACTATGCTTATGTTTTCTTCAATTTATGTAATTAGAAAGACTGCTGATTGGCCTCTGTAAGAATGAACTTAAAGCCTGAATGTCAATACATCTCTGGAGCAGTGATTATAAAGCTGGATAAATCTGAATACCCACAGCATCTTGTTTTTCTTACCTTCAGGAAGATTATAATGTTACCTTTTCTATTTGTTTCCAAGGTTGTTGAACAAGTGAAAGTAAGGTATGTTAAAGTGCCCAGTAAACTCTAATCAAATATAAGACTGAAAGCACCTTTTGGGAGAATCTCCGCACGCTGAGCCCTGGCATCATGAGCCCAATGCTTTTGCTAGTGATAAAACTCACCTGACCAACTGCTGTGAGAACAAATTGCTCTTATCAATCAATCTGATTTTTAATAGTCAACTTCTAAATTGTCTGTCAATTCATATTCCTCTTTGTTTTTATGGCCCAATCTTTAGTACAATGATCAATGTGCCCTCATGCCTGGTCTGAGTTCCTTCTAGATTCTCCTGCCATCGCCAAAGTGTAAGCCATGCCACGGTAAAAGTGGCAAGCAAGATGCACATCCTGGCTTGTAGAGGTGACTTCATTTGTTTGGGGTGTAAATGGTAGGATGAGCTAGGAAATTCAAGGAAAAGGGAGAGGGTGCCAGCCGATGCCCATGAAGGGTTACGAAACAGACGCTAGACAAGTCACCAGAAAAACATGCCTAGGCTACTACAACCAGTGTGGGAGACAAGGACTGATTTCCCCAACACCTGTTGGCCTCAACAATGATCCTCCTCTTTCTGTTCCCTACTTCCAAGTGTTGAGAATATAGGCAGGTGCTACCAGGCCCAACCAACTTCAGGTTTAAAATTCCATCTTAAAATTTATTTCCAGATTTCTCAGTCAAAATGGAAAGCTTTATTTTCATAATTTTTGAATAAAATTATATACTGTATATGGAAAAAAACAAAAAACCGTCAGCCCCAAGGTTTCATCTCCTGCCAGTCCATGTACTCTGTTGAAGGTTTAACAAAAAACATACAAATCATGTATTTCCTGAGCACACTCTTGGCTTTTCCACTTTTATTGTACAAGTCTCTCCCTCTTTTAATTTTTCAATATTTACCAAATTAAAAGTTTCCCCCTGTCAAGTCCTCATTGGTTCTGTCTTCATAATATCCCAAGTTCCAATCCTTATAATACTAATTCCTTGTACATTAACAGATTGCATTACATTCAATTATTACTACATGGATTCTTCCTTGTGGAATTATGAGTTCACAGAAGATGGAATACAACTCAAAGGCACCAGCCGTATTTATTTTTAGCCCTTTTGGAAACAAGAACACAATAAATGAGTTCAGAGGAAAATATGAAAACATCAGCTCTAAGCATCACTCTATCTTGATGTTTTATAAATTCAATGTTCATATATGAACAATCGTAGAGTAATGACTGTGGCAACCTTAAGAAAACACACAGACACACAGACACACACACACACAGACACACACACACACACACACACACACACACACACACACACACACACACACACACACACACACACACAGTTTCTTTAAAACAGGTCTTCTACTATGGAAGTACTGGACCTTTCCTACTAGTTTGGACTGGCTTGCCAAAGAGCTTTAGAATCCACTCATGTTTATCTTCCCAGCACTGGGATCATGAGTGTATAGTACCCTGCTTAGTTGCTTTATAAGGATTTCAGGGATCTAATTCAGGCTGTTCTCATACCTGTATGGGAAGACTATAGTGAGTAATCTCCTTAGCCCCCTAAAATAAGAAAAACAAACTCCTTTCCCAGAAGCAGAGAATCTGCTATTGAAAAATACAAAGTTTAGCTAGGTAAGGTGGTACATGCATATGATCCCAGCACACAGAAGGCTGAGATTGGAAGATAACAAATTTGATGCTAGCTTGGACTATCTAATGAGTTCTACCTAGGTCAACTTGGGGCCTAGCAAAACAAACCAATAAGAAACCCAAACAAACCACTGACCTAGAAATTAAAGTTTTGAGGTCAACAAAGAAGACCTACACTAAAAATATGTATTTGGGAAACATTATTATTGATATTAATGAACTTAGGTAGGGCAGACTTAAGGAAAGGGGAGCTGAGTAAAAGGGATAGAATTTTTTTTCAGTGGGTCAGATGAGAAAATCAGGAAGACAAAGGAAGTTGAGAAGTGGTCCCAAAGGTCAGAGAAGAAAATCAGAAATAAAAAAGGAAATTTCACAGTAAGTAAAATAGTTTCTTCAAGATAATTTCAGATGATGGAAGAGGAAATATATAACCTGAGTGATTGTCTGCAAGTTGTGACATAGGAGGATTCAACAGAACCCTGTAAAAGGGAACTAAACCTTAAGGCATAGTTATAGAAAGGATATGAGAAGATACTTTCCTGACTAGACAGACTGTATGATAAAAGAGAATGACTATGCTTTAAGACAGGGTTGGAGACCACTGCACACTGGAGAGGAAGGCATTTTAATTCCCCTAGAGATGAAGCTGAACTTCATGCACTTAGCAACCTGTCAAAACCCTCCATCAGTAACAGCTGCTAGTCTGAATGTACTTGTCCTCCTCACAACCCATATGCCAAAGTCCTGTGAAAGTACAATTCTCAGACAACCTTATGTGTTGGTATTAGGGGTGGGGTGTTTTGGGAGGTGATGATATTACAACTGTGAAGCCCTCAAAATGAGATCAACAGCCTTGGGTGCTTGCCCCTTCCACCATGTAAAGACACACTAAGAAGGTAAAATTTGTAAGCCTTAGCTCTCACTGGACATGGAACCAGCTGGTGTCTTGACCCTGGCCTTGCCACCCTCTTGAACTATAAAGAAGTAACTTTACAGTGTTTCCAACCTATTTCACTTTATAGTGTTTTGTTAAACAGCTGAAATTGTCTAGGCAATGAAAGACCGAAATGTAAAAGTAGGGCTGAGCACACAGTCTACGCTTTTCTCACAGCACACTACACCAAAGCAAAAGAAGTGCAAAAGTGCAGAATATTTGCCAATTACAGTTATAAATATCAGTAAAACATTTGCAAATAGTCATCTATTAGTAGATGCAGAGCTTCCAGACAGCACTTTATAGTTTTGTCCACCTCCTGAAACAAGGAATCTTACTATTAGACAGTTGCTGCCAAGGTCTACTCATGACCCATGTCTACAAGTAAAATGGGGTGGGTATTCTTTGTTTTTAAATGAGTTAGAGAAATAAAAACTTAAGAATAATGTATAATATAGTCATCTCTTATATAGCATTATGGCTAAACATTGTGAAGAGACAGAAAAATGACAGGAGAGCCCTATCCTCATCTGAGAACCTATTTCCATTTTCTATGCTCAGAAAGCTAGCTGCCAACACATAAGGAGCTGTCTGGCAATTCTATGACTAAGCACATCTGTTCAAGGCCATTTTTCACATGGGAGAGATTCCCAGAGACACCATGAATCAAAATTAATAGTGTATGAGTTACAGATTTCCACAGCATTTTATAATAGAAGACACAATATTATTCAAATTGAAACATGAAACATCTGAGAAAAATCTGTTATCCCAGTAAAAATAAAACCATTACCTGGCAGAAGTACATTTTAAAAATAAATGGTATATAAAAGTTACCAGCACACATACTTTTGGGGAAAAAAAGTATGCATTTGTAAAAATGTCTGAAAATGAACACAATGAATATATAAAACCTTCCATTTCCATAATTTATCTATTACATTCAATATGACAGCATGCGATCACGAACTGCATTTGTATAACATCAGTTCTTATGTTCTTCAATAAAACCAATATAAATGATTTCACAATCATTTTCAAAATGCCTTGAATTTTATTTAAATACTGACAGCACTAAACATGAAGTTTTGAGATTATTGGTAATAAAACAGATATAAAGGACTATATAGCTTAAAGGTTGAATCTGTAATAGAAAACACAGAATGTCTTCTGATACGAATGGAACACTGTTACTGTTTACTGTATCAAAATGATTGATCAGGTGTGCTCATCTAGTAGTGGAAATCACACTACTAAGTAGCCATCCATTCCTAAGTAACTGAATAGGATATAATACAAAAATTTCTGAATAAGGAACGCCCAAGAAAGCAGTTGTGCCTTTGGAAGAGTGAAGAGCCAGGGACATAAATAGAAAAACCATATAAATAGTTTATTTTATCCTTTCAATAAAGGATAATTTAGTTATTTACTTTAATAAGTTAACCACTCAAAATATTTTCTTATCTTTCATGAACCCTATAGGTTAGTGAGATGAAAAATACAAAGTTATATATAATAAAGTGTTAATAACACTGTAACAGATCAGCATTCAGTCTACAATTGCATTATAAAGGAAGCATGTTGAGCTTTGAAGGGGAAGAAAAAGATTTAGAAAAGGTTACGTAAAATTATGACATTTGAGCTTAACTTTTAAAATTGGGAGGACATTTGTTAAAGGAAGTAATTTTAGACAATCTGAACAATTTGAGCAAAAAAAAGCTACATGGCTTGCTTGAAAAAATGAAAATAGTCCAGAAAGCTGAAGTGAGGCGTGGCCCAAGTTCAGGCCACAGAATACTGTTATTCTGGGCAGTCACTGACATGAAGCAGCATGATCAAATTTTATTTTTGAAAAAATATTTAAGAAAAGAACACAAAATGGAGGGAAGGTGGGAATCCAGAGGTTCTTTCCACAAGCAGCTTACACGGGAGAGGCTCAGCAAGGGCAGTGACAATAGTGATAGAAAGTGAACACTTTAGAGCTGGGAAGCAGAACAAAGTTATGATGCCTCCTGCTTTTCTAAATCACACCTGGGTAGCTCTGTTCCCAAACAGAAAAACAATTTGGGAGATAGAACTCACAGCTCATTGTGTTCTAAATACCTCTGAGCCACTTGGATGGAGATAACTTACAGAACTCTGAGATAAGAAAAACTTAATGGTATCCCACTCATAGGAACTACTGAAGAAGTCAAGGATGAGAGAGCCAAACAGTGTGAGGGGGATTGTGTCACATCACCCATAAAATTATAAGAATTTTTTTTTTTTTGCTTCAGGAACCATGTAATATAGTTAAGTCTGCAATAATTTTTGAGAATGGTACACAGGAGTAAACTCAAAGTTTTGTATGTGTCAAATAAGTAACCCTATCACTGAATTACATACCCAGATCCCAATTCTCAGTAAATACTGATTAGCAAGTTACACATTCCTTATGTAAAAATAATATCAATGTATGTCAATGAGTGGCTAAAATTTAAAAAAAAATTATATTATCTGTAGACTGGATGTAGGGAATTGAACAAGCTAGTCACATACCATAACACCAAGTCTAATTCACAGTTACTTAAAATTATTTTAAATAAAGTTACTTAAAATTGTATTAATTCTTACCCCCTTTTGATTTTTTGTCCTTTCCTTAAAATATTCTTTCAGAGATACCTAAAGCCAGCTTGGGTACTGACAGTCCAGGTTGGCTGAAGGTATCCACAGGCCCACCTGGTGGCATGAAAGAAATCTATAGGCTAGCCTGGGTCCTCACAGTCTGGACTGGCTGAAGAAGACATCCACAGGCCCATCTGGCACCTTGGAACTCTGGGTGGGGGGATGTCATTATGATGAGAAAATATATGGCAGAGAAATAGGAGATAAAGCAGAACATTTCACATGCTGTGGAAAAGGGCAGAACTGAAGAAGGGAAGGTGGTGAGAAACAGGCTGAGGTAGGTGGCCTACTTGCCACCTGGCACCAGGGTAATGCCCACCATCATATCTGAGTCTATGGTACTGCTGCAGCTAGGATCTATGTTGATGCTCATGGCTTCAGTAACCACTGAAGGCTTTGTGGATAGCTAGTCAGCCACCTGAGTCCATGTTGGTATCCAAGGACCATTCTACTGCTGGGTCCATGCCAAACTGGGTAGCTTCTGTGGCCACCTGGGGCTATGGTGACGTCTGGGCCCATGTTGCTGCTGAGGATCATGTCTGAGTTTGTGGCTCTACTGGAACCAGGGTCTATGTTGATGTTAAGGCCCCTAATACCATGCTGATGCTAGGGGTCTGGACTGTCATCTGTGGCCATATTGGTGGCCATAAAGCCACATACGGTCCCGGGCTGCTGCCAAGGACCATGTCTGGGTCTGTGGCCCTATTACAAACAGGTGTGTATTGATGTTTATGGCCCATGTTTCCACCAAAGCCACACAGATGCCTAGGGTCTACATGGCAACCTATAGCCATGTTTGCGTCTGACAGCTATGTCACTGCTGAGGCCATACCTATCTGAGTGGTCTGTGCTGCCACTCTAGGGCCATGGTTGCTGTCAATGGCCATCTCTGAGGGTCTACAGCAGCCAGGGTCTGAGTTGACATACATAGCTCTGGCTACCACCGAGGGCCAATGCAGATGCCATGGTCTGGTTAGCCACCTGAGACCTCTGTCTGAGGACCATGCTGTTACCAGGGCCATACAGATTTGGGTGGCCTGTGCTGCCAGTGGGGCCATGGCAATATCCAGGCTCAAGCTGCTGCCAAGTATCATGTATGAGTCTGTGGTCCTGCTACAGCTGGGGTCTGTGTTGATGTACACAGCCTGTGTTACTACAGGGGACATGTTGGAACTATACATGTTGAAATCTGAGCTGGTCTTGCTCTTTACTGGCTCTGTTCCTTTTTGGATGCTGCAACAGGAGAGCTGCCCCAACCGAGATTAGGGAGAGATGACTGCACTCCTCACCAAAGGCATGAGAGAGATGACTTCCGGCCCTTGTCAGCTGGGAATGGAAGGGTGCCAGGACTGACTAGTTCAGTTACCACCCAGACTCACCTCCTGGTTGGTCTACCCTAACTAACATCTATCCTATCTATGACTTACATAAAGGGGTTGATTGTACAAAATGATAGCGACAGGATCTCCATGGCTCAGGGCAACAGTAGGATATCTGAGATCAGTTTTGATGAGGTTACAGTGATGATGGTGTGCCAGAGACCAGAGGCCTGGAACTAGAGCAATGACACACTGCAATGAACATTTCCAGGTGGAGCTGATTAGACATAAGGATATATACGTGACATCTTAAAGCTGCCAGTGCCACTACGATGAGTGAAGAGGTGCTGGAGAGGTGAAAAAAGATGAAGAAGCTAGGTGATCTTTTGTTTGTTCTGAATTAATTGGGGGGGGTACTTTTGGTAGGATGCTGCAGGACTGAAGGGTGGATATGGAGGGACTATGAGGTGATCATGATCAGAGTGCATGATATGAATTCCCAAAGAATCAATAAAAAACTGTTATAAAAACTGTCATTCAAAAATAAAATCTGATCATATCATTTCATATCAGTGACTGCCCAGAATGACATCATCTTCCATGATCTGACTTTGGACCATTCCTCATTTCAATTTTCTGAACAATTTTTGTAAAGTTTGAGATGTTAATATGAACCCATATGCCAATGTTTCAGGGCATCTTTAGAAAAAATCCTTTTACACCAATAAAGCCTATCATTCCTAAAAGATAAACTCAAATGACAATATTTATATTAAGATAAGGTCTCACTGTTAGAACTTACTATGTAGTCTGGATGGTCTCAAACTCAAGAGATCTGCTTGTCTGCCTCCCTAGTGTTGCAATTAAAGATGTGTACCACCATTCTTGGCTCCCTTTATTTCAAAGACATATCCAAGATGCAGAATTTGAGCCTACTATGCTGGATATGTATTATAAGCAAATATATTGAAATGAAAAAGCACCTACAGGGAAATAATATAAAATTTCAATTAAATGAGTGAGTGCTAAGTAGATGTGAAAGGATAAAGGGGTAAAATCTGGTGTAATGAAGAACATCTTCCTAGAGAAAGCAAGTGTAGCCAGATAGAGTACAAATTTTCTGAGAAGTAGAATAATGATCAAAACGCAAAGAGGAGGAAGCAGAGGCTTTTGAAAAACAGCAAAGTGACACTTGGGGACGTTACACTATCAGGTTGAGGAGGACCAGGTGAAGGGAGGCTGTGAAAAAAAAACTGTCTGGATACCTTCATTTGCTATGGCACAGTATCACCAAAGCTCTGAAAAATGAAGACAAAAAGGAGCTTTAATTATATATTCACATGATTTTAGCTTTTGGAATTGTATTATCAGACAACAAATGAAGCTATGTTTCAGTGTAAGTACAAATGTGTTTAAAGATTTCTAATTTACTTTTTCTTGGCACGGTAATATAGAACATTTAAAAACTGAATTTTGGTAATGTCAATATGCCCATCATTCAGAATCTGTCAAACTTGAAAGCAACATCCTTTCCCTCAAAGAAGCATCTGTTCATCCTTATGTTCAAATCTGTGGCAGGAAAAGCAGGCAGAGTTTTATGTATACAACTCCGAACTGCTTCATGTTGAGCTATAGAATACCACTGATAAATATTATGGCAAAATTGCTTACCGGCAGCGCAACATTCAAGACCTTTTGGGCTTCAGAAAACCAAAACTAGCATTATCATTCTTAACTTATTCAATCTCCTCATAGTCTTTACACCAAATGTCCAAAACCAAACGAAATCTCCTACACAGATGTCAAAAATCAACATGCCCACCCATCATCCTCTCTTTTCCAATCAACTCTCATTCTTGAGTCTTTATGGCTGTGAATGCTGTCTGAGAGCCAGTCTTGGCAGTTCACTAAGATTAGCAATACAAAGATGAGTTCCAACTTGGCTCTTCCTTGAGTCTGTTGGGAAACCCTGGGTGAGACAGTTCAAGCGTTTGGTTTGGTTTATTCTCTTACTCTTTTGGCTTATAACTTTACGAAGTTAAATATTGGCCATAAGGTGCCGTCTGCCGGTTTAGCTAGTAATAGTTTACACTGACCTCTAGCCTCTGGTTCTCCCATCTTCCCTTCCAACATGGGACCTTCCATAGTCACTGTAGTTCGCAGTACATAGTTGCAGATTATAAATCCATTTCCTCATCTTTCTTTCAGGATCTATCTCTGCATTCTAAGTCATCCTACTATGCAACAGATATTTTTCCTTGCTATCTTTTCTGGGCCTTGAACTCAGAGTTACGTACACTGTTAGATGACTGATCACTGTTTTTAACTTTCATGACAAAGCTTTCAGTTGTGTTTGGTGGTCCCGCTTTTCTTGTTTTGTAAGTTCATGTTAAACCATGATATATGTTATTAGTGCATGTTTTTATATGAAACATCCTTATCTGTGTAATGTAAACATTATTTTTTTACATCCAAATTTTGGCACTTATTTATAATATGAAATACACCAATGCTTGTTGTTGATGCCTAATTTTCCATAAATGTAATTATAATTACCACCTTGTTCCCTTGGTGACAACAAGCAGGCTGCCTGCTGTTGGGAGATATTTGATTACACTGTGAAGCATTTGCATTAATTAAATAAATAAAGTTTGCATTTACATTAATTAAATAAAATTAACCTTAGGTCTGGAAGCTGAGTTAGCAACTCCTTGACAGAAAGTACTGGAAGAGTTAGATGCACAGGAAGTAGTCGGTGGCATTTGGAGTGGTGTGGGAAGGTGCTCCTTTGAAGACGCCAACAAGGAGAGAAGGATAGCTAGTTGCTACTTCACCTCTCTGAGCTTCCAGGTTTTCCCCTCTGCCTTTGAATCAAGTCTTATTTATAAATAAAACAATAGGTATTTAGTTAAAACTACCTTTAGTGACAGCGATAGGGCTTGTGCCTGCAGAAAAAGAATTCCTGCCAAGTGTGGTCTGTGCATCCAAGCCACTACCACAGCAGCAGGCCTGTAACAACCAGAGACACAATTGCTGGCTAAAACAGAAGCAGTTTGAGGTGTGCCGAAGTCAAAACATCAGTCTGCAGTTCCCAACTTGTACAAATACCCACAGTTCACAGAGACAGTGACTAACTAAGTTAGGGAATATATTTGCTGGAAATGCCTTTAATTTAGAAACAAATGTATTGAATACATACTTTGTTCTTTTACTATATATACTATGAATACATATCTCTATAGCTTAAATGTCTATAACAAACATCAGCTGTTACTTAAAATTGCTGAATTATATGTGAATGTATATTATCCTAAAGAACTTCATTATTATATTCTACTTTTAATCTCTACGTATTTATATGTTCACAGAGAGAAAGCGCAGATGAAAGGGAGAGGGAGAGAGGAAGGGAGAGAGGAAGGGAGAGACAGACAGACAGACAGACAGACAGAGAGAGAGAGAGAGAGAGAGAGAGAGAGAGAGATTAAGATACTGACTTTTTGAAACAGGGTTTTACATGGGCCAACCTCAAACTGAAAATTCTCCTCTCTCTACTTACTAAGTGCTATGATTACAGCTGTGTGTCATCATGCCAAGCTTCTATTTTACATTTTGACAGCAATTTTGTTTTGTTTTATTTTTTGAGACAGGGTTTTCTGTGCAGCCTTGGCTGTCCTGGAACTCACTCTGTAGACCAGGCTTGCCTTGAACTCAGAGATATGTCTGCCTCTGCCTCTCAAGTACTGGGATTAGAGGCATTTGCCACCCCTGCCTGGCCAAACATCAATTTCAGAGCATAGCAGTTAATAGGTTAAGGTTTCCCAATCCAAAAATATAAAATCTGAAACACTAAGAAATTGAAATATTTTCAGTAACAAGGTAATGCAACATGTGGGGAATTTTACACCTGACCACATGTGCTAGCTTTCAGTAAAAATGTTTGTAAACTGAATACATCAAACTTTCAGACTCCGAGTACAAGACATACAAAATAAATTAATTTTGCTTTTAGAGTTGATTCCACTTACAAACTATTTCAGTGAGTATATGTAAATATGCCAAATTTTTAGAAAAAATTCAAAACACTCAAATCTGTAACTCTTCAGTCATATTGCTCACCTTAAATTTTCTAAAATGCTGTGACCTTTGAAATGCTGGCTTATAGTCTTTGTCCAATTATCTTTGGCTCTTATTTATCAGTTTTTCCTATTTTTGCTTATATATTTTAAATGCTGAAATAGAAATATTTTCCCATATGCAATGTATACATAACTTAAAACAAGAAACATTACTCCTTGAATATGCATAATATTCACATTTTAATGTACCAGTTAAGATAAATTTAAGTATAAGATTTAAAACAGAAATATTTTCCTAGCAAAATCTTTAGATTATCTTATTAAAAAAAAAAACTGGTCTTGCTTCTCAATTTAAATATTAAACCTATAAATCTATATAAAAATAAATGTGGAAAGAAAAACTCTTCTAAAACTTTCTTATAGAGAAAAATTATTTCCAACATGATGGTTCCCTACTGACTTATAATGTTAAATCTGATATACTACACTTCCACAAATATGTTATTTTTTCTGTTTTATTTGACCAATTCCCCCCTTAAAAATAACAGTAGGATTTTTTTCCTATATAATTGTCTTGGTAAATGACATTTTACTATTTTATTGACGAGAAACAAGATTACTATACCTCTTTCAATCTCTGTTTGTCTCTTACACACATACACACACCCTCTCTAAGCAATTTATTTTAACTTACATTAATCTGAAATATAAAAGTGTGGGAAAATATTCTCACTAAAGAATTGAAATTTTTCATTCTGGTGTAGTACTCAATTTTGTTTTGATTTAGATTTTCTGTTTTTTTGCCGAGATTTCTATATCATTGAAAATTTGTATTTCTTCAATTTACTTGTTTATTTTGATTACTATGTCAGTGTGTTTTCACATGTATGTGCATGCATACATGAGCAGAGGCCAGAGGAGTGCATCAAGTCTCTTCCTCTACTGCTCTCGGTCTTACTCTTGGTCTCACAGAAAGCAAGGCTCCCCAGCTTCTCAGCTCAGGTAAAGGCCGCAGCCCTGGTATTTCCTCTTCTCTCCTCTGCAGTGCTGGTGTTGGAGTCATACACAGCTATGCTTAGATGTTTACATCTCCACTAAGCATCTGAATTTAGGTCCATATGCTTGCAAATCTTATCCACTCCATTATCTCCCCAGTCCCTATCATTTACATTTTCTGAAGTTGTTCCAAATTGATTACTGATTCATTTTGTTGTTCCTGTTTAAAAATCTTTGTCAAAAAGGCAAAAGAAACAAACCAAACAAAAAAGGGTAGCCAATTTATATCAATGAAGGATTTAAGTAAAGCAAAACTATATGCACTCAACATTACCACATCAAATATCATAAGTCAAAACTACTTGTCATAAAGGCCCAAACAGACTTCAAGGCAACAATAATGGGTGAATTTAATAATATTTCATTCTCATCAATAACTAAGTCATCCAGATAAAATAAAACATCAGAGTTAAACCATACTATAGATCAAATGGACTTTATACCCAAGTACACATTTTTGAATGATTAGTGGGTCACTAAAGGAATCAGGAAGAAAATAAAAATAATTCTTGCATCAAATGAGAATGAAAGCACAATATACTAGAACTTGAGGGAAACAGAAACATACAGTTATAGCATAAAACTTTGTAGCCACAAATGCCTACATTAGAAAATTTAGAGAACTTAAATAAATAATCTAATAATGAAACTTAAGGTCTTATAAAAGTTTATGTCTAAATTAGCACAAGGAAGCGATTAACAGAAACCAGAGTTTAAATTCTTGAAATAGAAAACTCAAAGAATATAAAGGATTAATGAAACAAAGAGTGGGTTCTTTGAAAAGGATGAACTTATAAATGGTAGTCCTTAGCAAAATTAGTCAAAAGACTTGCCAATCAAATTAGAAATGAAAGGGGACTATATGTTATAGCAGTTTTCAATGAGTTCCAAATAATTACCAGTGAATATTCTGAATGTATATTTTAATTAATTAGAAAAATCTAGATGCTATAAATTGCTCATCTTGAAATCTGTGGGTTTTTTTAAAACAACATATTGTTAGGGTTAAGTATGTAGCTCAGTGGCAGAGGACTTGCCTAGTCTTTGCAAGGCTCTGTTTGACCCCCAGCAACATTACTCCTCCACTCCAATTGGACCTCAAACCCAAACTCAAAGCTGAATGTAGCTCTGCTTCCCTTAGTCCTCTTAATAAGTGTATAGTGTTACACAGATAAAATGTGCTGTTTTTTTTTTTGTTTGTTTTATCAACTTTGAAACGATTTAATTGTCATGTGAGAAGAGGAAACATATAGGAATTCCTCCACCAGACTGGCCTTAGGCAAATTCTCTTCTTTAATACCTGATGTGGGAGGACCCATTGCACTGTGGGCAGTGCCACTTCTGGCCAGGTGGGCCTGGGGTGTGTGAGAAAGGCTGAGCGGGCCATGGGGAACAAGCTAGTAAGCAGGACAGGAGGTTAATGGCTATCTGTACTAGGTACATCTCTCTTCCCAATCTCAGTTCCCCACCGCCCTACTGGCACTTCCTGTGATTATCTGCTAAGAAACAACGTGCTTTACTGCTCCCTTTTCTCAGGCAGAAGTCCAAGGAAAGATAAACAGTAGAATACTTTTCTAGAGGAGTTAGTTTTCTATTGTAGAACTGGTTTATGTCTCTCCACGTACACATCTTAATTATCTCCTAAGTGACTGTTTTCAGTCTTCTCTTCTCGTGGCTGATGTGCAGATATACAGCGTTTATGGTAAGCTTAGGCTTAATAAAAGGGAAGAAGAAAAAGATGGAGAAATCTACAGCAATATAATATAGGTCCTCTGAATGAATATAATTAATAATAGAAACAAAATTCATGCCTGCAAATACCTAAGATGTTTTCGAAGTTTCTCGATCTCCATATTTTGCTCAGTTACTGTTTTCAGGAAGTGTTGGTTAGTCTGCCATAAGAACAAATCAAAAAACACTTAGTATTAGAATATTCAGGAACTGTACTTTCAAAGATGAGATAAAGCATATAAGCAAAATCAAAACAAAAAAAATAAGGTAAGATTAGAGACTTAACTAAGTTTTTTGAGGGTAAAATGTAATCTTGGGTCTGCCTTCCTTACCTTTACTTCCATGGATCCTGCTCCAAATTACTTGACCCTGAATTCCTGTCTGAGGGCTTTCTTTGGCCATCTTTTATTCATCTACATGTATATGAAACTAAAAAATGTTACAGGTTAAGAAATTAATGTTGAATCTTGTAGAACAATCTACCAATATTGATGGGACTGAGGTATAAATAATGCAAATTTCTGTGTTCATGGGAGGAAAACCCCATGTCTATCACTGAGATTAAGCTCCAGAAGCATGGCTAATTTAACTGGGTTATTTTTTAAAACTTAAAAATTACATCTATTTACTGGAAGAAGGAACATGCCACACAAGTATTTGGAGGTCAAAAGCCAACTTGTGGTAATTAGTTCTCTTCTTCTACCACATCGGTCTCTGATATGGGAATGTATTTCTGTGTGCTGTGAATATCAATCTTTAAATAAAGGAGCTGTTTTGGCCCATGACAGGCACCATAGAAAAAGTAGGTGGGGGAATCAGAATAGGTAGGGAAGGAAGGGTGGAGTTAGAGACAGGTTGAGCCAGCCTCCCAAAGAAGAAACATAAAAGGAACACAGGTGAGCCACGGGCCACGTGGCAGGATAGACTAATGAGAAATGGGTTGAGTTAAGATGTAAGAGCTAGCTAGCAGTGTGCCTGAGCCATAAGCCAAACAGCATGAAGTTAATATAAGTGTCTGAGTCATTTTTGAAGCCTGAGCAGTGGCGGGTGGCTAAGTGGTCTGGGACTGACTGTAGGTCTGTGGGTCTGGGACCTCTGGACACCCAGGGTCAGGAAACCATACTGTAACAGGTCTCTGGGAATAGAACCACTACCTTTATTTACTGAGACATCTTTCTGGCCCAGTTTATTTTAAATTCAGTTAAAAAAAATATTCACACAGTCTTGATATATAGCTCAGATTTGTCTCAAACCTTCTAACCTTCTGACTGCTTCCAGAGTGCTAGGATTTTAAAAATATTCATTTGTGCCCAGCATCTTTTGTTTTATTTTCATTATGTGTATTAATTGTAAAAAATAATGGGTTTCATTATGACATCTGAATGTACGAAAAGTGCTTCAATCAGATTTACCCCATCTGTTATAATTTCTGTTTGTTCTCTTCTTTACTCTTTTACATCTCTTACAATCCCATTTAAAATTAATATATGACATCATTTCCTCCCTCTCCCCACCCATCTAATATTCTATCCTGTATATCCCTTTCAAATTTATGTTCTCTCATTTTCTACTGTTGTTGTTGTTGTGTGTGTGTGCAAATGCAATCTACTTAGTTCATTTACTGTTGCTTATATCTACATTCTTTTAGGGTTGACCATTTGTGATTGGATAACCATTTGAGGTGCTCATCTTTGAGGAAGACAAATTCTTCTCTAAGTTGCTTACAGTCACCTGTAGCTATTCATCTGGGGGATATATATATATATGTATATGTATATGTATATGTATATGTATATATATATATATATATATATTTGTTAAATCTATTTGGCCTCTTGTACAATTTCACTCTGAAGTTTGTAGGGTAATGAGATTTCCCACTATTATTACATCCCTTTATATCTAGTGATGCTTGTTTATGAAACTGGCCACACCAACATTTGTTGCATACATATAAACAGCAGTTTTATTTTCTTTATGGATTTTCCTCTTTGTGAATATGTAGAAACCTCTACCTCTTCAGATTAGTTTTGGCTTGAAGTCTGCACTGAACATATGGGTTTTTCCTATTGTTAAATCTAGAGGACTATTTTTTTTTTTCTTTTCTCGAGTTGAACATGCAGGATTTGTTCCTAAGTCCTATCTGATCATCTTTCCTCATGAAAATTATTCTTAGGTTTCATGATTCTCTTTTCCTCATTTCTGTGTTGAGCTTGTTTAAATATATTCCTTAGTTCTGGCTTACTTGGCATGCGCTTTCAGCTGTGATTATCTTGGAAGGTCTTTATTTCTCCATTGATTTTAAATAACTTTGCTGGCTATGGTAACCTTAGTTGGCAGTTATTTACTGTAAGAGACTGAAATAAATCATCCCATGTTTTCTTGGCTTAATGTTGCTTCTGAGCCGAGGGGTCTGATGTAATTCTAATGAGGGATTTTACTCTTAGAGCTTTCACTATTTTGTTGTTCTGTATCCTTGGCACTTGACTATTCTTTCTGGTCCTACTTGGAGTTCCTAATGGATCTTATTCTTGGATTGTCATATCTTTTTGTAGATCTGGGAAATTTCTGTTATAACCAACATCTTTATATATCTTTGTTTTCTTTTTTAACCCTGCTCTTTCTTTGCCCTTAAAATCATTCAGTTTTGCTAGTTATTGAAAACTGTGATAAGTGTTTTTACCGCTACCAGAAATTAGTTCTATAACTTATCTTAAATTTCTGATTCTGTATTTTTATTTAACTAGGATTTTAATTCCTCTCTCTGAATTATCTTATTCTTTCTAAACTCCTCAGTGAATTAGTTAGGTCAGTGTTAAATGTTCCACAATTTATATCCAGAATTAAAAAAAAATACATTTCCTTTTTTCAAAGTTCATTTTTTTCATTGATCTCAGTGAGCATCTTAGTAAGATATTTTTATAATCTCCATCTAATATACCTAGAGAGATATATATCTAAGTCTCATCTCCTTTATTTAGGGCTGATTTCTGAAGTTTATGCGACTCCTTTAAAACATCTTTATTTTTCACTATTTTGGGTGACTTTTTGGTTTCTAGCCATGAAGGAATACTGGAATCGTCCTGGGCTTCAAAGATTGATACCTTACAAGAGAGGACTACACCAATTAGCTAGTCACAGGTTTGGGAGGTGCCCTAAATTATTTCCCACCCCTGATTCTGAGAGAGAACTTTCTTTGTGCTGAGGGCAAAGCACTATAGCGTGCTAGTCCACGTCACATTTCCCCATCCCTGGCAGCTGCACTGTTCTGGACACATGTGTAGACTAACAAGGTTGACACGTTTCTGGAAGGCTAAGAAGACAGGGTGCTGAATGCAAAGCTCTATTCCTTCCTGCGGGGGAAGTCAGAGCTGAGCTTTCATTCAGTAGTTGGCAATGAGAAAGGTGAGGGCCAGGGCCAGGGCCAGGGCCATACTAGTCCCTGCAGCACGACACGCCATGCTCTTCACGGTGGCTAAGAGCTGTAAGAACTCCAGGACAAACAAGATGAAGTCTATCTTTTCAGGCTGAGGAACTAGATATGCAAAGCAATCTCATATTTCCTCTGGAGGAAGTCGGGAGCAAGAGTCTTATTTTTGATGATCTCATCCTATGGTACTACACTGGGAACCATGCCTGCAGTCAAAATCAAAACCAACCCACTAGCTTTACTGAATCAGGTTTTACCTCCTGGGGCGCAGTTTTCAATGAGTTCTGAATTGCTGAATCAATGTGTTTGTGGGAAAAAGGAGTACGGTCTTTCTACTATGATGCCCTCCTTGGGTATCACTATAATAAGCTTTCTCTTACACTTATTACTTTACTGTGCATCTATAGCAGCCTAGTAAATAACCTTTTTAAATGGGAACTGCTCTTATAGGAACTGCTCCTTTTGTTTTGATCTTGACTCAGATTTGCTCCTGCAACTGAGCTCTGAATGCTCTTTGATTTGAACACTATTGTTTCATGGCAACCTTGTTGCTTAGTAGTTAACTGACATCCACTATACATATTAAGAAAACTGTAGTTCTGGTCTGACACTATGAATTTTTTCCTTTTTGTAAAGACAGGATCTCATTTATATAGAGAAGCATGGTTCTAAACTGAAAGAGAGCTGCCTGCTTTTGCCTCTGCCCCAGGAATGCTGGAATTAAGGGTACCACCATGGCTTAATATACGTCACGAATAACCAAACATCCTTTTCCTATGACTTTCCTTAAAAGTAGTTAGGGGTTATCTAAACAATAAGGCATCTGTAGTAGGAATACCAAAGGATTATATAATTCCTACAGTTTTGAGAGATACATTGAGAGAAATAACTGTTACAGTAGGTTAAAATACTAATTTCATGTAGAAATACAATATTGAAAGTCTCTCTTAATTACAGAACTCAACAATCCTTTTGTCTTGGAGCATTTAACTTGAATTTTAAGCCTCCTCAGAAATATATTATAAAAGAACCAAAAAACAAAAACCACACAAACAAATAACCTATGATTAGAAATCCCAAATATTAGCGAGGTATGGTAGCTCATGTCTACAGTCCCAATTCTAGGGAAAGGGAGGCAAGAGGCTGTCAGGAAACTGAAGCCAGCCTAGATAAATGCAGGCTAGCTTAGGCAACAGTATGAGTCTATGTCTCAAAAATGACACAAACAAGGAGATTCTGAACATTAGCGTAAGTAAGAGACATTGATGAAAGGATAACAAACAGTGCAATAAAGTGGGATACTTACTTCTGATGACATAACTCGACTCCTAAGCATAGGTATTGTTTAGGTATTAGCAAGAATTAGCAGAGTAACTAGGGAAGAATAAAAAGCAAAGGGAGGGATTTCCCAGAGTGCTATAATTCTATTACTCAACAATGAGTAAAAATAAAATTCCAAAGGGTAAGGAAAGCAAAAGAAAAATAAGAGAATTAAGAGACAAAGTGGAACTGAGAAGTAGAATTATATTCATATAATTAATATATATTAAGATTATATAGACAGTTAATTTACAGATAGCTCTTAGTTTATTTATTTTTTTTTAAAGAAGCAATTCATCCATCCAACAAAGAGTTGTTATTCTTATCACAATTCTGGCTATTTGTGATAAGAATCACTAAAGATTAGGTATGTGCATTACTTTTAAGGAGTTGTTGGTCTGGATCACTCTATCCTTAAGAGACTTTGCCAAATACCCTAAGAGAATTTTCAGATGAGGATGTAATTCAAGAACATGCTGGCTATATCTTCAAAGGGTACTGTGAAGTATACTCAGTTCCTGAATATGTAAAAAAATAAAAAATACTATCTATATTATTTAATAAATACATAATTTTTGTTTTTTGTGAATAAGCATAAATGAATATAGTTACAGTTTTTAATTTGCAAAAGTTAGGTACAGGAAAAGACTATTTTCACTTACCATTTCTATGTTCTCATTAGCAGCATGAAGTTTTTTGGTTAGTTGTTGAAAATTATTCAGTTGATCCTAACAGAAAAGTAAGGTGAGTCCATAGTATTTTATTTAATAAAACTATTACTTTAAATATGACTAAAATCAGATCCAAAATCATATACTTAAATTTGTGTGACATCAGAATTATATATTCTGTTATATAAATTAGTAATGAAATAAAAAAGAAAAAGCTTTCAATGATTAAACATTCTAAAAGGAGGCAATAGTGATACTAAAAATTTCTGTTTTCTGTAAAGTCATTATTTGTACAAATTTATCCACTGGTAAACACTATTTTAAATCTAGAAGACATGCATTTATAACATTTGTTAAGTGGTTAGAAATTTCAAAAGCTAGAGGGTATCTGCAGGACCCTGAAAATCACGCAATCAAACATATGCAAAAATGGATAAGATAAACCGTGCCAAGGAGCCACTGGGGTTATTGTGTAACTGTTGCAAAGTTACCATGTTCCACAAGTTTAGTCATTTCATCACGCTAAGTGGTCCTTTTAAACATTACTTGCACAAATAACATAAAGTTGGAACAGGCTAGCAACATGTTAGATATCAAAAGTAATAATTAATAGGCAACCAGGAAAATAGTGATGAAATATTATTTATAAGGTTATCAAAAACCCTCAAATGATGTAACTACAGTAGAAGAATGATCTTATGTGAAAACAATGCAATAATTTAAGGGCTTAGTTGTTGCCTTGAAGAATTTTATTAGGAGTGGTTTATATTAGATTTCAGAAGTAAGTACAAGTTCTATAGGTCAGATTATATGTGTTATTTCAAATCACAGCACAGATTAAAAACATAAAGATAACTTGAAAACTAGAATGCCATATAAGCATGTCTAGGATTTCACAGGCAGAAATTTACTATAAGAGTATTCACAAGCCTGAACTTGAATCAACAAAGATAGCCCACTTATTTAAACAGATACTTCTCAAGATCTACAGAAAATGCTCAAAACTCTAATCTGCCCATTGTACGCAAATGTATTTAGCAGTAAAAGAACCAACAGAAAAACAATGAAAATAGAGTTCTCAATGGGATAGGTGATCTTTATGAAAGAGTTCTGTTAATAGAGGTATAAACCAAAAGCTAAATGCCCAATGTAAAAATTCTTGCTTTAGACAAAAAGAAATCAATAATTACTAAGATTTCTTCCTATGATAAAACTGTATTATAATTAATTTATAGTCAACTTACTGAACATCTACTTTAGTAATAGGTCACATTTAATAGTGTAAATATTGCTATATAACAACGCTGTCACTGTATTTGAGCAAGTTTCTCAATTTACCTTAACTCAATGAACAATTTTTATTTTGTTTTAAAAGACAGGAAATTAAAAAACTAAAACTCCAGAGGAATATATATCTTATATTTCTTCCCCAAACTAGTATACTTTTTACTTCTAATCACATTAAAAACGTGATATGCACTGAGGCAGTTCTCTGATTACTCATCTGACTAAAAGATTCTGAGATATATTTATTGTTAATTAGTTAAAAAACAAGAAACTTATGAAATTCTTCCCAAAACATATTTTTTTTTTTTGATTTCTGACTGATATTTAAGAAAATCATGAAACCTAGGTTTACCTTTTGCTTTTGATTTTCAAATACATGAATCTGGGCTTCAGTCATATGTTCCTGGTAGAGTTTCTGTATACTTTCCAACTCCTGAGAAGCAGTCTGCCAGAGTTCCAGAGCCCAAATTTTCTCCTATAAAACAAAAAAATTGATAATTTATTAACATAACAGAAGGCTATTTAATGATGGTATAGATAGATCACATTCTTTTACAAATGAGTATTTGAAAAGTTACAAAGTAAAACTAGAATGTATATGCATTGTTAATGATGGGAACACTTTCAGAGAAATGTACTATTAGGGATTTAATCATTATGTGACCATAACAGATATACCGAACAAAAACTACAATGACTATAATCACCACTAGGTGATGCACTCATAGGGAGTAACATTGTAGATGTAGTCCATCATCGATAGAAAGCTTGTTATGGGACATGTGACTGTACTATAAGAATATTCATGATTTAAAAATTTTAATAGTAATTTAGAGAACAAACTTAAAAACTAAAATTTTCTTATTTTGAAATTTTACTTATATTTAACAGCTAAAATTATGTTATCAGCAATACATATGAAAAACTACTCTACAGGGCTTATGAAAAAGTGCAAATTAAGCCTTGACCTTACTAAAGAAAATTCCTAAGAAATTACAGCATGATTTCCTGATTGTAAAGGGTTAAATGCTTATTATAGGAAATTAGGAAAATATGGACACCAGAAGCAATAAAGAACTACTTTGAACTTTAGGTATTAACCCTGCTAATAAGAACTACTAATATTTGGATATAATAATCTTTATAAATATTGACTCTGTTTCTATCTATATATTTTTTATACAGTTTAAAAAAATTTTCCTTCTAACAAAATTATAATTACTTAATGTATTATACGTTACATATAATGTAAGACTATTTCACTTGGTATTTTTGTGAGATTTTTCTTTTTAAATTCATCAATTAACCTTTTAATACAGTCTCACCAAAGCATGGTAAGGGAGTTCAGGGTTTAAGACTTTCAGAAGATCCTGAGGTCAAATTATGTTCCTAACAATAGAAAAAAATTGCTATGTGTGCTCACCTGTTACAATGACATTTTCTAAAGTATGTATGTCATTTCCATGCTGAGAGCTGGAAATGTATGCTTATATCACTATTCAAAAAATAAAGCCTATTAATTTACAGTATATTAAATGTTGATGTATATAACTCACAAAAAAGTACTTTAGGATATTAAAATAAGGTAAGTAGTCTGGGTAGAGTCTTGAAATCAAAAGGCTAAGAAATGCTAACTTAGCCCACTGAGACCATATAAACATATAAACAGTAAATTGCCTAGGGCCTTTACCAAGTTTTGACTCAGAATGAAAAACAAAACAAAAATCATTTTTGCTTTGTTATTATTGGAATAATAAATGTTCCCTGTGGACACCTGTCTTTGGACTCTGGGTCCTCAGTTGGTGGTACTGTTTAGGAGGTTATAGAAATTTTCAGAGATGAGCCTTGTTGGAGGTAGTCATCACTGGGGGTGAGCTTTGAAAGTTTATATCTTTGTCTCACTTCCAGCTTGCTTTCTCTGATTCCTGTGTGTAGTTGAGATGAGATCTCTCAGCCTCCTGTTCCTGCTGTTGGCCTCCATGGCTTCCCTGACATTATGGAATCTAATTCTCTGGAACCATACGCCAAAATTAATCCTTTTTTCTTTAAGTTGTTTTGGCCATTGCACTTTATTACAACAAGAGAAAAGTAACTCATTCATTCTTTGTTTCTAAAGTGTAGGCTTTGAAATTCTATGTGAAGGCTATGGAATTACTTGTCATATTCCTAAGACAGTAGAGATAAAAGACAGGCATTTTTTTTTTTTTTTTTTTTTTTTTTTTTTTTTTTTTTTTTTTTGGTCAATACTGAGTATACTTTCAAAATAGAGGATTTTAAGTTCCCATAAAGTACATGGAATATTTCCATATTACTAAAGTATAGTATGCATTCAAAAAATGTACAAATGACTCCCCCACCTCTACCCCTTGACAGTATCATAAACAGCTCCAAAGACTTATCTTCACACACAGAGCTACGAAGTATAAGAATAGAGAATTAACCTCATACAAGGTTTGAGATACAGGGATGTAAAATTATAAAGTGAAATAAAAATTCTTTATGAATTTCACAAAAATTCTAACACTGAAAAATGAAATACACCGGAATATCAGAAATACATGGAATACCAGAAATTTTAAAAACTATGAAGAAAATAAGCTAGAGAAAATATAATTTTAGAAGGAAAACTATGTTATAATCTTTGAAAATTAAAAATGGTATCATAATAAATTATATAACATACATTTAAGGAAATTGCACAATTAATTACTCCTTTTTAGAATCTTCTTTTAACATTATTTCGAAAGAAAAATGTTCAAATAACATATGATTCAATTAAAATATACTTGAAGCTATATTTGTAATAGTGAGGGCATTTATTACAATTTTAAGTCATAGAAAAAGCAAGTGCTATAAATTGTGTTATTCTGCTCAATACCAAAACATCAGCCCTGAAATAATATTTACAAGTGACATTAAACAGATTGAACAGGTTATATTTAGAATGTATATGTATACACACATATATACGCGTAACAACAATGAAAAAGGGCATGGATTTGAAAGAGAGCAAGGAAGAATATACTGGAAGGTTTGGAGTAGAAAGGAAAAAGAAAGGAGAAATGATGTAATTATAACATCAAAAATAAAAAAGGAAAATAAAGATTAACACATATTTTTGAGGACTTTAAACTTAGTAAATAAAAATGTCACTTACTTGATTAGCCAGTTGCAATTGTTCCTGAAGGTTCCTCACGGTCTCATCATCTGCATAGATATCATTTCCTATCCCTGTGCCAAAGGGAAGGGCTTCCAATTGCTTTTCAACAGCATCTTTTAATTTATTGTGCAACCTTTGCGATAAGCAGTTAACATTATACTCATTTTAATAACAATAAAATTACCATGGAAGGTCATTAAATCAACATAGGTTACACAAAATTCTTTATACAAAATTATTTAAGTAGACTTCAAGTGAAAATAGAATAACCCTTAAATAATATGTGAATAAAAATATGAATTTTTTTTTATATTTGGGAGGAGGGGACAGGGTTACTTTTTAAATGTTGGTAAGGATGATAAGACTACAACTTAGTGTGGCCACCATTGAAGCTGAAAATAGAACTATTGTATGATCCAGTTATGCTACTCCTGGGGATATACTTTGATGGGATCTAAGTCAGCAAACAGTAGGGATACTTGCATATCTATTTGTATTGTGGTAGTATTCAATATTCACAACATCCAAGTTGTGGGTTCAACCCATATTCACACAACAGCAGATGACAGATGAAGCAGAATTTTACTCAGCTTCAAGGAAAAAAAATGGATGGACCCTGAGATCACCATAATAATATTCCAGGTTAAATTTAGATTTTAAAGAAATATGTAATGCATAAAATTGGAAGACTATTTGGGAAGAGGAAGGAATTGTGCTGGGTGAGAACAAGCAATTGGAAATCCTCAACACTTAATGGACAGTCAAATTCTAATCATTTTGGTTTTGTAACCATTAGCTATATGATATGTAACTAAAAGTTCATTTTTCCTCTAAAGATATAATTAGCAGAGTTCACCTTAAAACCTGGTAGCATTTTCAAAAGTGCCTCTAATAAACTAAGAGACCATTTTCTCCATTTTCTAATCATGAAACACAACTGATGCTAACTTTTGGATATGGTTTCTGTCCATAGCCAAATGTTGAAATGTGATTTTTTTTTTTTTTTTTTTTTTTGGTAACAGTATTTTGAGATGGTAGAACCTATCTATCTATGGGGAGTGATTAAGCTTAGGAAACTAGGTATCTTGAAAATGAATTAGGTCTCATGATTAGGCTAATATGATGAAAACGACTTTTATGAAGTATGGTGGCATACCTGAGCCTTCTCCATGTGCCCTCATCTACTCTGTATTTCTCTACTATGATATGGCATCATGAGGCCCTGACCAGAAGCTGAAAGCTAGTGCCATGCTCCTGGAACTCCAGAACTGTGAGAGTTAAATAAACATCTTTTCTTTATGAATTACTCAGCATAAGACATTTGTTATAACAGAAAAACTCATCCTCAGACCATCAGACTACTTTGAACTAAGTAGAAAATTTAAAAACTAGCTTCAAGATATCTAATATGAAAGAATGTTGTAAACAAATATAGAGAACTAAATAGTTATTATCTTTACATCATAAATGTCTTATCTTCCTAGTACACTAAAAATCAAGGTCAACCTAAGAGTATTGGCAATTGAAAAATCATTGTAGTATTCTTTATTAAGATATTATGTTTAACAGTAATTATTTTGAGAAATAACACTAAAGCTAAAAAACATATTTAAAAACACAATGAATGGAAAATTTAAACATAATTGCAAAATTTACTCAATTGTAAAATTTAATAAAAATCTACGCTATAACGAGAAGATTCTAAAATTAGAAAGGAGAATAACAATACATTTAAAGAGAGAAAATGCTAATATAAAGCTCAACTCCCTAGGAATTCTATAAATTCTGAAGAGTGTGTGCTGGCTGTTTTTTTGTCATCTGGGCAGAGGGAGCCCTGATTGATAAAATGCCCCATCAGATTGACCTTAGGCAAGCCTGTGAGGCAGCCCACTGCGGGCAGTGCTCTCCCCTCACTCCCCCCAACAATTAGTTCTCAGTTGTATAAGACAGTAGACTGAGCATGCCACGGAGACATTCCTCAGGTGCTTTGATGCCCGACTCTAGGTTACTGAACCACTTGAGTGCCTATCCTGCCTATCCTGAATTCTCTAATGACGGGAGTCAAATAAACTGTCTTCCTCAAGTTGTTTTGGGTTATGGTGTTCATTACAGCAATAGAAAACAAACCAGAACAATATGATTTAAACACAAGTACATTTAAATGAACATAAAAACAAAAGACAAATTACACAATATGAAAGAATATAAACAAAAGTCAAACTTTAAGAGTTTGTATTGAATAAACTTAGGACTTAAATAATTATACCCCCCCCCAAGCCCTACCACAGACATGTTATTTTTGTTTTAGTTACAAGTCAACAACAAAAATTATATCTAGTTTCATGGTTTATGACATTAAATTTTGGAAACTCAGAACAGAATAAAATTTAAATAATTGGGGATCATGTTTTAAACTTTTCCTTAATATGCTGAGAGAGGACACAGTAGTGGAAAGATAAAATACATAAGACCAGGAAAAAAGAAAGGGACTCCGCTACCTTAAAATTTAAAAAAGAACACAGAAAATTATTTCATTAAGTATATCACAATCTGGGAATGAATATTAAAATACCTATTATCTAGAATGTTGCAAAGGACAATCAACATTCTTACTACTAATATCTGACTCTGGGATTTTACTATTGAGAACAATTGGAATATTGTGGGGCACAAATTCACAAAAAAGCTGCTTGCCTAGGGCACTGCACACTGCTAGAGTCACAATCATGTTGGCTAAAGCTTTCCTTTTCTTCAAGCCTCTGAGTGAGTTGCAGCCTATCTACAGCAAACTCCATGGGCTTTGGGGCTCCAAAAACTGAAGAAGTTACCCCCTCCCCGCCCCTGCCCCAACTGTTGGCTGGCTCTTTGGCTTCTTCTATTCCAGTGGGTTATGGGTTTTCCTGAGACTCCCTCATGGGGCTCTGCCACCAAACTAGGTAGCTGCCTTGAAAACTGTTCTGGCTTCTACTGTTGTATGTAGAGCAGTCAGCCTCACACTTCACTGCATTGACATATCTGGTGAGACAATTAGGAATTCTTTAAAAAAATTAGTTAAAAGAGAGGGCTTCCCCCCTTTTAAAAAAAAATAAAAAGCAAAAACGAGAAATACTATAGCAATGGTGGGACTTAGATCTCTGTATGATAACTATGCTAGGCAGTTGGAAAATGGAGCAACTAAATGAGAGGACAATATAAATGGGATTTACATAATATCTATTATAAACATATGCTTGATCATTTTTGTTTTATCTCTAAAAAGCAGGTTAATATGGGTGCCAAGACACAAGTTTTAGAAAAATGTATAAAAACAGATTGTACAGATATTTAGACCCAGACAGAGGAATTTAAAAGATAGTCAATCTCAGCATTGCATTATAAGATTAAAAACAGCCTGAGGCTTTCAAAAAACCACCTTAATTTATCCAGTAACTTTATAGGTACTACCAAAAGTTAGATATCCCCAGGGCTGTGTAAGAGCTGAATGGATTCCTGTGCAAATGTTAGATTTAATGAGATTCAAGGAAATAACAGTTTCATAAGACATGCATTATCATTTGTGAAACAGATATTAAACTCAAGAGCCACTTGTAATAGAATTATCTCTCAAGGTTGGATAACTTGGTTTAAGCAGTCTTGGAGCCTAGCCCTCCACTACAATGGAAGACCTGGTGGCAAAGTGAGGCTAAGACCACTGAACAACAAAGTATAGCTAGTATATAAAAAACAGCAAAGTATAAAAATCTCCCAAGATAACTTCTTGTAGAGAAAAATTATGCTGATGTACAAAGGCAATTTCTGTATGGTGACCATGCCCTGGCTTTGTGCCAAGCAGCAGTTTTGAATGCTTGGGACAGAACTGAAGAAGTAGAAAAAAAGAAACTGAGTCATTTACTAAAGTTATCGAGGGCCCAAAACCACCTTCACTGTTTTCTTACAGACTGACTTCAGCAGTAAATAGAAGCTAGATAACAGCTGTTATGCCCTATTCTTGTAAAATCAGAATGGTGTTGACTATTCTTTATACTACCTTCTAATATTTTCCCAGAAACATGCATTAGTTTATGGTTTATATCCGAAATTGGAGGAATGTTCATCTGAGTATTCCATTGTTGTAACAAATCATGTCCTCATAAATTCATTGCTTTGTTAACCACATATGGCTTTTTCTTTCTTTCTGTCTTTCTAGCCCTATACATTCAACCTATCCCCAGCTTTGTTTTGCCCAAGATAATGTTCCAATCCCTATAAGCTGAGCATACCTCGCGAAGAAACAAATTTGCATGATTCTGGTGCAATTATTGTTACATCCGCACCTGTGTTTACAAGGCTTGCAATGATGTCATTTTACATATTTTAAATGTTTGTCTTTGTTTATTTAAAGAAGTTTACCAAAATATTTGCTTTATGGTTTCTCCTAAATTTTTGTTTTCTCTTCTATAGCTCTTCTATCATTCAGAGCAGTATGGTTTTTTATGATAAGCATTAGGTTCTTTACCTAGAATGATAGGAAACTCCTGAACCATATTTGACATGGGGGCCTGCAAGAGGTCCCTCAAGGTATTTCCTGAAGGCAAAGGATAATCTTCACTGTGGCTTGTTGATCTACACTCATTAGACAAATGTCTGCCCTTGCTACACCTTCTGCATACTCCAGATAGGAGGGGCATTCTATTTGTATTATATGAGGAAAAAACATTGTTTCTAGGAACACCCTGTTTACAATCCCTTTTTAGGTGACCCTGTTTACTGAAATGGAAACACCTGACATTTTAATTTTCTTCAAACCTCTGGAAATCACCTCTCCTATAAAGTATCATCATGGTGATAAGATTCAATATTGATTATATCTTGGATCCATTTCTCCAAGGGTGCTGATCCTTCCTTAAATGACCTAATTACCTTTTAATTTTCAAAAGCCAGAGATTTCCTCTTTCTGGGCAGAAAATGAATATTGGCAAAAAGCTTCCAGTAAACTTTTGGGGGTGATTAACAACAAATATCTTAAAATTGAGAGAATTAAATTTATAGGGAGAACTGGATACTTCTTCACATTGTACAGGAAACAGCAATTACTGGAGTCCCTAGATTTTATACCAATGCAAATAAATAAGGAAAGACAAACTACAAATCAGAAAATTTAAGTAAACTGTCTCAAAGTCATTATGATTCTGTTCAAAAATCAGTATTATATGCTATTCTCCTGATATTAATGGATATTATATTTACCAACTCTTAGTATGCAGAGTCATTTTACCCATTGAAACTGCTGAATTTATTCTTGATGAATCAGAATTTACTTCATTATTTATTCTATTACAAGAAATAATCAGGAATAGGAATCATTCCTTGTATGTAACACACATCAGATTGAATATGAGTCTACCAGACCCTATAGCACAAAGTTATGATGAAACTGATCAACTACTGGTAGGAAATGTGCTGGGGGCCTCAGAGTTTCATAAAAACAAAACAAAACAAAACAAAACAAAATAAAATAAAACCACCATGTCAATAGTAAGGTTTGAAAAAGTTTTCTATTGCCTTGCAACAAGCCAAGGAAATTATAAGAAAATGTCCTACTTGTTCTTTATTCAACCAAACTTCACTACCTGCAGGAAGTAATCCTAAAAGTACTCAAATTAAATATGGCAAACAAGTTAAAATATGTACACCATACCATAGATACATATTCAGGATTTCAATGGGCAACTGCTTGGATTCTGAAAAGGCTGATTCTGTAACCACACATCTATTAGAAGTCAGGGCCATCATGGGTATACCCATACAATTTAAGATTGACAATGCTCTGATGTGGGATGTCTTTCTGTACACTGTAAATTTACTTTATTACCATTTGTTAATAAAGATCTGTTTTAGCCTCTGGCAAGGCAGTTTAGAGGCAGGTGTGAAATCTAAGCAGAGATAAAGACAGAGAAGGGCAGAGTCAAACAGACACTGCAGGCTGCTGGCAAGGAAGCAGGATGTAATGGGACACAGGGAAAGCCATAGAGCCATGTGGCAATGCATAAATTAATAAGAATGGGTTGAGTTAAACTGTAAGCCCTAGTTGGTAATGAGCCTGAGTTGTAGACCAAGCAGTTTGTAATTAATATAAGCCTTTGTGTGATTATTTGGAATAAGAAGCTGTGGGCTTGCAGGTCTGAACTTTGGGGGTAGGCCAGGCCAGAAACTTCTGACTACAATGCTCCAGTCTCTAGAAAAATGAAATGGTATTTTACATATTGCAATGTAAAGCATATAGCAGGTAAACTAGGGCAAGCAGTTATAGAAAAAGATCAAATCAAATTCTAAAAGATATGCTAAATAAATAGAAATTGGTAATAAATACCCCCAAAATAGGTTGCATAATGCTTTATTAACTTTGAATTTGTCAATGCTAATGAGAAAGGAATGACAGCTGCAGGGAGACATTGGATGATCGAAAAAACTACTGAGTAAAATCAGCCGCTATACTTTAAAGATATGTTGACTCATAATGGAAGCCAGAATATGTGTCACATACATGTTTTGCATTTGTTTCCAGAGGATAACATCAAAATTAGGGTGGGGGAAGGGTTTTGGTTTTGCCTTTCAATGCCAGTTAGGAAAATGAAGGTGTTCAGCTAAGAAATCTGAAGACCACTGTACAAATGAGACAAATGAAGGAAAAGGACAAATCATTCAGGAAAAAAAAAATGTCTCAAGGAAAAAAGTAAACTGATTTCCAACAGAATAAAATTTCATAAATCTTCCCAAATGTTTGTTCCTGTTTTCTCTACTGAAAAATAATACAAATAGTCTTTTTGTAGTCCAAGTTCAGTTGAAAATTAAAGTTAGCTTTGGAACTGGAGTATTGCAATAAACCCAAGCATGCTCATTAAAGTAAAATCCAAAATCTCTGTATCATGTCAGAAAAGACACCTGATATGAAACAGAAGAAAAGCCAAAATTAAGGGACTATTCTACTGTTACTAATCTAAGAATCCTTTGGTTTTATTGACTCAATTCTTTAAATCTTTTATTAAGATATTAATACTAACTCAAAATTCATGAGGTTAATATATACATATATGCATAACTTTTGGCATGATATTAATGGTCACATAGAACACTTACTAATTCTAAAAAAAAAAGTCTCCATCTAGCTTCCTGTGCATCAGTTTTCTGCAGTGAATCATGATGATGCGTAACAGTGACCTTTGAAGGCTCCACAGGAGAATAGCATACCCAGACCCATATACTCTGTGTCAGGCTAAAAAAGTCTGGGCCAGGTCAGTTCCCTTTTGTTTACTTCCTGGATCTTTGTTGATGCACCTTGTGTGCTTCAACACCCTGTTTTGCAATCAGTGGTTTTCCTGTTATGATGAGGAATCTTGCACCCGTTGACAGAAAACACGCTGACAGGTACAGGAACCCAGGGCAGGGGAATTTAAGGGGTATATAAGCTTGCTAAATAAAGGCTGAGGGAGCAGAAGTAGCTGATCTCCCTGGATGATGGAACTGACTGTCTCTTGAGTGCTGATTTAACCCTGACGACCCTCTCCAGGCTCGGCTACACTAGGCTGGACGCGGCAGGGCCCCACAACGATTCTGCCTACACTATAATATCACTAAGCTAAAGAACAACACGTAAAGATAGGCGTTGGACTACAAACTTCTCAGGACAATTTCCAAGTGGCTACCTGAGATGGTTCAGACTCAGACTACTGTACCCAGGACTTCAGACAAGCCCTGAACTTTCCCATTATGCAGAGACCAGACAACAAATGATACAGCTATCCCACTCAGGACTTAACAATTAACCCAAATTTTTCTTTTGAAGATCCCCTAAAGATGTCACCACCAGACAGCAGGAAGTAATTTTAAGAATACAGTGCCCAGATTCCCAAAAGGTGGGATAGGTGGTTTTTGGTTATTCAATGGGTTATGAATATTTGTCATTGTTTAGGGTGGATGGTTACAACTTATATTGGTAATAGTCAGAAAAAAACTGAGCAATGGAGATTAGACTCAGGATTCTTGTTTGAAAAATGGAGAAAGGAAAAAGGGGCTATAGGTATGATAGGAAAAAAGGGTAGAGTATTGAATCTACTCTAAAAAGAAAAAAAGGGGGCTATAGATATAAGAGGATAAAAGGGTAGATTGTTGAATTTACTTTTAAAAAGCAACTACTAGTTTTAAATATTTTATTTTGACTTGGATCTTTATCTTTGTATATTGATACAAATTCAAGATTATTATTTTTTTGGAAAATACTGTACATACATTTCTACTCTTGTTCAAGGTATTGGGTTCAATATAATTCATTTAACAATGTAATTCAAATTTCTAGTCCTTCAAAAAGTTTTATTACCAATTATTTATGATAATAAAGAAATGCAGGTTAGTAGTTAGTCATCTATCTATTACAATCAAACTTGTAGTCATATTTGGTATATTTTTAAGATCAAACAGATATATTTTAGATGGACAGGTTATCTCCAAACACTTCAGAGATCTACAGAATATGACATCTAAGATGTTGGAATAACATAGGTTCTTTTTATTTTTATCACAATGAGACATGTCTTCTGGTAGCACTAATATTTAGAAGAGATGATGGGTATCAAAGAAACTCTATTTGTAGTTTATGTTCTTTGTGGCAAAGGGTAGCCACTGGGAAAGAGTGTGGCCTTGCCTCAACTGCTGACAGTGCTGTCCAAATGGACAAGAGGACATGACACAAAGAAAGAACTGCCGAGCCTTGCCAAGACAAGGTAAAAGAGCCCTGCAGCATATCCTGCTTCACAGAAAGGTTGAAGATGCTTGGCCTATAGACTGGGAATAGATGTCCCAATATAGTAGAGGAACCTCGGGGGACTGTCCAGGCAGCCAGCCCTTTCTGTCATTTGTTCACATTTTCTTGGGCATTTCTGGCTTGCACTTTATCTTTACTTGGATAGAAGTATTTCCTTCTCAGGTCTCTAAGGGTGTTGAAGACTGGATAAGCATAGCTATAGCTTTCCTTGCTACAGATTCAGAAAAGAAACTAAGAGCTGTAAAGTGTATAGGGCTGAGAGGCATAAAAAGTAATTTATATCATGCAAATTAGGATAGAAGGTGAATTAGGAATCCTTTGGGCTCACCAAGATAGGACAGATAATGGAGTATTTTCTCTGAATTTATCAAATGTTAATGGACTAGACACTATTGATGTAATTATTGCCTGTATATATTGCATATAGTTATTGTATTTATTGTATATAGTTTTTATATTGGTTATAACCTTTTAAAGTTTAAGACAAAAAAAGGGAAATATGGTGATATTTTGTTTGTACTCTAACAAGTAAAGCTTGTCTGGAGATCAAAGGGCAAGGCTAGCCACCAGTTAACCATAGAGGCCAGGCAGTGGTGACACATACCTTTAATCCCAGTACTTGGGAGGAAGAAACAGAAAGTGATATGGCAAAGAAAGGAAGTGATAGGGCGAGGTGGAGACTGAAGTTCAGCCTTTCAGCTGAGGAGTTGGTGAGGGAAAGAGGTGGCTGTAGCTTGCTCTTTTTTCTCTCTGAACTTTCAGCATTTCCCTCTGATATCTGGCTCTGGGTTTTTATTAAGACCAATTAGAATATGCCCTACATCAAACATATTAGCATTTAGAAAATATAAAAGATCATAAGGAGAAAGTATTTAACAAAAAAAAAACAGTATTTAAGAAGTATAATTAGTTATTGCTGGAAAATATAGATCAATATAAATAAAAAAAACTACTGGTGAGAATGTAAACCAGTGGATATAGACATATTATAAATTAAGTTGACATTAAATTACAAACCTATAACTTGACAATTTGATCTTTTGAAATTTTCATACTTATGCATGATTGTGAAGAGTTAAGTCCCCAAATACTGGATGATATGACTTTTATAATTTTAAAAATGCAAACCTAGACAGTACCACTACTAAGCAGATTCCAATATAGTGTTTACTTTTGATAGAAGGAATGAGGATGGTACTTAAAAGAAAATCACGTATAGAGGCATCAAAGTTGGCAGTGTTTTTAGATTTTTAAGCTTGTTGTTTGTATTTAATCACTGTTTCCTGCTAGACATATTTTTACACTACTTTATTGCATTATAATACTTATAAAGTATGTATATGCCCCATTCTAAGCTATTACTTAATTTTTTACAGTTAGCTCACGACATATGTTCTTTTGTCATAGTCTATCCAACAAAAACCTTAGTATCAAGCATGAGAATCTTCCTTTTGAGACTCTGGCCAGGGAGTCCAAAAGACACCTCATTTCAACACCACAGGTTATTGGTACTGTCCTTTAGTCTCTATTGCTGAAGAACAATACACATTTTAGACACAGAATATGAAGTAAGTGAGCCAGAAGTAAACTAAAAGTACTAGGAGGTGCTATGTAAGCTACCGGGGTGGGAGGGTGTGTGTTAATAGTCCTACCCAGCTATGGTACCTATAAAACACAACAATGACCAGTACACTCTATCCCCAGGTTAAAATAGTATTCCCTCTACCCCGTGAGTAATTAACTGATGTCTATGGACTTAAGCCTTGCTCTAGAGGAGGAAAAATTCAGATATAGTACTATAAACCTAGCTGACTAACAGTTGTAAGGCCAGGAAACCTAGAGGAGAACCCACTACTACTATTTTCCTAACCCAGTATAATCTGCATGCTAAATGCTTATCCTTATACCCACAGATAAATGCAGATCTCAGCTCTCACCAATAATTTTCTTTTTTCACCAGATAATGACTACTCACAGAAAGATACAACTGATGTGGGAATGTCTTTCTGTATGCTGTGAATATCAATCTTTAAATAAAGGAGCTGTCCATGACAGGCACCATAGAACAAGTTGGTGGGGAATCAGAATAGGTAAGAAAAGAAGGGCAAAGTCAGACAGACTGACCCAGCTGCCCAAGAAGAAACAAGGAACACAGGTGAGCCACGGGCCATGTGGCAGGGCATATTAATGAAAATGGGTTGAATTAAGATGTAAGAGCTAGCTAGCAATGTGCCTAAGCCATATGCCAAACAGCATGAAACTAATATAAGTGTTTGAATCATTTCTGGGGGCCTAAGCAGCTGTGGGCAGCTAACGGATCTGGGGTTGCAGATCTGTGGGTCTGGACCTCTGGCTGCCCTGGGCCAAGAAACCTATTATAACAGATGGCATCCCTACGTGGGCTGAACACCCACATAATGCCTGAGAAAGATTAGAAAGAACTCTCAAGCACAGAAACTGACCCAAAACAACTTCCAAATTGTGTATCTGAAGCGGGTCATTGTACAGAGATAGATGGTGTGGCATTCAGGACACATTCAAAATGGCAGCAGTGGACTGGTGGCAGGGAGCATAAGCTGCAACCAGGCCAGTTCCTGAAGACTCACAGAAGACTTGGTAGCATGTGATTGATTTAAGGTTTACATTTATATTGAACAAAAAAGGAAACAGAGTCAAAAATGGTTTCTTAGTAGCAGCATTTCTTGGGTCTACTCTGTTTGCTGGTGGCAAACAGAGACTCAGTCCCTTTAAAAGAACTTACTGATTCAACTTTATCTGCAATAACAGTGTGGTTCTTTAAGAGAGTGTTAGTATTTTAAAAGCTCAAAGCTCTTCTGGTTAGAAATTGATTAAGGATTCACAATAAAACAGATTCAGATGGAGAAAAAAAAACCCCTGTAAACGGGTTACAATGTGTGTAAAAGGTATACAGGCTTCAGAGAGAAAAGAAAAAAGGTATAGAGAGTCCGTAAAAAAGAGAAATAGAGCAATAAAAATATAATAAGCCATGTAAAGATGGAAAATAGACACAGAATCTGGATTATGGTTATTATTGTATTTGTTTTCTTAAAATTTTTTTAACTGTTAATGAGTTAACTGCAGAAAGACAATAGATTGCAAAGGCTGTTAAGTTAAACAAGAATATATATTTTAAAGGTATTTTGATTTTGAAATTTGTGTCTAAGGATTTATTGCTTTGAAAGAGTTCTGCTTTTGTTTCCACAGAAGATGAGAACCTGAGGATTGCTTCCAGACAAATATGGTTTCATCAACCAAGACCCCCTGAAAAAACCTCTGATGGGAAGAGATGGTCGTATCAGCTTCAGGACTGCAGACTATGATCCAGTCTCAAGAACCTGTAAGATTGTCAAAGCCCCATAATCAGCAGGAAGTAGTAATGGAAAACTATGCCCAAATTCCCAAAATATTGTTTATGAATGTTTGTTTTCATTATAAATGGTTAATGGTCATAATTAATCTTTTTCTACGAAGAAAAAGGGGGATATGGTATATGAATGATTTTTTAAAAATTAGATTATTGAATTTACTTTGATCAGAAAGTCAGCTATTAATCTTAAAATATTTTAAATTGGTATGGATTTTGGTTTATTGATACAAATTTAAGGTCAATTTTGTTATGCTATATGTATTTTTCTACTCTTGTTTAAGGTATGTTTATGTAACTGATTTAGAATTGTGATATATCATTAAGAAATGCATGTTAGTTAGATTTTTAGGTATACAAAGATATATTTCAATTAGATAGGTAATCTTCAAACACTTCGAAGACCTACAGAATATGGCATTCAAAATTACTTTAATAACTTACGACTTTTTTGGACAGTGAGACAGATCTGCTCCTGGCAGCACCAATTTACTTCAAGAGAAAAATGAGCACCAAAGAAACTTCATATGGAGTTTACTTTCTTTGTGGCAAGAACCTGTTCTTGTATTGACTGCTTGACAGTGTGCTGTTTAAACTGGACATGTAGGTTCCATAGGAAGGTGACCTCTGAACTTTGACAGGAAAAGCTGAGATGGTCATTCATGTTCCTGCTTTGCAGAGAAAACTGTCAGACCTTCTTCAGGACTCAAAGAGAAGCAACTGATGAACTATACCAGAATGGGCAGAGCAGATTTCCTGCTTTACTGAAATGAAAAGAGACTCTGGGCCTATAGGCTGAAGATGGATGCCCCAACTTTGTAAAGGAACTTTGGGTGACTGTCCAGGCAGATAGGTGTCATCTCTGTCATTTCTAGATTTTGGAAGTTGCTTGCACTTCTGGCTTACTTGGGTAAGTATTATATCCTTCTGTGGTCTTTGATGTACTTGAAGATTAGATAGTTATAGGTATAGTTTTTCTTAGCTATTTTAGAAGGTATATTGGATATGAAACTTTAGATTCACAAGGATAAGGTAGATGATAGAATATTTTCTTTTTGCTAAATACAAATAGACTAGATATTGTAACTGTAATTCTTGCTTGATAGCTATTTTGTTATATGTAATTTTGCTATGTTAAAATTGAAACCTTCCTTTTTGATTAGACAGAAATGGGGAGATGATATGCGAATGTCTTTTTGTATGCTGTGAATATCAATATTTAAATCAAGGAGCTGTTTTGATCCATGACAGGCAACATAGAAGAAGTAGGTGAGGAATCAGAATAGGTAGGATAAGCAGAGAGGAGTCAGGCAGACCGAGCCTGCTGCCCAAAGAAGAAACATGTAAGGAACACAGGTGAGCCACGGGCCACCTAGCAGGACAGATTAATGAAAATGGGTTGAATTAAGATGAAAGAGCTAGCTCGCAATGTGCCTAAGCCATACAGGCCAAACAACATGAAGTCAATATAAGTGTTTGAGTTATTTTGGGGGGCCTAATTAGCTACAGGAGGCTAAGGGGTCTGAGACTGCAGGTCTGTGGGTCTGGACCTGTAGCTGCCCTGGGCTAAGAAACGTATTGTAATACTACAACTGGTCAAAATGCAGAAAACTGCTGAGGTGCCCATCCACATTCTATAACACCATCCCTATATGTGAGACTAAGGGAACACAAAGGAAGAAGACACAGAAAGAATATAAGAGTCAAAGGACCAGGACATCTGCTTAGAGACTGTGTCTTCTCTATAGATCAGAGAAACTACACTCATGAAGTCTCAACAGCATGGTAATCTAAACAAAGATCTAACAATGACACCAGTTGACATGACAATATGAATAGGGGAAACCTTACAAGGCTTCACCCTTAGAGGAAGAACTATAGGCCATTAAGGACTACTGAGAGAGGAAAAGTGGTGGTCAGCTCTAAAAATACATATGAGAGCAACACTAAATGGACTCAGTAGGCTTATATACACAAATATTATATGTATACACATATATACACACATATTTTATATATGTATATAAATCTATAACAATAATAGGTAAAAAAAATTAAAGAAAAAGATTCTTTTATTATGCAATTTATAGGTAAGAAAGTTACAACAGAGAGAAGTTAAATAACTTGTTTAAAGTCATAATTAATAAAGACAATAGTCAACAGAAATTCAAGACCAGGAGTCTGCACTCTACACCACTGGACACTACATATCAAAGAACAAAAATAAGTTACCTAAAGCAACAAAATACCAACTGCCTAATTGATTTACCTTTCATTTTCAGTGATGACAGTTTCAAGTTGTAGTTTCATTTCACCTACGTGTTTCTACAAGAATAAAACATGCTGTAGTAACACATTCTCCAGACAATTAGATCTCCACTTAGTACTCAATTCACTACAAGCAGTCAAGACTTTTTGGTACTTAACAGATAAAATTTATTTATTACATTTAACAAGCATTATCACATGTAAATAGTTTAACAATGTACCAACATAATAAAACATCCATTTTGAACAGATTATAAATAAAAGCATTTTATGTAACTAAGAAATATTTATAAATATATATCCAGGAAAACAAAAGAAGATACACTTCAGTATAATTAAAATACCAGTTGAGTTACGCATGTTGGCTTATGCCTTTAATCCCAGCACTCAGAAGACAGGAGCAGGTAAATATCTGTGAGTTTGAAGCTAGTCTGGTCTACAAAGGGAATTCTAGAACAGCCAGAGCCATTACACAGAGAAATCCTGTCTCAGAAAATAAAAAACAAACAAACAAAAACCAGTTGATTGCTATACTTTGAAAACATATCTTAATTAAATTATCTATTTAGGGAAGCCCCTATCAGTATGCGGATTCTCTCCTACTTCACTGGGAATGGCGAAAAGAAGATTAAGGGTTTTTTTTTGGTTTTGTTTTGTTTTTTAAGCTATTATTCACTCTCCTCACCACCCTTAGTAATTATCTGAACTCTGTTCTAAACAAGGTTGCTATGGTAAGCAGACATGGTCACTGACATATTTAGCAAGCTAGATGACTTAAATACCCACTATCTAAAATACAATGATGATTATAATCTATACTGTAAAGAGAATAAGACGAAAATTTCACTGATTCTTCTCTGAAGTAGGAAATAAATTATTAGCATTTCAAAGGGAAAGGAAGAGGGAATCTTATAAAAGCAAATGGCATTCAAATCAGTTTTCAATAAGAGCTGGTAATACAAATACATGTTTAAAACAAAGGTGTACTGAGCTCAAAATATACCCATCAGTCTTGATTGTGCACTCTAGGGTAAAGGAGACGAGCCAAGCCTGGAGGAGACCTGGCAAAAGATGTGTGAACAGGCAGCTCTCCAAGTCTGTCTCTCTCCTCCGAGAGGCTCAAAGCAGCTTGGCTTAGGAAAAAATCACTAACCACCTTTTAATAAGAAATTGAAATCAAAGTTGAATTTTTCCCAAGTTCTGGCTAGTTCAGAACTTCAGTCAAGCTAAAATGAATTAATGTATTACCAGATAACTGAGTACTGATCATATCTGCAAAAACACTAACTTGAAAAGTATCTAATACTATAAATAATTATATAGAATATATGTATATTACATAAGTCACATTAAGGACTTTACTATAAAATATTTGAAAATATTTAATTATCTGGAAGAAAAGAAAATCTACATACTTCTTATGCTATCAAAATTTCTCCACTATATGTTTCTGGGTGGGTGAAGGCAGGGTAGTCATCTTTATACATAGAATTATAGCATGCTTTTCCTACTTTGAAAGTATACTATTTCTTGGTCACATCTATAATTCTTTTTTCTTTCAATCTTTCGGATTTCTTTTCTTTTTTCTTTTTCTTTCTTTCTTTTTCTTTCTTTCTTTCTCTCTCTCCCTCTCTCTCTCTCTCCCTCTCTCTCTCTCTCTCTCTCTCTCTCTCTCTCTCTCTCTCTCTCTCTCTCTCTCTCTCTCTCTCTTTCTTTTTTTTTTTTGAGAGTTTCTCTATGAAGTCCTAGTTGTCTTGAAACTATGTAGCTCAGGCTGGCCTTGAATTCACAGAAATCTACCTGCTTCTGTCTCCTGAGTATTGTGAATAAAGACATGTGCCATGATGCCCAAGTCCATTTGTAATTCTTAAAATTGCATCTATGTGAGCATAGATATACTATTCTTAGAAGTAGATAACAACATCTTTTTTTTTTTCTTCTAAAAAAATATAACACTATCAGTATCACTGAAGACGCTTGGGCTTTCTAGTGGAGCTTTCTCCCATGACTAAGTCAGTAAGTAAGAACACCAAATGAGAAACTTTCCCAAGCACTTCAGAAAAGAGCTCATTAAAGAGAAATGGGAGTCAGATAAGTTGGTTATAAGAGGTTTAAGGAGAGTTTAATTTCCAGACAACTAGCTATTTTGGAACAACAACTGAAGTACACAATATATCATCACAGTAATTAAGAGTGAATTCTGCAGGAACTTTAGATTTGTTAGTCCTAAAACTAAAAAGGACTTTTGTTGTTCTTTAATTGCCCATCTAAAGGAAAAGAATACTTTCTGGTTGGTTTAAATTAAAATGGCCAAAGGCTAAAATATACAGCATAAAGAATGGGAAATGAATTAAGGAATTATCTTATGATAGTACAGAATCTAGCTCTACACTTTCACTTTATAAGTTTATAAAGGAATGAATCTGGAAATGAAAAGTTTACATGAGTCTTTATGCAAAAACAATAACTAACTTTATTCTTAGGACTTGTAAGCACTGTGGTCTCTTAGTAAAGGTATATGCCAATTTATTGATTAAAAAATTAACACTGTAAAAAACATTAATTTAGCTCTAAATCTCTTGTTGCCATAAGCCTTGGGATTTACCAGATATTCAAAACATATACTAGGGTTGCATACAAAATCCGCCCCTCCCCCCCCCAGACTGACATTTTGAAAGTTTATGTTCAGAGGTGGGAACCTGAGAAGAGATTACATCATAAGGGCTCTAACTTCTTCAACAAATTAATCCATAGCTTAATGAACAATGCAGAGACACAGCCTAATTTGAACACACAGGTCACCAGGGTTATACCCTCCAAGTGTTTACTCTGTGATATCAGCTCTTCTTCTCTCTGCTTCCCAGACACCATGAAGTGTGTAGCTTCTTTCACCATGTTGTCTAATACCATGATAATCTGTCTCTTCTCAAGACCAAAGTAATTGAGTCAGGTATCCTGGATAGAAACCATTTGCCTAAATCCATCTTTCCCCCTTTAAGTTGATTTTTCTCAGGTATTTTGTAAAAGAGATGGAAAACCATCAAAGCTTACTATGTGCTACACCTTAACTCACAGCACATAATCTTTTCTTTTCCATGCATTAAAAGACAATGGGCCTAATGTCTGCCATTCTCACAGCAGCACTGAGAAAATCAGTCTCCAGGGGTTATTTTTATAGAAAGCTATCATGCTTTCTCACATTTGCATCAAATAACCCTGCTTTCTTTACCATTAGTGAATCGATTCAGGGTTTGGTATCTAAGCCAAATACAATCATTAGTACATTCAAGTTCTAACGAAGAGCAGCCATGGTCAGCTGGTGGGCTAAACCTGAGACCCACGTTCTGATCAAGAAATACTTCTAAACATTTATCTACCATCTGTATTCCTTTTGTTTGTCAAGTGTCCATTATTTGATTGGCAGCTTTGTTTTCAGTGTTTAATTTTTATAATTCTTTCTACATTCTAGAAGGAAGCAGCAGCAGCAACTTTAGGGGAAACTCTAGGGCCAAGGGTAAACTGGGAAGGTGTGAAGTGAATGTGCAGATTCACAGGGACAGGGAGCTAGCAGGATGCTGCAGATGGTATTTTAGGGTGTGTTCCTTTTGTTTATCTTGCATCTGTTTTACTCTGTGATGCTGTGTTGTGTTACTGTGCCTGTCTAAAACACCATGGTCTAATAAAGAGCTGAAGGGCCAATGGTGAGGCAGAGAAGATATACAGAACAGAAATCCAGGAGGAAAAGGAAGAACGAGAAGAGAGAGAGAGGAGGAAGCCAAGGGCAGCCACCCAGTGTGTCATAGAGGCTGAGTAAGAAAGAGAGCAAGAAAAGGCAAAGCCCAGAGGCAAAAGGCAGATCAATTAAGTTAAAAAAAAAAGAAAAAGCTGTCTAGAAACAAGCCAAGCTAAGGGTGGGCATTTATAATTAAGAAAGAGCCTCTGTGTGTTTATTTGGGTGCTGGGAGGCAGGGGCTCCTCAAAAGACCAAAAGCAATCAGCAGGAAGGATCAATAAAAACAAATAAAAACCCATACAGAAACTTATTACTTTGTAAGCTAATTTTAAAAATCAAAAGCTTTTTAAAATGAAATGTTTATGTTGTTATCCTAGTATCAGAAAATTTGGGAGGCAAGGTAAAAGACATTTATTTCAATTCAAAGAAATAAAATGTGGATTAGTGAAATAACAATCCTCTATTATGTTTAGTTTTTCATGACCTTATCTCAGAAGCCCAGAGACCGATCTACCTATAGAGAGCTTCCAGAGTTTATTTCCACTATTTTAAAAATAAACTTCCACTGGTAATAGAAAAAGATTTTTTTCTAGAAACTAAGCCTATATTGGAAGTAGGTTAGGAATACCCTGTCTAAAAAGTGTAAGATAAAGGCACCTGACAGAAATCAATCTGAAAATAAAGGAAAACCATTCTGCAAACAGTGATAAATATGGTGGAATATGGGTAAGATTTGAAAGGCTATCAGATAGTTCCAAGCAAATAATAATGCAATTAGGACATAGCCTAAAAGATGCCCCTACCAGAGAGTAAGAACAATAAAATACTGGATTTAAAAGAAAACTGAAGATAATGTCTAAACATACACATTCACAGATTAATGACACTTTCATATTTTTTTCTCATAGTAAAACCATACAAAAGCTTAAGTGATTATGATGTCATACCTGGTAATAGATTAGCTGTCTGCTGAGTTCTTCCAGATGTTTCTCATACTCCGCAATAAGAGGAGGTAAAGAACTAAAGAAAATACAGAATTAAAAGACAGGGTATTCAGTTCCATTTACTTTAAGTTATCTAACAAGTAAAATAAATCTCAAAATAAAACTCTGCGTTTATTAGGAAGTTTGTTTTTATTAAACCCTTAGCACAAGTAATATTTTAGACAGAAAGCTTGGTTGTGTGAAAAGGGAGGAGGAGAGAAGACTTGAGTACTGAAGGATGACAAACAGCTTCTCTGGCTTCCACCCAGTAATGCCTCACTTTCCACAGGGTTTACTTGTAAACAAACCAAAGATGCTCCCAGATATTACCAAATATCCTGGGAGGGGGCAGGGAAGATCATCCTCCATTATAATCTACTTTTATACACGCCACCAACATTTTTACAAACTCAATAGCATGTCATTAATGCATAATTATTACAGAAGACCATAAAATAAACATCACTAAACTAAAGGAACTCTTTCAACAATCAAGTAATTTTAAAAAATAATAAGTATCTGGTAATACTTTACCTTTGATCATCTATTGAGTTTACTATTACGTCACCTCTGCCTCCTTTAGACATGCTGTTCTATAACAGAAAATAGGCTTTTAAAGATGTTGTCTCACATTATTCTAGATAAAGCTGAAACAGGCTTAAAATTATATATCATTACAATTTTTATAACTTCATAAAATTTATCAAAAAAGGAAGAAAAGAAAAATACTGATTTACAATTGGCAAATTTAACCACATAGGATAAAAATTGGTCAATAAGAACTATGAAGAATTTTCTATTTGATGACATATCTACCAACCACCAACATCAATTATTATTATTTGTGGGGAACAATGGAAGCTTACATTAAGTTCAGTGATGATACAAAGCTGCTTACTGTCACTGTTAAGTGATAAAGTGTAAGGACGATCTAAAGCCTGAATAACATGTGACACTATTATGCTCGGATAATGTGAACATTCACCTGGAAAACACTGCGTACTCAAATAAATGTTAGGGCAAACCAGAGAATACACAAAGCCCTAGAGAGGGTCTCTCTTTCACTGTGATCACTTCTATGATCAGTAGGTTTTGAGACCTTTCTGTATCATTTGTGTATCCACTCGTGCTTTGGCTTTGTGCTGAGCATGAGGCAGACATAAAACATCTCAAATTTGAAATAGAGGAAGCTGTTTATAACTGAACTTTTGGAATGATGTACAAAAACTTTATAATGTTAGACCCTCCCACACTATTAAAATTTCCATGTTACAAACTGTGTGTATTATTTATGTATATTCTTCAGAAAGTAATTGTAGTTCAAGTTACTTTCAGCATTTCTGCCTTTTATATCCTATACAAGAATGAAAAGTGACCTAACTATCATAGTGGCACTAACAATATTCTTGTATATAAGCTTTCCTTTCACAATTCAACATGGTAACAATCAGTGCCATTTTATTCAGTTTAACCAACTGTCCTTATCATTTGTTGCAGTTTGAAGGTTACGAAGTCTCTCAGATATTCTTTCTCTCTTTTATTTCTAACGGACAGTTTTAAAAGGTAAATTCATGGTTGGCAGTTTTGTTCCATACTTTAAATAAATAACCCCACTCCACCTGGTTGTAAGGTTTCTGCTAAGGAATTCACTGACAATCTTACAAAGGTCAATTTGTATATGGTGAGTCATTGTGTGGTGCTGCTGTTTTCAAAATTCTCTGAATAAAAAATTTCTGTACACACAATTACAGCCTGTCTTATACCAAACATTTTGAGGTTGAACATATTCTGGAAACCTATGATCCTGGATGTCTAGATTTCTCCCAAAAGTTTTATACATTTTCATTATTTCTTTAAGTAACTTTTATAATTCTTTTTATCCTCCTCCTGAGACTCTTGGAAATTTGTGTATTATTTTTCTTGGTTGTGTCCCATAAATATATTTTCTTCATTTTTTCTTTATTTTTGTGAAATATAATGTCATTCCTTTTCAAGTCTAAAGATTACTGCTGTCTCAAGTCTGATGTTGAAGCTCTCTATTGCATTTAAAAAATCTTATGTATTGTAGTTTTTATCTCTAAAAAGTTCAGTATGTTTTTATATTGTTACCTTTTGTTAGATCCTTTTTCTAAAATTACTAGGTACCTACTGCTCACTGAGACCCACAGGAAGAATCATAGGCTATCTTGAGAGAGGGCTGGTGTGTTAAGGTGAGACAGTTTTTTACTATCATAGACGCCTCTAATCTCCAATTTCATTTCATTTAGTCTTACTTTTTCTTATAGTGTGCTGAAACTGCTCTATTGGATTCTTGGATTCGTAAAAAGGGATGTACCATAGAGAGTTGATAGTATAAAATTCCGATTCTTTCACTTTACTCATTACCTACAAGATAGATTTACTTTCAACTCCAGAGCCTCCAAAGTTTGTGCACCAAAGGGTGACACATGTCCAAATGAAGGATGAGTGACAAGTTTCCACACTGGAGAGGGAGAATAAGAAACACAGCACATACTGGTTCTCACACCCTGTCCAGCATTGACACACCGTGGGAAGAGTCAGCTGAGGCAGCACCAGAGGGAAGTAATCTGAGATCCATGAGCTTTGTAACCCACTGGCAACAGGTATGGTTTCCTTGCTGTAGGGGCTATTTATCCATTATACCCTCCACAGTCTGAGCTCTGTGCTCCTTAAATTGCACATCTATATCTGCTGCTCCCGGTCCTTATTACTTCTCCTGCCCATTTCCTACCAGGCTCTACATCCACAAGCTTCATGACTTACGACTGCTCCTTATTTTTGTATCCCTAGAATGCTCCATTTCAAACAATAGCCTCTTCCCAAGGTCGTGCCTGTCCACAGAGCTCTTAGATATTAAGAGCAATGCACTGGTCTCTTCTCTGATGCTAGGTACCATCCAGGAGGAGCCACTGTCATACCAAATGCCACAATGGATTTAAGGTTCTCAAGAACTGTGGGTTCTCCCATAGATAGGACTGCTAGTACACTCTTAGGACTTCCAGGTGTATCTTCTGCTGTAGTGCCAGCCCCTCTGCCTCACTACTCTACTTCTGGCTCCAGGGAGGAATCTGCAGATGATGTTCTACTTTTAGCTGTTACAAGGATACCAAATCCCTAATGGATAAACTACACACATGGTCAAGGACTTAGACATCAATGCTAGGAGATCAACACCCATTTTACATCACCACATCACTTCTCTCACTGCTTCAAAGTACACAGTGAAAAGCATGATGTGTAATGGAAGTCTGGGAGATATGAGGATTACAGAGGAGTTGTGAGACAGAAATAATATTCTGTCATGAACATCAAGATTTATTATATGATTATAAAAACTGTACATATAGAAAGGAACCTACACCTGCTAAGAATCAAAGCAACCATAAGAGAAGCTGTGTCCATGACTAGCTTGCTATCTTGATTTCCAATTACAATCACACCTCTTATGGTTGTCATGCATCCATTGCTATGTTACCAGTGAAAACATCTTCATGATCAATAAAGCCAGCTATAGCTTCCAGCACATGTGCTGCAATAACATCCAGCGAGCTGCTGGAGCTTCAAAAATCTGTCTTTTGCTACTGTTACTGCTTAAACAAGCTTTCAGACCTGTGCCATAAAGTATTACCAGATTAAGTTCAACTTGTTGATAAAATCTAAAATTAAGGTTTTAAAAAAAAAAAAACCTCAGCCAATAAACATTTTTAAAAAATCAATGCATGTATTATTATCTGCATTAATTTATGTTTCAGTCATAATTTCTGGGTTTTTTAAATAGGGGAGATAGGAATCAAGCTCAAGGTCTTAAACATGCAGAACACTTAACCAACATTCTAGCCTTTTCAATAATATCTTAATTTATAAGAATTAAAATATACAGCTATCCTCTTCTTGAGAAATCACTTTAGTATGTTTCAAAGCTTGAATGAATTCCCATTTCAGACCTCAGCTACTTTAACATATATGACATTAGCTCAAAATATAGAAGAAAAATTAAATAATTTTTATTGATGAAGAACTTACTTTCAGTTAGCAAAATCAAATTTTCCCTTACAAGAATCAAAGCTACAAGCAAAATTTCAAAGGTTATAGGCAACTTCAAATGAGAATAATTCTAAGGAAAATTTATATTGAGGATTTGTATTGACTGTAATCAATAATTCATAAGGATGTAGACATATTTACAACCAAATTTCAATCTAGTTTGTTATACTTAAATTATTCCACATACCTGCATAGTTGGGTCTTTGAAAATATGTTCAATTTGATGCTGTCTAAGAATATCATTTAGTTTATTACCTGAAACAAAAAAAAACCAATTTCAGTAAGTCTGTTTTGTAAAGCTAGAAAAATAGACACTATCTGATGTATCCAATGAAAGATTTCTAATCTCTAAGATTGCTTCTCATAAGATGAATCATCAATTTCAGCACATCATTTTGGAATGTAAAATTAGGTCTTTTTAATATTTATAAGGCAAATAATGATTCCCAAGTGGAATACAGAACAGCTACAAAGAATTAATCTTTTCTCTTCTCAGTCTGAATTATCAGCCTTTTCTGACAGAAGTAGAAACACAATCTCCACTGGTTTTGTTCCCACATCTCCCACTGCTAAGCCTATGAAGATACACATCGTATTTGTATTCTTTCTTTTTTGAAGATAGGGCTTCACTTAGGCTAATCTAGAACTCTCATGTAGCCCAAGCTGGCCTTACTTCCTGGAATCTTCCTGTTTCTGCCTGCTGGGTGCTAGGACTACAGCATGAGCCACCCCCATACCTAGCTGTGAACAAATTCTTTAGAATTGTTAAAGCCAGCTGAAAAGACTAGCCATTCTATATGGAGAAGAACTTATAGGACACAGAATCCAGTTTCAGTTGGAATGCCATAAGACCATGAAAAATATGGCCCAGAACAAAACTGAGCCACAAACAGGGGAAGCAATATGGCTGAGCAGATAAAGGCACCTATCATCAAGCCAAAGGACATGAGTTCAGTCTCTAAAGCCAAGAGGATAGAAGGACAGAACTACTTTCTCATGATGTAATCTGGTTTCTGCATGCATTCTGCAGACACAGACACTCACCACCACCACCTCCAAAAAAACAAAGAACTACACTACAAACATCACATCTAAGGGGAAAAATGTTGAAAACCTTTCCCTTAGGTCTAGCACAAAAATAAGTTCTCATGACATTTATTTAACATTCTAGTGGAAGTCCAAGTTAGTTAATACAACACTGAAGCAGTTGAATAGACGAGGTGTGAAGGTTCAAAAGAAGAAAGTTGCATGTGTGTTAACTACTCCAAAACCACCCCCACACACAAACTCTTAAAATCAGGAAGTAAATTTAATAATATCAATTTCAAGACCAAAATGAAAAATTTAATTCATTTGTATATACTAACAGCACAAATTTTAAATATCAAAAGATAGTCATTTCTAGTATTATCAAAGATAAATCTCGCAATAGGAGTATAAAATTCCTATACAAAACATTTTTGTATTTGATAAATTAATCAGTAGGAATCATAGACTTAAAGAAGTGAGGAGAGAATTCATAGTATGAAGTCTGTCCCCAGTCATTTTTCCCATATTAGTCTACATACCCCCATGAAATTCAAATCAATATTCAAAACTATTGTTATAGAAACTGAAAGGCCAATAGAGAAAGGAAACAGAACCAAGACAATTTTACCAAAAAACAGAACAAAGGATCAGGCTAGTTCTATCAGAAAGCAGCATGTATTATAAGGATATAATCTACAGAGCATGATAGGAGAAAATGTTCCATCCCTGTGATAAAATCCCCAGGAAAATAACTTGAAGAGTTTATTGTGGTTTATGGTCTCAGTTCATGTTAGCTTAACTCCATTGCTATAGTCCTGTGGTAAAGCAGAGCTTCACATATCCTAGCAAGGACTGTGGTGAAACAGAGCTATCAATGGCATCCAGGAAGCAGAGAAAAAGAGCCAGAGGCTAGGGACAAAATATATTGTTCTCAAGGAAATTCACAGGTACTGACTTCCTCAGTAGATTCCACCTCCTAGAGTTTCTACGAATTCCCAATAGCATCATCATATGACACTAAGCGTTTATCACGTGGCTTTTGGAACACATTTAAGAGCCAAACCATATCAAAGACTAAACAGAATTTACCGATTTAAAGGTATTTAGAATTCACACAGTTATGCATACATGTTAACAAGTTAGGATCAACACCGTATTCCAGAACCGGGGCAGGAGTAGATGGAAGAATGAACATCTTTTTGTTTATGGATCAAGGTCAAGTAGAAAACTGAGGGAAAATAATTTAATATCATTCATAAAAGTCAACTCCAATGAACTATATGTCTAAATTTAAAATAATAAATTTGTAGAGAGGAACCAAGAAATACTTTAATAACCTTAGGACAAAGACTATTTAAATTAGAGCAAAGGAAGAAAGAAAGATGAGTGGTGGTTTGAATGAGAATGGCCCCCATAGACTCACAGGATTAGGAGGTGTAGCACTGTTGGGGAGGTGTGCCATTGGGGTAGTCTCGGAGGTTTCAAAAGCCACAGCCATTCCTAGTTAGTGCTCTCTCTATCTTGTGCTTGTGGATCAAGATGTGCACTCTCGGCTACTACTCTACCATGCCTTCCTGACTGCTGCCATGTTCCTCACCATGGTAGTTATAACCCTCTGAAACTGTAACTCCTATAAACTGTTTCTTCTATAAGTTGCCTTGGTCATGGTGTTACATCCAAGCAAATATGAAAGCAAGAACATTTAAACTAAAAAATACTAACAAATTGGGCTACATTATAGTTGAGAATTTATTTTTAAAAAGAACATTAAGAAAATAAAACCACAAAGCATAAGCAGAAGACATTCCCAAGATCTATAATTGTCAAAGACATCTAAAATAAAGAACTTCTAATCAGTTGAGAAACAGAAAAGGGGGGGGGGTTCTATATACAAAAAGTATTCTAAAGAGTTCAACTAACAAAAGCTTAGGCTCAGCAGACATCTGGAAAGTATAAATTAAAATGAGTGCAAATTAAAATTTAAGACTGGTGAAAACAGACTAGCTGGGGAGTGTCTCAGTTGGTAAAGTGATTGCTTTTCAGGGTTGAGACTTGAGTTTAGTTCATAGAGTCCACAAAAGAAAAGCAGGACACCTGGTGGAAGTGTCGCAAGCTGGGAGATGGTGGCACAAACCTTTAGTCCTAGCACAGGGGCAGGCAAATCTCAATGAGTCTGAGGTCAGCTTGGTGTGCAAAGTAAGTTCCAGGACAGCCAGGACTGTTACACATAGAACCCCTGTCTCAAAGAACCAAAAGAGAAGAAAAAAGAAAAAGTAAACGAAAAAGTGGGATTTGATGAAACATCTTTGTAACTTCAGTGATGGAGAGGTGGAGACAAGGAAATCCCTGGGGCTTCCTAACCAATCATCCTATTTGGCAAATGCTAGCACAGTCAGAGAATGTCTTAAAAAGGAAGGATAGAAAAGAAAAAGAGAAAAAAAGTGTAAATGGATGAATTTCTTTCACCTGCCTATTCCCAAACAACCATTCAGAGGCTTATATTAACTATCAAATGTATGGCCAATGGCTCAGCCTTACACTTAAATTAGCCCATTTGTAACAATCTATCTATTTCTATGTGGCCATGGCATTACTGATCTGCTGGTACATTGTTCCTTGGGTGACTAGTTGGCTGTCAGCTGCTTCAGCTCCACTCTTCTCCCTTTCTGTCTTTAGTCTGAAGGAATGTACTGCCTAACCTCATTTTGCCAGGATATTGGCCAAAACAGCTGTATTTATCAATCTATGAGCGCAGTATATATTCACAGCACACAGAATAACCATCCCACAGCAAGGAAAGAAAGAGACCAATGCTCAACGTCCGAGGAATACACCAGAGGTGTATTCTTGGGTCCACAATCACACATCTGCAACCACAGAGAGAACTGATGAATCTGAAAAACAAACCAAACTTCCAAACACTGCTGATGGGAGTTCAAAATCACTAAACTTTAAAATTAAATGTAAATATTTCTTCATAATATAGCAAACCAAAATATGTGTAACTGGACACATGAACCATGACAAAAATATTAACAGTATTATTCCTAGTGTCCCATTATCTGGAACTATCTCAGATACCCATCAAAATAACAGGTATGTGATTAACCAATATCTCTCGTGTATGTCAATAAAAATGTATGTATGCAATAAAAATGAACTAATTCTATCTACATGTGATGATATAATTTAAAAATATGAGTGATGAAGCACAGAAGAATACATGGTTCATGATCTTTTTAAAGCTAAAATAGAAAAAACTAAAATAAGAAAAAATTAGAGGCAGTGGTTCTCTTTCACTATCTGTGAGGAAGAGGCAGGGAGGGATAAGTTTTTTGAGGTTCTAGCCATTGTTATTTCTTGAATTGCATTATAAAATTTTTCACTTTGTAATGATGCACTTATTTTCTTTTGTGTATACATTTAAATAAGCAAATACATATAAATAAGCAAGTGCAATAGTTTCTTTTTTAAATTTTGATTCATTGATGGTATCATGTGGGGATATAAATAAAACAGTCAGAGATATCAGAGTTTTATTATATCCCCACAGTATCATGTAATACTCTAGTTTATTAATGTATTATCTTCTTTTAGTAAAAATCAAATCTACTAAAGAAATCCTCCTGTACTCTGAAGGCAGAGACATAATCTTATGGATTTTTTAAAAAAAAATAGATTTATTGTATTTTATTTGAGGCCAACCTGGGCTACATAGAGAATCTAAAGCCAAGTCTCAAAACAAATGGAATCAGTGAGAATTAAGACTGACAGAAGTCAATGCAGAGAGCATGAGAGGCCGACGGGAGGGTGGACAACATCCTTCTGTACCTTAGTAGGGAGTGAGGTGTGTTGGCTAGTAGGACACCCACATCTTTAATTGGTATGCAAGGTTTTCATCTCTACATAAACCTTACAAATTCCATGCTCCCTTTTCCCAGAAGGCTCTGCTCTCATTTGAGAATCTCCTCTTTTACTCTACTGGTCTTTTCCAGAACCATTCAGTTTTCAATTTATAATAAATTGTTTTAGGTTTGCTATCATTTGGAACTTGATTTTTATCTAAGAATTATGGTTACTTTATTCTTCTAAAACTCATCTTCTAAAAATCAGATATCCCTCCAGCAAGCAAAACTCACTCATACAGTTCCTATCTCATATAAGATTGTGACCAGTCTTTACACAGAGTTTTCCCACTTCAAACCTAAGAAATAGAAATAACACTCTTGTTGTAGTGTAATGATTTTAGTGTGTGGAAGGGATATACACACACACACACACACACACACACACACACACACACACACAGACAGAGACAGACAGAGACAGACAGACAGACAGACAGAGTCACACAGAGAGATCAGGGCATTTAATAAGTACTAATTCCCATGCTAAGGGCTTCATTTGTATCAGTATTATCCCAATTAAGTTCCACAATTCAACAGTTAGGGTGATCTTCCACTCATGAGTTAAAAAAAAGAAACAAAACCAGATGCACAGGAAGCTAAGAATTTTGCCCAAGATCAAACTTGGGAATCCTGAGAGCCATTAACCCTTCTGGTCTATGATGCTTCTCCAACCTTCCCTGTTGCTGAAGTCAAACCCGAGCTGCCTTTCCTTTTTCTTCCCCCAAACCTCTCAGCCTTCAATTTATACATCCTCCTTAGGTCACCTATGACGACTGTAGCTAACTAAACTGTTATAAATCCTTTATAAACCTCTAGATCCTTCTGTTCAAGGCAACTTCGCTGTCTTCCAGACCCTTTAATGCTGCTACCTAAAACGTTATCAGTAAATACATACTGATATGTCAAGTGTCTGGCCACATCTCCTTTGGCCATGGTTCATTAACTGCGTAATAGTCAATGTTTGTTTAGTACCATGTGTCAGATGCTATTCTCCTTTATATCTTAACGTTGACTTAATAATTCCGTCAACTGTACTTGGTAACTAATGCAAACGAGTCTGCAGTTGCTGCCGCGTCAGTGTACTTATGGGATTTCTGTATCTCCCTCCGCCAATTACATGCTTGGAGAAAAAGAAGATATCTCCATCTCTACATCAGCTATGTTTGTATGGAACCTGGCACGTAATAAAACAGTAGCTCAACAAACATCTTTTAAACTAATGACCAGAGCAGTGTCTGCAGGTCCATAATTGAAGATTTGGAAACTCTTCCTGGTCCATCAGCCCACGAGCTCCTTCGAGCACACGAGAAGCATAACAAATCTATTTCTAGCCGACTCCTAAGCACGCTTAAGGAATCTGCGAGTATTTATTTACCAGCGGCTTTGCCTTGCTAAGTACATACATAATCACATGTACATCACCAAGCATTTTGTGAAGCGGACTTCTCTTAAGTTTTTACATATTTCCACCCTGGGAGATCTAAACATATTAGTAGATCAACAACCGCGACACTGCACCTTACAGATGAATTTCTCATTAGGGAACAGGGTGCTTACTTTGGTCTCTCTGTAAGTCGAATTCTGTGGCCATTTCAATATTTATTTTGGAGTTTTCATCACCTTTATCGATTCCTCGCGGGTGGGGGGTGGATGGAGTAAGATTTTTAATAAAATAAACAACAAACAAAAACAGAACCAGCCTCCCGCGGTGAGGGAAAACAAAACGCTAAGGGGTGGCCGGGGCAGCCGAGCCCTGGCGCGGAGGCATCAGCATCCCACTCACGCGGCGGCGCAGCCCGGCCCGCAGCTCCGCCGAAGCCAGGCGACGCGCGTCAGACTCCGCTCGGCCGGACCCGGGCGGGGGGAAGGGGCCGCGGGGCGGCGCGCGGCCGGAGGCCGATCCCGGGACGCTCCAGGCTCGGCCGCGGTGTCCAGGGCCGACGCCAGGACCGCGGCGAAGCCCGAGCCGCCGCCGAGTCCACTCGGCCCGCCCTGCGACTTTGAAAGCGGTGCCCCGGACCGTTCCTTGGAGACGGTGACGCCGAGTCCGTCATCACGCCGACGTCGGCGCCTGCGTCATCGCGCTGCCTCGGGTTCCGGCAGGCGATTGGCTAGCTGTCAGGCGCTGGGCGGATCTCTAGCGCTCTAGGGGCTGAGTCGCTCGTTTGGCGCCTTCCGCAGTGCCGCGGCGGGCGTCTGAGGTAGTGTTGGCGCAGTTTGGTTTTTTATTTTGTTTTATTTTCCCCGAAAACTGTGACGGGAGCAGGCGCTGGATGCTTATTTTCGTTGCTCTCCGAGTCTTGGTTCCGCAGTCATTAAGCGTCTGTGGGGCGTGTGCACGGAGGGCTGTGCCTTGAGGCTGAGGTGACTCGGAGTCAGCTTGGAGCTGTCGCTTCTAATCTGGAAGTAGTGACCCTCCTGCTCCCACCAAAGAGAGCTGTTGTCGAGTATTTAACCTGTCATGGGGTCAGGATTCGGGGTAACCTGAAATCCCGCAGATACTTCAAAGATGTTTCTTCAAATCTAAGAAAGAATAAAATTTTGCAAAAATAAGTAAATTTTTGTTGGTGGATAAATTAACTTTCCCAGGTTTAAGAAGTGATGTGTGTGTTTGAGCCGTAGAGCTTAAAACACACAAACACACGTACACAGAAGTGCTGTAGAAAATGACTTTAAGGGGAAAAAAAGTCACTTGTAGTTTATCTCTGACCTTATAGAACCTTTTTAATTGACTATTTTTATGCACCCACATAAAAAAAACAGACAGGGCCCTTATGTCTTTAATACCAATACTGAGGAGGCACAGGCAGAAGGTTGAGGGGAAAGGGGTGTCCTCTGGGCAGTAGCAGACAAATTGGAAAACTCCAGGGTCAGTGAGACACTGTCTCAAAAAGTCAAGTCTGGTATGTTAAGATTTCTTTTTCTGTGAGTAAATACCTAGTGAAAATAAAGGTTGAGAATGACATTCCACTTCATCCTCAGTCTGGGCAAACACACTCTCCCACGGGGACACACAAAATCAAAACGAAAGGCAAGTATGTTCTGGATGAAGTTCTGTTGGGCTTTCTTTTGAATGGCTTAAGTTTTGTAGCCCTATGCCCACAAAATAGTATAAACAGTGTTAGCTCTTGTTCCTCTAAAAAGACTAGCTTTACAGTGTGTATGTCTGGAATAGCCTTACAAAGATTTAAGTTAGCTTTGAATCAGTGAACATTCAATCTCATCTGGTTTTTATTGGGCAAGCTCCACCTCCTCAGTGTAGAATACTTTCTGATGAGACTTCTCACTGACTCTCCTCAAAGAGAGTTCCCTATTTTTGAACCCTGTAGTATAATGTAAATTGGCATTGAATAAGTAACTATACATTTAATGTTTACACTCAGCATCTATAAAATATATTGGTGTGTGTGACTTCTATATAAAAATGATGAATGTTTGTATCTATGTTTTAATGTTTAAAGTCTCTAGTTGAAATAAATGAACTGCTACTATAGTATCTTATTATAACCTCAGTGACTTACAGTTAATTTTCAAATGATTTTATGTTTGCATTGCTGTATTATCCCTTCTCTTAAAATAATCGAAGTAAGCACTCAGACTTCAGTGGTATGATTAAAAGCCCCCAAATGTTTGTTTCCTTACCCTTGAAACATTTTCCCTGAAAAATCGGGTTTCTCAGTTTCAGAATTCCAAGCCCCTCCCCTAGAAACGTGCTGGGCGGAGCCTAAGAGGGAGCTCTCTTTGTCCTGGACTTGAGACCACACAGCCAAACTTGAACCAGGAGCTCCCAGGTCTGTGTTCTCTTGGTATGTCCTTTGCTCTCCTCTTTAAAGTCTGTCATAGGCTGGTACTGAAAACATTTTACTTTCCCTCTGCCTCCAGCTGGCACGGATTGCTCTGACTTCCTCCTTCCTCCATTTCTTTTAGAATGCGGTGCTGTGCAGCATGCAAACTAAAAAGAAGTATGTGCTGTAGGATAAGTGTTTTTTTTTTTTGTTTTTTTTTTTTGGTGAATAAAGGAACTTGGAAATCTGTTTTAATCAAAAAGTATTCTCTAAAGGCTTTCTTTTAAGCCTTTTATTTGTTTCCTGAATGAAGGCTCGAGCAGTCTTTGCATTTTCTTACATAAAAATAAAAAAAATTGAATTTTTAAAGTCTAAGCTGAAGAAGAGGAGATAAAAGTGTAAACTATTGATTAACAAGATAGTTTCAAGAAAGCCGAACAGCTGATAGTAAGATTGTGTAGTAGGATAGTGAATACCTAGGTAATATTAATTCTGATGTGCAAATGTTTGATCAGAGTGCTAGTTAAGAGATCTAGCCTTACATTGGTCTCTAAAATATTCTCAAGTTAATCATTTATAATTTTCATCGCAATGAACTCACAAATGGGCTGCTGCTCAAATACACAGGCACACACTCCCAGTCTATACATCGCAGTGCAGTAAACTTCAGAGTGGCCATTCTGAAGCCATGGATCTTCATTCAAGGTTTTACCCCTTCACTGTCAATTGCATTTTTATGTAATTCTTCACCACAAAACAAAACTATGACAGAGTTTAAGCTAGAAAAACAATTAGCTTATATCCTCTTTAATGACTCAGATGTCCTTTTGTCTGCATTCTGTCTTTCCTTATCACTTAGTATTGCTCTTAGTTTAGTTTCCTTTCTGAATGTTACACTGTACTCGAACTTACAGCTATTTCCATATATATATATATATATATATATATGTATGTATACATTAGAGGCTGTTCACATACTTAGATACATTACAACACATGCATATAATGTTTACACATATACATATATATCACATAATATACCTTTACTCCCTCAGAATTTTGTATTATGCATACAATTATTTTGGTAATACTCCTCTCCCTAATTCTTCTTAGATCCACTCCACCTCTTTATCCCCTTCCAGCTTTTTTCCTTCAAATAATTGATTACCGCATCCAGTTTGGGCTGCTAATATATGTAGCAGCAAGGTTTCTTGGTCCTAGGCAGCCAGAGGTTCAGACCTGCAGAACTGCAGCCCTAGACCCCTTAGCCGCTGGCTGCTGATCAGGCTCCCCAAAAATGACTCCGATGCTTATATTAAGTTCATGCTGTTTGGCCTGTGGCTCAGGCACATTGCTAGCTAGCTCTTACATCTTAAATCAACCCATTTTCATTAATCTGTCTGCCATGTGGCCCATGGCTCACCTGTGTTCCTTACATGCTTCTTCTTGGGCAGCTGGCTCAGTCTGTCTGACTCCACCCTCCTCCTGCCTATGTTGTGATTTCCCCTCCTGCTTTTTCTATGGTGCCTGTCATGGCCCAAAACAGCCCCTTTATTTAAAGATTGATATTCACAGCATACAGAAAGACATTCCCACATCAAATATATTCATACATATGGGGCCATGACCAGATCTTGATCAACATGCCAGAGGTCACATCCTTAAAAGGAAAAAAAAAAAAAAAAAAAAAACAAAAAACAAAAAAACTGACTTTTCTTTCTCTAGAAGGCACCAACTGTCAATTGCTCCTCAGCGAGGGGTTGAGGAATTTGAGTCCCTGTCTCCTTTATGCTGAAGTGTTGGCTGTCTGTAACAAGAAGTTTCTGGCCTGCCTAGTGCTGTGATTCAGAACCGTCTACAGCCGTTTTTCCCCCCAAAATGACTCAGACGCTTATATTAATTACATGCTGTTTGGCCTATGGCTCAGGCATATTGCTATCTTAACTCAACCCATTTCCATTATTCTGTCTTGCCATGTGGCTTGTGGCTCACCTGTGTTCCTTTACATGTTGTTTCCTAGGGCGGCTGGATCTATCTCCCCCTGACTCCTCCCTCCTTCTCCTTCCTATGCTCTGATTTCCCCACCTATGGTGCCTGGCATAGGCCAAAACAGTTCCTTTATTTCACAGCATACAGAAAGACATTCCTACATAAACTGTCTTGATCTTATACAGGTCTTGTGCACACAGCCACAGTTACTATGAGTTCCTGTCTAGAACACACTGTTTTGCTGTGTTCTCTATGACTTCTAGCTCTTGTAATCTTCTGTCCCCTTTTCCTAACTGTTCTTGACCCTTAGGAAGACGATGTGATTTAGATACACAGCTTTTAATAAGACATTGATGTAACTGACACAGTGGAGTTCTCCTGCTTAAAGCTGTACACTCAGAATTTTAGTTGTAGACACCAGAGCAGTATTCACTTACAAATGGCTCCTAGTTTAAGCGTTCTAGCTTAGATGGAGAGATAATACATATGTGTCATGTTGTATAAGTTATGTGAATCAAAGTGGAACAGTGAGGAGTGATAGAGAATGACAGGGAGGGTTAATCTAGGTGTCCATGATTACGATGAATTGTCCATCGTAATCATGGACAATTACGATGTCTATTTCATCAGCCTCCTCTGCAAAGAAAGACAGTAGAGGTCAAGTCTTAGGAAATGACTAAGGGAGTTGAGAGGGTGTTTAGTTGTCTGTGAGCTTATGTTACCTTCAGATTGTTAACAAGTCAGCAAGATTATGCATTTTACTTTAGTTTTTAAATTGAAATATAGATTTGTTCTATAATATATTCTGATCAGTTTCCCCTCCCTCATCTCCTCCCAGATCCTCCCTACCTCCCTACCCATCCAACTCTACCCCCTTTCTCTCTCTTTAGAAAGCAAATATTTTATCTTCATTAATAGTCATCTATTATATTTTCCTTTCCTATCTGTTGCTGCCCCCCCCATAGTCCCTTATTCTGTATCTAATCTCTGTGGATCTGGTAGTATGGTTATCAGTGACTTACCAGCTAATATCTACATATAGTGAATACATACTATTTTTGTCTCTTTCAGTCTGGGATACCTCAGTAAGGATTTTTTCTTTTTTCTAGTTTCCTCCTTTTACCTGAAGATTTTACTTTAAAAAAACAAACAAACAAACAAACAAACAAACAAACAAAAAACAGCCGAATAATACTCCACTGTATAAATGAACCATGAGGTTTTCTGTTTCTTTGTTTTATCAGCTCTTCTGTTGTGGGACATCTATGTTGTTTCCAATTTCTGCAATTTCTGGCTAGTATGAATACAACAGCATTGAGCAACTGTCTTTGTGGTAGCAAGAAACATATTTTGGGTAAATACCTAAGAGTCATATAGCTGGGTCTTGGGGTAGTTTGATTTCCATCTTCGTGAGGAACTGTTGCACTGATTCCCATAGTGACTGTTATAAATGAGCACTCAACCCTAAATGGACGAGTGTTCCCCTCACTCCACATCCTTGTCAACATGAGCTGTCACTTGTTTGGTCGATCTTAGCCATTGTGATGGGTGTAAGATGAATCTAAAAGTAGTTTTGATTTGTGTTTACCTTATGGCTAAGGATGTTGAACATTTCTTTAAAGTGTTTCTCAGCCATTTGAATTTCCTCTTTGGAGAATTCTCTGCTTAGACTTGTACCCCATATTTAAATTGGACTTTTTATTTTTTGGATATTGAGTTTTTTGACTTCTTTGTATATTTTAGATTTTGGCCCTCTCTTGGATGCATAATTAGTAAATTTTTTCCTATTCTGTAGGCTGCCAGTTTGTCTGAGTGCCAGTGTTCTTTGCCACGTAAAAACTTCTGTGTTTCATGAGGTCCCATTTATCAATTGTTTAATCTTAGTGCCTATGCTAATGGTGTTCTAGTCAGAAAGTCTCTTCTACTAATTAGTTTAAAGATATTCCATTTTCTCTTCTGTAGGTTCAGTGTCTCTGCTTTTATGTTGAGTTCTTTGATCCGTTTGGAGTTTTGTGCAGGGTGATAAGGAAGGATCTGGTTGGATTCTTCTCTATGCAGCCGTCTACTTTGACCAGCACCATTTGTTGACGGTGTTGTCTTTTTTCCAGTGTGTATTTTTGGCTTCTTTGTCATAAACCAGGTGTTCACTGGTGTGGGTCTTCAGTTCACTTCCGTTATTCAGAATTGTCTTAGCTAGCCTGTTTGTGGTTTGTTTGGTTTGGTTTGGTTTTGGTGTGTGTGTGTCTCCATTTGAGAGTAGGAGATCTTTCTATCTTTTGATAGCTTCTTCAATTTCTTTCTTCACTGTCTTAAGTTTTTATTATACCGTGTTCTTTCTGTTTCTATTTTGTGGAATAATCTGAGGAATATTCACATCAACTCTTCTTTGAATTCTGGTAGAATTCTGCATGAAAACTAACAGGCCCTAGGCTTTTTTTTTTCTTTTCTTTTTTTTTTTTTTTTTTTTTTGGTCTGGGAGACTTAATGACTGCTGCAAGAGGTTATAGGTCTACTTAAATTGCATACCTGATCTTAATTTATTTTTTGATAAGTTGTATGTATGTATTGAGAAAATTATCATTTCTTTAAGATTTTTCAGTTTGGTGAAGTGCAGGTTTTTGAGGTACATATGGTACGTATGTCCTTATTCTCTGGATTTCTACTGTGCCTATTGCTAATTCCCATTTTATTTCTAATTTTGTTATTCTCTCTTTCTTTCAGTTACTTTTGATAAGGGTTTGTCAATCTTATTGATTTTTCTCAAAAATTAACTCGTTTCATTGATTTTTTTTTGTTTGTTTTTATTGATTCCAGCCCTGTGTTTGATGATTTCTTATTGTCTTCTTTGGCTGTTATTTGTATCAGCTAAGCTTTTTATTGTAACTGATGCAAACGATAGCATAAAGCCATAAATGGTGAATGTGCAAAGAACAACTTATCATAAGCTCCCGAACCTTAGCTGATATATCTACAGTACAACTCCTCCATCTAAAGTTTAGAAAGCGTAACGAAGAGAGGGTGGGATACCTGCCGAGAGGTCATGTCTAGTATATAAGTTAGGGAAGCTCCATCCATGAAATCTCAAAGAACAATGACATTACCAGTTGACATTCAAATGTGAATTGGGAAAATCTCGTAAGGCCCCGTCCTTGACGTGCTATAGGCAGTTACTGGCTGCTGAGAGAGGAAGAATCAGTCTTTCCCAGGAATGAGCCCCTACCTGGTAGTGAGCCCTAAAAACATGTTTGAGTATATGAGCAACGCTAAATGGACTCAGAAGGTAGTATTTATATAATAATATGTGTGTATTAATGTATCAATAATTTAAAAAAATAAAGCACGAGAGATAATGCATGAAAGTACAAGACGGGATTGGAAGTAGAGAAAGGGGAATATTGAGAGGGGGACAAGTTATAGTAATAGGAATTGAAGATGATCAGCATATTGTACACATATAAAATGTCATAATAAATCCTATCATTTTGTGCAATTAATAAGTGCGAAGAAATTGCAAGAACATTTACAGATAATTGATACACATAATGTTACTATCTGTTAAAAACAAAACAAACTTGTGTACTAGTGAGATGGATATATTTATTTTTACAAAAGCAATTATCTTGGCTAATTATGGAAAATACATAAAAGTACATTTACAATTTCTGCAGTGGACATAGTCATAACATTTTACAACAGTTTTGTATACCACAAACAAACAGAGCTACATCAAGATTAAAAGTCATGAATCTTAGGCACCAGCTGTTATTTTGGAATAAAATTCAGAGTTCACAATTTGCCACAATTCAGATGGCCTTTTTACTCCTAAGGTCTTATTCTTGTCACTCTGTTGCCTAGCTGTCTCCTGTTTGGCATCACAATTCTCAATGAAAGGGCACTGTTATGTGTTGTTAACAAATTTGTTTTAATTTGCTTCTTCAGATGGATTTTAAAATTGAATACACTTGGGATGGTTCTCCAGTGAGGCATGAGCCAGTGTGTGTCAAGCTGAGTCCAGAGGACAAAGGAGTGAAGATGGAGGTTAGGGCTCCATTTTTCAATGATCCCTCAGCTCCTCTTGGAGAACCAGGAAAGCCTTTTAGTGAACTGTGGAATTATGAAGGTAAGTAGGAGTATTATATTTTATTACAAACATAAATCTTTTTCTAATAACCTCTCAGAGAACTATTATTTTATCTTGCTGTTAGGAAGCAATATTCTTTTGAACAACTGACGTTCAGTTTCAGATCTTGACCAGCCATCTGTCATTCTGACTTTCCCCCCATTAGCAATGGGGCTCCAGTATACAAGCAGAACAGAAAAACGGCAGTCCTAAATCTAGATGTTTGTGTTGCAGCCACATTTCCGCCTTTACTTACATAATCTGCTCTAAAAAGAACTTTTATTCCCTATTTTGTCTTTTAAGAATCTTTAAATTGCCATCTTTACCTTGTAAGCCTCCTATATGGGAGTTTTAGAGTGTGCTACTTACTGGAGAAATACTGTCAGCATTAGATTTAATATTTACTTTCTGCTGTCAAGTAATCTCACATATCAAATTAAGCCAAAGACATGCCAGGAAATTAAATGGTTTCAGGTTGCTTCTCTGACCTTCTTGTACTGTATCCTTATGAAACTCCAGGTTTTTTTTTTTTTTTGGTTTTGTTTCTGAAATACTGTTCATGATGCCACTCCTGTAGTTACAAACACTACATTACATAGAAATTAAGAATTTATTCCAAGATTTCTCAATCAGCGTATTGGAATTTATTTCCTTGGTTAGCACAGAGCCTTCCTTCTAAATATTTTCCTCCTAAGTCCATGTTTCACTTTGAAGCAGGAATGATCTGTCTATCTAAATGAAAATTTAAAGTTATCCTTCATCCAAAAGTTTTTAATGCAAAAATGCACACTGTAGTCAAGTGTAATTTTATACTTATTTTTTGTCTTAGAGATAAAATCGTTTGTAGAAGCTCAGAAAAGACCGGGAAACTTTTAGACCAAAGCAGAGAGAACAGGGCTTGGGTTTTTACTTGGGTTCATGTATTTTATGTTATTGTAACTATTTACAAGAAAGATGCACTTCATTCACAATTAACCAATTTTTAGAGATGCTCATGCTAAAAAACCCAGAAATTATAATAAAAATCATCACTTACAAGTAACCAGTATTTTAAATTAGTTTTTAAAAATTAATTTGAAAAAAATACATTTTCATGCTTCTGGAGGTCTGGGGACTTGTGGGAGTTGATGCTTCTGGAGGTCTGGGGATTTGTGGGAGTTGCTTGTCTCCTCCCAGCGTGTGGATTCTGGCATCTACCTCGGGCATCAGGCTTAGTATCAAACACTTTTCCTGCTGAGCCACCACACAAGCCCCTCTGCCCTTCGTATTTGTTCCCATGCTGTAGACAGGTAGTCACTGGCACATTCATGCACATAGCTATACATATTTAAATCTCATGTACGTACATTTAGTTACTGCTCCATAACCAGGCTGCAAATATCGTGGAAGTCTTGTCATGTCAATACGTATTTTACTGTCTTTGATTTTAATGACACCATTGCATTCGATTACATGAAATGCATGCATTCTGTAACATACTTAATCAGTTTTGCTGAATAATAGGTGATTTATTTATGTCCCAGGAAATCATTTTCTGTGATGGGTAGAATTGCACTTAGTTTCTTTTTCTACTTGTCGGATGTGTTTCCTTGGGATACATTCCAAGAGGAAGATAACTGGGCCAGAGTCCATCTGTGCAGAAATGTTGATTTCCCTGTGGCCTCACCGCCACTAAGCTTTGCATTTCCTTTTCACTTATGTCAGACTTCTATAGAAGAAATTGAGGGTGACCTATTTCCTATGCTCTTCTTCAAGTCTCTGTGTATTATTTGCTCCCTTTCCTATTCGGGATAGTATGATGATTTAAGAAATTTAGCAATTAACTTTCTACTTGAAAGGAATAAATTATTTACTATATAAGCAAAATAAAAGTTTCCATGTTCTGTCTGTTTTCATAAGTTGTGGAAGCATTTTTCTTGAATGACACAACTGAGCAGTATTTAGAAGTTGAACTTTGTCCGTAAGTATAAACTGTTTTTATTAACTATGACTACATGATTTGAACATATTTGTTTTTTAGTTGTAAGCAGGATGGTTATAGTAAAGCTCATGAAGTGCAGTTAAGAAGAGGTTATATTAACTGGAGTCAGTTTTAAATCTTTTTCTATTGTCTTGTACAATGTATACATTTAGAATTTATGTTATATATATATATAAAACATATATATATATACACATATCCTACATGTTTGAGTGTATTATGTTGGTGTGATATTTTTGGCTTATTGATATAAGTGATTTTGTAATAAACCTAATAGTTTTACAAAGTGGAAAAATTACTACCAACAAAAAATTACATTATATGTTTGCACCAATATGTGTTAACTATTTAGATGTAAAGAGAGATTTTTCAGTCTCTAATCAAGATATTATCTCTAATTCACAACCACATGTAAAGGAAAAAATAGTTTTCTTCAATGGAATCTCACTAGATACGCAAACCACAATTAACGGCAGTCCCCATGCTCAGCAGTAAATGGCTGACACAAAATACCAATGATATTTTTGTAGACTTTTTAAAAATCTCCTATTGCTTTTTAAATCTTACAAACAAAACTTGTATAATGTAGAATTTCTTTGTTTGAGATTCAAATTTTTGAACTTCAATATTTACTTGGAAACTTTCTTGGTGACAAACTTTTATTCCTGAGTAGATGTAAAAAAAAAAGGGGGGGGGATGTATGGTCACCTGTTATCTAAATTGTAGCATGCTTTTGAAATGTGAGATGTTTCCATAAATTGCTCTTAGTTATTTTAGATGGCACTTAAATGTTTCTCAGAATCAGTGTACGATCATCTTTGTTTTTTTGTAGATTGACAAGGGAGCCCCAATTAATCCACACAAAACTTTAACTACTTGTTTGTTTGTTTTGTTTTGCTTTTTGCTAGCTCTAACATGGAAAACGCAGCTATTTGCAACTTGTTTTGTGTTGTTTTGCTTTGTTTTTTGAAACAAGGTCTAACTCTACAGTCCTGGCTAGCACGAGATGCACAACATTCACCTGTCTCTGCCTTCAAGTGCCAGGATTGACGATGCCCTACCACACAAGGCCTGCTTTAATTTTTTTAAAGTCAGAAAATTGGATGTGTTTTCGCATTATCTTCCAAGTAGCATGGCAAAAATATTTTACTTACAGCTATGATTAGTTCTTATAAACTATTATGGAAAGTAGAAAAATCGTAACTGTCATGTGCTGACTTTTGCCCCACAGCAGAGAGAGAAAGCTGAGACAAAAATTGACTAAGACAACAAAGACCTCAGCTTTACCCAAACCCTCAAGTTTAAGCTTCCATTATTCTTATTTTTCTTACATTAAAAAGCACTTATTTATTTTAGATATGTGTATGCATGTGTTTATATGCATATGTTCACCATATCTAACATGTGGAGGTCAGAAGACAGCGTACAGGATAAGTTCTCTCTAGCATGTGAGTTCTTGGAATTGAACTCAGAAATCAGGCTTGGCAGCAATCTCTTCTACCTGCTGAGCCATCTTACAGGTCTCTGAAGTTTTCTTTCATTAGACTATATCAGATTATTTTCATGCAGTGACATTCTAACATTGGATACATTTAAAAAATAGTTTTTTAATAAGAAACTACATGGTAGCCTGGTGTAAAATTAAGAGTCTTGGGGTTACATATACATCAAGCATAGTTAATAGTCAAGAATCATGATTTTGCTTGAGGCAGTCAATTCCTGTACTGGTTAATTAACAGCTAGAAAATCAGCAAGAAGAACATTGTTTTAATTTGCAAGAAGATATATGCATCCTAGGATCTTCCTTAAGCCCTATAAAAACAGTAAAATTAATCAGAGGATTTTTTAAATGGAAAGGATTTACTTGTCTTCTGTTAGAGTACAGGACCGTCTGGGAATAAACGTTTGATAGACTTCCAGAGGCAGAAAATTTACTTCATGTAAATACATACAATCCGTTGCTTCTTACAGACTCCAATGATCACACTTATTCATTCACATTAGACTTTCCTTTTGAGAATATATTGTGTTTGCTTATGGAGATGTGACACTGGTGTTAGGATTCTGTGTGTATTTTGGCATGGTTCTCATTTTCCTGGTTATCTGGCTGCAGATTCCTATGGATGCTATGGATGCAGGTGGCAGAAGGCAGCTGCAGATAGCAGGAGACTCTTAACACTGTTTCTATGTAGAGAAGAGCTTTATTGCCAGATGAATATGGTTATGATTAACAGAGAGGTTATGATTATAATAGCAGAGAAGGCAAGAAGAAAGAGAAAGAGAAGAAAGAAAGAGGGAGAGAGAAATGGGGGAGCTCCCAAGAGGAAAGAGAGGGAGAGGGGAAGGGGGAGGGAGAGGGGGAGGGGGAGGGGGAGAGGGAGAGGGAGAGGGAGAGGGAGAAGGAGAGGGAGAGGGAGAGAGAGAGAGAGAGAGAGTTGCATGGGGGAACTTTGCTTTAAATGGGGCTTGGCTTCAGAGCTCAGAGGGCATGGCTTTAGATGCTAACAATTGGTGCCTGAACAATGGTAGAAAGCTGAAAACATATGACAAGCTGCTCAAGGACAGCAAGTGGAAAACAAGACAAAATAGCTGTAGGTTAAAATCTATGCCTTGTTGACTAGTGTTCTACCTTCCTAAATGGGACTCAGTGCATTTCCCTACAGAAATAACCGTGGGCCGAACTGTTCGGTCAGACCTGGAAACGGGCTGTAGCTTTCCCTGGAGTGGTTTGGTTGTTGCAGCTGTTTTTTATTTATTTATCATGATTATCTCTTTTTTCATACACTGTGTTATCTAACCAAATGAAGTACTTTATACAATTTTCTATCTAAAGACTGTGAAAGCAGGGCCCAGTGAGATTGCTCAGTGCTTAAAGAACATGACAAGTAGTGTTAGGCAGTTAAATGTTAGATTTGTTGGTAGTTGCTTAGAAAAAAGAATAGTTCCAAAGTTTCCATTTCTAAGTAATATGACACACTGGCTCTCCACATAGATATTCAGTATTGCGTTACATTTTTTTGTTTATTTGGAAATGTATCTATAAGCACATACATTTTGGATAGAAAGAAAGATGATATCATTTTTCTTGTAACAGACCATAGAAATGATCCCTGAAAGTATAGTCTTAACATTGTTTTTCTTTAACACTCATGAGGAATCTTAATTTTGACAGACATGGACAGCATCTAGTTCTTTTACTCTCTGGAAGAAGAAATGTTTGGAAAGTGAGTAAGCAAACATGAAACCAAATGCTATAATGTACAGCATGTGTATCTATAGCGCAAATTTAGACTTACCTTTTATGTTTCTCATAGAAAGAGCTTGAGTTATCATTCAAAGTATTCAGAGGAGAGACCAACTGGGAAGGCATAGCTTTTCTTCCTTGGAGTTATTTTCCACCAAATGTGACAAAATTCAACTCATTTGCAATCCATGGGTCAAATGATAACAGAAGTTATGAAGCCCTCTACCCTGTGCCACAGCATAAACTGCAACAAGGACAGAGACCGGATTTGTAAGTACAAATAAGTGGAGCTACATTCTAACTACAGAATTGTGGGGATTAGTTTGATTGTTTTGTTTGCTTGTTTTTCGAGACAGGATTTCTCTGTGTATCCCTAGCTGTGGAACTCTAGAGACCAGGCTGGCCTCTGACTCTGAAATCTGGCTATGTCTTCCTCCTGAGTTCTGGAATTAAAGGCCAGCACCACCTGGTGGGAAGTGCTTGGTAGAGCAGTAGTAACACTTGGGAGTTGGCTACCAAGTCATGTGTGATAGAATCATCAGCTCATGTGTGACTACATAAGAAGGGCCCTGTGTTCCCTCACGACACTCAACGTTTTACCAAGATATATCAGCTCATTTCTTTCAGCAAAGCACTTAATCTTTCATAACTATATAGGAAGAATATTAATTATTGGGTGTACATCAACTGATACTGATATGATTTCAGATTAATTGAAAATCCTTTCCATAGATATAATAGCCAGAGGGCTCTGTGTTTTATGGTGTGGATAGAGGGTTTACGAACTCTTCCTTCATTACTTAAGAACTTGTACTTGGTCGTGCCTCTGTTCTCTTGGTAGCCTTATTAGAATAAGAGTTTCTAGACAAGCATGCTTGTGATAAAACAGCTTCTTAGTTTGTAAATGACGTGTGCATTCAGTAATCCTGAATGACCTGTAACTATATGATGGAGACAGTGTGGCTTTTGGACTTCTCTTTAACAGTGTTATACATGGTGATTCAAGTTCATGCTCTGAGTGTTTGCAGAGTTTGTAGCTCCTTTGAGGCAGCAGACATTTAAGCCAAAGAACCTTCAGCACTTGTCTTGTTTTTGTCTTGTCTCCTGGCATCTGAATCTGTCGTCAAGGAAGAACATAGCTCTTAGTGAGCCTGAGTGCTTAGGTATTGCTGCAAGGACTAGACCCTTAAGGAGGAAAACTCAGAGCTCCCTTGGGGCAGATGTGGGTTCCGTCTCAGTGTACTCAGTGTGGCCAGTACTGGGGAGTCTGGATATTTAGGAGAGCCTAACAAAGCCTTCCTAGCGGGCAGCAACATGCTTGAGGTTGGGAAGTATTCCAGAAGACCGACACATGAAGGAATCTTTGGGCATATGCACAAGTGCACACCCACGTTCCTGTCTTTCCACCTCTTGAATATAACACCATCTTTCTTCTCCATTTTAAGTTTTCTTGCTTTTACTTGATTTTTAAAATTTCTTCTAGCAGGTGCCTGTATTCTACTTGGCACACTTAAACATCTCCCCAGTCCTGACTCTTTCTGCCTAGCTCTTTCTATTTCTCTGTTCCTCTTCTTCACTGTTGATCCTTAGCATCTTCTCTGAGATTTATTGATATAACTCTAGACTGGTGCATCTTGGCCAGGCATGCAGAAAGGATAGGAATCTAGGTACCACTGACTGAGAGCCATCATACCCAGGTGATGTGACACTCTGGCTTTTCACCTGCTGGTCTCTTCCCAGGAAACTATGAATGCACATTAACTAGGGAAGGAGCCTGGCAGAGCAATTTTCATATAGCTCAGAGCTTTACTGAAACATACTTTGCTCGCTAATCCACAAGAGAACACTTTAGGATAAATGGTTTTCTGGAAAGAAAACAAGATTATCACTCTTCTATGTTACCCTCCTACACTTTAACATATCTGTCTCTGTCCTTTATTCACCAGAACTTATCAAAGTTTTAATATAAGAACATATTCAAGAACTTACGATTGGTTTGTTTACAGCTAAAATGAGTTAGACTTATGTGTGTATGTGTGTGTGCGTATGTGTCCATGCTCACACGGGTGTGTGCACTTGTGCACATGCCCAAAGATACCTTCATATATCAGTCTTCTGGAATACTTCCCACCTCATTTGAGACAGGGTCCCTCATTGGCCTGGAGATTACCAACAAAAGCAGGCTGGCTGGCTACTGAGCAGTAAGCATTGTTCTGCCTGTGCCTTCATCGCACTGGGACTGCAAGCAAGCACCACTGCACCTGACATTTCTATGTGTGTTTTAAGGATTAAATTCACGTTTCCTTAGCACACACTTTACTGAGCCCTGTGAAAGCCGGTATTTGCTTTTTCCTTGAGCTGTGAGGGAACTTTGTGTAGATCCAAAACAGACTGCTTTGAAATATGGGTGAATGTTTTCAGGATTGAGTATTTAATAGTGATGATGAGAAACCTGTACATAGAGGATACATTTAACATTTGTTATTTCTTAAAATGGAGTGTGGTACTATCTTGTAGTATGAGGTTTCTGGCCCAGACTTTCAGGCCTAACCTCAAAGTTTAGGTCCGCAGGCCCGCAGTCCCACAGTCTCACAGTCCTACAGAGACATACAGACGCTTTTATTAGTTTTTGGCTGATCAGCCTCAGGCCCAGGCATATCACTTGCTAGCTCTCTACCCTTCATCTAACCCATGTCTCTTGTTCAGCCATGCGGCTCGGTACCTTTCTTTAGAGCAGCATAGTTGTCCTCGGCTTCCTCTGGCTTCTCTCTGGTGCTCCTCTGGCATTCTGCTCTCAGAGATTTTCTTAGTCTGGTAGCCCCGCCTATACTTCCTGCCTGCCTTTGGCCAATCAGCTCTTTTTATTAAACCAATGGGTGGGACAATTATTTACCATGAAACAACACAATACCCCTACACTATCTATCCCCCAGGACAAAACAAGTTGCTCTATAGGACCACAACTCCACACGTGTGTAATTCATCTCAGTTTCTTCCTTTCTTTGTTTCTAGCCATCGTCTAGAAGATTTCAAGCCTTTCAGTTTTAACACATTGCTTGGAGAAAAGTGGAAGCAGCCAGAATCAGACATGTGGCTATAGAGTGACCTGCTATGAAGGAATGTAGAAGATAACCAGCCGTGCCAATCATTCCTTCTCTGTTCCTTTTAGGGTAATCTTATAAGATACGTAAACATATTTCAACAAACATTGTAACTGAGGTCACTTAAATGCAATATCTCTGTGGCAAATTATGATTAACAAAGAAATGGAAGCTATGTTCATAACCTGTTCATCCTTGAAATTAGTAGAGAACCATAATCTATTTCAGTTGATGGAGCAGTGTATATCTGATAAGACATTGAAATAGAAGAGTTATTTAAGTAGATAGTTTTACTATGTAGGAAGAAATGAAAATAGTTTTGAATTCTGGAAATAGAGTTGAGACTTTGACTTACAGATAAATGACATTTGCTTAATGCTTTTAAGTAACATGTCAGAAACCTTGATTTGATTTTTGAAGTGTCAGACATTCCTGGTTGAAGATAGACCCCAAAATAGTAAATCAGCACCTCCTCTCACATAAATGGATCCTACTGAAAAAAATTTCAATGGAAGAAGCCTCATAGTGAAACTGCACCTCAGATCAAATAGACACAGCTGCAGGGCATTCCACCAACAGCTGCAGAATGAGCCTTGTTTTCAGGAGCTCATGGAGTACTCTCCAGAGTAAGACGAGTAACACACTCATTGCAATTCAGATGGCTGTAGCTGCTTGGGTTTGTCTATACCAGAAGACTTTTCTTTCCATCTGATAAACAACTCAGCCAACTGGCATACAGCACAGTCAGCATACATGTAAAAATAATAGCTTCTCCACACATCAATAACCAACCTCCTCAGAAAGAAATCAGGAAAGCAATATCATTTACAGCAAAAAGAATAGTCAGTTTTGTGCATTAGTTACTTTTCTCATTGTAGTTCCAAGATAATTGACAAAAGCATTTCAGTTCAGTGAAGGAAGGTTTCATGTCTCACAGTGTGAGGATATAGTCCATCGTGATGACAACAAGAATATGAGGTGGCTGGTCATCCTGTCTGCAGTCAGGGAACTGAGATGAATGGTGGTGCTCAGCTTCCTTTCTTATTCTCACTCAGCCCTGGACCCTGGCTCCTGGAATGACACAGCCCTCATTCCAGGTTTGAAAACACACTCACTGACCTGTTCAGGAGTGCAACTCCTAGGTGATTCTAACTCCAGTTAAGCTGACTGTAAAGATTAGTCATATATCTTAGTGAGGTGGCGATAGGCTTCTATACTGAAAGTTACAGAACATTGAAGTAAGAAATTGAAGAAGACACTAGAAGATGAAAATATATTCCATATTCTCATATCTTCAGATTTAATATTCGGGAAATGGCCATATGAAAACAAGCAATCTAGAAGTTCATTTGATTGCCTTCAAAATTTGAATGTCATTCTTCAGATAACGATAACAATATCACAAAATGTTCATGGAAATGCAAAAGACTTATAATAGGCAAAGATGTTCTCAGTACAAAGAACATTATTGGAAGTCTCCCAATATCTGATTTCAAGTTATACTATAGAGCTGTTATAATAAATGTGACCAAACAAAAGCCAGCAGTAGACCAATGGCTTAGAACAGAGGATCTAAAAATTATCCTACATAGCTATAGCTACCTAAGTTTTGTCAAAGGAATAAAAAAAATCCATGAGAAAAAGTTTTCTCAAGTGTTGCTGGGAAAATAGGATATTTGCATGTAGAAGACTCAAGCTAGATCCCTGTATCCCACCTTGTACATAAATCAGGACCAAGGCCTTGATGTAAGATCTGAAACATTGAAACATATAGAAGAAAACATAAGAAAAATACTTCAAGATGTAAATATAGATAGCAACTCATTGTCTCTGGAAATAAAAGAATCAACAAATTGGATTTCATCAAATTAAAAATCTGCACAGGAAAGGAGATAATTAATGAAGTGAAGAGACAGCCCAGAGCACTCTTCCCTTTGAGGCATAATATCCAGCATATATGAAGAACTCAGATTAAAAAAAAAACCACCAAAACTAGGCAGGAAAGCTCAATAAGTAAATGATCAGATCATCTACACAGTTCTTAAAAGAATTTGTACAGCCCGCTAATGTGTGTGTGTGTGTGTGTGTATATATATATATAAAACTCAGTGTCTTTGGGTATTAGGAAAATGCAGTTGAAACTGCACTGAGATTTCATCTTATCCCAGCAAAATGGCTATCCTCAAAAAAATAACAAATGCAGGTGAAGGTAAGGAAGAGAAGGAGGCCTATTCACTAGTCAAGGAGATTTATGTTAGTACTGCCAACTGTGGAAATCAGTATGGAGTTCCTCAGAAGCACTAAAGATAGAGCTACCATATGATCCAGCTTAACTAGTTCTGAGTACACTCCCAAGGGAACCTGAATCAGCATAATGCAGAGACACCTGCATAGCTGTGTTCATCACAATATCCAAGCTATGGTATCAGTCTAGGTGGATAAAGAAAACACACACACACACACACACACACACACACACACACACACACACACACACACACACACATGAGACAGGCAGAAATGACATACCATTCAGCTATAAGAACAAAATTATGCTATTTTCAAGAAAGTAGAAGTAAATTAGGTCAAACTCTGAAAGATAAGTAGCTTATGTTTTACTCATCTGTGAAAGTTAAGGAAAACAAAACATATAAATATAGGCAGGAGATTTTTAGTAAAGTGAAAGAGTAATTAAGGGGAGGGGAGGGATGGGGAAAAGATGTGGGGAATAAAAATGCCTACAGTTGTATTGTGAATCTGTCAAAAGTAAAATCCACTCTTCTGTGTAATTAATATATAAAAATTAAAAGTCTAGATCTCTCAGATTCTGTACTGTGCTTCAGAGCTTGACTTCTAATAGAGCTGTGAAATTCTGCATCATACTTAGGCCTTCTCAACATCATTAGCTCAGAAGCAAGGCTCACAGAAGGTGAAGTTTATTAGTATTACAGACACTTTCTTGTGTCTAGCCAACAGTATAGTTCCCCATCTTCTCTCCCTTTTAAAATAATATTTATTTGTTTTTATGTTTGTTTATTGTTATTGTTTATATGCACACAGAAGACCAGGAGGCCAGAGGCAGCCTTGGGAACCCTGTAGCTGGAGTTATACGCAGTTGTGAGCTGATGGCATGGCTGTTGGGAATTGAACTTGGGTCCTTTGCAAGAGCAGCAAGTGCTCTTAGTCACTTTTTCATCTCCTCTCCTTTAATAACAGATTTAATAACAGAGGTTTTTCTTAGAAATGTTATTTCCACAAAAACAAAACACCCCTGAACTTTCCCAGCTTCTTTGGCAGGTAGAAATGGAATGGTTTGTGTCATTGAGATGTATAGTCATGTGTTGTATCATAGCATTTGATTAGCAGACTGTTGGTGCTGCTTCCATAAAGTTCTAATTGAGCTGAAATGTGATATCTTCCAGTAATAACATAGCCATTGTAATAGTATGGCATGATGTACTATATTTTTGTTGTGACGTTTACATAATGAAACCTACTGAACTGCTGGTTGTATCAAAATATAACAACGAGGTTGTGTGTATAGCACAGAATACTCGATAATGATGATAAATGGTTTTGACTTGTTTATGAATTTAGTTTACTGTGCTTTTACCATCATTTTGGAGCATATTATTTCTTATTCAAATTTAATAGTAGAATAATATGCCTAATTAAGCTAGCAATATCTTTAAGTAGCTCACTTTTAGAGCATTTCTTAATAGCTTCAATAGGTCACATCAACTGATAGTATCTGAGTTTAAATAAGTATATGCTATAAACTTGAACTTGAGACAGAAATCAAATATGGAATTGTCTCTGAGAAAAGGCCCATGCTATTAAGTGACATGAGGCTGCACTTGGTCTTAGGTAGAAAGTTATTTCAATCTGGGGTATACCTCAATGGTAGAGAGTATAGCTAGTATGTGCAAGAGCCTCATTTCAATCCCCAGGAAGGTCAAAAGAAAAAGATTGAAAGAAGAAAGCTAACTCAGGGCTTTATCCTTTGCCTTTTGACTGCTTGCCTATGAATTCACATGGCATATGTGACACTATGGAGAGAGCCCTGGGAGAGTTTAGTCGGAAGACAGAGGAAGCATAGTAGTGTTACATATCATATCTGGACTGGCTAGTAGCTAATTTGTTAAATGAGGAAAAACTGCCTAATTCATTCACAAAACTAAAAAGAACAAATGTTTCTATCATATTTAGTCAAATGAAATTTCTAACTTCCAGTTAGAAAATGTAATCTGAATTCTCTTCCTAAGCTCACACAGTTTCACTTAATACCTCTCTCATTTAACATTTGTATGAAACATTCTAGTCAGTTTATGAAGGGTGGATAAAAGAATAAGACAGGTGATATAGGAAAATGAGTTAAAAATATTTCAAATGTATTTTTTATATTTAAAATGATTATAATTTAAGAGCTGGGGATGCAGCTCAGAGGTAGATCATGTATCCATCATATCAGAAGCTCTGGGTTTAATCTCTAGCACTATCATAACATAATAAATGATAGAATAAATCAGTGGCTTGAGGGGTGGCTCAATAATTAAGAACACTCACTGTTCTTTCAGAGGACCTAGGTTCAGCTCCCAGCATCCACGTGGTAGCTCACACCATCTGTAATTTCTGATGGTCTTTTTCTGACCTCTGAGAATACCAGGTACACACTCGGTACATGCATATATATGTTCAGACAAAACATTCATACACAAAATGTTAATACAGAAAAGATTATAGTTTATAGAAAATTAAATTATTTACAACAGATTTCTATAAATGAAGGTGAGTTTAGCCAAGTTGTATCAACACAGTCAATATATGATTATGTATTGTATTTCTGTCTATCATAAACAGTTAAGAGTTCAAAAGTACTTATCATTGAATCAAAACTTGAAAAAACCAAGACTAAGTTTAATCAAAATGTATAGAACCTCTATACTGATTAGAATCAATATTATTAAAATTTATTTTAATTGGTTCATAGATACTGTGTAATCCCATTTAGAAAAATCTAAAGATTTTTGTGTTGTCTGTTGGTGGAAGAGAGAGGAACTGACAAATGGATTGAAAAACTGTATGGCAATAAAGAGGGATTGAAACTGACTTAGATAATTCTGAAAAATAACAGAGTTGTAGGATTTACATCACCAGATTTCAATGCTTACTAAGCTTTGGTCATGAACGCAGAATGGCATTAAGGTTTATACAGTCCATCAATTAAAATAACACATGCCATATACTGTGAAAACATGGGTAAAACAAGCTTTGACTCCTGCTTAAACATCACAGTGCATAATTAATGTAAATGTGACTGTTAAGACAAAAAAATCTTGATAGGCCAGGATGGACATTTATTTTTTCAAAAAGTCCTCAAATATCACTAAATAACAAGACAAATTGGACTTGATCAAAATTAGAAATTGGTGAACCAGGGAAGTTTTTTTTAGTAGGTAAAAGTGTTTGCTGCACAAGCCTGCTGACCTGAATTCAGTCTGCAGAACAGACATTAGTTTTTAAGTATTGGCAGATTCAGAGATGGCTCAGTGGCTAAGAGTCCTTGCTGCTCTTGTACAATAACCAGATTCAGTTCTCAGGTCCCATATTGAGCAGTTCACAATTACTTTTGACTCCAGCTCAAGGGGATATGAAGACAGTGTGACTCTTCAGGCACTTCTGTACACACACACACACACACACACACACACACACACACACACACAAAATAAAAACAAAACCTTAAAAATAAAGCTTGGATATCATGGCACACATCTGTAATTCTGTCTGTGAGGCATTAGGCATAGACAGGGGGGTTGGCTAGGGCTAGCAAGGAGTGTGCTGTGCAGCAGTAGCAAGAAGAGAAAATGAGAACTGACTCCCAGAGATTGTCCTCTGAACTTTACATATATGTCCCTACAGACACAAATGCATATACATACATACATGCACACAATAAATAAATGAAAACTGAAGAAAAAATTTATGCTCACCAATATCTACCCTTAGGAAGTGAAGGGGAAATTATAGATTGAGAAGGAAAACATAATTTATGCAATGATATAAATAAACATATATAGTGTATCCAATAAAGTTTTTTTATCCAAAGCATACAAAGAACTTCTGGAAAACTAGAAAGATGACAAAGCAAAGATATGAACATAAATACACTTTATTAAAGAAAGTACACAGAAGTACACAGAAGGTTGTATTATCAAAAGGCTCTTAACCTTAGTCATTCTTAGTCAGTGTTCTGCTTCTGTCAAGAGACTCCAGGGAAATGGCAACTTTTACAAAGGAAAACATTTAATTGGGACTTCCTTACAGTTCCAGAAGTTTTATCCCATTATAAGCACAGCAGGAAGTATGATAACATGGAGGCAGACATGGTGATGGGTGCCGCGTCCGGCTGAAGTGCACCAAGTCAAGTGAGGGACGTCGAGGTTAAATCAGCACTTAGGAGTCGTCAGGTTCCATCATCCAGGATCACAAAGAGAGACCCGAGCTTTATTCAACACACTCTTTCATACCTCTCCCATACTTCCTCCTCGTAACTTCCTCCTAGTTAGGCCACACCCAAGGTTGTGGAAGATCCCAATGACTAATGTTCCTGGGGGTGGCAGCGATAACAAGAAAACTGCAGAGCAGAAAAACATTATGTTTATCCCCCTAGCTGTCACAAGGTTCAGTCTTCAGACGGGAGGAGGCCACAAGAGCCAAGGTGGAATTTTCCACAGGCACAATTACAATCCAGCCTGATGTCAGGAACCAACAGCTGGGAAAGTGCTGAGAGGACTTATTATTATTGTTGTTGTTGTTGTTATTATTATTACATTCCAACTGCAGTCTCCCCTCCTCCTAGGCTCCTCCTACCACCTCTCCCTTCCCCCCTGGTTCACCTCTCTCCATTTCCCCTGCAAGGGACATCAACTAAATATGGCATGACAAGCTGCAATAAGACCAGGCACACTGTCACAACAAGGCTGGGAGTTTTCCATCTGCATCTCTAGGCAAGGGGGACCTGGCTTGGGCTTTTGAAAACTTAAAGTCCATCTCCAGTGACACATTTTCTCCAACAAGGCTACACCTAATCCTTTCAAACAGTCCCACTCCCTAAGCGTTTAAACAGATGAGCCTATGCGGGCCATTCTTATTCAAACCCTTGTAGTCATCATCAAAGAAGCCTGAACTAAAAATTCCCTTAAGCAAAAGTAAAAACAGTGATTAAACTATTAAAAACATTGTTGACTGCTAAAAATAAAGCAGATTCACTGTGCATACTTGTTATCAGCCTGAGCTGGTTGAGACTAAGCACAGGGCACACAACATGTTTCCTGAACTGGGTTCATTATTTAGGCAACAGGGGAAACAGGAATCTAAGATTGGTTTCAGGGTGGTCCCTAAAGGCTCAGGAGTGCTGCCTGAAGCGGAAGTTGACTCTTTTGACATGTGCCTCTCTTTTGGACTTCTTCCTGCTCTGGGCATTATACTTCAGGGACATATGAATCATGTTTCTAGCCTCTTGTTTAGGATGTGCAGAGGCTTAACTGCACCCGAGATGGTTTAGCTATCCTTTTCCTAGTAATACATTGCATTTCAGGAACAATCTAATTATTCTCTAGAAATATAAAAAAAAGGAAAGAATACTAAGTTTGGCAATGCCATCAACAAATATATTGTTTTGCTATTTGTTGAATCATTTTATTATTTGATATATATTTAAGAGAAATGAGTGTAGAATTTATAACATCAGAGTTGTAAACAGTCAATTTTCCAGCCACAAGAAAATGCAGAAGCTGTGATATGATTGGAATGATGGATGTGTCAGCTTTCTATTACGATGGCAAAATGAAAGATAGTCTAAGAACAGGAAAGGTTTGTTTTGGTTCAGTGTCAGGGGATTTGGTCCCAGATCACTTTATGTGATTGCTTTTCAGCCTATGAAGAGTCAGAAGATCGTGGGCAGGGAATGTAATGGAGCACACTTACTTTTTATCACATGAAGCACAGAGAGAAGGGTCAGGTTCTCAGGATTCCTTTAAGGGGGTGTTCCCAGTGACTTTACTCCCTTCAGTGACATTGATTCCCACTGTTCTGGTGGTAGCTCTGTCTCAGCATTCCTCCAACCTTACTCTCTCCCCAAACCCTGCCCCATCTCAGAAAACAGCTAAATGTTGGCACCTCACTCAGAGATGCTCAAGATCACACCTACGGGGCATTTAAGCTGCTCTCCAAAGAATTGCCATGCGATTTTTCGATCTTTTCTCCCTATCTCCTCTCTGGGGGCCAAAAAAGAAAATTATTCAGGGGTATTTTACTCATTAAACTTGGACTTTTTCTTAATTTGGTTTCAGTTTGATTTGGATTACTGCATTGGCAGAAAAGCTTAATATCAGGGTATAGAAATTTTTCACCCATCTTCTAAATATTTATTGACAATCTTTCATTAAACATATAGACCTTTGGGGGCATTTAAGATCCCACTATTAATATAATACTGCTTTTAGGAAAAAAAGACTATCGATATATGTAGCATCCTAGACGAAGCAAAAAGGTACTTTGAGCAAAGTAAACCAGACTTACTTTGGGGCTCAGACTGGCCAAGAATTTACTACATAGCTGTCCTAGTTAGGTTACTATTGATATGATAAAAACCACAACCTTTGAACAGCTAGGTAACAGAAGGAACTTAAGAAAGACATCCAGGGATCCTCCTGGGAAAGGGAAATAGAGAAGCTCTTCTGAGTACATTGGAATCATAACAGGGAGTAAGCAAGGAGATGTGGGAACAAATCATGAGAGGAGGAGATGGTTCAGTGAGAGGAACAACAGAGAGGGAGAAGAAAAGAAATGGATATTGTGATAGAGAAAGCCAATGTGGGGTTAGAAAGAAACCTCTTGCTAAGGAAACATCCAAGAACCCACAAGATGTCCCTGGATAGGCTCCAAACAATAGTAGAGAGGACTTCCCTTACAATCAAATGAATGACCACCCTAAGTGTCATTATAGAACCTTCATCCAGCAGAAGCAGAGATCCACATCTAAGTACAGTGTAGAACTCCCAGTCCAGCAGAAGAGAGAAAGGAGAGAGTATATGAGCAAGGGGTCAGGATCATGAGACCCACAGAGATGGCTGTCTAGAGCTATTGGGGGCTCACTGACTCAGAAACAATCTCTACGGAACCTTCTGGGAAAGGAACTAAACTCTCCAAAGGTAGATGACTGACAAATTGCATAGGCAGTTTGTGGAGCCTCTTGCAGTAGGGTCAGCTTATGTTCTTTTTCCATGAACTGGCATCTAGGAGCCCCCATTCCCTACAGAGGAACACATACCCAGCCTTAATACTGGGACTTGGGACTCGGACCTACCTCAACTGGATATGTCAGACTGAACTGACACACTTTGGGACTCCTTGCCCTCCTTGGGGAATGGATGAGGGGATGATGTTGAGGGAGGTTGAGGGAGGACTGGGAGGGACTGGGAGGAGGGAAGGGAGAGGAAACAGTGGTAGATATGGAAAAAAACTTTTAAAATAATAATAAAAACCATCATGACCTAAAGCAAGTTGGGAAGCAAAGGCTTTATTTGCTTCATCATCATATTCTATCACTGAAGGAAGTTAGGACAGGAACTCAAGAAGGCTGGAACTTTGAGGCAGGAGCCAATGCAGAGGTCTTGGAGGGTAGCTGCTTACTGGCTTGTTCCTCCTGGCTTGCTTAGTGTGCTTTATTACATAACCTAGGACTACCAGTCCAGGAATGGCAACTATCCACAATGAGCTAGGCCCTTCTCCATCAACCACTAAATAAGAAAACATCTTACAGCTGTCTCTTACAGAAGATTTTCTTCAATCCCCTTCTTACTCTAGCTTGTGTCAAGTCGACAAAAAGTCAGTCAGCCAAATAGTAAATGGTAACCCCAGTTACATAGAAATCCTCTTATTTCAGCTCCCAAAAAGCTAGGATTACAGGTATGAGCTATCATGCCCAGTTATCAGGGATGGGGATTAAAAATCTTCATCTTTAGAACATATGTGTCTTAGTCAGGATTTCTATTTCTGTGAAGATCTACCATGATGCTGTATGAATTCTGGTTGTATTAAATAAAACTGAGAGCCAGATAGTGTGGGAAAAGCTGGAATATCAGAGAGAGAAAACAGAGCACAATCAATTCCCACCCAGACATCTTCCAGCTTCCTCAGTCTCACTCCTCATCGCTTCTACTGAAAATCTGTCTTCCTATGCCTGCCTTAAATACTTTCTTTGCCCAGTTGTTTCATATCCAGGTTAAGATTAAAGGTATGAGTTACTACTATTTGGTAGTTAGGCCTTAAACTCACAGAAACACAGAAAGATCTCTGTCTCTGGAGTTATGGGATTAAAGGCGTAGGTCACCACTCCCGTCTTTCCCGTGCTGGGATTAAAGGTGTGAATTACCACTCTGACTGTTGGAGGCATCTATAAAGCAATCACCTTTTCATGGTCTTTAAGCACATTGCTCTGCTGGCAAGAGATTCTTTCCTGGTTTTGCTAAAGGCAGTTCTCTGAAGAACCACAAGATGTCCTTTTCAGGCTATTTCCTGGTATTGTTAAGCACAGTGGCCAAAAGTATCAAGTCACTCACCCCTCCCTGCAACTGACCGTTCCCCGCTCCTTCCTGGCGATTGTAAGTGTGCAGAATTCAAAAAATGGCGCGGCGGACCGAGTTGAGAACAAAACAAGGAAGATGGATTCCCGCTTTCTCCTTAAACCCCTCCCCACGGGGGGCTTCACCCCCTAGGCTCTTATTGGTCTGTGCACACATACACCTAATTTGCATGGGTGTGCCCCCTATAGGGTATAAATAGTGCTGCCTTTCGCTCAATAAACGAGACATTGACATGATCTAGACTGACTCTGTCTTTTTTAACGTGCTTGGTCTCCTTTCTCTCTCACCCCCATTGGTATTTCAGGTGGCACCTCTTTGAAGACCCTCGAATAACTAGTCACACTGGTCGGGACAAGTGGCGCCTCAATGTGGGGCTCGAAGCACCGTAGTACACTGGATGACAATGACGAAGAGTGGGCCCCGAGATGCATCGGTAGAGGCACCTGAATAGCATCGCTCGTGCACCCAGGGAGCCTTGAGGTAAGAAACAGTTGTCCCAGCTGCCATGGGCAAGAATCTCTCTAAAGAAGCTTTGTTCATAAAGGAGATGAGAGGGAGTCTCAGGGAGAGAGGAATTAGAGTAAAGATAAAAGACTTGGTAAAGTTTTTTTGTTTTGTTGAAAAAAGATGTCCTTGGTTAGTAGTTCATGGCCTGGGCATACATCCCCTCACTTGAGTGAAGGCTGGAAAAGATATTAATGATTTGATTTGTCAAGGAGAGGAGGTCCCCGATGCCTTTTTTAGTTTCTACAGAATAATCAGAGACATTCTTAGAGAAGCAGAGGCATCTCTCACATGTTGGCCCTTGCCAAGGACCTTTTGTCCAAGTCCCGGTCCTCGTCCCCCAAAGATGAAAGTAAAAAGGAATTGAAGTGGCCAAGCTCTCGCAGTTCGTCTATCATAGATGAACCCATCCCAACAACAGAGTCCCTAGATCCCCCCCCTCCAACCTGAGCCAACAACAGGGACCCTAGAATCTTCCCAGCTTGAGAAGCAGAATACAGCAAAAACAATAAAAACATACAAAAGAATTTACTACATTATCTATAAAGACTCCCCCCAACAGGATTGGCTTGATCCGTCCTCTGAACCCGCTATAGAAGAAGAGGCAGGCCGTTACGAGGAAGAGTGTTATGGACCTTGCCCGCCGCCTCACACAATATTAACTCTCTCTGAGACTGAGAAAAATATCCTGCAGTGGCCCTCTCCTCCCCGACTTCTCCCTGTGCGCCCACACCTCTACCGAGGACGGGGAATGGAGGCGGTAGATACGGCCTACCAGGAGGACCTACTTTCAATACAGGTTTCTGAGTTAAGAGAAGTCCTCGCTATTAAAAAGGAAATGAGGAACCTCACACTGCAGATACAAGACTTGCAGGCGGATCTTGCAGGGGAGACTGACATACAGTCCCCATTAAGAAAGCCTAATACCTCCAGCAAAAATAACCCTCCAAAGAAAAGGGGTTGACCTAAGCAAAGGACCGACCTCTCCCTTGCCTTCCCAGTGATAACTAGAGCTTGCTCTTGCTCTTAGGAGGGGGGAAACCGGACAGACCAGGCAGACAGTACTGAGGAGCCAGGAGAGGAACCAGAGGGAGATTCCTCTGCCTCCGACGAAGAGAAGGAGGATCTAGAAAGAAAAACAGAAAAGGCAAGTGAGGGTCAAGTCATATATAAGAAACTGAAACTTAAACATATTAAAGAATTGCACTCTGCTGTTAAAAATTAAGGAATTAGTGCCCCATTTACCGTTTCTATTCTTGAAGGGCTTGGGGGAGATGGCTATCTGCTGCTCCACGAATGGAATAAAATAATACAATCTGTTCTAACCCGAGGACAGTATCTGACCTGGAAATCTGAGTTTGTGGATAAAGCAGAGGTGCAGGCTAGCATAAATAAAAAGAGTACGCAAATGACCTCTTGGTCTGCTGATAAGATCACAGGCAGAGGGCGATATGTGACAGAAGAAACCCAGGGCTTCTCATGCAGACCACGCAAGCCATTATGACTGCCTGGAGAGCGGTCCCTGTGGCTGGCACAGTTACCACATCCCTGTCTAAGATAATTCAAGGACCCAATGAGCCTTACCCCCAATTTGTGGCTAGATTACTGGAGACCGCTGAAAGGGTACTAAGAGAAGACAGCCCCGATAATATAATGATTAAACAGTTGGCCATTGAAAATGCCAACACAGCCTGTCGTGCAGCCTTAAGGGGAAAGGCAAAAAGCTTAGACCTAAACAGCATGATTAGGCTTTGCAATGAAGTAGATTCCTTTGACCATAAACTAACTAAATCCATGAGTCTGGCGATAGAAGCTGCATTCCAGGGCCCACCAAAAGGCAATAGCCAAGGCCTCAAAAATTGCTTTCGGTGTGGACAGCCTGGGCACCTGGCCAGAGAATGTGTTAGCGAGCAGGGAAGAAAACCAAGTTCCCCATTAGAAGACCCTCAACGTCCTCCACCCGGCTTATGTCCCCGGTGCAGGAAAGGGCGCCATTGGGCCTGAGATTGCCGATCAAAGACCGACCTTAATGGTCAGCCCCTGCCTGCGATCCAGGGAAACGAGCAGCGGGCCCCGCTTCGGGGCCCAGCCCAGATCCAGATCCAGCTGCCCGTTATGCCATGGCAACCTTCCGCTTTTGTCAAACCAGCCCTAGCCTGTCCTGAGCCACTCCCGGAAGTGCAGGACTGGACCTCTGTTCCACCTCCACCAGGATTATAACTCCAGAGGAGGGCCTGTCACTGTGGCAACTGGGGTATTTGGCCCTCCTCCACTGGGAATGTTTTCTCTCATATTAGGCCAAGCCTCAAGCTTGATGCAAGGTCTTTCAATTGTTCCATCAATTATAGATGGAGATTACACTGGAGAATTAAAATTCCTGGCCCAAGCCCCCTGCGGGCCTGTCACTCTCCAGGCAGGGCAACGAGTAGCCCAGGCTCTGCCCCTCCCAATAATGGGAAAGTTTCCCCATAAAGGTTACCGCCCAGAGGCCTCAGGACCAGGGTCCAGTGATATTTTTTGGGTACAGCAGCTAATGGAGACCCGGCCCACCCTTAAACTCCTCCTAGACGGGAAGGCCTTTCTTGGCTTCTTAGATTCTGGTGCGGATGCCACAGTATTAGCCAGGCAACATTGGCCTAGCTCTTGGCCACTTGAACCCACTGTCACGCACCTAAAAGGGGTAGGACAAGTTCAGAATACCCTCAAAATATTTAAAATGGACAGACCCAGAGGGAAACACTGGGATGGTCAGACCATACGTTGTGGAGGGACTGCCAGTAAACTTATGGGGAAGAGATATCATGACCCAGATGGGAGTCATTTTGCTAAGACCCAGTGATAAAGTGACCCAGATGATGCTGAAGACAGGATTTTTGCCTGGAAAGGGATTAGTAAAGAGTTAACAGGGGATTACTCAACCTATCCTCCCTGTCCCCAAACCAGATAGGAAAGGGTTAGGGGCTGACCTTTTTCCCTAAAGACCACTGCTCCTCCTGCACTCCAGGCCGACAAAATAACTTGGAAATCAGACACTCCAGTCTGGATAGACCAGTGGTCCATGCCTCAAGAAAAGGTCCAGGTCGCCCTACAGTTAGTGCAGGAACAGTTAGAGCAAGGGCACCTGGAACCTTCCACCTCACCGTGGAACACGCCCATTTTTGTTATAAAGAATAAAAGTGGGCAATGAAGACTGCTTTAAGACCTCCAGGAAGTTAACAAAACCATGGTTCCCATGGGAGCCTTGCAACCCGGGTTACCTTCCCCAATAGCAGTTCCCAAGAAGTATTCTAAAATCATTGTAGATATTAAAGATTGCTTCTTTTCAATTCCCCTTGATCCCACCGATTGCAAGCGCTTTGCCTTTTCCATCCCCATAATAAATCATGCTGGTCCAAATCCTCGATTTCAATGGCGAGTGTTCCCCCAAGGCATGGCTAATTCACCCACTCTATGCCAAAGGTTTGTGGCTCAGACTATGGACCCCATATGCCTGAAATTCCCTGATGTATATATTATACACTATATGGATGACCTCCTAATTGCTGCACCCCAGCCAACCCAGACTCAGGAGACGGCTCAGGAAACTGTTTTGGCTCTTCAACAGTGAGGCTTTCACATAGCCCCAGAAAAGATACAGATCAGTTACCCCTTTTTGTTCTTGGGCTTTCAATTAGACCCTGATTTATTGTATACTCAAAAGATTCAGATTAGAAGAGATAAGTTAAAAAGTTTAAATGACTTTCAAAAATTATTAGGAGATATTAGCTGGTTACGTCCATACTTAAAATTAACAAAGGGAGAATTGTGACCCCTTGATGATGTTCTTAGAGGAGATGCTGATCCCTCCTCCCCCAGAGAACTTACTCCCGCAGCTGAGGCAGCCCTGCAAAAGGTTGAAATAGCCATAACTAACCAAAAGATTGGATATTTTGACCCCACATTGCCCTTGTTTTTGATTACCTTTTCCACTGAATTTGCCCCCACGGGATTGCTGTGGAAGACAGAGATGCCTCTGATGTGGGTGCACCTCTCCATGACTGGTAGGAAGGTGCTCCCCAGTTACCCAGGCCTAGTCTGTCAGTTGCTCTTCCTAGGAGTTAAGACTGCTGCAAGGTATTTTGGGAGGGATCCAGATATAATAATCACTCCCTATTCCAAGGACCAACTAGAGTGGCTACAAAATCGAAGTTCAGAATGGGCAGTCTTATGCACAAGCTTCCAAGGACAATTTGATACCCATTTGCCTGCTGATAAACTTTTACAGTTTTGTTCCTATACCCCTTTTGTGTTTCTTAAAAATACTCAGCTAAATCCTATTCCAAAAGCCCCCACAGGGTTTATAGATGGCTCAAAAAATGGCAGAGCCGCCTATGTAATTAATGAACAACCATATTGTGTAAAAGCTCCTTTTGAGTCAGCACAATTGGTGGAGTTGTATGCCGCCCTTTGCGTTTTTGAAAAATTGTTTGATTCCCCATTTAACCTGTATTCTGATAGCCACTATGTTGTAGGTACCCTGAATACACTTGAAATGGTTCCTGTTATTCAACCTAACACACCCACTTTTCAGGTGTTTTTTTAGGTTACAGAAATGTATTAGGCAGCGACCATGCCCCTTCTTCGTTGGGCATATTCGACCCCACTCTGGTTTGCCTGGACCTTTGGCTTGAGGGAATGAGCTATCAGATTCAGCCACCTGCTTGATAATGTCATTACAGGATAGTGACCCCCTAAGGGCTGCTCAAGAGGCCCATTGATATTCATCATCTTAATTTGCAGACGTTGAGGCAGAAGTTCCACATTACCCGAGAACAGGCAAGAGAAATAGTCAAAAGTTGCAAAAATTGCTTAACACTGTTACCCAAGCACCATCTGGGGGTGAACCCCTGTGGCCTTGTGCCTGGGAAACTATGGCAAATAGATACTACCCATGTTTCCTCCTTTGGAAAATTAAAGTTCATGCATGTTTCCATTGATACCTTTAGTGGGTTTATTTTTGCCTCTGCACACTCTGGAGAGGCCACCAAAGATGTTATTAATCATGTTATGCAGGCCCTTATGGTCCTGGGCCAACCTAAATGTATAAAAACTGATAATGGCCCTGGGTATGTTAGCAATAAATTTAAACAATTTTGTGCCCAGTTGGGAATTAAACATGTTACAGGAATTCCCTAAAACCCTCAAGGCCAGGGCATTGTTGAAAGAGCACATCAGACATTAAAGAACACCCTGATAAAACTTGCCTCACAAGAAATACCATACCCAATGAAAGGGAATCAAAAGGTCTTGCTGGCCCATGCCCTTTTTGTTTTAAATTTTCTAACTTTAGATCAGTTTAGGAAATCAGCGGCAGAATGCCACTGGCACCCAGAGACAAAGAACGGTTTTGCCACCGTCCTATGGAAAGATCCAATAACCAGGACCTGGAATGGTCCCGACCCAGTCCTTATTTGGGGCAGAGGGTGCCTGTGTGTTTGACACAAAAGAAGGAGGAGCACGCTGGCTACCAGAAAGACTAATTAAACCATACGTAGCCAAAAAGAGAGCATATTGTATAATCTAGTCCAGGGATCCCCAGGCTCTGAGATAGAATTTTTCCTCCTTCTCTTTTGCAGAAAGAAAAAGAAAACCAAAGAAAACGCTGAGGACCAAAGAAAACTCTGAGGACAAAGCCTTACTAGGAAGCGACCTGGCATGAGTTCCCTTTCGATACTGTGTTGTATTTTGGTTTCTCTGGGTCCCGGTTAGCCAGAGATCCGAGACACACAGACCTGCCGTGCCAGACCCCTCAGCTGCCCAGCCGCCAGGTCCCCAAAAATAACTCAGAGGCTTACATTAAGTCCATGCTGTTTGGCCTATGGCTCAGGCACATTGCTAGCTAGCTCTTATATCTTAAATCAACCCATTTCTATTAATCTGCGGGCCACGTGGCCCGTGTGGCTCACCCGTGTTCCTTACATGTTGCTCCTTCGGCGGCTTCCGTGCGGTCTGCCTCTAACTCCGCCCTGCTTCTCTTACCTAAGCTCTGATTTCTCCTCCTACCTATTCTACGTACCTGCCATGGCCCAAACCAGCTCCTTTATTTAAAGATACAGCACTCACAAATGCATTCCCACATTTCCCCTTTTTTCTCTAATCAAAAAGGAAGGTTTTAATTTTAACATAGCAAAATTACATATAACAAAATAGCTATCAAGCAAGAATTACAGTTATAATATCTAGTCTATTTGTATTTAGTAAAATTAAAGAAAATACTCTATCATCTATCTTATCTTTATGAATCTAAAGTTTTATATCTAATATATCTTTTAAATGACTAAGAAAAACTGTACATATAACTATCTAATCTTCAACTACATCAAAGACCACAGAAGGATATAATATTTACCCAAGTAAACCAGAAGTGCAAACGACTTCTAAAATCTAGAAAGGACAGAGATGACACCTATCTGCCTGGACAGTCACTCAAAGTTTCTTTATAAAGTTGGGGCATTTATCTTCAGCCTACAGGCCCAAAGTCTCTTTTCATTTCAGTGAAGCAGGAAATCTGCTCTGTCCATTTTGGCACAGTTCATCCGTTGTTTCTCCTTGAGTCTTGAAGAATGTCTGACAGTTTTCTCTGTAAAGCAGGAACCCGAATGATGATCTTGGCTTGCTCTGCCAAAGTCCAGAGGTCATCTTTCCATGGAACCTGCATGTCTGGTTTAAACAGCATACTGTCAAGCAGTCAATATAAAAACAGTTTGTTCTCCAGTGGCTCACCATCACCACAAATAGATGAGATTCTATATGGAGTTTCTTCAATGCCCACCTTCCTGTTGAAGTAAATTAGTGCTGCCAGGAACAGACCTGTCTCACTGTCCAGAAAAGTCTAAGCTCTTAAAACATTTTAAATGCCATATTCTGTAGGTCTTAGAAGTATTTGAAGATTATCTATTTAATTGAAATATATCTTTGTATACTTAAAAATCTTAACTAACCTAACTATAAGTTTGATTATCAAAAGTGACTATTAACCTTTATTTCTTAATTATATACTACAATTTTAAAACAGTTACATGAACATCATATCTTAAACAAGAATAGAAAAACATATACAGCATAACAAAATTGACCTTAAATTTGTATCAATAAACCAAAATCTATACCAATGTAAAGCATTTTGAGATTAACAGCTGATTTCCTGATCTAAGTAAATTTAATAATCTAATTTTTAAAAAATCATTTATATACCATATCCCCTTTTTCTTCTTAGAAAGAGATTAACTATGACATTAACCATCAAAATTTATACCAATGTAAAGCAGTTTGAGATTAACAGCTGATTACCTGTAAATTTAATAATCTAATTTTTTAAAAAAGCATTCACATACCATATCCCCCGTTTTTTCTTAGAAAGAGATTGACTATGACCATTAACCATTTATAATGAAAACAAACATCTAGAAATAATATTTGGGGAATTTGGGCGTTGTTTTTCTATTACTACTTCCTGCTGATTAAGGGGCGTTGAAAGTCTCACGGTTGTTGAGGCTGAATCAGTCTGTAGCTCTGAAGCTGATACGGCTATCTCTTTTTATCAGGTTTTTTCAGGGGGTCTTGGTTGATGAAACCATATTTGCCTGGAAGCAATCCACAGGTTCTCATCTTCTGTGGAAACAAAAGCGGAACTCTTCCGAAGCAATAAATCCTTAGACACAAATTTTGAAATCAAAATACCTTTAAAATATACATTCTTGTTTAACTTAGTAGCCTTTGCAATCCATTGTCTTTTTGCAGTTAGCTCATTAACAGTTAAAAAATTAAAAGAAAACACAATAACAACCAAAATCCAGATTTTGTGTCTATTTTCCATCTTTACGTGGCTTATTATCTTTTTATTACTTTATTTCTCGCTTTAAAAACTTTTTCTAACCTCTTTATTTTCTCTCTGAAGCCTATGTACCTTTTACAAACATTGTAACCCGTTTACAGGTTTTCTTTTTATCTGAATCTGTTTTATTGTGAATCCTTAATCATCTTCTAACCTTAAGAGCTTTTAAAATACATTCTCCAAAAAGAAGCACAGTTTTTGCAAATTAGGCTGAATCACTAAGTTTTCTTAAACGGACCGTAAACAGAGCACACCTAAGAAAATGCTGCCACGAAGAAAATTTGTTTCTCTTTTGTTCAAAATAAGCAGAAATCTAAAATCAATCACATTACTGAGTCTTTTGTTAGTTTTCAGGAACCCGCCTGATTGTAGCTCACACTGCCTGTCGCCAGCCCGCCGCTGGCGCCATTTTGAGTGTGACCCGGACCATGCTTTGTTTGTACAAAGACCCGCTCCACACACACAATTTGGAAGCTGCCCTGGCTCAATTTCTGCGATCTAGAACTCTTTTTAATCTTTGTCAGGCTCTAAGTGGATAATCGGCCCACGTTGGATGCGCCATCTGTTGTATTTTGGTTTCTCTGGGTCCCGGTTAGCCAGAGATCCGAGACACACAGACCTGCCGTGCCAGACCCCTCAGCTGCCCAGCCGCCAGGTCCCCAAAAATAACTCAGAGGCTTACATTAAGTCCATGCTGTTTGGCCTATGGCTCAGGCACATTGCTAGCTAGCTCTTATATCTTAAATCAACCCATTTCTATTAATCTGCGGGCCACGTGGCGGCCCGTAGCTCACCCGTGTTCCTTACATGTTGCTCCTTCGGCGGCTTCCGCACGGTCTGCCTCTAACTCCGCCCTGCTTCTCTTACCTAAGCTCTGATTTCTCCTCCTACCTATTCTACGTACCTGCCATGGCCCAAACCAGCTCCTTTATTTAAAGATACAGCACTCACAAATGCATTCCCACAATACTGTTCTGGCTGGTGATCTGCTACTGTGCCAGCCCCCATGTTCCCGTGGGACAAACCTGGCTTGTGGTTAATTCCAGTACCGGAAATGTAGCCAACTATACCTCCTCCCAGGCTTATCCCAAAGGAGCCTGGTCCCCAGATCTCTTTGTAGATTTATGTGATATAGTTGGGGAAGACTGGGACCCCTCAGATCAGGAGCCCTTCCCCGAGTATGGCTGCGCCTTTCCAGGACAGCGGCATAAGACCAGAAACCAAAGATTTTATGTCTGCCCCGGTCATGACAGAGACAAATCCCGACAGAGATTATGCGGCAGGCCGGGGGATGGTTTTGTGCTGCCTGGGGATGTGAGAGCACCGGTCACATTTGGTGGTCTGCCCCTGTGGCAGACGACCTTATTAGAGTAGAATTTTGGGACCGCACCACAGTGGGAGCAGGAACCTGTGCCGTAACTGGCTAGAACCACTGTGTCTCATGCGGTCCTTGCTATGATTCTAATAAAGGTCACATGCCTTGGGCAACACCCGGAGGATGGTGCAACGGATTAAAAATCAGTTTTACTGAAAGAGGCAAGGCGGCCAATTGGACCATGGGAAAGGCCTGGGGACTTCGCTTATACCGCTCAGGCTATGACCCAACCACCACCTTTACCATCCGACTGCAGGTCACCGTAATAGCCCCTGCACCAATAGGCCCGAAACCTGTGATAATTGAGCAGAGGCCTCCCTCAGCAATTTATCTCACTCCTCGCCCTGCTCCTCAACCACCCAATAACGCTAGCCTCTCACCCCTGCCATCAGTGTCCCGGGCACCACCTATCCTGTTACGGAAAGAACTAAGGCATCCAATTTTATCGGGACAGGGGATAGGCTATTTGATCTTATTCAGGGAGCTTATCTGGCCTTAAACACCACCTCCTCTGATAAAACAGAAAAATGCTTTGCCCCCCCCCCCATAATGAAGGAATTGCCTTAGATACTCTTATTGTTAGTACTTCTTCTCCCACTGAAAAATGCCAGGCCTCCCCTCACAAGTTGACTCTTGCTGAGGTCTCTGGACAAGAACTTTGCCTAGGCAAGGTCCCAGCCACTCACAGCCATCTTTGCAAATGAACCTTGACTTTTTCCACAGGAGACTGTTATTGGGAGGCCCCGAATGGCACTTATTGGGCCTGCAATATGGGGCTTACACCTTGTGTATCCGCCTGAGACTTTAATGCTTCTCATGAGTTTTGTGTATTGGTCCAGCTTTGGCCTCGAGTCACCTATCATGGAGATGCAGCCTTTACAGATTTTTACAGCCAAAAACAACGGCTTAAGAGAAAGCCTGTACCCATGACTATAGCCCTCCCGCTGGGGGTTGGGGCATAGCGGCAGGAATTGGGACCGGGACCACTGCTATCTTACAGACCAACCACTTGGCACATTTACAGATGGCCATGACCTCTGATTTAGAGGCCTTAGAAAAATCTGTTAGTGCATTAGAGAAGTCTCTGACCTCCCTTTCTGAAGTAGTTTTGCAAAATTGTAGAGGATTAGATCTGCTATTAATCCCCCTTGGCTTTCTACCCTTATCCCCACACTTGCTGGACTCCTCATTGTTTTCCTTTTACCCCTCACTTTTAGCCCCTGGGCTTTTCAACGGCTTACTTGCTTTATAAAAAATCAAATTGATTCAACCTTTTCCAAAAATACTCTTTTGGTTCATTATCATAGATTGGCATCCACAGAAGATAGCCATGAGATGCCTGCCTTGCATTGTGATCCAGCACAGCAATTGGAGCCCGCTGAATGACTTCATTTTAATGCTTTCTGATCCTTGTATGATTCTGGCGGATAGAAGGTAACCAATGACGGGAATAGCATGGGAGCCTACTCTGGAGGCACAGCATACAGAGGTTGTCAAAACTGGCTCAACACGGCATGCTGCCAGAGGATGGGATGCCCTTCCATGTAGCCTAAGACAAGGACCTTCTCCCCTTCCCCTATCTCTAATTGAGAGAAAGGGAGGAATTGTTGGAGGCATCATATAAAGCAGTGACCTTTTCATGGTCTTTAAGCACATTGCTCTGCTGGCAAGAGATTCTTTCCTGGTTTTGCTAAAGGCAGTTCTCTGAAGAACCACAAGATGTCCTTTTAATGCTATTTCCTGGTATTGTTAAGCACAGTGGCCAAAAGTAGCAAGTCACTCACCCCTCCCTGCAACTGACCGTTCCCCGCTCCTTCCTGGTGATTGTAAGTATGCAGAATTCAAAAAATGGTGTGGCAAACTGAGTTGAGAACAAAACAAGGAAGATGGGTTCCCGCCTTCTCCTTAAACCCCTCCCCACGGGGGCTTCGCCCCCTAGGCCCTTATTGGTCCATGCACACATACACCTAATTTGCATGAGCGTTCCCCCTAGGGTATAAATAGTGCTGCCTTTCACTCAATGAACGAGACCTTGACATGATCTAGACTGACTCTGTCTTTCTTTGCGCGCTTGGTCTCCTTTCTCTCTCACCCCCATTGGTATTTCAGGTGGCACCTCTTCGAGACCCTCGAATAACTAGTCACGCTGGTCAGGACACACCACTAGAAACTAGTGGTTCTAAAACAGCAAGACCTAATGATTCCACTATAGGAGAAACAGAGGAGAATGACCTTAAAAATATCTTTATAAGTATGATAGAAACCTTTAAAGAGTAAATTAAAAGCAAACAAATGAAAAGCACTCATAAGGAAGTAGTGGAAAAGACAAGCAAAAAATTGGAGGAAAACAATAAATTTCTTAAAGAAAGACTAGAGAACAGAGAAAAGGCAATCGAATAGGTGATGGAGACAGTGCAAGACTTGAAAACTGAAATAGAAGCCATAAAGAAGGCAGAAATCAAAAGAATACTGAAAATAAAAAAAATCTGAGTAAATGAACAGGAACTACAGATGCAAACAAATAACTAACAGAGTGCAAGAGATGGAAGAAAGAATCTCTGGTGTGGAAGATATAATAGAGGAAATATATTTGCCAGTCTAAGAAAATTCTAAATTAAAAAAAAAAAAAGAACAACACAAAATATGCAGGAAATGTGGGACACCATGAAAAGACCAAACCTAAAAATAATAGAAACATAAGGAGGTAAATAGCAGCTCAAAGGCACAGAAAATATATTCAACAAAATCATAAAAGAAAACTTTCCCAACCTAAAAGACAAATGCTTATAAAGATACAAGAAGCTTACAGAACACCAAATAGATTAGAATCCCCCAAAAGACTGCTCATCATATAATAATCAAAATAATGAACATATAGAATAAAGAAAGAATTTTAAAAGCTGCAAAGGAAAAAGGCCAAGTAACTTATAAAGGCAGTCACATCAAAATAACACCTGATTTTTCAGCAAAGACCATGAAAGCTAGAAGGTCCTGGTCAGATATTATAAGAAACCACAGATGCCAACCAAGACTACTGTACTCAGCAAAACTATTGATCACCATAGATGGAGTAGACAAGATATTCCGTGACACAACAAGTTTTAAACCAATATCCATCAACAAAGCCAGCCCTACAGAAAGCACTAGAAGGAAAACTGCAACCAAACAAAGCTAGATACACCCACAAAGCTACAAGCAATAGATAATCCAAAGAAGGGAACACACAGACTATCACCATAAGTGACAGGAATTAATAATCACTTGTCATTAATATCCCTTGATATCAATTCACCTATAAAAAGACATACTCTAACACAATGGATACAAAACTAGCATCCATCCTTCTGCTGCATACAAGAAACACACTTCAACTTCAAAGACAGACACTGCCTTGGGGTTAAGAGTTGGGAAATGACTTTCCAATAAAAAGGTCCTAAGAAATAAACTGGAGTAACTATCTGTAACAAGATGTTTCTGGACTGCCTAGCACTATGATTCAGACCCACCTGCAGCCACTTTCCTGAGCATTGATCAACAAATTAGGGTCAGAGGTATGGAGATCTCTCCCAAGACCAACTTCTTGGAGGGGGTATTATGATAATGTACAAAGACAGTCTCTATATGATGACCATATCCTGGCTCTATACCATGCAGCAGCTTTGATTTCTTGGGACAAAATTGAACAAGTTGGAAAGGCAACTGAGTAATTTACTAAAGTTATTCAGCGCCCAAAATAAACTTTCATTGATTCCTTACAAAGATTGACCTTGGCAGTAAATAGAATGATACCAAATTCAATAATAATTGAATTTCTGCCTTTTGAAAATCCCAATGCACAATGCAAAAGGTAATTAGACATTTAAAGGCAAGATGAGCACCCTTGGACAAATGGATCTGAGATACATGAAAATCAAACTCTGTTGATGCTTGGATAGGAGAGGTGATTTCCAGAAGTGTAAGAAAAATCAAAATGTCAGATGTTTTAGTTGTAATAAATGAAATCTTTTCTAAAAAATAATCCAAACATAACACCTCTCCCTTCTGGGGTACGGAGAAGGTAAAGATTAATATATGTATCTATATACTGTAGCTATATATTTTAAACTTTTTGTCTTGATATTACTGATCATATAGAATACTAATTAATTCTAGAAAAAGGTTTCATCTAGTTTCCTATACATGATTTTGGATTTGAGTCTCTATCAGTAACTAGGAATTAAGTTTTTGTTCTTTGGATATACATAACAAATAGTGATTCTTTGACCTTTTTGAGATATACTGTATATGACATTTAAAATGTTTAAGTGTTCTGCAGTGAACCAAGGCCATGCCTAACAGTGACCTTGAATTTTTCCAAAAGAGAATGGAGGCTCCACAGTGACAACTAAGCCAGGACTATGATAACCCCACTAAACCAACAAACACCATCAAAGATCGACTTTGAACTACAAACTGCTCAGGACAGTTTCAAGGTGGCTAGCTCAGATGTTCCAGCCTCACTGACTACTGTAACCAGGATTTGAGATAAGCACTGCTTTTTTCCATTAGGAAAACACTGGGAAACAAATGATAGGGTTAGCTCTCCTAGAACTTGACAATTATCTCAAATTTGCAGTGTCCCCTAAAGATGCCATCACCCCCAGATAGCAGGAAATAATTATAAGAACAAGATATCCACATTCCCAAGAGGTGGGATGGATGGATATTGGTTGTTCAGTGTGTTATGGATATTTGTCATTGTTTATGGGTTTGGTTGCAAGTTGTTATTGGTAATGGTCAGGAAAAAAGGCTGAACAAAAGAGATTAGATTCAGTGTTTTTGTTTTAAAAAGAAAAAAGGGGGATATAAAAATGATAGAATAAAAGGTAGATTACTGAATCTACATTTAGACAACAAAGCAACTACTAAATTTAGATATTTCACATTGGCTTGGGTTTTTGCATATCAATACAAATTTTAGGCTATTTTTATTAGAACACACTGTAATACATTTCTACTATTGTTCAAGGTATTGTATCTATACAGTTTATATAGCAATGTAATGGTTAGATCTTAATGGACTGACTATATACATTTATAACCATTCTCAGAATAGTGGTTAACTCCATCTGGAATTCTAATTAGAAGTGTGATCTTGAGGATTGTCATAGAGAGCTATCTTGCAGCTGTTTTTGAATAGTGTATTTTCTGAAAACAGTCATTGATTGGTGCGCACCAGGTTCTTGATTTTTCTAATTTTGCCTCTGTCTGTCTACCTGTCTCTTACTCTCTGTGCTAGAGGGTCTGGGAGACACATGTGCGCCCTGATATGTGTTATGTACATAGGATGTATCCTACCTATGATGATATCCTGTAGTTGTATGAATAGTAAGGTCAAGTTTGTATCATTAGGAATGAAGTCAGCAGTTTCAATATGTAAAACAACTCTTTCTGTGTATTGAGAGTCAGTAATTACATTGAGAGGTTCTGTGAAATCCAACAACACCATAATAATTGCATATAGTTCTGACTTCTGGACAGAGTTATAAGGGCTCTGAGCCACCTTAATTAAGTCTTCAGACTTGTAGCCAGCCTTTCCTAAATTGTTCGCATCAGTTTAAAAGGTGGGGCCTCCAGAAATGGGTTTATCCTGTACCACATGAGGAAAGATCCAATTAGTTTCCTTTATGAATTGAATTCTCTTGTTTCAAGGATATTTATTATTAATCTCTCCTAAAAAGTCACTACAAGCCTTTTGCCAAGGTTCACTGTCTGCCCATAATCGTTCAATTTCTTCATTAGTTAAAGGCACAACAATTTCTGCAGGGTCCTTTCCAGTCAATTGGCGAAGTCTTAATTTACCTTTAAAAATCAGATCAGCAATTTTTCGATATATGTCTTCATCTTTTTGCTTGGCCTATGTGGCAGAAATATCCATTCTAATATGATGCTTTCTCTTTGCATTAAGATTCCTGTTGGAGATTGTCTAGAGGGTAAAATAACAAGTATGCAATCCAGGTCTGGATCCACACAATCCACATGTGCTTCTTAAGTTTCTTTTCCACCAACTCTAATTCTTTCTCAGCCTCATCAGATAATTCTCTTGGACTATTTAAATCCTTGTCACCATCCAAAGTCTTGAATAAATTAACTAGTTCATAGTTTTTTATACCAATCATGGGCCGTATATGAGCAATATCTCCTAGTAGCTTCTGAAAATCATTAAGAGTCTTCAATTTATCTTTATTTATTTTAACCTTTTGTGGCCTAATTTTTTGTAAACCTATCTTATATCCTAAATAATTGATAGAATCTCCCCTCTGTACTTTTTCTGGAGCAACTTGTAGTCCCCAATTAGGCAATATTTTCTGTAGTTCTTTAAACAATGTTTCTAATGTCTTTGGGTTTGGATCTGCCAACAAAATATCATCCATATAATGGTAAATGATAGATTTAGAGAAGCGCTTGTGCAGTATTTCTAGTGGTTATTGTACAAAATATTGGCATAAGGTGGGACTATTCAACATTCCTTGGGGAAGGACTCTCCATTGGTACCTCTTAGCTGGCCCTGAATTATTAAGAGTAGGCACTGTGAAAGCAAATTTCTCTTTGTCCTGTTCCTGTAAAGGTATGGTAAAAAACAATCCTTCAAATCAATAACTGTAATAGGCCATCCTTTAGGTAGCAGAGAAGGCAGGGGAATACCAGATGTAAGGAGCCCATAGGTTGAATCACCTTATTAATTGTTCTTAAATCCGTCACCATCCTCCATTTTTCAGATTTTTTTCTTGACAATAAAAACAGGAGAATTCCATGGACTGGTTGATTCTTCGATATGCTGAGCCTGTAACTGCTCCTGTACCAACTGTTCCAAAGCCTGAAGTTTTTCTCTCGTCAAAGGCCATTGTTGAACCCAAATAGGCTTTTATGTTAACCATTTCAAAGGCAATGCTGTGAGTGTCCTTTTAGGTTCTGTGGTTATTGGGCAATTCTTTTGTACAACCTGAATGGCTGGTGAATTTTCTCCATAGTACGTTAAAGCATCATTTTCGGAAACATAATTGAGTCTCCGGTTGATATCAGAACCAGGAGAGATTTTAATCTGGGTATTCCATTGCATTAGAAGGTCACAACCCCACAGATTCACTGTTATGTCAGCCATATATGGCTTCAACCGTCCTTTCTGACCTTCTGGTCCTATGCATTCAAGCCATCTCACACTCTGTTTCACCTGAGATATTGTTCCAATGCCCAGAAACTGGATATCTACTGTCCGTAAATGCCATCTAGGATGCCATGATTGTGAGGTTATGATCGAAACATCAGTCCCCATGTTAACCAAACCCTGGATATAAACATTATCTATTCGCATTCCCAATTTTGGTCTTTGTTCATTTATTGAAGTCTGCCAAAATATTCATTTTGTGATTCTTTTTGGAATTTCTGGATTTTCTTTTGAATTTTTGTTATTATCTAATATCATATGATTTTCTAGGTCAGGTTTTGGATGCTCTATTCGTCCTGAGAATGCTGGTCTTCTCCTATGACCGGATATGATCTCACCATCCTTGAACTTGGAGTCTGATTTTTGGGGGCTTCCCGGGAAGCCCCAAAAGGCGTTTCCCGATGGTAGAGGGTTGCCTTCTTTATCCCTTGTAGATCTAAATTCATTGGTCCAATGCCGTCCCTTGCCACACCTTCTGCATAATCCAGAAGGCAATGGCCATCTGTTCGAATTAAACCTAGATCGGGTATCATTTCCAAGAGTACCTTGTGTACAGTTCCGTCTTATATGGCCTTGTTTACAACAGTTGAAACAAGTGATGCCTTGGCTCCTCACCCTAACATTAGCAACAGGAGCTTGGCCTACCCAATTCTCCTCATTGCCATGGAGAGATTCAGCATTGATTGCATATTGAATCCATTCTTCTATAGGTGCAGCTCTGATCTTTAAAGGCATAAGCATTCTTCTACATTCCGTATTAGCATGATCAAAGGCCAGAGAAAGTATTAATTGCTTCCTAACTTCTGGATCTGATATTAGCCATGGTAAGCCTCTGTATAAAGTAGGTATAAGGCTCTTTTAAGCCTTGTTTGACCTTAGTATAATGTTTGATTTTTTGACCTGGGTCCAAAATCTTTTCCCAAGTATTCAGTGCAGCAGTACGGCATAGCAATAAAGTATGCTCGTCATAAGTAGATTGAGTCCTCACATCAGCAAACATGCCTTCACCAAGGATTTGGTCCTGAGAAGCAAAGAAACCCCTAAGTTTTCCTTGTTGTTCCAAGGTCTTGGCCTCCTCTCTAAACCAGCCTCTCCACTGTAAATTCTGACTTTGGTCCAAGACAGCAGCTGTTAGCTGCATCCAATCAGTTGGTAGAATCTGGTTTTTTGCTGACCATGAATTTAGAAGCTGTTTCACATAAGTAGAGTGTATAACGTGCATTGATATTGCCTCTTTAACATCCTTGATGTTTCTCATATATACTGACTCATAGCTATACTCTACATATTCTGAGGATCCCCCAGGTGTTATCTTTGTCTGAATAGGAGCTGGGAACAATAGTGGTGGGGAAGGGGGTAGCCCTGTTATGTTTACCACCTTGGGTAGAGTATCTCCAGTACCATAATATCCCATTGGGTGTTGACCTGAACTGTTCTGAGCATAAGATGCATCACTACCCTTTTCCAGTATTGCAATGTGGTCCTCCCATTCTTGTATTTTGGATATTACGGGTTCCCATTCCTGGATTTTGGATACTCCCGGTTTCCACTCTTGAAGTTTAGATACTATTGATTTTTCTAGAGCTTGAGTGTCCTGATGAAGCAGTCCTTTCAAAGACCTCAGGGAGGTAGCAATTTTTCGATCCACATTATTAACATAATTAATGATTTTCTTGTTCTCATCATTAATGTAGTCAACAAGTTTCTTGTTTTCATCATTTATGTAGAGCCTATATTTTTCTTGTACAGTGTTATCCTTATCTACAGAGGAAGCCTTATCTGAAAGCTTGTTGTAACCAATTTCCAGAGTATCCATCCTTTTTGCCATTTTAGTGCTTGACAGTTCCACGTCATATACCTTGGACAGCAACTATTGATTTACATTTTGCACCTGTTTAACCTCATCTGCCACTGTAGAGTTTGATAATTCCATAATATATAATCTGGACAGTAATTGTTGTTTTCCATTTGACAACTCTGTCTTCATCGTCATCATCCTCTTATTTTGAAACATAAAATAGAGAAATAAGCCAAAAAATAGTAGGACTGGGGTATTGAATCCTTCAAGATATTCATTTAAAAATTTATCAACCACCATGGCAAAATATGACCTAAACTCTTCAAAAGAATAATAGTCAGCCATTGCATCAATTCAGATGTAATTACGCCGTTTAGTACACAGGTGTCACAGTAGCGTTCAATTCCCTGCCCACTGTATGGTAGATGCAGAGACACTCAGCAGCAGGAAGCTGTGGGCTGAAAAGCGAGCGCTGCAGCGGGCTAAAAGCAGAGCCAGGTGCTATGGCAGGCCAGTGAGTTGAAAACCGTGCCTGCGCACTGAGCCAAAATCTCACATCTGCGCACTGAGCTGAAATCTCACACTTGTGCACTAAGCCGAAGTCTCGCATTTGTGCACTGAGCTGAAATCTCGCATTCGCGTACTGAGCTGAAATCTCGCACTTGCGCACTGAGCTAAAAACCCGTGTCCAGGCACTGAGCTGAAAACCCTCGCCTGCACACTGGACCAGCTGGCTGTAAACAGCACCTCACGAGTGAGAGGGAGTTTTAAGCCTAAGTGAACAGTCTTTATATCCCCTGCCCTCTTATAGTTTAGGGCACAGGGCCGAGGACGTTGGGCGCCAGATGTAGACGGAGTTCTACTTTCAAGGCGCCAGTCCAAAATTAATATTTATTAGCATATAAATTAACATTCATGATATTAGTAACAGCTTATAGTGGCACCTGAACAAGGACTGGCGTATCCAAGCTATTGACGAGCGATGGGCGCGCGATGGAAGGATGATGGATTCCGATTCTGCCTCTCCAGCAGCCAGCAGCCCGGAACCAGGAAGAGGAGCTCCTTGTGTCCCAGCAGCCACTTATCAATGGGGTTGGCCACACCCCCTCCAGGGTCCCGGCAGCGTCTTCTGACCTTATCAGCTGACACCTTAATCCCGTCACAATATCCTGCTTTGTAGCATAGTCTGTCAGATATTTTGAGCCTGTAGACTGAATATGGATGCCCCAGTGTTTCAGAGGAGCCAGCTCTTTCTGTCATTTCTCACAGTTTTTGGAAGTCACTTGCTTGCACTTCCTGCTTACTCATTATTTTTTTCTTTGGTCTCAGACAGAATAGGAGACTAGATAGTTATAGTTTTTCTTGTTAACAGATTCAAATAAGAAACCCACTAAAGAGGTATAAAGCGTATCAGCTTAAGAGATATTAAAAGATAGCCTTGTGTTGTTAGTACAAATTAAGATAGAGACTGAATTAGGACAATGCTTTGAACTCACCTAGATAGGATAAATAAATGGAGTATTTTCTCTGAATTTGTCATATGCTAATAGAATAGACACTGTTTATGCAAATATTGCCTATATATATTTGTATATAATTATTGTACTTGCTATGGATAGTTTTTATATTAGTTGCAATCTTCTCTTTTTATTTTAGACAAAATGGGTAAATGTTGCGATATTTTATTTATGTTCTAACAAATAAAGCTTGCTTGAAGAGCAGAGAGTAGAGCTAGCCACTAATTAACCATACAGGTCTATGAGTCTATACAGACAGGGGATGGGAAGTGATATGTCTGGGCGAAGAGAGGAAATGATAAAGTGGGGCAAAGATGGGAACTTGGCCCATTTAGGTCTTAGATGGTGGAGAGGTAAGAGGTGACTGTGGCTGCTCCTTTACTCTTCTCATCTTTAGTTTTTACCCTGATATCTGGTTCAGGGCTTTTATTATTAAGACCAGTAGAATCATACTTCATAACTTGCTGGAAAATAGATGTTATCATCATATTAAACTCGCTATTGTACTGATTACTTTTATGTAAATTTTACAAAAGCTAGAGTCATCAGAGAGGAGAGTCTAGAAAATGCCTCTATGTGATCCAGCTATAAGGCATCTTCTTAATGACTGATCAGTGGGGGAGGGCCTAGACCATTGTGGGTGTTGGTATCCCTGGGCTGGTGGTTCTGAGTTCTATAAAATGCAGGCTGAGCAAGCTGTGAGGAGTAAGTAACGGCCTCCACGTTAGCTTCTGCCTCCAGGTTTCAGCACTGTTTGAGTTTCTGTTTTCATTTCCTTCAGTGATGAACAGTGAGATGGAAGTGTAAGCCAAATAAACCCATTCCTCCTCAAGTTGTTTTGGTCATGGTGTTTTATAACATCAACAATAATCCTAACTAGGACAGCGAGGCTCATCAAAATGAGCATCTCATTTTTTTCTTCTCATTTGAGGATCCTAGATTTTATGTGGAAGTATATATTTGTAAAGATATATACATGAAAAGTAACAAAGGCTTGAGGAAGGAAGAGCAAGTTGAAGGGTATGAGAATAGGAAAGGAATAGTATAGAAGTGATCAAATATGATGATGAAATAATATGATGTATTTGAAAAAAATGTCATTAATAAACTCATCACTACTATAGTGTGTGTGTGTATGTGTATGTGCGCATGTGTGTGTATGTATGTGTGTGTGTAAAAAGATAAGGAAATCAGGTTTCCTTAGGGATTTTGCTAGTGAATAGTTAGCAGAAAAACTTAGAACTGTCTGTGTGAAATGTCTGACTTATGACCTATGCCCTGGAATATCTAAGCAGTAACAATGGCTTCCATAAGCTTCTGCTTCATTACATGTCTTTCCTTGGCCCTCTATTTAGTGTAGTACGAGGTTTCTGGTCCAGACTTTCGGGCCTTGCCTCAAGGTTTAGGCCCTCAGACCCACAGTTCCGCAGACCTGCAGAGACACACAGATGCTTTCAATAGTTTTAGGCTGATCGGCCTAAGGCCCAGGCATATAACTTGCTAACTCTTTACCCTTAATCTAACCCATGACTCTTATCCTGTTCAGCCATGGGGTTTGGTACCTTTTCTCAGAGCAGCATAGTTGTCCTCTGCTTCTTCTGGCTTCTCTCTGGCATTCTTTCTGCTCTGTTCTGCCTATTCCTAGAGTCTCCTTAGTCTGGTAACCCCGCCCACACTTCCTGTCTGCCTTTGGCCAATCAGGGCATTTTATTAAACTCATAGGCGGGAACAATTATTTACAATGGAAAACCTAATCACCCTACAATTTAGAAACTGTAACTTTGTGAGCACTGATGCATGTCTCTTTTAGGATAATTTGACAATGATAGCATTTTCTTTGCCTCACCCTCTAAGTCACATCACTACCCATTTCCCTTTTCCTCCACTACCATATACAGAGCAGAAAAACTTTAGTTTCTTCCTTTTGAGGTTTTGGGACCAACACAATAATACTAAGATGTTAGGCAGGTTCTTTATTTTTCTCTTCTTGAAAATTAAGAAATCAAGAAAATAAATTGTTATTCTTTTGATAAAAATACTGAGTTAGAAATAATCACTATAGGTTGTAGTATGGTTGTTCTTTGTTTTACATTGAGTATCCACTTATGCATGAGTACATACCATGTTTGCCTTTTTGAGTCTGGGTTACCTCACTCAAGATGATATTTTCTAGTTCTATCCATTTGCCTGCAAATTTCATGGTGTCATTTTTTTTAATAACTGAGGAGTAGTACTCCACTGTGTATATGTACCACATTTTCTTTATCCATTCTTCAGTTGAGGGGAATCAAGGTTGTTTTCAAGTTTTGGCTATTATAAATAATGCTACTATAAACATAGTTGAGCAAATGTCCTTGTTATATAATTGAGCATCCTTTGGGTATATTCCCCAAAGTAGTATGATTGGGTCTTGAGGTAGATTGACTTCCAGATTTCTGAGAAGTCACCATACTATTTTCCAAAGTGGCTGTACAAGTTTTTACTCTAACAAACAGTGGAGGAGTATTCTCCTTACTCCACATTCGCGCCAACATAAACTGTCACCAGTGTTTTTTATCTTAGCCATTATGACCCAAGGTAGTAGGAACTCATGAACTTTAGACAGACAGCCATGGAGCCTGCATGGGACTGGTCTAAGCTTTCTACATAAGGGAGACAGTTGTGTAGTTTATTCTGTCTAAGGGACCCATGGCAGAAGGATCTATCTCTGGTGGATGAGCTGGCTTTTTGGAGCCCATGACATAGGGTTGGACATCTCACACAGCCTTGATGCAGGAACTGCATCAACTGAATGTGCCAGGCTTTCCTGACTCCCCATTAGAGGCCTTATTTTTTAGGAGGAAGGGATGGGGTGTTCAGGGGGAAGGCTGAGTGGAGTAGGAAGAAGGATGAGAGAATGATCTGAAGTTGGTAAGTAAAATTAATAAATTTTAAAAAATATGCTGGTAAAATAAACAGTCACTATGTCCACAAGTGCTAATATTTTGTTGTACAATCTAAACATATTTTAGAATGGTGAAAGCTCTTAACTTACAATATTATTACTCATTTTTGACTGTTTTACTTAAATGATGGAAAGGAATAAATTTGCCATCTTGGAGAATGTTCTTACTGTTTCTGCATAACCTCTGTTAAACTTCTAGAACATTAAACATTCTTGCATTGGGGCACATGAAATAAGTGTTAGAAGGACAGTCGAATCTCACATGTTAGGGATGAGCTGGTGGGAAAGAGAGTGCAAAATTATGTTATTCAGATTGTAAATTATGTTTCATTAGTGTCTTTGTCATAGCTTTAATAGCAGAGCAGCCGATTCCACCTCCTTTGACCTTTGCCTCCCTGTTCTAATGACTCCTTGCCTCTGGCCATCAAGTATTTTACTGCCTTTTAGTACAAAAACTTCCTAAGAGGTAAGGCCAATGAGAGTGCTCAGTTTAGAGATTCATGCTGGCCCTCTTAAAACTTACAATAGCATGTAATCCATAGCAAAATAAATTATAGAATTCCAATGTTAGCCAACAACTTGTTCCAGAATGTTGGCTATATAGTCATAAACAAATCTGTCCCACTTTAATGAGGAGTGATGTAAAACTTTATTTCTTGACCTAAAGTCTTTGAGAAAGCATGCAGGTATTTGCATGATTTTAAGCAACTTTGACAAATACCACTTGCTGAATGCTGCCACTCTGCTAAAATCATTGTATATGTAATTTAAACATGAGATAGCAAATGCTCACTATCAGTATTTCCTAAAATGACATTTAGAACTATTTGCTCATTGTATTTTTGAAAGACATTGTTTCTTACTGCTTTTTGCCACTAGATGGAAGAAGCAGGTTAACAAAATGATATTTTTTGTGCTTCAGTCAACTCTGCCCAGAAAAAAAGCAGAAAATTGTATTGAAAGCAAGGGTATTATCAGCAGTCTTTTATTTATTTGTTTTCATTGTAGTATTAATTTTTTTTATATAAACAATGGACCTAAGAACAGCATTTTTTGAGGTAAACTTTCTTTTGCATTTTCAAGAATCATAAATTTAAATGGTAAGAAAAAACCCAGTTGTCAGCTAGAAGAGATACAAAAATTATATTTAAAATGTTGGCAACATGTGTACTAGAAAGTAATTTTTAGTAATAGCTCAAGGAAGCATTCCCCCATATAAACATTAAAGCACATTCATTCAATTATTCCTTTATGTTACAGTATGTACCAAGCAATTTGCACATTCCAGATTCAAAAGAGATACTGTAAATTATACCAGATGTTTCATTCTAAAAGAGAGCTGAGCAAAAGGAAATATACATATATTAACCCACCTTTTAAAATTCAGAAATGGGTACATACTAGGACTAGATACAATGCTTGGATGTACATGCTGAGTGGTGATGGTGGTTTGAACAGACCACTTACTGAAGAAACTTGAGTTAAAATAATACTCTAAGCAGAGGATCAGGGAGCAGCCCTTCAGTGAGAGATGCAGAAGGCAAAGACACAGATATGAGCAGTGACAATTTAAAAGTATTGGAAGATGTAAAGGCAGTATTTTAAAGTTATCTAAATATTTTCACAGAGAAGGTACTATTTTTAAGCAGGTGATGTGTACAGGAAATGTAATAATCTAAAACACCATGCAAAGGAGAACAGAAGGTACTGGGGACAGTACAACTTCCACTTGGAAGCTCACTTAGGATGAACTAGCAAATTCTAGCATCCATTTGATGGATACCAATGTTCTGTCAAGGTTCAGACTTTCTGTACACATGTATCTAGAAATTGATGGGCATATTTCATAGGGGATTGTTAAATTCAGATTTGTAAGGCAGCTTCTTGGGGCCTCTATTCCCCATCATTGCTTTTATGTATGTCTTGTTCAAGGAGACCTAAGTAACACCTGTCATTTAACTACAAAGAACCAATATTTAACTTTTAAGGGCACACTGCATACCACCTACCTTCTTAACTCAGTCTATTTATATTATCGTTCTGTTCCAGCCACTGAAGGTGATGGACCTAAACCTTGATGTTATGAATGCCTATAAAATTACCAAGTTTTTAAGTCCAACCATAGACATTGATTTTACGGCTACCCATGGAACTGTAGCTACAGGTTAACTCAAGACTGTGAAGTAATATTTTCTTTTTATAATTCTGAATTGACTATCTTCTAACCTCAGAGATAACCTTGTTCTGCTGTGGGACAAGATATTGTTTAGTAATTTTGTATGCCTCAGTGAAGATCTTGTAATTTTTTCATTTTCTAGTTCAGAATTATATTGCATATAATTTATCACTGCTTTAATTGCTATAAATAAATTCAGATGCCTTTATATAATTTTGGAAGTATATAATTTAAGTTTCTTTTTTTACTGTGTACTACTATGCCTATAAATATGATTAAGTTAAAATTATTTTACATCTAATTGTGTAGAAATACTATGCATCCAATTATTTTAAATTACATATATATACACATATATATATATATATATATGAATGATACTACAAAGGATTACTATGCACAATTTTTATTTAATTTTTATTACATTTTATTTTTTCACATCAATTTTGTGTTCAGGGCCTGTGAGATAAGTCAGCAAGTAAGTCACTGCTGCACAAGTTTGAGAACCTGATTTTGGTACCTACAATCCATGGTGGTAGGAGAGAACCAAGTCACATTGTTGTCGTCTGACCTTTAAACATCCGCGTTTCTAAGGCTGTGCGTGTTGCATGATAATTTTATTTTGTTTTTGTACATAAACTTACATATAAGAAAGATTTTATAAGATAAAGCTCCCAAGAATTTTTGTACTTTGAAAACTGGAATTTGGAGAAATGTATTTTGTTCACTTGCATTTATTTTATTTTATACATTTTCGTTGACATTTGATGTTTCTTAACTATAAAAAGAGCAGTAATTTCCCCCGTTTTAAATTGATATTACTTTGACAGTTTGAATTTTTAAAGATGTGACAGTTAAAAATTGCCACAGGAATGCATTTGATCATGTTAAGATATTAAAAAGAACATAATATAAACATATAAAGAAAGAAAAATACAGTCATAGTTCATTAAAATTATACATTAAAAAAATCCAAGGTTTTTTGGAGGAAAGCTAACTCAGTGACAGACACAATTTGAGAATGTTTAGGAGCAAAACAGCAGTGTTCCTACTGAGTGTATAGAGTTTCCACCTTTTGTGGATGCAAATCTCTTTTGTTCTTATGATGAAATAATTTCCTAAATGGCTGCTTAAACCTGTATCATTCAACGTTTACAGTAATTTCTTCTTGGATCTAAAGTGTTGTTGCAGTGCGGTCTTTTTGGTTCAGGGTGGCCAGAGGCCCAGACCCACAGACCTGCCACGCCAGACCCATTAGCTGTCCACTGCTGTTGCTCAGGTCCCAGAAATGACTCAGACACTTATATTAACTTCATGCTGTTTGGCCTATGGCTCAGGCATATTGCTAGCTTTCTCTTACATCTTAAATCAACCCATTTCTATTAATCTGTCTGTCACGTGGCCCGTGGCTCACCTGTGTTCCTTACATGTTGCTCCTTGCTGGATTTGTCTGACTCCGCCCTTCTTTTCCTACCTATGCTCTGATTTCTCCTCCTACTTCTTCTATGGTGCCTGTCATGGGCCAAAATAGCTCCTTTATTTAAAGATTGATATTCACAGCATACAGAAAAGCATTCCCACATCAAAATTCCCCCTCTCTATCAAAATCATTTTAGTTAATTTTCTTTACATAGTAAAAAATGAATAACTGAGACAACATGAGTGTATCTAGCACTAGGAAATTCAGGAAGTATTATGCTACAGAAAGGGAATAAAAAGTTACATTGAATTTACTTCAATTCTATTAAGATCTTTTACAATATTGGGTAAGAACTACTTGAAATAAAGACTATAGCTTTGGAAATAAAAGCTTACCAATGTAGTTAGGGAAAATTGGGGTAGAAAAATACGTTTTAAATAAGACTTCAAATTTCTTAGGGTTTTGTTCTTTTTTCATATGCCTCAAAATAGTTTTTCAACAACATAAACCTCACCAGCAAAACCCTTGCTTAATTTCCCGTAGTGTTTCTCATGGTTCCAGCATACATCTCCATGTGGACCTCCTCATCAGCATCCCTTCTGTGAGCATCTCTCCTCTAGAACGTGTCACTCCCCACTGCCTCTTATTCTCCATTTACATGCCAATTTCTCTTGGCTTTCACATGACTCTGGGCTTTTGCTCATACAACTTCTCCCTACTGTAATGTACACATTTCTTGTTCTGTTCCTAGATATCCTGTGAAGTCTTTGCTGGCTCTCACCACTCTCCCCATTCTGACTGTGAGCTGCATGCTGATAAATTTATTAGGGACTTCTGTGAAGGCATTATCCCACTTTTTTCTCCACTGCTGTGTTTTCTATTAGACTACAAGCATGGAAGACATTTTGTAGTTCTAATTATCTACTATAGAAAAGATATGAGTATACAATGAAGCCCCCCTTTATTAATTGGTTAGTACTTCCTAAGCAATTGATGCATTCTGAATAAGATCAGCCCTCTAATGTATTTTTGGAGGAATGAATACACAGCAGCCAAGAAGTTCATAGGAAGCAAACTGTGAAAGCGTATTGGGGACTGGGGAGTGACTCAATCAGTGAAGTTCTTGTTGTGTAAGCATACGAACTTGAATTTGAATCCTCAGAACCAAGAGAAAAAAAAACAGAGAAATGGTAGTGTATACAACCTCATGCTGTGGACACACAGGTGGATCTTCAGAGCTTTCTGGCCAGTCCATGACCATGGGTTCAGTGAGAAATCCCGTCTCAAAAGATAAAGTGGAAGGGGATGAGGAGATGGTTCAGAGGTCAATGCACTTGTTAGTCTAACATGAACATCCACAAATAGTCAGGTTCAGTAGTTTATGCCTAAGATACAGGCAGGGAGAGACCAGTAGCTGGTAGGATTCCCAGCTTATTGGCCAATCAGTCTATCCCAACTGTGGGTCCCAGGTTCAGTAGGAGACCTTGTATCAAACATAAGGTGGACAGCCATAAAGGAAAATGCTTGATATCAACTTCTGGCCTTGTCTTGTACATGTATCCAGCACACACTCTGCACCCAAGATAGGGTAAAGAGCGTGAGAGTTAAAGGAACTAAACAACGACCTCTGGTCTCCACATGCATGTGCAGACATGTGCACATGCATCCAGGTATACACATGCACGTCCATGTGCTACACCCTTAAAAAAGTAAACAGGACTAAAGAGATATCTCAGCAAAGTGATTGCCAAATAAATGTGAAGGCATGTGTTTGCATCTCTAGAACAAGTGTAAAGCTGTCATGGTAAGTCTGTAATTCCTATGCTCCTATGGTGAGGTAGAAGGTGAAGATAGGAGATGGTTGGAAATTCATGGGCCAAGTAGATTGACATATGTGAGAAGATGAACAATAAAAAACCTTGCCTCAACAAGGTGGGAGGCAAGAACTGGCATACATGGTACACACAATGTAATACACACATAAAAACATACTCATACATAGCATACACACATATAACACACAGAGAGGGGTGGGGGCTGGGACTTAAGATTTGCTAACAGATGAATCCCCATTGCCCTCAGTGCTTGAGGAAAATCTTTGAAAGGAATTTTGGAGGATGATGGTAAGGGCTGTAGACATCATTAAATTCAAGTTTTCTGAAATTAGAGCCCTTTGTCTGTATCCTATGCCAAACTGACACCCACAGTTAGTGCCTACCACCTGTGGGCATTCAGTGCCAATAATATTTCTAGGAAATTACTGGGAAGCAATGGAAGCACAATAATTGCATCAATAATGGATAATTTGCTTTGACTTTCAATAACAAGGGCTTTAGAATATTACATGATATTTAAAAACTATTTTATAATAATAGTGTATATAAAATTCTCATTTAATATAGTGTTAAGATTTCCTTCTTTGATTGTGATCTACTATTATTTATTTTCTTTAGTTTTTATGAATTAAGTTTCTTGATATGATGCTTATTTTTAATGTGCAATTGTTGAATTTTCCTTTTCTTTTTGAATAGTAAGACTAAATAATACCAAGAGGTAGAACTCTCTGAGATGTCTTTCAGTGTATGGCAAATTTTTTTTTGCTGCTTTTGACAGACTTTCTAGGTACTTTTGAAATAATTACATTTTCAAGATGCAAAATCACACAGAAAACTGAGATGACAATGTTTTCTTTAAGGTAACCCACTTCCAGATTCAGGTTCATCATGGTGAAGTCCGCTTTGTGAAATTAGCTTCATAGATCTTAAAATGGTAGTTAGTGTAGCTGTTATAGGCAAAGGCTTTTTTTTTTTTAAAAAATGATCTTAACTCAGCTCTATTAAATAAATCACACACACACATACACACACATGCACACACACACACACACACACACACACACACACACGCACACACACACACATTCCCTCTGCTATATTCACTGTCTTTGAATCAACAGAAAGTCAAATTTACAAGATAATAGCCTAATTCAATAAATTCTGGCATTCAGATTTATTGTTTTTACTTAAGCATTGTAAATTCTAAAGCAACTTATTTTATTATTTCTGGGATGCCTCCTACTTCTATACAAAGTCTACAAGGATATTAGACCCTCTGACCTTTACTATCTTTCCTATTTCATTAAGTATTTGATGAACAAACACCACTGCAACCCAGAACCATGTTTCAGCCCAGGAGTATAACTTGGATGTGGGCTGCATGGTTTGCTTTAAAGAAATCAACACTTTCTAGATCATTGCTTTGGATAGCTAAACAGAATTTTACCACATTTAAAGAACACCTACCCAAGTCAGTGGATTTTAACCACTAAAATCTGCTTGCTCAGCATGGCACATTGGATTTTTCATACCAATCATCTAAGGGTTTTCTTGCCCTCCTCCAATTAACTTACTCCTGATTTCTGTCTCTTTCTCTCTGTCATCCCTTAAGGTATTCATTCTGTCTTCTTCTAACAAGGCTTGACATATAATTTCTCAACATGTGACAAGATAGCCAAATCAGCTGGTTAGGAGTGATGGAGGTGTTTAACATAGGATTTTAAAATTGAAATATCAGCTACATGTTTTTGATGCCAAAATGAAATTAAGGATATAAAAAAGCCCCAAAATAATTTTTTATATTGCCACCTAATAATGTGCTTCTCACAGTCACAGAACATATCTGGACCTGTGCACAGAAGAATGTGAGACTATAGGATCACTATGTGCTTTTCTCTTGAGCACATTGCCACATTGTCATGGAAAATAAGAATTCATTTGTTCCACTTCCCCAGTCCATAGTTAGATACTTCCCTTTTTGCTGTGTAACTCCCCCTTAGAGGAAAGAGAGAAGCTAGCAAAGGAAACCATCATGGCTGAGATTGCAACCAGTAGCCGGGGAAGACTGCCTTCAGACTCGATGATTCAATGATTCCACCAGCTCTCTCCCCTTTACATCTGTTCTTTTTTTTAACTTAATACCCAGTGTCAGTTTAGGAGAAGAGCTGGTCCAGGTCCACCCTCCTCCTCCTCCTTTTTTCTCTCCTCTCTTCTTCCTTCATTTCTTTATTCTTCTCCCCTTTCATTTTCCATTTGATAGACTCTTCAAAGAGCACAGGATACCCTAATTGCAGGATCTTCAGGTTTCTGCCTCCTGATTCTTTTCATTCTATTCTTGGCCAACATTCTCATCTACACAATCTCTACTGTTTCCCTTGTATTTATATTTCTTCCCTTTCTTCTTCTTGCGCATTGCTAACCCAATACTAAAATTTTGTATTATTATGCTTTTATGCTCTTAGCATATATGCACAGTAACTAATGTCTTCATGGACATTGTATTATCAGTGTCCTTTACTTCATAAACTGAATGAAATTTAAGGGATAATTTCTTTTGTTTTACTATTATTATATTCATTATGGCCCTATTCTTTACACTGATTACTTTTGTAGATAACATTCTACTTTCAAGATAAAACTAGGAACAAAGCTCAGAACCATGTGCACCAGTCTAGAGGACAAAGGTAATACCTCAGCCATAATACAACAATATCCTCTTTGTTGAATATTGAAAACAAACCCATCAAAAGAATAAGGATTCTAAATATCTGGCTGGTAACTTACTATCACTTTGTCTGATTTCCAACGTAAAATCATAAGTACAAGGGGGGAAAAGAAGGCAACATTAACTCTCCTAAAAATTATTACTCCAAAGTAATGCCTCTAAAAAAAACAAAACAAACTAAAACTTGGAATAAACATGATCAAGGAAAAGAAAGACCTTTATAACGAAAAACCTTAAACCAATGAAAGGAGAAAATACTGAGATGTGATGACAAATGCCTTGAGTCCCAGCACTAGGGAGGCGTAGACAGGCAGATTCCTGAGTTCAAGGTAATGTGGTAAAGAAAACACTGGAAGAAACAAGTTATGAGTCTGAGGAGGCAAGTTAGTAGCCAACAGGACTGCTGCTCTTCCAGAGGACCAATGCTCTACTCCCAGTACCATACTAGGTTAGGGAACTCATAACCCGTAACTACAGTTTTGGGAGATGTGAGAAGATCTGACTTCCTGTTCTGTGTTCAACAGGCACACACAAACACACACAACACACACACACATACACACAAAAGCACATGTTAAGCAGATTCAGCCAGTCTCAGAAAGACAGATATCAGATGGTTTTTTTGTGTGTGTGTTTCTAATTTTATGTAGATACATAAAAACCATATAAGCATGCATCTCATGAAAGTAAGAACAAAGGAGAATATACTCAAGGTAATTATGTATTTTCATAAAATGACTATGTAATATACTACTATGTACAATGAATACACACTCAGTGAAAGTTAAAAGAAAAATATGAAATGGTTTTTATTTAAAATCTCTTAATTTGTTAGTTTCTTTAAAGATTTTTATATCAAAGATTTTAAAGCCTCTTCAGGCATTATTTCAGATCACAGTTATACAATAATGAAGTAAAATGGCAAAAGCTCTTTCCTTGTGGCTGTTATTTACTGTAATGCAAGGGTTATGGTTGTGTTGAAAATAATATTTCTTCTTTCTTTTCTGAAGCAAGGTCTTGACACATAGACTTCAACTTTTGAGCCTCTAACTGCTGGGGCTAGAGACTCGAGGTGCCACAAAAACAGTTTAGAACATGTTATAGAGACTATGCAACTGGCTTACAACTGTTGAACATGTAGCAAGACACCTCTTTTTTTTCCACTCTTTAGCTTTCTTCATTTGTTTCGCTGGTTGGTTTTTGAGGACACAGTTTTTCTGTAATGCCATGGCTGCCCTGGAACTCCCTCTGTAGACCAAGCTGTCCTTGAACTCACAGAGATCCACCTGCCTCTATCTTCTTTTATTTTCTTCATTTTATTATTATTATTTTTTTAATAAAAAGTGTCTTTTTTTTATCCATGTATCCCCTTGTTCCCCCCTCTTCCTTTGTCCTAATCCCTCCCAGTCAGCATTCAGCCTCCCCACTCCTCATCCACCCACCGCCTCCTGCAAAAGGGCAAGAAGTCCCAAAGTGGGTCAGCTCAGCATAGCACATCCGCTCGAGGCAAGTCTGATTTCCTCATCCCAAAGTCAAGATTGGGTTAGGCATTCCCTCTGCAGGGAATGGGCTCCAAGGAGCCAGCCCACTCACAGGAACACAGTCTAATCCCAACCTCAAGGCTCCAAATATTCCCCATGCCAATATACAGTTGCCTACTCTTGGAGGACCTAGCTCCTTTTTCTGATGGTTCCCCAGTGGCTGTTCTTAATTCAGTGAGAGCCCCCTACTCCCCAGAGCTACAACCAGCCATCATTGTGGGACTTTTTCCGATAATCTCTATCCCCTTACTAATGTAGACTCTCCTTCTCTGCTCTCAGCTAGATCATGAGCTTAGCCACGGATCTCTGCCTCCACCTCTATTCATTGTTGGATGTAGGTTCTGTAATGATACTTAGGGTGGTTATTCATTTGATCATAGGGGAAGTCCTTTTTAGGCACCCTGTCTGCTATGGGTTGGAGACCTAGCCAGGAACATCCTGTAAGTTCTTTCTCTAGCTCTGGGTCTTTTTCCAACCCCACATTGGCTTCCTCTATCAAGATATCCATCTCTTTTTTTCTCCCTTTTTGTTGCTCCTCTCACTCAACCATCTCCTTCTTTCACGATTTGTTCCCAACTCTTCTTGGTTGCAGCCCATTATGACCTCAGTTTGCTAAGGTGATCTCTATTTTCTTAGGGGAATCTCTGGATGTTTCTTTTAGGTTCCTTCTGATCCCAAGCTTCATGGGTTGTGATTTGTAGCTTTGGTATTTTTTGCTTTTTTGTCTAAAATCCACTAATGAGTGAGTACATCCCATGGCTCGCTTTCTAGGCTTGTGATACCTTGCTCAGGAGGATATTCTCCAAATCCATCCATTAGCCTACAAATTTTAGGATGTCATTTTTTTTTTCCTGCTGAATAGCACTCGATTGTGTAGATGTACCACAGTTTTTTTTTTTTAATCCATTCTTCAGTTGAGGGACATTTAGGTTGTTTCCAGGTTCTTGCTATTACAAATAATGCTGATATGAACATAGTTGAGCTAATGCCTGTGGGGTATGGATGTGCATGCTTTGGGTATATATCCCATAGTGGTATTGCTAGATCCTTGGGGAGACTGATTCCCAGTTTTCTAAGAACTGCCTTACTACCAACAACGGAGGAGTATTCCTCTTTTTCCACATCCCCTCCAGCATAGTCTATCATCTGTGTTTTTGATCTTAGCCATTCTGACAGGTGTAAGGTGGTATCCCAAAGTTGTTTTGATTTGCATTTCTCTAATGGATAAAGATGTTGAGCAATTTTTTTAAGTTCCTTTCAGCCATTTGCAATTATTTTATTGAGAATTCCCTTTTTAGGTCTGATCTCCATTTTTAAAATTTTGTTATTTAGCTTTTTGGGCTCTAGTTTCTTGAATTCTCTATATATTTTAGAGGTCAGTCTTCTGTCAGATGTAGGGTTGGTGAAGATCTTTTCCCATTCTGTGGGCTGTCATTTTGTCTTACTGACTGTGTCCTTTGCCTTACAGAAGCTTCTCAGTTTCAGAAGGTCCCACTTATTGATTGTTGTTCTTATTGTCTATGCTACTTGTGTTGTGTTAAGTAGTGATCACCTACGCCAATGCATTGGAGGGTACTTCCCACCTTCTTTTCTGTCAGGTTCAGTGTAGCTGTGCTTATGCTGAGATCTTTGAATCACTTGGATTTGGGTTTTGTGCAGGCTGATAGGTTTGGATCTATTTGTATTCTTCTACAGACTACCATCCAGTTATGCCAACATCATTCACTGAAGATACTATCTTTTTCCATTGAATATTTTTGGTCTCTTTGTCAAAATTCAGGTGTACATAGATGTGTGGGTTAATGTTAGGGCCTTCAATTTGATTCCACTGATCCACAAATCTGTTTTTATGCCAGTACCAGGGTGTTTTTTTTTATTACTATGGCTCTATAGTATAGCATGAAGTCAGGGATGGTGATTCATCCTGAAGTTCTTTTATTGAGCAGGATTGTTTGGCAATCCTGGATTTCCTGTTATTCCATATAAAGTTGAGTATTTTTATTACAAGATTTGCAAAAAATTGTGTTGGGGTTTTATTGGGAATTGCATTGAATCTGTAGATTGATACAGACTGCAGTTTGGGAGTGGTTTGGTTCATAGAAAGTCCCTCCAACTGTGTTTTGCTGGGGATTAGGCTGTGGGGTTCTTCCAGTTTCTTTGGTTTAGGGCAGAACTGGGTGTAGTTGATGTGCCAGGAGTTGTGTCCCCAGGCCAGGGTTTGGAGACTAAGGTCTCCACTTGGCCTGAGAGTCGAGGTGCCACTAACCTCTTAGTCATCTGTGGACTGGGGGGAGGATTCTGTGTTTTAACTTAAGCAACGTGCATGCATTATCTCACTGCATCTTAAACTGGGAAATGATTGTTTTTATTCTCTGTATTTTATAGTTGAGAAAACTGGCATAGATTATGATATGTTAGAGATTTGAACCCAGATTCCTTTGCACCACATTTTTAATCACAACACTGTATTTTTCCTATGTCCAGAGCATTGAGACATAAAAGGAAAAGCTCAATACATGGTTACTGAAGGAAAGTATTTCTATTCACATTGCAATAATGGCTTTGTGTTAGGCAGTAGAAATGCCACAAAGATGGGTGAGCTATAATTCTTTACCTTATTTGCTTTAATTAAGCTTACTAATAAACTGGAGAGAGCCATTAACTAACTTGCTTACATAGTGACAGGATCCTGAACATAAATATGAGCATGGCAAAAGTCAACAGACAGCCTGTTATAAATTAGGACAGTAAAATTACTTCATGAGTATACCAAGAATCAATCAAGAAGTCTAACATTGCTGTTATAAATGATGAATGAAGAGGATTTTCAGTTCTAATCAAATTAATCTTGAAGTCATGAGACATAATTTTAATTTCTATGTTCTGGATATCAATCTTAATCTGTAAATTCTTTAACGTTTCATTTTAATTTTTAAAGGATAAGGCCATTTGAGATATTTTATTTTATAAAACAGAATTTTTGATAGACATTCCTATTTTCTAGTAATATATTCCTTTATTATAAATGGCTTAGTTCTAAAAGCTATCCTTTACTTCCTATTACCTTATTTTGCATGTTTGTGTGCAATTTTCTGTTTATTAATTTACTTATTGTGTGCTTTCCACCTCCCCCCTTTTCTTTTACTCCCTGGCCTAGAATCACAAGAAGCCAAATGTAGGAGAGACTTTGAATGGGTTAGATGCTCCTCCTCCTGTCTCATTTGGGAAGCACATTCCCCAACTTTGATGTGAAGTTCTCAGAATGGAAGTCCAAAATCACTTACAAATACATTTCTAGAAAGCAACTTCCTGTATTTATTTGAAATTTGTTTTTTTTCTTTATATCTCCTTTGCATTTACTTATTAGAAGCAGAATGTGATTGGACACTATATTTCTGTTCACAAGCCTTACTGAGTTGAACTTGTTTTTATATACATACTGGATATTAGACTGTTTTGCCTTTTATATTATAAAAATAATTTTATTTTTTGTGTATTCTCCACAGCAATCTCCTTCTAGTCAAATTTTTATAAAACTGAAACATCACAATATATAGATATTAAATATATGATTACCAAATAAATACAAAAATATGTATATAGATATTATCTGATCATCCCATTGTGCAAGTTTATAAGTTGGGTCAAGTTCTGTATTGAATAATAGTACTTTGTGATGATTACTATAAATGAACCCATTAGAAAAAATATAAAGGATGAATATGGTATTCAAGGTTTGAAATCTGGCTTTCTTTTTTCCAATTTTGAGCATTGTTGACTTATTGTTATTTTTCATTTTTAAAACATCATTGGAAAACTTTTAAAATAATTTTTTAGCTGTGTGTGTGTGTTTCAGAAGTGTGCATGTAAATGTGTGGAGGTAGAGGACAAATTCTGATATCTGGTTCTTTCCTCCCATTTTTTGGTAGCTAGTTCTTTTTTCCATTATCTTTTTATAACTGGTTGTTAAAGATGCTTAGTGTCAGACACTAGGCAGTTTTTAGTTAATATACACATTGGTTGGAATGCCTAGTCAATGTGTAAAATGTGGTAAACTGATTACAGAATGGAGAGCCATTGGCACAATATTGTCTTTATTTTGTGAATTGAATGTGATACAAATAGTATTATCAGTTGGTCAACACTCTTAACATGAACCCAAGTAGCTGATTTTGAAGATGACACTCTCTAAACTTTGATATTTGACAGATCTCTTCAGAAGCAGGGCATTTTAGGAGAAACCATCTTATTCTGTCCAAGCAGGTTTCAGCAGTCTCTATCCTTAATCCTGCTTGTCTGGATTGGAGAGATGTGTACTGACAGAGTTGAGGAAAGGGAAGAACCCAACATGACATTGTCTGCCAAGGAAGACAAACTCCTTGTGGAGTGTCCTTGATGCTCAACACCATCTCAGGAAAAGAGCAGTGATGCCAGGAGTTGTCATGTCTCTCGTGGCTGAATTTTGAATAACAAAACATTAAATGCCATATTCTTGAAGTCTATGAAGTAGTTGAAGACTTCTGTCCATCTGATATGTTCTGTTATATATATGAGAAACCTAAACAGCATGATTATTACATGGCAAACCTAAATAATGGTGATCTGCAATTATTATCACCCTGAAAATTGAAGTTTACAGAAAATCTAGTCTATAAATGGGTGTACAGTTTCTGAGTAATGACTTCAAGTATGATGATCATATAAATATTAACCAAAGGTACATGTATCATGCAAAGTGACAGTAGTATCCTAAAAATACATATCATTATACAAAATATCTAAACAGAGGTATACAAAACACACACACACACAAATGACAAATATAATTAAACAGAAGTAGAAATTGCATGGTGGGAATTTCAAGAATATGTATTAATGTAAAAAAAATTTTAAACAGAGGCAGAAGCATGTGCAAAATAAGGCAATTACAGATTCAATTTTGTATAAATATACAAATTGCCTTAGACATAAAACAATTTCAGGTTTAAATTTGTATCAATATACAAATTATCTCAATCAAACATATAAAATAATTTCACATTTGTATCAATATACAAGCATATATACCACCGCAAATTGTCTTTGGCTCATATTTGGCTAATAATTGTTTACAGGTAGATACAGTAATCTACCTATATTTATCCTGTTTATTCCCATTTCTCTTTTTTAAAAGTGATTCCTGAATCTATATTATTGTTCTAACCTCAACTCAAATTTAAATTATGACCACCCTATCAGAATGATAATTTGAGTTGGGGTTAGAACAAAGGACAAAATTTACTACAAGAGGGGTGTAGTTTTTCATAAGGTTGCTTCCTGCTGCCTTGTGGGTGGCAGCATCTTTGTGGGTTCTTGTAAGAACTAAGACACTGGTTAGGTCCTAAGGGACTGACTATAAACATCTATAACCACTCTCAGAGTAGTGGGTATTCTCATCTAGAATTCTTTCTAAAGATGTACATGAAGGATAATCATAGAAAACTATCTTGCAAACATCCTAAAGAGTCTATATTTCAAAAGCAATCATTCAGTGATGTACACCAGTTTTTGTTTTTTGTTTTTTTTCTGACCAGGTAGAGCTTTTGTGGTGAGGCCCCATATTCTTTGCAGATGCTTTGGAGATGACTGGTAGGAGAAATTGTTGTTTACAGTAGAAAATGCAGACATCATCAATATATCAATATCAAATGAATAATTTATGTATTCAGGAGAAAATTTTATGCAGGAAGCATTTGGGGGTTAAAAAGGAGAGAATATACAGAGAAACAGGATTAGAGATAAAATTACAATAATATTGGTCTCCATGTATTTTGGCTGTCTTCTGTCCCACACCAGATGACTTTTCTGATATGAGAGAGAATCTCCTAAGTTTTCTTTTGCTTGTGTTTAGAGAGAGAAAGCTGCTTGCTCCAACCACAAAGCCAGCTTTATTTGTAATTATTTGTATTTGTAATTTTTAAATGAGATATAGATGTAAAGCAATGAAATTTGAGAATTTACCATGTAGTACATATTGATACCAATTGAACTTATAGTCCTTTGCTTGTAATTCTTTCATAATTGATCTCCTTTCAGCTTTAAGCATCTAAGCATCCAGCATTCTTTTAATTTCTTGAAGATGGTTGCATCTGCTCTTCAGTAAAGACAAAAATGAAACCGTGCTCCAGCCTTGTTAAGTGAATTTTCCTTACCATGTATCCAGTTGCCATACTGATGCATGAGCCATTACTTTTCCTCTTCAGGAGGGGTCTCCTTTTTGAATAGGATCTTTATTAATTTCATTGGTACCCATATATTTTTTTCTTCTGTGGAAACAAAAGCAAAACCCCTTCCTCACCGAAGCAAATATCCTGGCTTCCATTCTGAGGTCAGCACATCCTTGAATTAGATAGGCTGGTTTATCTGAGAAGTTTTTTTTTTTTTTTTTTTTTCTCTATTACCCAATGTCTCTCTGCAGCTGTTGTTCCTTTCTCATCATCATTAAGAAATTCAAGGTCAGTAAAGCATTATGCAGTCTCTCCTTGGGTTTTTCATTTCTTCTTCCTGTTTATGAGGCATCTCTTTTAAGATGTGATGAGATCTCTCCACAGCTGCTTCTCCTGTAAGACTGTGTGGTACCCCTGTAAAGTGCTTTATATTATAATATCCAAAAACGGCTTCATTTTCTGAAAAACATATGCTGGAGCATTGTCAGTCTTAATTTGAACAGGAATTACCATTGTGGCCATGATTTCCAAAAAGTGTGTAAGTACAGCGTCAGCCTTTTTAGAACTCAGGGCAGTTGCCCATTGCATTCCTGAGTATGTGTTGATGGTATGATGTACATATTTCATCTTTCCAAATTCTACAAAGTGAAACACATCCATCTGACAGATCTCACTTCTCTGCATACCCTTAGGATTTATTTCAGCAGGTAAAGATAGTTGGTTATAGAAGGAGCAAGTAGGACAATTCTGTAGAATTTCCTTGGCCTAATGCCAAGTGATGGGAAAGCTCTTTTTTAATCCTTTACTATTAATATTACGTCCCTTATGAAATTCTGAAGCCTCCAGCATGTTTCTAATTAATAACCGGTCAATTTCATTATTACCTTGTGCTAGAGGCCAGAGCAGATCCACGTGGGATCTGATGTGAGATATATATATATATATATATATATATATATATGTATATATATATATACATACATATATATATGATATCCTGTAGTTATATAAATATATATATGATATATATGTTGTATATATATGATATCCTGTAGTTATATAAACAATGAGGTTTATATATTCTGTATCATCAGGAATCAAGTCAGCAGTTTCAATATGTAAAACAACTTTTTCTGCATACTGAGAGTTAGTTTTTATGCTAAGAGTTTCTGTAAAGTCTATTAATTTCATAATAATAGTGTATAGTTCTGACTTTTGAGCAGAATTATAAAAGCTTTGAGTGACTTCACTTAATTTTCCTGATTTGTTTACATTAGTATAAAATGTAGGAGCTCCAGAAATAAGTTTATCCTATACCACACAAGTCAGGATCCAGTTACTTTCCTTTATAAATTGAATTCTTTTGCTTTAAGGATAGTTGTTATTAATCTCTCCCAAAAAAATTACTACAGGCTTTTTTTTTTTTGCCAAGGCTCACTGTATGTCTGCCCATAGTCAATCAATTTCTTCATTAGTTAAAGGTACAACAATTTCTGCTGAGTCCTTTCCTATCAACTGACAAAGTCTTAATTTTCCTACTGGCAAAGTCTTAATTTTCCTTTAAAAATCAAATAAAAAACCCTTTCTACATATATTTTCAACTTTTTCTCAGTCTATTTGGCAGAAATATCCATTATAATATAATATTTTCTCTTCACATATAACTCCTGCAGGTGAATGCTTAGAGGGTATTACCAGAATGCAATCGAGGACTGCATCCACATGATTCACATGTGCTTCTTGTAATTTCTTTTCTACTAAAGCTAATTCTCTCTCAGCTTCATCGGATAATTCTCTGGAACTATTTAAGTCCTTATGACTATCTAATGTTTTGAATAAAATAACTAGTTTATGATTTTTTATACCAATAATGGGCCATATATAAGAAATATCTCCCTGCAGTTTTTGGAAATTGTTAAGAGTGATCAATTTATCTCTCTTGAGTTGCACCTATTGGGATCTAATTTTCTGTAGGGCTATCTTATATCCTAAATAATTAATCGACTCTCTTCTTTGTACTTTTTAGGGGGCAATTTGTAGTCCCCAATCAGGCAAACTTTTCATTTCTCCAAACATTCTTTCTAATGTATCTATGTTTGGATCTTCTGACAAGATATCATCCACATAACAGTAAAATCATAGACTGTGGGAATTGTTTGCATATCACTTCTAATGGCTGTGGCATAAAATATTGGCATAAGGTGGGACTATTCAACATTCCTGTGGGAAGACCTTCTATTGATATCTCTTTATCGGATGTGAATTATTAAATGTGGACACTATAAAGGCAAATTTTTCTCTGTTCTGTTCTTGTAGAACTATGGTTAAAAAATAAAAAGTCCTTCAAGTCAATAACTATAATAGGGCATCTCTTAGGTAACAGGAAAAGGAAGGGAATACCAGATTGTAAAGAGCCCATTGATAGAATCACCTTACTTACTACTCTTAGATCTGTCACCATTATCCACTTTCTAGATTTCTTTTTGACAACAAATACAGGAGAATTCCATGGGCTGGTTAATTCTTCAATATGCTGAGCACGTAACTGCTCCTGTACCAGCTGTTTTAAAGCCTGAAGTTTCTTCTTCATTAAGGGCCATTGCTGAACCCAAATAGGCTTTTCTGTCAACCATTTCAAAGCATTGTGAATGTCATTATGGGTTCCACAGCTATTGAGCTATGTTTTTGCACAACCTGAATGGCTGGTGATTTTTTTATTATGCATTAAATATTATTTTCAGAAACATAATTGAGTCTCTGGTTTATCCAAGCTTGTAGGGACTTTAATCTGGGTATCCTATTATTAAAGAAGATTATAACCCCTTAAATTCATTGCTATATTAGCCATATATGGTTTCAAACTTTCTCTCTGTCCTTCTGGTACTATGTATTCAAGCCGTATTACTCTGTTTCACCTGAGATACTGTTCCAATACCTAGGAATTTAACCTTTACCTTCTTTAGAGGCCATCTTGGATACCTTGATTGTGAGGTTATGATCAAAACATCTCTTCCCACCCCCATCAACTAAGCCTTGGATATAAGTATTATCTGTTCATATTTTCAATTTTGGTCTTTGTTCATTTATGGAAGTCTTCCTGAGTATTCATTTTGTGGTTTTTCTTGGAAATTTTGATTCCTTCCTTAAAGTTGTTCTATTATCCAATGCTGTATGGCTCTCTATGTTAGACATTGGACTTTATACTTATCCTGAGGAGGCTGTTCCTCCATCATGACTAGATATTATTGAACCTTCTTTGACTTAAAGATCTGATTTTTTGGGGGGCTTCCAAGAGAAAGCCCCTAGAGGTATTTCCCAATGGCAAAGGATTTCCTTGTTTGTCTCTTGTAGATATAAACGCATTAGTCCAATGTCAGCCTTTGCCACATCTTTGGCATAATCCAGAAGGTAGGGACCTTCTGTTTGAATCATTTTTAAAAGGGGCATTATTCCCAGAAATGCCTTCCATACGATTACTTTTTATATGGCCTGGTTTACCACAATTAAAGCAATTGATTCCTTGATTCCTTACCCTAACATTGGTAATGGCTTGCGCTACCCAGTTCTCTTCATCACAATGGAGAGATTCAGCATTGATTGCATTCTGAATCCATTCATTTATGGCTTATGGCTGTAGATCTGATCTTTAATGGCATAAGCATTTTCTTCCATTACAAATTAGCATTATCAAAAGCCAAAGAAAGTATTAATTGCTTCTTAACTTCTAGATATGATATTGTTCTATGCACAGCTTTGGTCATTCTTTGCAGAAAATCAGTGTAAGGTTCTTTTAAGTCTTGCCTGACTTTGGTATACTGCTCAATTTTCAGTCCTGTGTCTAAAATCTTACTCCAAGCATTCAATGCAGCAGTATGGCATAGCAGCAATGTATATTCATTATAAGTAGTTTGAATCTTCACATAAGCAAATGAGCCTTTACCAAGGATTTGTTATTGAGAAATACCAAAGTCCTTGATTTTTCTCTGAAGCTCTTCCCTAAATCAATTTCTCCAGTGTTAATGTTGGCTGTAGTCCAATATGGTAGCTATTATCTGCATCCAACCACAAAAGGTTATTCTATTATTTGTTGACCAAGAATTTAAAATTTGTTTTTATGTAAGTGGAGTGGATTCCATGGAGCAATATGGCTTTCTTGATTTCCATATATCATTCATATGGATTGGCTCATAATTGTACTCCATAAATTCTGGAATTTTGCCGTATGTATTCGTTTTTCTGAATTGTTCCTGGAAATAATACTGTGGGAGAAGGTATCCCTTTCATGTTCACTACTTTAGGCAGAACATCCTCATTACCATAACATTTCATTGAAGGTCATCGTCCTTAATTGCTCTCATTTGACAGTGACTTAATATCCTTCTTCATTCTTGCAACATGGTTCTCCTATTCCTGAAGCTTAGAAACTATTATTTTTTGTAGGGTCTGAGTTTCTTGAATAAACAGTCTTTATAATGACATCATAGAATAGCAATTTCCCTATTCTCATCATTAACATATGATTCCAGGGAATTAATCGTTTTCTTTTTCTCATCATTAATATAAAGTCTACATTTCTCTTATACAGTCTCAATATTTATGCCTAAAGAGGAAGTCCTATCTGAAAGTTTGTTGCAACCAATTTCCAGAAAATTAACCTTGCCTGCAAATTTATCAGGTGCCATTTCCATATTACAAACTTTAGATAGCAACTGCTCATTCATAGACTTCAAATCTTCCACCATGCTAATTGTAGTCTTATAATTATAATGGGTATCAGGCCATTATTTTGAAATATAAAATATAAAATCAAGCCAAAAGTAACAGGACTAAGGGAATGAAACCCTCAAAAATATAATTATGCAAGAAATTCTTGATCATAATAGTAAAAACATTCCTTCAGTTCTTGGGAAGTTCTATTGTCTGCTGCTGAGATATACAATCACCTCAGACTCCATGTAATGGCCAAGTTTGGCCAGCAGATGTCACAGTTGTGTCCATTGTGATGGATGCAGAGATTCACTGTCTGGCTTTCTGTGAGGACAACCTTACAGGAGGCAATTTCTCACAAAATCAGAACAGCATACTCTGAGCACACATTAAAAGGCAGTGATATCAACCATTTGTCCTTGTTGACAGACAAATGGAAAAAGGTGTCCAGGCACAAAATCAGAACAATGTACTACTATAAACCTGCCTTAAAATGTGCTGATATCCATCATTTAACAGAAGGATATAAGGGGTGTGTTGGTGGAAATCTCCAGGCATGCAGAGAGGTTAAGATGGTAGTGGTGCAGGAGTTTTGGATTGGTGGACAAGTGACCACAGGGAGCCGTGTTCACCAGCAGGTTAGTCATCTAGGGGAGCAGAGAGCAGAAAACTCAGAGTCAAAAATACAGAAGCTTCAGGGTGCCTTTTTAAAGGGCTCACCTCAAATTTTAGCTGAAAGTGCAGGGCACAACCACTGTAGCTGGGGCCCCAACCTAGTCTCTCCTGGCCCAGAGGCTAGCTTGGGTAACAAACACATGTGGACACTAGATGTCTCAAAAATATTCACTTGTGATATATCATATAAAGGATTAATATTTACTGAGAGATATATGAACACTCACGATACAAATTGAACTTTAAGATGATTCTTGGAGAGGTTAACTGTCCCATGGCATGCTCTGATTCACTCCCTGGAATTCAGGAATGAAACAGGATCAGAACTTGGTGTTCCCTGCCTCCCAGTTGATTCTGGCTACACCCTATGGGGGTCCTGATTATCAAGAGCTACTAAGGTTTCCCTAAATAATGCCTGAATCCCACTACATCAGCTGGCTAGTTCAGTAGGTAGAGCATAAGACTCTTAATCTCAGGGCCATGGGTTCAAGCCCCAGGTGTTGGGTGCTATCTGTAATTGAAAGTTTCTGGCCCAGACTAGCCCCATAGTTTGGACCTACTACTGCTTAGCATCCCCTCCCATGACTCAGATGCTTGTATTAATTACATTCTGCTTGGCATAAGGCTCAGACATATTTCTAGTTAGCTCTTGCATCTCAACTCAATCCATTTGTATTAATCTGTCTTGCCACGTGTCCCATGGCTTACCTGTGTTACTTTTACATGTTGATTCTTGGGCAGCTGGATGGTGTCTCTCTGACTTTGTGCTCCTTCCCGTACCTATGCTCCAGTTTCCCTGCCTTCTTCTAAGATGCCGGTCATAGATCAAGACAGTTCCTTTATTAAGTAATGATATTCACAGCATACAGAAAGACACCCCTCATCAGAATTCCCATGCTAATCTTCTATTAGCTATTCCTCATGCTATTCAAAATATCACATCATTCAGGCTTCTGGGTAGCTTACTTCTGGAATTTTCCATTTAATATTTTTGGATGATAGGTTGCCCTGGATTATCATAGGTAACTGAAACTACAGAAAGTGTAAATGCAGATAATGGAGGGGGACCACAAACATTATATTCGTATGTGTATGTCTATATATGTATTTGTGTTATATATGGAACAGTTAAGTATTTTTCAGCCATATTTTAGAATGATTTGCTCATTTTAGTTGCTATTATTTTTTTCAACATTTAGAATCTATATATTCCTCAAATGAAAATTAGTTAGTCAGATTTTCTTAGAATTATTTTATTAAGGTTTTAGAACAATTTATTTTTCAAATTATTTTAAATGTGTATAGTTTAAAGCTTTACTTCATGGGTTTGTAACTCCTTTGACATATATCTCATTGATTTTTCTTCTACAAGTAACAGCTTGTAAGAGTTTTAGTTATTATGGTTTGACTATAAAATATCTGTCATGAGCTCATGTGTTTGAACATTAGTCCCTCAACTGCTGGCGCTGTTTTGGGAATTATAGAACATTCAGATGCAGGGCCTACCTGGATAACAGAGGCTATTTGTCATAACTTTAGAATGTTATACTGCTCTGCTTTACCTAGCAACACCACAAGCTCCTTTTATCATGGACTTTCCTGCTGTGACAGACTGATATCCCCTGAACTATGAGGTGAGTAAAAATACATTCTTCCTTAATGTAGGTGGCTTCTGCCAAATAAGTTTGTAAAGAACTGAAGATATTGTATTACTAGTAAGGTTCCATGAGATGCTAATACCATTGGTCTGTAGACAAGAGCTTGAACAAACAGGGCTTAAACATGTTTATTTCACTAGTTTTTCAGCTGAGCTTTCGTTGGCATCTGAAGGGCTGGCAATTGGAATCTGAGGTATCTTCTAAGCACTTGTATGTGTAGGTCTTTAGTTTCCATTAATGGCATGTCTTACTTTTGATACTCGATCTAAAGTGGAAAAAAATAAATATAGAATTGTTCTGATGCCTGATGAGTTACTGCCCATATTCTGTCTTTTCTAGTTAAGAAATGAACAGGAGAATCTGTGGAAATGCAGGAAGGACCACTATTGCTGCTATGGATATCGAGGTGGCCAGGCCTTTGACCCGACCCTCTTCTCTCACGGAGACAGAATGAGCACTTTATCAGTATATATATAAAAAAATAATGTTAAAACTCTTAAAACACTTAATTGTTATGTAACATTAAGTACTCACATTAGACCACCGCATCTATATTGTTGGATAAATTTGATTTGTTTTGGAATGGTTGCTCTGGGGATCAATTTATTTTTACATTGAAAGGATAAGGTTTGTACTTTGGTATTTATTTTTTAGTCATCCAGGAAGCAAAACACAATCAAATAAATATACTTTCTAGCAAATGTATGTGAACTAAACATTGTGTTTTAGTCTCTAAAAGTGTAGATCTCTCAGTTTAGATTCTCTGCCTATAAAGCCAAAATTATATTATATGACGTTTACTGGGGAATCAGTTTTTATTCAACTGAAATTGAAATGGCAGGACACATCAAAGAAACAATTTCATCTAAAGTGGGCTGGGCAAACAATGAGTTTATTATCATATTATCATATACACAATTACTTTCAGGAGCATGGGTGACTAGAGACTTAGTCAGTTACATCACCTAAGGGTGCACATCAGCCTGAATGATGACTAATCAAAGCTGTATCACTCCAGCTCCTTGTACAGCTCAAAGACAACTAGCTATACAGCTGAAGCTATCCTCAACCCAAGGTACTGTAGAATGCCTACAGAGCTGTAAGGAATGTTTGAGGACTCATAGATGTTGTGAGTTTCCCAAATCTTCTCAGTTTCATGAGACTCATTAAATTCAGTAAGCTGATGACATATATGTGAACCTCATGAGCCTTCTCCCTCCCTCCAGGTGAAAATGCTTTAGTCTGGAGAAAATGTTCTCACAACATAAACATTCATCAGTTTTGGCATGCTATCATCTGTATACCATGACTACATATCTCCTAACTTGCTCTTTATACATGGGCCCCAGTGGATTCAGAATATTCTATTTAAAAAAAAAAGAGAACAAAAAATCCAGTTCAGAGTATAAAATTGCTGACAGTGGTAGAAATACAGACTTTTTGAGCTAAAATACTAACTGGTCCTTAAAAAGATAAAGCAAACTATTAAGTTTCTTTCCAACTCTAGAAACAAAATCCTCACAAAGGATCAAGTAGTTTTATCACTGATTCATAGTGGTTGTAGTCTCTCTTAGAGAGGATCATTTGAAGAAATGTCTTTCTTTACATTTTAAGATTTTTAGGAGGATGAGGAGTAACATTAAAAAATACTCAGCATCTATTAAGGAAAGTCACAGCATACTTTAAATCTATCGGTACTGACATTATCAATCTTATAGTGCAAAGTATTCTCAGTTCCATTATGACAAAGTGGCAGATTTTAAAAAATTAACAAAGCCTAAATATTGACCATAACAAAAGAACAAGGGTAGAGGAAGAAAATAATCTTAGGAGAATTCTTAAAGATTGATTTGAGGATTATCTTTAGGAGATTAAATTCTTAAGTTAGTATTTACCAGTAGAATTTTCATGAGAATGGAAAATGTTCTGTATATGCTCTCCATAAAATTCTGGTCATTACTCATAAATGGATTTTGAATAGTTGAAATGGGGCTAGTAAAACTGATAAGCTAAATTTAACGGTACTTATTTTTAATTAATTCATTTCAAATAGCCAACTAAGGCTAGTGGCTAGCATATTGGATGGTGATTTCCAGAGAAGACATCAAACACATACTGTGGTGACATTTTCAGTTTTCTTTTAAATATAATTGCTAGCTCACTTGTTACAGTGTTTGGTAAAATATAAATGCAAATGTTTCAGTTATGAAGAGTAATTAAAGGAATTTATCAGAGAATTAATATATACATTATATTATCTGAGAGCTACTTATAATATATACTGCTTGTTTAGTATCATTAAAATCTATACATGTGTAAATATATTTTTATGTATATATAAAATAAAAAGAAATATTAACTTACACTAAGCTATCTGATATTATATGTGTATATATTTATATATATGCTGACTTTAATATAATCAATGAATAGATAAATATATATGTACATGGATAAGGATATAGTCTGACTTTAATATAGCTAGTGCTTATATATTAATATTTTGGAGTCATAATAAATTATAATTGATAAATAATATATGTAGAAAAGTCAACTCTAGAATATGTGACTAATGAAAATTAATGAGTACTTTCAAAGTATGGCGATCTTATGCACATTTATCATTGTCTATCAATAAAGGTGAATTCAGAGTAATGAGTAATTATGGTAGAAAAAAATAGCAGAGGTGATGGTAGAGAGATATTAAAACAATGCCTGGGTCTTTTGGGAAATATGATAGTGATTGATAAAAGTGTGAGGTGATTATGGAAGAAGGAACACAATGTCTGAATTTTATCTTTTTAAATTAATATTGGCATTGACAAATCGATGTCTGCTCTCCCTAATGAGAATTTATTTTCCACAGTGTTTAAATAACGGAAATATATTGATTAACAATAGATATACTTTTAAAGTACATTTATAATACTCACAATAGATTTTCCACAAGAATTATGATAAACATTAGACTTACCATTAAATACAAGCTGTATTGGTTAATTTCTGTGTGATTTTGGACTAAGACCTAACATCCCATACTCAGTATCCTTAACTAAATTAGAGAAAATAGAACCACTCAGTTCAGAGATTTTCAAAGAGGATGAAATGGTATGATGAATGCCAGACACTTAGTATGATCTTTAATACATCAACTAAAACCTCATTCAAATGGCAGTTAATATTAAATATTGATGAAAACACTTACAAGGGACAAGAAACAGAACATTTAAAATCCCTTGTGGTGTGTTTTAAGAATGATAATGAAAATATAATGAGGAAAATTCATAAGCATTTAGGGAATATTGTCACAGTACGGATAACATGGAAGGTTGGAAAAGCCCAATGGAAAAGTGTAAAACTTCCAGATTGGAAATAAGATCATCAAAGATGTAAAATTACATAACACAGGGAATCTTAGGAGGAAAATTATTTAAATGGAGAAAAATCACTTAAATATGTTTTATGGAGCAGTAATTAAATAGAGTCGATGGGAAGTAGACATGAACAACCTACTTGGCTGTGGAATGCCCACAAGTCTTAAGGTTTTCTGAGAACAAAGCAAAGATAAAATAAGAAACTATTAGGATTGTGGAGGTTTTACACACAAAGCTGTAAACTCCATAAGGAGTTTATCTCTGTATTTTTTTTCTTACCTTATATCTCAGTGTGTAGAAAACACAACCCCAGGGTGTATGAGAACTGGTCACAAGATTCTGCAAGACAAACAAAACCAGACAGACAAAGTATTGTACTACAAGCATGGCCATGTGTAATGGCAAAAGTAGGAAGTCCCTACAAGCTGGGCCAGAAGAAGGCTGCATAGCAATGGGACAGGATCCTGGTTGAAATGTTCCTGCTTACTCCTAATCCATAATAAGATCAAAGATACCAGACACATCCCTGGGTACTGATGGCACCAGGATCCATTCATAACACTCCACATATACCGTGATTGCGCTTTTATCTATTCATTGTACCCAGGGAAACTATGTGGGGTAAGCAACAGGGTTGCTCATGGACAGGTGTAGTGATTGTGGCTCCAGATGGTTATGCTCAAATCAAACTGGACCCCCACACCCAGTTGTGAGAGAAATAATTTTAAGTGGAAAATCATAGATTTACTGAGATAGTTTGTACATATGTGATGGTCATTCTTCTCTTAATATTTTAAAGGATTTAATTTGGTACTTAATTTCATTCCTTTTCTTTTGTTGATTAAATATAACATTCAAAAGGTTTTTGTGTTTTGATCATTGTTCTTTGCACCTTATTATACTGTAATTTTACCTGCTTTAGTCTAACCCATATCTTCAACCTTTACTTCATTTTTAGTTTTCTGAAACCTGTCTCTCTGGACCAAAGCTATCTAGAAATTCAATTTTACATTCTTAGATATTTACTAGATGAGTGTGTCTGGGTCTCCCACTAACCCCCAAAACTTAATATTTCTGAAGTGAATCAATTTTAAGCTTTTAGTGGTAACTTCTTGATTTCTAAAACTGCATTGTAATTTCTGAATCAGACAAACAAGAACCTCTGCTATCTTTGATTCTTCCATCTCTCTTGCCTGTCATATCCAATCAGTCACCAAGTTACATTACTTTTTGGAGTACTACTGAACCAGTCAGTCAGAAACAATGCAAATGAGCACTCTTGGGAAAAGCTACAGAGTGAATTGACTTCTTCCAATCATGATTACCATATCCTTTGAAACCCTAGACATCCCCTTATAGTAGTCAGTCACCCAAGAGAATGTGTGACAGAAATAAACAGCAGCATTGTTAAGATGGTGTGGTGTAGTTTGGATAGACCTTTTTTGGCAAAGCCCATGTACTGAAGACTTGAGTTCCATATTGCTGAACTACTGGGATATTGTTGAATTTTTAGGAGATACGCCCTAACAGTGATTCTAAGCCTCCTAACAAAGTGACCCATTAATACTTCTAGTTGTAAAATTATTTTCATTGCTACTTTATAACTTTGCTATTTCTATGAATTGTATTGTAAATATCTGATTTGCAGGATATATATGTGATACGCAATCCTATGGAACTTCTCAAAGTGGCCGTGGCCCACAGGTTGAAAAATACTGCCCTAAAGAAAGGAAGCTATACTCATGGAGGGGAGAATTTTAGATTTAAAATATTAACTCCTATTCTGTCTCTGCCTACAGATCATGATGTGAACAGCTTTGTTCCCCTACTCACTCTCTGCCATGGTATTCTTCTTTGTTATTGGACAAGCCTCAGGACAGTAGACAAACAATGAATTAGAATACACTTTCTCTTCTTAGTTGATTATCTTAATATTTCAGTAGAATGATAGAAAATGGACCACACAGTGGAATTGAGGGAAGATGGAGAGAAAAATGGTCCATGGGCCCAGCCAGCATAGGCATTCACATTATCCTCACCCCCTTGAAAACAGCAATATTTGAGATTCTGCTCTCAGGGTGAGTTATCCACTCTACAGCTTTGTTAGCGTCACATGGATAACAGTATCTCTGTAATTGTCACTGAAGAGCTGAACAGACTAGGTGCTAATCACATTCAAGTGGGACAAGAGAAAACAATTTGCTTTCTCACACTCTGTTGTAATGTATTTAAGAAATAGTCTAGAAAGGAAGGATTTGAAGAACAAACTAAGTCTTGTTTGTGCCACAAAATAATGAGCAGTGTTGTATTTTGTCGCCTCCTTGCTTTCTTGTAAGTGCAGGATACATTTTTTAGGTGATTCCTTAAGATGCCCTTCTGGCATATCAAGGCTAAGTTATGATCATTTATTTTAGGTTTTGCATTCCCTTCTGTCTCTCAATAAATTGATAACAATATAGTAAGGCCAATTTACACAATGCATTTTATTTTTTTAAAGAAAGAATAGATTTTGCATCTTGCTTTACTGACAAGTTTGCAAATTGCCAATCTTTGCTCTTTTCTCTCCCTCCCAATTCTTCATGGTGGTAATTAAGGACTGTAAATTTCACTTTATCATTTGTGTTTGGAATACTCACATAAATCATAGTAATAGCACCGTTTATTTCAGTAATGCCAGCTTGCCTGCAAATCACTTGTAAATTGGTTCCATAGATGTACCTCCATCAAATTAATCAAAAAGCCACCTGCATATATTTCCTGAGCTTATTTCAAAAGCTTAGAAACAGTGAGGAAGAAGGACCAATGCTGACCTTTTCATTTTTATTTATTTGTAAATTCTGAATAGCTCACGCATATGTTTTCACATAGAACCCGGGGACATCAAGCTAAATGTTTTGCATAGTAGTTATTTTTTAACATACATCTTGAGACTTGTGTTTCAAATAGTATACCTGCCTTATGGTCTTACTGTGCTCCACATACAGTAATCATAATTTTTGACTAAGCATGACACTATATATATTTGAGAACTGTGGCAAGCAATGCTTTTGTGTTTTCAATAGATGTTTTTTTCTTTTCTAAATTGTTGTGAATCAGGTTGTAGTCACTTACATTTTCCTCTTGTATCCAGGAAAGTGATTTTGTTTTTAATATTTAAGGTATTAATTTGTGTATGTACACATGTGTGTCATGGTAGGTCTGTAGAGGGCAGAGGACAACTTTCCATCTATTGTGTAGATACTGGGATCACACAAATTATCAGGTTTGGTGGCAGTCACCATTGCCTACTGAGCCATTTTTCTGACCTGAGGTAAGTGACTTTGCTGTGACGATGATAATTCTTTTGAACTTTTATATTCTACCTGGAATAATAATGAAAAAGTTGCAAGTCCAGTTCATGACAGTTGGTCCAGGACCATTTTTTAAGTAAGAATTTAAGCCAGTTGGAGTGTGCTGTACTCCTTTGAAAATTTCCTCACAAAATTTCCTCATGTGTAACTTCTAATTAGCCTTTAAAAAATTACTTTAAAAAACAAAATAAAATATAAGATAAAACAAAAAGCATCATATTGAAGATGACAAAGAAAATCAACATAAGAAAGAGAGCCGAAGAGAAGGCACTAGAAACAGAATCGTGCTGGTTCACACTCTCAGGAATCACATTAAAAAAATGCTAAGCTGAAAACTGTAATTCATGCCAGTGAAGCAGGAAATCTTCTCTACCCTTTCATCAGTGGCTTCTCCTCGAGTCCTGAAGAATGTCTGACAGTTTTCTCTGCCAAGCAGGAACCTGAAGGACCATCTTGGCTTGTTCTGCCAAAGTTCAGAGGTCACCTTCCTATGGAACCTGCATGTCCAATTTAAACAGCATACTGTCAAGCAGTCAATATAAGAACAGGTTCATGTCTAGTTGCTAACCATTGCCACAAATAAACTCCATATGGAGTTTCTTTGATGCCCATTTTTCTCTTGAAGTAAATTGGTGCTGCCAGGAGCAAACCTGTTTCACTGTCCAGAAAAGTCTTAGTTCTTCAAACATTTTAAATGCCATATTCTGTAGGTCTTAGAAGTCTTTGAAGATTATCTATCTAATTGAATTATATCTTTGTATACCTAAAAATCTAACTAACATGCATTTCTTAATTATACATTACAATTTTAAATCAGTTCCATAAACATCATATCTTAAACAAGAGTAGAAAAATACATACAGCATAAGAGAATTGACCGTAAATTTGTATCAATAGACCAAAATCCATACCAGTGTAAAATATTTTGAGATTAACAGCTAATTTCCTGACCTAAGTAAATTAAATAATCAAATTTTAAAAAAATCATTCATATATCATATTCCCCTTTTTTTTCTTAAAAAGAGATTAACTATGACTATTAACCATTTATTATGAAAAAAACATTTATAAGCAATATTTTGGGAATTTGGGTGTAGTTTTCCATCCTGCTGATTTCGGGGCTTTGAAAATCTCATGAATTCTTGAGACTGGATTCATAGTCTGTAGCCCTGAAGCTGATACAGCCATTTCTTCTGATCAGAGATTTTTTTTTTTTTCAGGGGGTCTTGGTTGATGAAACCACATTTGCCTGGAAGCAATCCACAGGTTCTCATCTTCTGTGGAAACAAAAGCAGAACTCTTCCAAAGCAATACATTCTTAGACAGAAATTTCAAAATCAAAATACCTTTAAAATATATATTCTTGTTTAACTTAGCCTTTGTAATCCATTGTTTTTCTACAGTTAGCTGATTAATAGTTAAAAATTAAGACACAATAATAATCAAAATAATTTTTTTGTCTATTTTCCATCTTTACGTGGCTTGTTATATTTTTATTATTCTATTTTTCTTTTTAAAGACTTTATCTTATTTCTTTTCTCTCTGAATCCTCTGTACTTTTTAAACACATTGTAACAAGTTTACAGGGTTTTTTTTCATCTTAATCTCTTTTATTGTGAATCTTTAATCATCTTCCAACCAGAAGAGCTTTTCAATACTCACACTCTCTTAAAGAGCTACATAGTTTTTGCAGATAAAGCTGAATCAGTAAGTTTTCTTAAAGGCGTTGCGCCTCTGTTCACTGCCAGCAAACAGAGCAGACCTGAGAAATGCTGCTACTAAGAAACTGTTTGACTCTGTTTCCTTTTTATTCAAAGTAAACAGAAACCTTAAATCAATCACATGTTACCCAGTCTTCTGTGAGATTTCAGGAACCGGCCTGGTTGTAGCTTACACTGCCTGTTGCCAATCTGCTGGAACCACTTTGAATCTGGCCCCATGCACCGTGCTTTCTTTGTACAATGACCTGCTTCAGATACACAATTTGGAAGCTGCTTTTCTCAGCTTCTGTGCTAAAACCATTTTTAAACTTTATCAGGCTTTAAGTGGATATTTGACCCACATTGGGACACCATCTGTTACAATGAGGTTTCTTGGCCCCGAGTGGCCAGAGGTCCAGACCCACAGACCTGCCACCCCAGACCCCTTAACTGTCTGCCACTGCTCAGGCCCCCAAAATGACTCAGATGCTTATATTAAGTTCATGCTGTTTGACCTATGGCTCAGGCACATCCCTAGCTAGCTCTTTCATCTTAAATCAACCCATTCTCATTAATGTGTCTGCCACGTGGCTCGTGGCTCACCTGTGTTCCTTGCATGTTTCTTCTTGGGCAGCTGGCTCGGTCTGTCTCTGACTCCGCCCTTCCTTTCCTACCTATTCTGATTCCCCACCTACTTTTTATACGGTGCCTGTCATGGGCCAAAACAGCTCTTTTATTTAAAGATTGAGATTCACAGCATACAGAAAGGCATTCCCACATCAACTCCCCTCATTACTTATAGACTTTTTTAGAAGTGGTTTCCCACCCCTCTCCTCACTGTCTGTTCCTACGACGTCTCCCTCAGGAGACCTATGTGCTGCCCCTAGTCCCTTTATCTATATACGTGACCTCTCTGGGACTATGGATAGTAGCTTGGTTATCATGCATTTAATGGTTAATATCTACATATTAGTCTCAACTCAAGATAAGAAAGGGAATTTAAATTTCACAATGGTTTACTCTTAGTCTTGTCTGGAAACAAACATTGTTAAGAAAAGATAAATAGGATTTAAACTTTATATTTGGAATTTCAAATCTGAGCCAGTGTGAATGTTTAGGGTGCAGGGATAAATGTAATTAACATATATGATTAAATATAACTATATTTTTATATAGATCCTCATTTCTTTTTCTGGCATATGATCTTGCATTTGAGAAACATCACCTGAATGTGCATTTGAAATTTCACTGGGTTTTATTCATTGTAGTCTCTGAATTTGGCTTACAAAGTCAGAAATAAGTATAGTATTAATATTCACAAATAACCTGTCCTCAGTGCCTATCATGAAGACACTCCTATTTCCTGCTATAAGATCTAAGTGTAGTAGATGACGTGGAAGGAGTAGGTGACACCAGATTTGCTCACTGCTCTTCCTTTTACTACAGTTATTTACAGGAAACCTGAAATAAGTCACTTGAAAGGGTTTTGTTGCTGCTTTTTATCATTATTTCTTTGTTTACTATGTTTACTTTTGAGACAGTGTATTTATACACAGTTCTGGATGTCCTACTACTAACTCCGTAAACCAGGCTGGCCTCAAATTCACAGAGATCTGGCCACCTCTGCCTCTCAACTGCTGGGATTAAAAACATGAACCAATATGCCTGATTCATGTTATTATTTTTTGCAATTAGAAAAAAGAGAGACAAGTTCAATAGATTGCCTTGAATATTGCTGTTATTTAATAAAATGGGTCAAAATATTTTATTTTGGGGTAGCAAAATCAGGGAGTTCTAGAGTGAGTTTGACACATGTTGAAATACTATTTATTAATTATTCCATTAACTATTATATAATTTATTCATGAAGATATATTTAATAGTTCTTTTAAATATGTTTTAAATTGAAATAAAATTACATACCTTTCCCTACCATTTTTTTTACTTCAGCCCCTAGCAGATAAACCTCCCTACAAACCTGCTCATGTCTTCCTCACTACCAGTTTGATAACATATTTTTCCTTATTATTTTTGCATACATGTATATATATTATATAAGTGTGTGTGTGTGTGTGTGTGTGTGCAACTATAAAATACAACTAAGTCTGCTTTGTTGTTTGTGTGTATATGGTTTCAATGCCAACGACTCTTCATTGGACAGGTTCATCCTTGAGAGAGGCTACTTCTCCTTTTCTTAGCAGTCATTAGTTTCCTAGTAGATCTAGGGTGGAATTCCTTGAAATTTGCCCTTCAGTGCCCAACCACTTGAAAGGAGGTTTCTCATGCCTCGTACTGGGTTTTGTGTTAGTCTGTGGTTCCTGTAAAGAGCATTGTCAGCCCAAATGATGTGTGCATGTGTGCGTGAGTGCTTGTGTGTGTGTGCGTATGTGTGTGTGTGTAACTTTACGTAAATATAAAATAATATAATATCATTCTTTGAGTACTGTCTCTTGTCCCTCCCTCTCTTTCTGTATTAGTCTCCTTCTATCCTCCCAGCACCCCCTCAATGTTTTTATTTCCCACTTCACATCATCTATATCCTGCTTTTCTTCTCTCTCCCCAAGTGATGCTCCACTTCTACATTCCTGACTTCTGTGCTTACTCCATGTTCTTGTGGGCTTTTGGTCTGGATGGCACTGAGTCTGTAAATTGCTACATTTCACAATATTAATTCTACTGATTCATGAATATGAGGTGTCTTTTCACTTTTTTACATTTTTCTAACTTACTTTCTTTAGAGATCTGGGTTTTCATTGTAGATGTCTTTCATCTCCTTAGGTTTATTCCAAAGTATTTTATTGTCTTTGATGAGAATGTAAATAGGAGTGTGTCTCTTTCTCATGTTTGTTATTGGTAGTGTGTTTGTTATTGGTAGTATGTTTTTGCTTGATAAATAGAAAGGCTACTGATTTTTAAAATTGATTTGTAACCCTGTCACTTGGCTGAAATTGTTGGTTGTTTCTATTTTTCTGGAGGGATTTTCAGGATCTTTTATGTTTCACCATATCATCTGCAAAGAGTGATAATTTGACTTCTTTCTCCATTCTATCACCTTAATTTCTTCTCTTACTTTTGTACTCTGGCTAGTGCTTACAGCACAATAGTGAAACAGAGTGGGGATGGTCTGTAGCCCTATCTTTTTTTATGACTTTTTGCTTTGAGTTTTTCTCCATTTAGTATAATGTTGGCTGTGGGTTTGTCATATGTAGTTTTTATTAAGTTGAGGAATTTTCCCTTCAGCACTACTTTCTCTAGAACATTTATCATTAAAGCATGTTGGATTTAGTCAAAATTTCTTCTGCATCTATTGAGATGATGACGTGATTTTTGTCTTTAAGCTTATATGATTTGCTATATTTATGTATATATCCTGCATTTCCAGGATAAAGCCAACTTGATCATGGTGGGTGATCTTGATATGTTTTTGTATTCAGTTTGCTGGTATTTATTTTATAGAAAAATTTGCATCTATGTTTATCAGGAATATCAATTTGTAGTTTAGCTTTTTGTTTTGTTTTGTCTTTACTTGGTTTGGGTATTAGAGTACTAGCTTTATAGAACAAGTTTAGATCATGGAAATTTGTTTTTCTCCTTCAAGGTTGGGAGATGATTTTCTGGGTACAGGAGTCTAGGTTGGGAGTCATGGTCTTCTAGAGTTTCCACTGAGAACTTGGGTGTTACTCTGATGGGTTTTCCTTTACATGTGACTTGTTCTGTTTTCTTTCAGCTTTCTATGTTTTTCTCTGTTCTGTATACTTAGTGATTTGACTATGAAAATCCATAGGGTGTTTGTTGTTTGGTTTTGTTTAATTGGGGCGTCTGTGCTTCTTGTTTCTGTTGTGCTGGGTCTTTTCCTTGTTTAGGAAAGTTTTCTTCTGTGATTTTGTTAAAGATTTGGTCTCCACTGTTGATCTGGGATTATTCTCCATGTTTTATGTCCATAATGCAAAGATTCGGTTCTTCCTTTTTGATATTTCTTTTTCTTATTTTGTCTAGATTATCTTCTTTTTGTTTTAAATCTGATATCCTATCATCTACTTGAGTCATTCCATATGTAAGACTGTCATTTGTTTGATAATTGGACTTTTGGGTTTTTTAATTCCATCTTCATTTCAGCTTGAGTTCTCATCAACATTTATATCTGTTTTCAGCTTTCACATCCTGAATTATCTTTATTATTTTGAATGTTTATTTTTTTCTTGGACATAACGCAAGTGCCTATTTTTATCCTCTTGGTATTCAATAAATGTTTATTTATATCTTCTTTAATAAAAAATAAAAGCTTATGATTTTTTTTAAATTCTGTTTTCTGGGGTTTAGAATACACTTCTATAAAACTAGTTGTTTTCATGTGAGACATGATGTTTTGACATGTTATTTTTTTTTCGCAATTTAACCTGGGCATGTGGACTTCTTTCTTTGGTTGCATCTGACATGATAATCTGGCTTTACTTAGATTGGGCCAGTGCAAGAGATGTATAACCTCAGATAGGCCAGGTAAAACAACTGGGTGGGTATTATAGAATTATTTATTTGTAATTGATTGTATAAAGGATTAATATCTAATTGAGTGGTTATATAAACACTCACTGATATAAATTAAACTTTAAGGCAAGTTTTGGAGAGTGAACCTGTCCCATGCTGCATTTGGTGCTAGACCTCTCCCTAAGAGCAGGAACAAATAAGAAAGAACGTCAGAACATCAGTGCACAATGGGGTTCTCAATGGAGGCTGGTCATGCCCCATTCAGGGTCCTGAGACCCAAATCTATGCCTCTAGGTCTCCCTCAATAACACCTGAATCCCACTGCTGGGCTGTTTAATTGGACCAGGGAAAGATGGCTCTGAAAAATTGGGTCTTTAGAGAGACCAGGAAAGAGGATTCAACAAATGAAGAAGGTTCATGACCACAGGTCTCACACTATGCTCCTGTGTTTAAAGATGGCAGCAGGTTGGAGGTGGGACAAAAACAGAAAATTGACTTACTAAGGATAGTGGCTCACACATGAGGAGGACTCAGAGACTGTGGGTTTGGAATTAAGCTTATATCAGTAATTCTTGGAGAGAAAAAGATCAGGAAAGCAATGGATTAAAATGGAGACTATAAAGTAGAGGACGTGGAGACAGACAGTTTTTAATTAATTCTTATAAATGTGAATGAAGCTAGTATAAAAACATCTGAAAAGATGCTCAGACAGTAAATATTGATTTGTATTTAGAAATACATATTTAAAAATTAAACATTTCTAAATATACAAATAAAATTATGTTTTCATTGTTATTATAGTCCATTTTACTGTGATTATGTAGGGGAAAATAAAGTTATTTCAGCCACGAGAATATTTTTCAGTGTTTTTGGCTCTGTAAGACTTCGAAACATTTTAGTGTAACTTCTTAAATAAAGATTAAAGCTTATTTTTGCAATTAAAATTTAATGTTGAAAACCAGAACATTTTATTTATCAGTAAGTCTGTGATTAACTGATAGCTAAGTTCTCAGAAATGCTGCAATAAATGATCTTTCTGCTCTCCTCACCTCTGCTCTTCTCTAAAATAAATCATTTCCAAACTGTCAACAAGGATGAGAAATCTCTCGCTAAAGACCTTTTTTTTTTTTTCCTCCTCTAAGGCCTTGAAAAAAGGAGCTTAGAGTGAAAAGTGTCATAACTACAATAGTAAGTGCATTCTAGCAAGAATAAATACAATTGCAAAGCCTGACAGTGAAGAATACGGAGAGAAATTCAAGTGACTAAGCCTCGAATAAAGGATTATCCTTGTTTGTGAGAAATCTATTCCAGGAAGAAATCAATGCAGCAGCCTCTACATGTAGAAGCAGCCGTGCAGACTTGGGTGCTACAGGGAGACTGCAGCTGAGACCCACGGTCCCACAGGGCAGTGGTCTGCCAACAGGTCTTTGATCACTTCCTTGGTTTCTTTCTGTACAGATATTGGGCACTGAGTACACTCTCGAGAGAGCAGCTGTCCTAAATCAATGGCACTCATACAATCATTAAAAGAAATTCGGTACTATATTTTTATAGCTCTATTAACTTTTATAATTTGAATTTCTACTTGGTGAAAGGACGAAATAAAAAAAAACTGAGGACTCTGAATAAATTGTTAAGTGGTACTAATTCCATAAAAATATCATGACTGGTAGGGGAAGTAACAGAAATAAAGTGAAATTTAACGATCTTGACCATTTTAAAATCAGAGCTAAGAGATTTTTCTGAAGCCTTAAAATGGTTTGCTGTCACCAACTGTGGTATCTGTAGAACATTCAAACTCGGATCAAAGTGTCAATATGTAAAAAAGGTATGTGCACTTAGCAAGCAAATTGCTACTGTTAGGTTACATGTTGCTAGATAAAAAAAAGTGCTCATTAATAAAATCAAAGTTCTTGAAACAAAGTTAATGAAATGCATTCATTAATTCATTCATTTGTCCAATATTTATTAAGTACTTCTGATGTACCAGACTCTGTAAGTAGCAGAGAATAGAAACTTAAACACAATGTTCTTTGCTCTTTTGAAACTGCTCCTCTAATTAAATATATTCTTTTCAACATGTTTTATTAATATAGTTAATATTTAATCATTTTTCTTAAATATAATATTTATTCTAATTTAAAAGTTACGTGTATGTATATGCTGCCTATATGTGGGTATGTGCATATGAGTGCAATTGTCCCCAGTGTCCAGAAGAGGGCACCATATCTCCTGGAGTTGGAGTTAACAGACAATTGTGGCCCACCCAACATGGGTACTTGGAACCTAACTTGGATCTTCTACAAGAATAGCAAGCACTATTAATCACTCAGCCATTTATTTATTCAGGTCTCTTTCACTTTTTTGAACATGATCTCTTTATATATGCTTTAGATATCTCTATCTCTATTTTGTAGTACAAAAGAGAAACAATGAAGTCATGCTTCTACTTTGGGAGATGAAAAAAAAAAAAACCCCAGAAAATTCTGTTTTGCTCAGAAAGATTATGTATTTTCCTTCTGTGTTAAGGGCTGCATTTCTAATAGAGTAGTTATTTGACTTGTTAATTGTCCTAGTTAGGATTACTATGATGAGACTCCATGACTCAAAGAAAGTTGAGGAGGGAAGGGTTTATTTGGCTTTTATCATTATGGTCATCATTGAAGGCTATCAGGGCAGGAACTCAAACAGGGCTAGAACCTGGAGGCAGGAACTAATGCAAAGGGCATAAAAGGGCAGTCTACCGTCTTGCTCCACATAGCTTTCTCAGTCTGCTTTCTTATAGAACTCAGAGATGGTACCACCTACCATGCGTTGGGCCTTCCACCATCAATGAGTAATTAAGAAAATGCCCTACAGCCATATCTTATGGTGGTATTTTCTCAGTTGAGGCTCCCTCTTTTCACATAATTCAAGCTTTGTCAAGTTGAAATAAAACTAGCCGGCACATTAATTTGAGGAAATATTCATCCTACCTTCAAAATTGGTCACAATATTAATAAAGTAATACATTTAATATTTTAAACTTAGGTATACTGTTACAAAAGGGTTTTCTGGTCCTGGGTGGCTGGAGGTCCAGACCCTCAGACCTGCAGTGACAGACCACTTAGCTGCCCGCCGCTGCTTAGCACCCCCCCCCCCCAAATGATTCAGATGCTTATATTAACTTCAGGCTGTTTGGCCTATGGCTCAGGCACATTGCTAGCTATCTCTTTCATCTTAACTCAACCGGTTTCCATTAATCTATCCTGCCACGTGGCTCTTGGCTCACCTGTGTTCCTTACATGTTGCTCCTTTGGGCAGCTGGTTTGGTCTGTCTGACTCTGCCCTGTTCCTCCTACCTATTCTGATTCCCCATCTACTTTTTCTATGGTGTCTGTCATGGGCCAAAACAGCTCCTTTATTTAAAGATTGATATTCACAGCATACAGAAAGACATTCCACATCAGTATACACTTTTATAGGAAGATTTGACACACATTGAATCAAAAGAATTTCTTCTTTGTCAGTGCCAGGAAAAGGAAACTCTCATTTATTGTTGTTCCAGTTGTAAATGGATCCACCAATTTTTGGTATCAGTGTGGAGAATCCTGAGCTTAAAAAAAAAGAAACTACTATGGGACCCAGCTACTCCTCCACAGCATAATCCCAAATGACTTAGCATTCCACGCCACAGCATTTCATTTCATTGCTGTCCTAGTCATGATATACACACTATGGAATACTCACCTGTAAAGAAAAATAGAATGATGAAATTTGTAGGTAAATGGATGGAAATAGAAATGGTCATATTGAGGGAGATACCCCAGATGCAGAAAGACAAATGTCACATGTTCTTGTTTAGCATATAATACAGAGAAAATTAAAAAGCTCCAGTGGGTCTGGGGTTGGCAATAAAGAGGGAAATAGTAATGTACAAGAGATCTGATTGTAAAAAACAAGGAGGCTATAATTAGATAGGGAGACAGATAAATACAGAATGGAGAGACAATAGTAATATAATGGTAACTATGTCTAAAAAAGTCATAAGGAATCATGTTATTAACTATCCACATAAAAATATTTATGTTTAAGTTACTGTTATATTGCTGTGAAGAGATACCATGACCAGAGCAACTCTTATAAAATAAAGCATTTAATTGGAGACTTGCTTACAGTTTCAGAGGATTAATTCATTATTATTATGACAGGGAGCACGGCAGTAGGCTAAAGAAGTAGTTGAGAACTACATCTTGATCTGCAGGCAGCCTGGGCTTGGCATGAGCTTTGAAAACCTTGAAGCCCATCCCTATGTTTCAACCTCCTCCAACCAGGCCTCTAATCTAAAAAGGGCATATCTTCTATCCTTTTAATCCTTTCAAACAGTGCCACTCCCTGGTGACTAAGCATTCAAACATGAGCCTATGAGGCCATTATCATTCAAACCACCACAACTTATAATACACATGTCTGTGTAGACATATACATATACAATTTAAATGAAACTTCCCATCTTCCCTGACAATACTCCCTCCTAGAGCCATAGACTATCCAACAAAACCCCACCACAGGTTGGATGACTTGTTGGTTAGGGTGCCCAAGAAGATTCCAAAATTTTATAGGTTATTGCTATTGCTCTTGGTTGCCCTTCAGAAGGGGAGGTAAGACCTTGTTGCTAAATGCATCATAGACTTGGAAATAGAACTTGGAGGATTTGACTGATCTGACTGCCACCTCCCTGAGGACTGTCTTTCATGGTATCAGAAGGTTCTATGCAACCTTCCAAAGGAGGGAAACAACCAATAATCCTATACACCTATGACAACTATAAACCACAATAACCAGCATGTCATAATAACCAGAAGGGCATACTAATGGTACCCATTAGTATGGCAGGAACAAACTTCTCTAATTGTACTAAAGGCCTGTGAACAAGATGGAAATCATATCTGTAATTGGAAACCTAGACAGCTACTCAGGATTAGTAAAGTCAAGATTTGAAGGAAAATCTACAACTACCATTTTACTAAGTCTGCATACATCCTAATTACATTCTATTTACTCTTATACCCACAGATAGGTGTAGTTCTCATCCCTCACCAAGGAGACTTCTTTATGTAACAGTCAGAGACCACTATAGAAGCCCACAAATGATCAAAATGATCAAAATGCAGAGTTATGGAGCTGCAGATCCAACTTCACCTACAACACAACTCCTGCACCTACGGACGGTCCCAGGATTATTATGGAAGAAGGGGAGAAAAGACTGTAGAGTCAGAGAATCAGCGAGTTTGCTCTGAGATTAGGTTTCCTAGAAATGCCAGAAGCTATACCCATGAGGTCTCATAAATATGGCTGCCTAAACATTTCCTGTAAAAAGAAGATAGCAACAGACATGCTAACAAGGAAGGGAGGAAGTAATGAGGCCTCATCCCTAGACAAAGAACACAGGGAAATGGGAAGAGTACACCAGTTGGTTATCCATTAGCAAGTGGTCATCCTTGAAAACATATACAAGTAACATTGTAGGGACTGAGCAGGTTGTACTTATGTATTTAGGAATGTATACACACACACACACACACACACACACACACACACACACCACCAACAACAACAACAATTAAAGAAGAGGTCATGAATTTAGAGGCTAATAAGGAGAGGTGTATATGAGGGTTTGGAATAAAGAGAAGGGGAAAATGATGTAATTTTATTATCACCTCAAAAATATTTTTAGAAAAAGATTATTTTCTTTAAAGGATAGATGTCGCAGTTCTTTTCAAAAGAACTATAAATACTGTTTTTGAAGAATTAAGACAGAAGTCTATTAAAATGTGCTGAAGTCATTAGTTTTCTGACACAAGATGATCAGTCTTACATGACACTTTATATACACGGATACATGCACACACACAGAGCCTGGCTCAGATACTAATTCACACCATAAAAATTTTATGAGTAATACTAATCTGTAGGATATTGCTCTTGTGGCTAGAGTTCTTGCCTGCAGGAAATAACATTCAAGAGAAATTCTAGAGTAACAGAAAGTGCATATGTCAAAATCATATGAATTCTGTTTTATAAAACCTGTCTGTAGACATTAAAGCATATTTGTGGAGAAACAGCATGTTCTATATTTACTATGAACAGATGCCTGCTGTGTGCCTACTAAGTGCAAGATACTTTTAGGACATAGACCTTCCCTTAATGTTCAGATTCAAAAGATTCTGATGGACACTAGGAATTTATTTTTTATAAGCATTTAAAGTGAATTCAAGCAGACTCACTTTCTCTTTTTATTATTTCAACATTGCATATGGTGTATTTTGATCGACTCCATTTCCCCCACTCACTTCAGACTCTCACCCTTCCTCCTAATACTTGTCTTTGATGTGGTCCTTTGCAAACATACTCAATCCACTATATGCATGGATATAGGGTTATGTACTGAAGCAAGGGAACACATACCTGAAGAAAACTGACTTCTCCTTCCCCAGTAGCCATCAATTTCCAATAGCTTCCCAAATGTGGAGACAATGTGAGGCCTCCACATCTGTGCTAGAATTTTGGCTGGTTTAGTTTTATGTATGCATGTCTTGTACATCCAGTCATAACTTTTTGAGTTCATGTGTATAGTGGTTCTGTCACTACTTATGGCTCTTACAATCTTTCTGACATATCTTTTGTAATGATCTTTTAACCTTGTCAGTGTGTGTTGGTAACAGACACACACACACACACACACACACACACACACACACGTATATACATAAAACAAACACTCCACACACTCTTAGTCCCTGCACATTGACCAGTTGTGAATCTTTGTTTTAGTATCTACTGCCAAAGGAAGCTTCTCTAATGAGGGTTGAGTTAACCACTCATCTATGGGTATAAGGATACATATATTGGAGGTAGTTTAATACAAGTGTCCATTTAGCAGAATAATAGTATTAAAACTTCCTCTATAGTATACGACCTATCTAGTCATGGAATCTTGGTCCAGTTAACAGTAACAGGTTTGAGTTCTGTTCTGTTGAGTGGGCCTTAAGTAGAATGGGAAAGTAGTTAGTGACTCCTATAACGTTCATGCTACTATTGCACCAGAGGCAGTATCTTATAAGGCACGCATTATTGTAACTCACAGTGTTTAAAGTTAGATAAAACTGTTGGTTACTTTTCTATTCTAGTAGCATTCATGGTGTTTTCCAGCTCTATGAAGTCTAGCCAGTAGGGCTGAAGCCTGTAGGTTGTTACCAGTTTAATTTCTTTTGAAACTGGGTTTGATGTTCCCATCAAACCATGGGGCAGAGAATTCACAGTGAGAAGCAGTAATAAACACACTGTGATGATATCTTCCATCTGATGTTGTTTATTGTTGGAAAACTGTTGCGATCTTAAACAAGCAACTGATAGAAAGTGCTTCAGAAGAAACAGGAAAGAGCTTCTCATCTACTCTTGCTAGGATGAAAATTCAACTTACAGAAACTTCAGAAACACTTTAGGTAAATTAAAAATATTTTCTGAAAAAAAACAAACAAATAGTAAAACAAAGCAAACCCCAAGGCATTTCTATTCAACTATTTACGGAAATATTTTTTGATGCTGTAGAACTACTCATAATAAGCCTTTAAGAGATTTGTCTTAGAGTTTTGATGGCTTGGATCTTGAGCCATGCTTAGAAGTTTTACTAAGAAAAATTCAAGCAATTGTTGCAGTTCAATATGGAAAATGGTGTAAGGTAGGAGGGTAGCGTGATTGCTAACCTTGGTTGTCAACTTGATGCACGTGGGAGGAGGAAACCTCAACTGAGGAATTTCCTCCATCAGACCGACATGCAGACATGTCTGCAGAAGAGTTTCTTGATGAATGCTGATGTGGGAGGGTCCAGCTCACTGCTATCTACGCCATCACTGAGCAGAAGGTCCTGGGTTTATAAGAAAGCTGGGTGAACATCCATAAGCCCGTGGGCAGTACTCCGCCCTGGCTTCTGTTGCCTCTGCATTCATTCATTCATTCATTCATTCATTCATTCACTGCATTCATTCATTCATTCATTCACTGCATTCATTCATGTTCTACTTGAGTTTCTGCCCTGATTTCCTTTGAGGATGAAGTGTGATGTGGAGCTATAAGCTGAAATAAACCTTTCCTCCCTCAGTTGCTTTTGGTCATGATGCTTTATCACAGCAATGGAAACTCTAAAGTAAGAATGGCAACACCATAAAAATTAAGGATGTTAAATGAACCACCATTACTGATCCAACACGTAGAAGCAGATTATTTCAATAATAATCATTTTTTAAATTTATTGGCTGGCTGCTCCTTTAGTGAACTAACCAACATTAAATGTATTCAGTAATTGCCGATATTCAAAATGGACACAAGTTATCGCATCTCAACCCCTTAGAATGGTATTCTCCTCAAGCAGAAATGGATAACAGTTGACGAAAATGTTACTTATCGGAATAATTAGTTGGCATAATTGGAAATCTGAAGATTATGTGATGAGAGGTAGGAAGTATGATGTTTTGTTTACACCTTCACACTAGTCGACACCTAGTGGGCTCAGATCTTCACTCTTTGTAGAGAAATGATACCCCAGACAATTAATACTTATTTCTTGTAATACTCCTAGTGTGTTCTTCGAGGGTTTGGACATAATGGAGAACATTCTCAAGTTCTGTTTTGAAAGGATGACATACAAGTCACTTAGTTTGGTCCTACCAGCTTTATTGCATATTGAGACTCCAATTAGTGGATGATGATTCTCAATTTCTATTTCCTTTCATTTGAAAGATAGATAACTATTGGAGTCTTTCTGGAGTTCTACCAAAACTTCCCTGGATAAAATTTCTGACACATTTTCTTTTTCTGAAATGAAAAGCAAAGGATTTAGATGAGACACAAGTCTGATGAGTGGGGTTTTGTGGTGATATATTGTATAGGTTCTAAAGAAATAAAATTTTTCTGAGGATCAGAGGGCAGAGCCAGCCACAGAGTTAGCCATAGAGGTTGGGGAATGGTGACTTATCAATCTCAACATTCAGAAGACAGGCAGAGATCTGGTCTGGATTTTTGTGAGTTCAAGGCCAAACAGAGTCAGGTAGTGATAGCACACACCTTTAATCCCATCACTTGGCATCCCATGTCTTCCACTACTTGGGAAAACACATGTTCACATGCACACGTGTACACACGCACACACACACACACACACACACACACACACACACACACACACACACACACACACGCTCCCACACACTCACGCACACATGCACACACAAACACATCCCTTTACTCTCAGTACTAGAAAGTTTCAATGAGGAGGTGATATGGCCGAGCAAAGAAAAGTACACAAAGTGGGAGGAGATGGAGTTTGCCCCTTCCATTTTGGCCTGTGCTTCCCTTTTCTTCATCTATTCAGTATGAGGATTCGTGGAGACAGGATCTTCCCCTTTGGGTCTGAGGAGTTGGCTGGGTGAGAAGTGGCTGTGGCTTGATCCTCTGTCTCTCTGATCTTTTAGCTTTTTCCCAATATCTGGCCCCTGGCTTTTATTAAAACACCGATTAGGATTTGTACAACAGGTTTTGTTTATCAGAGCCCCATATATTTTATTGCCTATAGCTCTCTTTATTGAATTTCTAAATTGTTTTGTGGACAACATTCTATGCACAATTTTAAAATACAGGGTTTTGATCTCAGAGGGTCTAGAGTTAGGAGAACAGAAAAGGTTATTTAGTTCTTGATCACAACTGATTTCAAAATGGGAAATTTTAAGAACTGGACAACCAACAATTCTGGATGACTTCAGTTAATATTATACTCTTCATTAGAGTTGAAAAGATCTGTTCATGGAGTAGGGTATGAAAAGCTAGAGAGAAGCAATCAGAATAAAGAATCAAATATTTATTTGAGATATAACTACTGTCTAAGTCTTGATTGCTTCATTTCTTAATAAGATTGGTAAAAATATAAACATTTTCAAGAAGGTAAAACTGTTATTATTAAAAATTATTAAAGGTTAGAAAACTTAGAAATTGGTAAATAATTGCTGCTGAGTTAGTAAATGAAGCCAACATATAATAAAAATAGCTAGCTTCTGAAATCGAGAGACATAGTAAGATTTTATGCAAGCAGTGAGTCACACTGGGGTTCTCTCTGCACCTGGGAATGTTCCTTGGGTGTAGATGATGTGTAACTTATCTCTAAAATCCTCCAGAACCTTCCTTTGCCCTCAAGGGGATCAGAATGAGCATCAACAACCAGGATAGAACAGGCCAGATGAACAGTATCGTTTCAGTTGCTTTTCCTCAGAGCACCAAGCATGAGGAACCAAGGCCCAGACCAGCTGTACCATTATACTCCTTTTAAAAATAAGTTATTTGCAAAAGTTGAATTTGAAATTTCATTGTCTTATTCCAGACCATAATTCTTTAACAGATAATGAAAGTGCAAATAGAATGATTTCTTAGTGGCTTTAGCAATGAATTGTCCACCTTAATGAAAGCTTGCCTTACTAAGAAATTACACAATTTTTGTTGAATTTAAACTTGTGCTTTCGGTTTTTAATTAATACCTTAAATCCAATAATTTTAGATTATGTTTTCAAATTATTTCTTCAACTATGAGTGAAGAACTATACTGGCAATCTAACGTCAGTGTTACTTGAAACCAGTGGGGTGGGATTGTTTGCCTTCAGTGGGAGTGTTTTCTCCTTAACATTCATAAGAAGAATTTACACAGTGGGAGAATTTATAGAGCCCCTTATCTAACACCCGTGAAAAGACCAAGGATGAACAAAGGCCTAATGGTGAGCTTACAGTAATGACTGAATTACAAAGTTGGTTTCGGACGGTAGTGAGTGACGGGGACTATGAGAAGAAAGAGATTCATAACTCTTCTCTATGTTTAATATCTAAGCAAGGCCTTCACTGTCAGGAATAAGTACATTTATTCAAAAGCAAGGTCTCCGACCAAACTTGCTATAAAACATGAATTAACAAGAGCTAAAACTGCTCAAGATAATTGGTGGCTACTTAACCTTTTAAAACATACAATTAAATATGCTGCATCTGCAAGATAGGTAAGGGGGTAAAAGTGATTCTTTAACAAGCCTGATGACTCAAGTTTGATAATCCCTGGAATCCATGATAAAAGAAAAGAATCAACTCTTGAAAGTTGTCATCTGACTCTCTCTCTCTCTCTCTCTCTCTCTCTCTCTCTCTCTCTCTCTCTCTCTCTCTCTCACACACACACACACACACACACTAAATAAAACTCAATGTTAAAAAATATGCCAGGTAACTTTTATTGTATGTTTGTATAACTTTCTCAGTCCCTTAGGACTCCAACCCAAAAATCTAAGTGTAAATATTTATGATATATCTTTGAGAGCATTTTGTATGAATTATAGCTTATGAATATCATGTTCTTGTTTTGATATTGCTCATTATGGAGGATGCTTTAACCCTTTAACCATTCACTATTTTTACAATGTCTCAAAATAGTGATATATTTATAAAATTATAATTAAAAATTGAACTGTATATGAATGGTATTTTTCACAAGTGGCATATATATATATATATATGTATATATATAACAAAGGGTCTCACACATGCTGGGTGGGTAATCGACTGCTAAGCTTTATCCCCAGCTTTGCTTCTTATGCTTTTAGAGTTTAACAGTTCAATTATTTGGAAAAAATAACAGACAACAGGAGAGCAGTCAAGATAACATCGGATACGAGCTCATTAGGCACCGAGTGCTATAGTACAGGTTTGATGCTTATTCTTATGCACAGTAGTAGTAATGCTTGGCTGGCAGTGTGCCAGCTTCAGGAAAAGCTCATCTTCCACAGTGCTGCATGGATGGAAGTACTTGGTATACCATGTTTGATGTGAACTGATAGTCTGTTTTGTGGTGAAGCTCACAGAGGCGCAAATCATTAATGGGACAGGAGAAGCTTTGATAATTACTTGATGTACTATAATATATATATATATATATATATATATATATATATATATATATATATATATATTTAGACCATCCTGACACAGTAAAAAGTTCGAATACAGTCAATTACTTATATAAGTATTTTTGGTTTTGTAGCCAGAAGTTTCTGGTCTGGCCTAACCCCAAGGTCCAGACTCACAGTCCCACAACCTCTTAGTCCCAAATAATCACACAAAGGCTCGTATTAATTACAAACTGTTTGGCCTATGGCTCAGGCATATCATTATCTAACTCTTATACTCTAAGTTAACTTGTTTCTTATTTATACTTCAACCCCATGCTTGGTGCTTTTCCTCAGTGCAGAATTCTTGTCTTCCTTCCTCTATGTCTGTCTTCTACTTCCCAGAATTCTCTTAGTTGGGTAGCCCCACCTATACTTCCTGTCTGCCTTCTTCTGGTCAATCAGCATTTTATTAAACTAATATTTACACTGACAAATATTTACAGTGTACAAAAGCATAGTCCCACAGCAGAGTGTGTTTTGAATTAAATGCATGTCAGATATCATATAGAGTGTATTTGTGGATTATAATTGTTAATTGGAATTAGAAAATGGTTTCTCATTGAGTGAATTCCTGTAGTTAGTCCTGACATATATATACATCACATATTGATAAGCTATAAGAGTGCTATAAATATTTAAAAACATACAGCATATATATCAGTAATTAAAGTACAGATACAATGTATTTTCTTCCAATTTTTTTTGTATTTATGAAGAAATAAGGACACACTGTGTGCCGAATACTTGATTTTTGAATTATTTTATATTATAAATATATTTGAATTATTTTACATTACAAATATAATTAAATTATATTTATATTTGAATTATTTTCAAATATAAATATATTTATTTTCAGTGGAACTGAAGCCATCACCTTGAATGTATTAAGCCCTTTGCTTCGAAGCACTCAGATCATAGCTCTAAGATCCTTCTCTTATAATAACTTCGGCTTCAGCTGAGAAACAAAGGCTGGTAGAATAGAACACCCTTTCTTGCTACATTTTGACTCCAGTTAGATGGCTAAAGTAAAAGGTTTGTCTGCTGCCCCTGTAATTAAGACAACAACACGGTTCACACAACCATCTCACTGTTTTTTCAGTACATTAGGATTCTTTGAAGAAAGAAAATGATTGCTAAGATTCTCTTGTCCCATCAGCACACCTTCTCGGCAAGTTTTCTGTCCTTGGAAACAGTCCTTTGGAAAATTAGAACAGAGCATGAGATATTTCTGTTAAAATCTCGGTGATCTCTTGTACAAGCTGATAATTCATCTAGAAAGATGAGCCAGTGTAAATTTTGCCTTAGGAGATATCACAGGGCTATGCAAATACGTGGAGTCGAATATCACAGTTCTCTTCAGTGCTACATGTCAGCATATTATCTAATTTCCAAATGAGATGACTTTCTTGGCAGATACTGCATGTAGCTCATCTGTTAGAATAAATGTTAACTGAACTGGAAATAAGCTGAACAATTTTGGTTTAAGAGACGAGGGTAAATCTATTAAGCAGAACTGTGTTAGACATTCATTAGGTTCAGGGCTGTCTTCTTTTCTTTGTTCCCCACCAGCAAAACGCTGAGTTCTTTTAAGAATCACTTTAGTTATTGGGCAACTAGTGTCCACTTGGAGGCCGGTGTCTATGGTAGCGTTTCTTCTCACATTGGTCCGAACTGAGATGCTCAAAAATAGATCAAGGTAAGGAATGCATAGCCGCGCCCCGCTGTGGTGCAGAAACGTCCTACCAGTTAGGGGATGCGTGAATGCCAGAACCTCACTCCGTGTTCTCTATCGAGGTGAAAGCTTGTATTATTTACAGTTAAAATAAGTTAAAGCTTATTTTGACAGCACCACAATCAGTTTGTGGACGTTAAAAAGTAAATAAGTTTGGTCATTTAAAACTTTAAAAAACTTACCATTTGGGTTCATTACGGACTTTTCATGTGATTCTGCCCCCCCCCCCCCATGCCTGCCTCCCTTCCGTGGTCATCTTCCAATAGCTCCCTCTCCTTTTATGTCACATGATTTCTTTCTTTTCTCTCACTGGCTTTCACAATCTCTTTTTCTTGCTCTCACTCTGTTTCCCCATCGAGATATCTTTTTACCCTTTTCTGGTCACATTTAGGTTTTATCATTTATAGCCTCTTTAAGAGTAATAAAAATCTAAAATCTGCATAAGAGGAAATAAGCAGTCTTATTCTGAGTATGGCTTATTTTTCCCAAGGTAATTCTAGTTTCAAGTTTCATCTATTTATTTTGCCAATGCCATTATTTCATTTTTCCTTATAGTGAAATGAAATTGTGTCTCCCTACCACATCTTCTATGTCCATTTATCTATTGGTGGACATCTGGGTTAGTTCTATTGCCTAGATGTTGTGAATAGAGCATCTATTGACTGTGCATGTAACTTGCAAAAGTAGTATAGCTGGGCCATGTGGTAGTGACATTTTAGCTTTTTGAGAAATCTCCATATGATTTCCATGACTGTGGCACCAGGTTATACTCCTCCTCCATTCCCCATAGTGAATAAGGGTTCATCTTCCCCACACGCTCATTAGCATTTGTTATCCTATGTTTTCTAGACATTAGCCATTCTGACTGGGATGAATGGATTCCAAAGTACTTTTAATTTGTATTTTTCTGCTGGCTAAGGATATTGAAGACTTTTTTAAATAGCAAAAAGTAAATAGTCTTAGAAAAACAAATAGGCAATGATAAGAGTAACGCATGAAAATTTACTGATATTTTGACTGCAGGCAAAAAACTTACGTAAAGTATAGAAGTTCTGAAAGAATGGATAAAACATGAATTACATAACTCCTGAGCACTTACTTTGGAAGGCTAGCTACGTTATAAATTTTAAAACTGTTAACAGTTCAAATTTAAATGTAGAAGTATGCTGTAATTTAGAAAGATGATATAGAAAAATTCAAATGTGAAACCACCTCTCCAGATCATCTATTTTCTTGGCCAGAGAGAAAATAGCATTTTCTTATGTCCTGATTCATCAAAGCTCTTTAGATATTTTAGTGATTGGGTAGTGGCCACCAATTTCCTAAGATTTCTCTGTAGGCTGCTTGTCACACATCTAGAAGTGGGAGTTTGGGAACTTTAAATGAAAGTGTATAAAGTTTTCTTTGCTGAGTGTTATTAACTAAGGGACTCAGCATTAATTTAGCATCCAGGTCTGTTCTTTCAGCCATAAGCCATGCTGTCAGGGAAACTTAATTACATTTTAAGTGGGATGCAAATGAGTTGTGACACTACATCATTTCACGTGAAAGGTTCATTACTTACATTAACTCGCACAGCGCTTGCTCCTAAGCCTAGACCTCATTACAATATTCTTGGGATTATTTTTTTTTTTAAAAAAAACATATTTAATGCAAGTAGAGTTTTAACTTTTAATAAGCTGTTTCTTTCTAAACATCGTTTAAGACTACAAATGTTCACTTTATTAAATGATTATGAGTTGAACTTCTGGTACATGAATACATGAATGTATTAAAGCTGCAAGAAAAAAAAACCCCAGTAAGTTCTAGCACATGTTGGCTCCATTGCATGTCTCAGGATCAGGCATCCTTTAAAGCTACACTTGGTGCATTTCTTCCTTAGCATTCCTACACATGATTCAAGACAGAAATTAACAAAGCTTAAAATCAGAAAGCTAACAACTTTATTCCAAGACTTAAACAGAATTTTCTGAGCATCATTTAGGTGAAAAAATATGCAAATTAAATCAAATAGCTTATTTCATACTGACAGATTAAAACTTTAAGTGACAGAGATAAACCAATTGTGATTATTTTACAAAGTGTTAGAGTAGGTATACAAAATCTGTTTGTTCCCACTTTGAAAAAAAATAGGTAAATGGTTATGGAGGAGAATTAACTTTGGATTCATGTCTCTATTCTCTGATGTGGTGATTAGAGAGTTGTAGAAGAAATTAGTTGTTTCTTCTTAACATAATCAGCCACCATAATCAATCAAGTTTTTGACAGTTACTCTCAATTTTATACATGTAGGAAAAATGATAATGAATATTTATTGAGCACTTATGCTCATGGTAAAGTCATAAATGCTTTGCTTACATAAGAGTAACACACACACACACACACACACACACACACACACACACACACACACACACACACACACACACACACACCGGTGAGATAAATACTCAATTCTTGTATTATGTATGTTGAAATTAAGAGAGGGCTTAAAGAAGTTGTCCAAAGCTGCATCACACTTGTGAGAGACAGGGTTCAGTGACACTCAATAAAAACCTGTGACTTCAGACATACTGAACATGTGTTATACTGCGGGATTGTATAGAAAATATTTATATTTGTTAAATATAGCATGAGAATTTCTTAATAGATGTATTGTAAAATCCTGCTAAATAAGAATAGAAATCAGATCTTTATTCTGTTAATTAAGGAACATATTAGCATATGATGTTTGCAGAGTGACATAATTCCTAGAGGTCCAAATATGTTATTTATTGTATTGTAACATGCTAAGCAGTAAATGCTGTTTAGATTCACAAATCTGTCTTTCCCCAACCGTATAAGAAGCTCATGATATTTATTAAATCTAAGAACTAGACGGATATAAAAAGATAAATTCTGCAGCCATAAAACCACAGAGTATCTGCTACACTTAAATTTAAGGTATAGAAATTATAATTAACAAATTGATATTTTGGTGTTTAAAAACTACAAAACATTCAAAAACCAATTGTATGTCTTGCTTTCCTATTATGATCAGTACCTTTAGGAAAGCTGATCTTAAATTGATGTTACCACGAATGCCTCATTGACTTTGTCTCTGTCTCTCTCTTCTTTCTCTCTCTCCTTCTGTCCCTTCCACCCCACCTCTCTCTCTCTTCCTCTCTCTCTCTCTCTTTCACACACACACACACACACACACACACACACACACATGCTCACACATGCACATACATACACATATGCATTCAAACATGCATACACACACATGCACACATGTAGTGGATTTATGATGTTACATTGTAAATAATTGTCCTGCCTATGAGTTTAATAAAAAGTGCTGATTGGCCAAAGGCAGACAGGAAGTGTAGGCGGGACTACCAGACTAAGAAAACTCTGGGAACAAGAAGAACAGAGCAGAAATGCTACAGAGACTCCAGACAAGCCAGAAGATGCAGATGACAACTATACTGCTCTGAGAAAAGGTACTGATCCCCATGGCTGAACAGGATAAGAATCATGGGTTAGATTAAGAGTAAAGAGTTAGCAAGTTATATGCCTGGGCCTTAGGTTGATCAGTATAAATTAATGTAAGCATCTGTGTGTCTCGGCATGTCTGTGGGTCTAAACCTTGAGGCTAGGCCTAAAAGTCCGGGCCAGAAACCTATTACTACACACACACACACACACACACACACACACACACACACACACACACACACACACACTCATGCACACATGTTCACATTGTTTGGGTTGAATCTACTCTCTGTTGTATGATCTCTGCTGACAGAGCTGGATCCTGTAGGCATTTCTTTTACTAGCATGCACAATGGTAAGCTGTATCAGCTAGGGGTACTGGACAGAGAATGTAAAGGGAATAACTTTGTTTCCAGGGCTTCTAGTCTTCTCACTGTTTTTAATGCCTGAGTTCCAGTAACATATGAAGTGGACATCCTGTCGAACTTCACCTTACTAGTGCATAAGAAGGTTACCTACCTGGTCCTGACTTAGTGACATCTCATTGCCAGTATGAACATGAGGAACCCTGAATGATAAGCCAAGAAGCACATATGTTAACTCCATAAAGAGTATTAGCATATAAGAGATAGATGAGTTCTTGGAAGACAACCAATCTAATTCTTCATTTTTTTTTCTTTTTGCAGGAATCCTGAGAGCTTTATTCTATGTTGCTAAATTTTTGTTTTATTATGTTTTTGAGAATTTTATATTTTGTATTTTGATCACTTTCATCACATTCATTTCCTCCCAGATATACCTACATGCTCTACACACCCACCATTGTGACCTTAGTTTTTAATTAATAAAATTTATTTATATTTTGCACAGCTATCATAATTTTATTAACTGAAAAATCCACAGGGTTGTCTATGGCACCAAATTCACAGATAAAAAGCTTTAATGTGGGATTCATAACAATGAATTCTTTTATACAGTTAACACGATACTACTTCATATCCTATTAACAGATAACCCAAAAGAAAATTAAGAAAACATTTTCACTCCTTCATTTCTTCTTTCCTCTTCAATATTTGTTTGTTTATATAATCTAATGAATTTTTTATTCCTTTTCTATGTTTATTAATTTATTCATTTTTATGACCCAATGAATTTTAGGGCAGAAGGGGAGTAAGAGAGTGTAATTGGAAGTGGATATGCTAAAAATATTGAATATATATGTGAAATGCCATGATGTGACCTATTTACAGTCTAGTATTGGTGTTCTTGTGGGTAAACTCCGCCTACAATTATGTATTATAACAAATGCTAATCAAGTCTTTTTTATAATTAAATTTTTTAACATATCTACCACTGGCCCCTCCCTCCCCTCTTCCCAGTCATCCCTCTCCATCCATTCCTCAGGGAGAGTAAAGACTTCCAGGGTGAGTCAATGAAGCATGGCATATCCAGTTGAAGTAGGACCAAGTCCTTATTCACAGTATCAAGGGTGAGCAAGGGGTTCCTTTGTAGGGAATGAGCTCCAAGAAGCCAGTTCATACACTGCTAATAAATTCTGGTTCCACTGTCAGAGGCCCCACAAACTTCCCAAGCCATCCAACTGTCACCCACATTCAGATGACCTAGTTCAGACTCATGCAGTTTCCCCGGCTGTCAGTTCAGAGCTAGTGAGCTCCCAGTAGCTCAAGTCAGCTGTATCTGTGGGTCTCCTCATCGTGATCATATACTTATACACCCTTTGCTCATATAATCCCTCCTCCCTCTCTTCAGGTGAACCGGGAGCTCAACCAAGTGCTTAGCTGTGGATCTCTGTATCTGCTTCCATCAGTTGCTGGATGAAGGCTCTAAAATGACAATTAGGGTGCTCGTCAATTTGATTATAAAGGAAGGCCAGTGTAGGCACCTTCTCTACTATTGATTGGAGTCTTATCTGGGTTCTTGGGTATTTCCTTACACCCAGGTTTCTCTCTAACCCCACAATGACTCCCTCTATCAAGGTATCTTTTTGTTCGTCTCCCTCTTGGTTCCTCCCCCAACTCAACCATTGCGTTTACTCATGTTTTCTTCCCACCTCCCCTTACTTCCTCCCATCTATCCATGGTCCAAATTTACTCAGGAGATCTTCTCTATTTCCCCTTCCCAGAAGGATCCTGATGTCTCTTTTAGATTCCTCCTTGTTACCCAGCTGCTCAGGGGTTGTAGATTGTAGCCTGGTTATTCTTTGCTTTACATCTAGAACTCACTTATGAGTGAGTACATACCATGATTTTCTTTCTATATCTGTTACCTCACTCAGGATGATTTTTTTCTAGTTCCATCCATTTGTATGCAAATTTAAGAATGTCATTTTTCCCCCTCCTGAGTAGTAAGTACTTCATTGTGTAAATGTACCACATTTTAAAAATCCATTTCTCAGTTGAGGAGCATCTAGCTTATTTCCAAGTTCTGACTATTACAAATAGTACTGGTATTGGGTTATTTGGTTTTTTGATCTCTAATTTCTTGAGTTCTTTATATATTTTAGAGATCAGTCCTTGGTCAGATATAGGGTTGGTGATGATCTCTTACCATTCTGTAGGCTGTCATTTTGTCTTATTGACCATGTCTTTTGCCTTACAGAAGCTACTCAATTTCAGGAGGTCCCATGTATTAACTGTTTTTCTCAGTTTCTATGCTACTGGTGTTATTTTTAGGAAGTAGTCTCCTCTGCCAGTTCATTCAAGGTTATTTCCCACTTTCTTTTCTATGAGGTTTAGAGTAACTGAGCTTATGCTGAGTTCTTTGATCCATTTGGACTTGAGTTTTGTGCAATATGGATCTAGTTGCACTGTTCTACATACCACCATCCAGTTATTCCAGCACCATTTGTTGAAGATACTATTTTTTCCATTATATATTTTTAGCATCTTTGTCAAAAACCAGATGTTCTAGGTATGTAGAATAATGGCAGTATCTTCAATTTGATTCCACTGATCCACATGTCTGTTTTTATACTATAGCACTATAGTAGAGCTTGAAGTCAGTGATAATGATGACTCCAGAAGTTCTTTTATTGAACAGGATTGTTTTGGTGATTCTGAGTTTTTGTTTTTCCATATGAGGTTCAGTGTTCTTCTTTCAAGGTCTATGAGGAATTGGGTATTGGGATTTTGATGGAAATTGCATTCAATCTATAGATTGCTTTTGTTAAGATAGCCATTTTTGCTATGTTGATCCTACCTATCAAGGAGCATTGGATACCTTTCTTTTTGCTGATATTTTCTTCAATTCTTTCTTCAATGACTTAAAGTTCTTGTCATATAGGTCTTTAACTTCTTTGTTTAGAGTTACCCCAAGATATTTGATGTTATTTGCAGATATTCAAAGGGTGATGTTTCTCTGATTTCTTTTTCAGCTCTGTTATCATTTGCGCATAGGAGGGCTATTGATTCTTTTGAGATAATCTTGTATCATACCATATTGCTGAAGGTATTTATCAGCTGTAGGAGTTCCCTGGTAGAATTTTTGGGGTCACTTATGTAATCTATCATGTCTTCTGCAAATAGTGAAAGTTTGACTTTTTCCTTTCCAATTTTTTATCCCTTTGATCTCCTTTTTTGTATTATTGTTCTTGCTAGAATTTCAAGTACTGTATTGAATAGATATGAGGAGAGTGGACAGCCTTGTCTTGTTCCTGATTTTAGTGGAATCACTTTGATTTTCTCTCCATTTAGTTTGATGTTGGATTTCTGATTGCTGTATATTGTCATTATTATGTTTAGGTATTTTCCTTGTATCCCTCATTTCTCTAAGACCTTTATCATAAAGGGATGTTGAATTTTGTCAAAGACTTTTCAGCAGCTCATGATTGGATCACATGGTTCTTTTCTTTCAGGTTGTTTATATGATGAATTACATTGACAGATTTTCATATATTGAACCATCCCTGCATCCCTGGGATGAAACCTACTTTCATCATGGGGGGACGATTTTTTAATATGCTCTTGGATTTGGTTTTCCAGTATTTTATTGAGTATTTTTGCATCAATGTTCAAGAGAGAGATTGGTCTGTAATTCTATTTCTTTTTGAATCTTTACATGGTTTGGGTATTAGGGTGACTGTAGCCTCATAAAAACAATTTGAGGAGTATTGGTATTAGTTTTTATTATTCTTGAAATTCTGGTAGAATTCTGCACTGAAATTATATGGCCCTTGGCTTTTCTTGGTTGGGAGGCTTTTAATAACTGCTTTTATTAATTAAGGGTTATAGATCTATTTAAGTTATTTATCTGGTCTTAATTTAACTTTGATAAGGTGTAACTATCCAGAGAGATGTGCATTTCTATTAAGTTTTCAGGTTTTGTGGAGAATGGTTTTTTGAAGGATGATCTAATGATCCTCTGGATTTCCTCCATATCTCTCTTTTCATTTCTGATTTTGTTAATTTAGATATTATCTTTCTGCCTTTTGGTCATTTTGTATAAAGCTTTATCTATCTTGTTGATTTTCTCAAGGAACCAACTCTTTGATTCATTGATTCTTTGTATTGTTCTATTTGTTTCTATTTTATTGATTTCAGCCCTAAGTTTGATTATTTCCTACTGTCTATTCTGTCTAGGTGAGTTTGCTTCTAATTGTTCTAAAGCCTTCAGCTGTGCTGTTAGGTCTCTTGAGTGAGATTTGTCTAGGTTTTTCATATAGGAGTCTAGTGCTATGAATTTTCCTCTTAGTGCTTCTTCCATTGTGTTTCAAAAGTTAAAGTATGTTGTGGATTCATTTTCATTGAATTCTAGAAGTCTTTAATTTCTTATTTTTTTCTTGGTCCAGAGGTGGTTCAGTTGAGAGTTGTTCAGTTTCTATGAGTTTGTAGGCTTTCTGTAATTTGTGCTGTTGTTGAACTCTAGCTTTAGGTCATGGTGGTCTGATAGAATACAAGATATTATTTCCATTTTTTGTATCTATTCATATTTGATTTATGACTGAGTATGTAGTCAAGTTTAGGAAGGTTCCATGAGGTCCTGAGAAGACTGTGTATTCCTTTTTGTGTGAAAAGTTCCTTCTAAATCTATTAAGTCTATTTGAGTCATAGCATCTGTTAGATCCCTTATTTCTCTGTTAATATTTTGTTTAGCAGACCTGCCCACTGGTGAGAATGAGGAATTGAGGTTTCCCACTATTAGTATGTGGGGTTTCATGTGTGATTTAGGCTTTTGTAATCCTTCTTGTTCCTATATGGGTGCCCTTGTATTTGGGTCATAAATGTTCAGGATTCAGATTTCATCTTGATGAATTTTTCCTGAGATGAGTATGTAATGACCCTCCAGATCTTTTTTGATTGATTTTAGTTTGAAGTCTACTTTATTCAATATTAGGATAACTACACCAGCTTACTTATTCAGTCCATTTGATTGGAAAGTTTTTTTCCAACCCTTTACCCTGAGGCATTGTCTGTCTTTGAAGTTGATGTGTGTTTCTTGTATGCAGCACGAGGATGGATCCTGTTTTTGCATTCATTCTGTTAGCCTGTGTCTTTTTATAGGGGAATTGAGTTCATTGATATTAAGGGATATTAATGACCAGTGATTGTTAATTCCTATTATTTTTGGTGTCATTATTGTGTGTTTTCCTTCTTTGGGATTTTCTGTGTGGGTTTATTTATTGCTTGTGTTTTTGTGGGCATCTAACTTACTTAGGTTGGACTTTTTCTTTGGTGCTTTGTGTAGGGCTAAATTTGTGGATAGGTATTGCTTAAAACTGACTTTTCCATGGAATGTCTTATTTACTTTGTCTGTGGTGATTGAGGTATAGTAATTTGGCCTGGCATGTGTGGTCTCTTAGTGTCCTTATAACATCTGTCCAGGACCTTCTGGCTTTCTTAGTTTTCATTGAGAAATCTGGTGTTATTCTGATGGGTCTGCCTTTGTAAGTTACTTGGCCTTTTTTGCAGCTCTTAATATTATTTATCTATTCTTTATGTTTAGTGTTTTGATTGTTATGTGGTGAATGGACTTATTTTGGAGGTCACTCTATTTGGTGTTCTGAAGATAAAGCTTCTTTATCTTCATAGGCATTTCCTTCTTTAGGTTGAGAAAGTTTTCTTCTTTGATTTTGTTGAATATGTTTTTTGTGCTTTTGAGCTTATATTCTCCTATTCCTATTATCCTAAGGTTCATATTTTTCACGGTGTCCCAGGTTTTCTGGATGTTTTGTGTTATGACTTTTTTTAAACTTTAATTTATTTCCTCTATTGTACCTTCCATGCCAGACATCTCATCTATCTCTTGCATTCTATTGGTTATGTTTTCATCTGTAGTTCTTGTTTATTTATTCAGATTTTTCATTTCCAGCATTACATTGGTTTGTGTCTCTCTTTTTTTTTTTGGTTTCTATTTTAATTTTAAAGTCTTGAACTATTTATTTCACCTGTTTGATTTCTTTTCTTTTTGTTTTCTTGGATTTCTTTACGGGACTTATTGATTTCTCTGAATATTTTGTCCCCCTCCTCTATTTCTCCAAGGCAGTTTTTATTTCCTCTTTAAAGGCATCTATCATCTTCATAAAGTTATTTTTTAAGGTTGCTTTTCTCTTCTTCTTCTATATTGGAATGTTCAGGTCTTGCTGTTGTAAAACCAATATGTTATGGTGGTACCATATTGTTTTTTATGTTATTGAATGTATTTTTGTACTGGATCTACCCATCTTATCCTCCAATGGGTGCAAATGTTATTTGTCTTTCAGGGAGTTGTGTTTTTGATTCAACAGAGGCTCTTGGTGCATTTGAAGCCCTTGGTGAATTTTGAACTGATGGAGTTTGTTTCTCAGGGAGAATTTGAGGTCTCCAGAGAATAGATGGGTTTGGGGGATGGAGTGTGGCTTATAGGCTAGAAGATCTGATGGGGGTGGCCATAGTCAGGCTTCCCTGCAGGGGTCATGCTTGCTTATATGTAGCTGGAGGTGAAATGGGGCTGGGGAAGCATAGTTTGTGCCCTGCTTTCCAGACCTGGCTGGCCAGCTGGGAAGAAGGTAACTTATCTCTTGGGATGGAACTCTCTAGAGTCTGTGTCTCAGAAAACCTATAAATTTATTTTTATTGTGTGTTTTTCACATCATTGTATCTTGATTCAATTTGTTCCCCATCCCTTTGCATTTGCCCTTTGCCCTTGCCCACCCTCCAAATAAAGCAAAATTCAAGAGAAAAAATGAAGAAAATAAAATGAAAAAATTTTTTAAAGGGAAGAAATTAAAAATTTTGTTGTGGTGGGATTATGTTCTGGTATGTTGTAAATATTTGTCCCTCCTACTGGCTTAATAAAATCCTGATTGGCCAGAAGGCAGACAGGAAATGCGGGTGGGCCTACCAGACTAAGAAAACTCTGGGAGCAAGAAGAGCAAGGCGGAGAGGTCAGCAAATGCAAAGGAAAGGGAACCAAGATGCTACTCTGACAAAATGTACTAGGCTACTTGACTAAATATTGGTTAGTTAATGGTTAAATGCTCCAGCAAATCATAGATGAGGTGGATGTTAGGACAGGGCTAAATCCTAACCCCGGTTCTGGGTCTAGGCAGCTGTAGGATTGATCAGCCAGATGAGAAATGGGCACAGCTGTCCCATCCATGCTCACAATTTCAGAGCTCACTCATCTACACCTCTGCTAACAGGGTTGGATCTGTTGTGCTGCTTTATCAGGGTACAGAGCTTCTTCTGTTGAAACTGGTGGAGATCAAGGATAGCTCTGCTTTCTGATGACCACAGGACCAGCTCTCCCACCTCTCCCAGGCATTGGTGGGCAGGATGGAGGAATTTTTTTTCCAATTCCCACGCTTCTACAAGACAATTTCGAAATGAGGGCCAACCTCACATGCTCACAACTTTGGGGCTGGCTCACCCATGCCAGGGCAACACAATAGATCAACCTTGTTAGTGCAGGTACAGGTGAACTAGCCCTGAAGTTGTGAGCATGGCAGAGCTGGCCCCATTTCTCATCTGTTTTGTGGCATGGGTGGGGAAAAGATGCCCCTCCTCCATATCCATCAATGCCTGGGGTAGGTGAGAAAGCTGACTTTGGGGTCATACAAGTGGGAGAACTGTTCTTGATTCCCTACTACAACACTCAAGAGATCACGCCTGCCCGGCAACAAAACTGTACTATAGAGGCAACCATGTGACTTCATTTTTTATATGACATCTACCACTTTCTTAGTGTTCTCTTTAAAAGCTTGTATCTGAAATAATGACACCATTTGTGTTTATTTAAAACTATAGTTGTGAATTGCACATTTTATTTTGAAATTCAGTGTATATTTATTGACTTGTTAAATTCTAAAAGTGCTTCACATGAGGCATAAGATTACAAATAATGCTTTTGTATTCAAGACTAAAGCAACAGTTTAAAACCTCAGTGAAATAATAACTTAATATGGAATATAGTAACAATGACAAAAATTGTTTAGAAAGAGATTGGAGTCATATTTGTGGCAAAAATAAATGATTTCATAAAGAGAGCTGACATTTAAAAAGGGCGTATGGCTATATGGCTTTGCATGTTAGACTTGAGTAATCTCAGATATGGCCTTGTGAATAGAATGTAGAAGATCACACATAAAAAGAAATCTTACATTGAAAAGTATTTTTACTACATTTAATTCATCTGTTTGCTATAATTTTTTTAAGTGTGCAAAATCACATGTGTGGAGGTAAAAGAACAACTTTCAGGAGATGGCTCTCTCCTTCTACCAAGTCAGTTCTAGGGATTGAACTCTGTCAAGTTTGGCACCTTTACCCGTTGAGACATTTTGCCAACCCTCAACATCTTTTTGGTTGAGGGATTAATCTATTTTCCATTTCCATTATAAAATACCTAAGACAAGCAACTTTGCAAAGAAAAATATGCTTATTTTGTACATAGTTATGGAGGTCCAAGACTTGTGGCAAAGCCCTGAGTTGCTGCTGTACACCATATGGTAAGATACAGGGCACATGTGACCTCTGTGGTCTGAGTGTGTGCTTTGGTCTCTCTTTGCAAAGACAGTAAGATTCAAGAATTGAGATTCACCCTGATGAATTTGCTTAATCTTTATGGTATTCCCAAAGAACCATTGCTAAATACCATAATCTTTTTATACCTCAAAACAGGGATTAAATTTGAACACATAAACCCTTTGGAAGCTGTTCTGTAATATTTTTCATGGGAAGATTAGAACAATGGCTAGTCACCCTGGATAGAGAACCCATGAAAGACCACAGAAAAAGCATCACCATAGTCCAACTTAGTGAAGAATGAGTTTATTGGGGTTACTTACAAGGTTGTAGATGAGTGCTTACTTATAGTAGTGTGGGGTCGGTCTCAAAGGCAAATGCATTCCTGAAAGCCAGTGTGGTTGGTCATCCATGACATTTGAAACCCTGCAGTTCTGTGTGACTTGCACCCAGCATGGCAGGCTGGATAGTCTCCTCTGGCCAGCAGATTTTACTGCTCATGTAGCCTTGAGGAGTAAGAGGTCCTGTAAATCTGCTAGGTATCAGGGACCTCTGAAGACTTGTGAGTTGTTCCTTCCTGGACATTAAGCAGCTTTTGTTTAGAACCTTTGAGTTTTCAAGAATCGCCCCCCCCCCCCTTAGAACTTCACTAGTTTACAGGCTTCCCTCCTATGCTGAAATTCAGAGGATACTGATACAGACACACTTCAGTCTTTTCCAAGCACAAATTCTGAGTGAAATGAAACTTTGAACTTCAGCAGCATAAGTGATTGCTAAGGTGCCATTTAAGCCACACTGTCTCAAACATGTGTTCAAATCCTTGTCACATTTTTCCTTCTTCATTTTACTAGAATGACTTACTATGCAGGTTCATACCTAAAAGCGGGAGTAAATACATCTTTCCAAATAAATTTGTGTTAATTATGTTATAGCCTAAATCTGGGTCCTAAGAACTTTTGACTTGAACTGTACAGCTATATTTGTAGGTGTTTCTCTATTCCTTCATTACAGAAGTCATGCATATGTCTATATATTTGGAAGTATGTATTTGGGGAAAAGAGCACTCTACTCATAAGTAACAATTTTCTATGAATATATATGTTTATATTTTGAACCCAGAGGCAGGCTGAAAGTTGAAAATTTATACAAAAAATTTCTAACGCATATGTACCACTTAATAATATTTACATTTTTATACCTATCACTTTCTGTTTGCCTATCACATTCTAATTTTGAAAATACATTTGACATAGATATTTTGTCTTTCAATTTTGCTTTCAAGTTCTAGTTAAATCTATAAATTTTTTCATTATTATTTCTACTTTAACATAAGCATATAACAATATTACTTAACATTTAAAAATTTATTTGTGTGTGTGTGTGTACATTATGTGTTGGGGAGAGTACATGTACCATGGTGCACATATAATGATTAGAGGGGATTTTGTAGAATTGATTTTCTATTCTCATCTTTACTTAAATTTTTTGGGATTAAACTCATGAGGCCAGGGTTTGTACCTCAAGTACCTTTACTGACTCAACTATCTATCCAGCCACTACAACACTATACTTGAAATCAAGTTTTTGAAGTAGGGCTTTTACAGTTCACCTTCCCTAATTTCTCAGGATGATTTTGACATTGATAAAGCCCAGTTTTCAGTGATCAAACAACTACTCATATCCCCTTGGGTAGATGGCTCAGAAGTTAATGATTTTATTCCATAATCTAGAGTTTGATGACAACATTTTAGGTTATAAAGTTTGACATAAAAAGCAGCTGAAACCAGAGTACTTGTTATTTTTAATAATAAAGTTTCATTTCAGTTTTCTTCATTTCATGCATGTACCATCCTAAATTTTAATAAGTAACAAATTACAAAAGATGATTGACAGTGGAAAATGCACCAGAGTGTGAGTCTTTATTGTTTCGCAGCTCTGCGTTTGTACGGCTACAGCACACAGACAATGCATCATTAACTATAAAATCTGGCCAATTTGTCAAAAAGATACTGGTGTTCAAAGTACTATTGGATTTGGCATTCTGCTTCCTCTCAGCAGCCCACACCTGAAAACTTAATGACTCTTTGCCACTGTGACAGTGATTAAAAGTATGAGTCATACCACTGGAGAAGAACCTTAGGAGAGATCTTTATCTATCTCTGTCTGTGTGTCTCTGTCTCTGTCTCTCCCTGAGACAAGGCCTTACTATGTAGCCTTGGCTGGTCTGGAGTTCAGGCTGATCTCTAGTCACAAAGACTCACCTGCCTCTGCCTCCCAAGTTCTGACATTAAAGGTGTTTAACAATATGCTTAGCAGAAGGAAATTTTATTTTTCTCATTTTAGACCTGAGAAAAGCTGCCTGTCTGATGATTTCCTAATCCATCTGGCCTCTCTGGAGGCCAAAGCAATGCACACTGGGACTTCAGGCCTGACAAATGACCCCACATGATCTGTTATCAGCTTTTAATCAGCTCCCTCTGCCTTTCATTTCTGGAAATCCTATCTTCAGATGTTTTTCTCTTTTGGCAAAAATATCACACTCTCTCACAGTAGTTTGTTCTAAAACAATATCTTAAAAAGCAGACTTTGGAGGATGTATTATTGCAGAAATGAGTTTCCTTAGCCTCTGGTTACTTTTAGGCTCAGACCATTTTAAAATATGCCTAAGTAAAAGCTGTTCTGGCATGCAGCATGGAAACTCCAATTTGTGAATTTGGGATATAGACTGAACGAAGTGACAGTATCTCCATAGCTGATTTTTACCTCCTAAATCACCACTCAAATGCTTACAGTCCCATACATGCACTAAGATGAAAAATCAGTGCAATTGGGAGAAAAAAACAATGGTTTAAAACAGCTTGGAAGAAAGAAAGTATCCCAATAAATCACTTGTCATTGTGGATAATGGAATACTGCATCATCTCCTATCAGCCAGAATGAAGGTTAAAACACCACTTTCTCCCTAAACTGTGTGATCTTGCTGGCATATTCAATAGCACATTCCATTATCACTGTCCTTTTGGTAATGGAAACACTTTTCTTTTTTGTAATTGTTTGTAATTCCTGAGAACTCTCAGGGAATGCCATCTTCTCTAATAAGTAATAAATCCTCTGCTGAATGTGTTGAGAGCTAGTATAATTGCCAGCAAGAAAGAAATTTCTTTTCCCAGCAAGCATAAAATACTGACAGAATGCTTCACAAATTATTTAAAACATTTAGCATTAAAAAGGGAGAGTTTAGAAAAGGAAGGTTGTTTTGCTCTAAAAAAAAAAAAATGGTAGATTTCAAATACAAGAGCATAGCATTTAAAAAGTCTTTTTAAAACCTCAAGGTGTTCCCTCCAGGCCATTATCAGCAGAAATCTATCGCACAGTCTGGCCATTAATTCTTCTGAAGTTTACCTCTTGACTTCAATCATCTCTGGGTACTTCTTGCCTCATTCTCATCGTTTTCTTTTTAAATTGAAGACTTTATTTAGGTGAAACATGTACTTGCACTTTATTTAAATATTCTTTTAAGATTACACAGAATCACCAATCTGTAGACACGCTTCCCACTTTCTTCTACTCAAGGAGTGAGCTCTCCTGACTATTTAACTGTTTGCCTGATGATCCTAATAAAATGTTGATAGTGCTGATTTTAGTTCTGTTGCAGTTGTCATCTCTTGGCATCCCATTAGAGGATAAAGCTTTCCTTCCCACTCCTCCATCATATATTTATTCATGTACATGCACACATTCAAATATATACATTCATTTATGTATACACTTGATTCCAGGGAATCTGACTCTCTCTTCTGCCCTGCTTGGGCTCCATACATACACATGGTACACATTCATACATTCAGGAAACACACACACGCACACACACACACACGCACACACAATAAATCTTTAAAAATGATTTATGGAGTATCTGGTCATGTGAGCAACTAAAGATGGGGTTAGGTTTATTTTTGAGAAGGTTCATAGAAGAACAAAAATAAACCAAGTAAATGAGATTTTTTGGTGAGAAAATGAAAAGCAACACAGAAAAAGTAACATGTAGTTTACTAACTTGGATTTTTGAGCAAACCCAACTATTACTATGAAGTCTCTGGATATTCATTTATCCAATTCAAAAGGTAACTCTGTTGTAATGTTGTAGTTTCTTGGTCCTGGGCAGTCAGAGGCCCAGACCCATTAGTTACCAGCCGCTGCCGCTCAGGCCCCCAGAAATGACTCAGACACTTATATTAGCTTTATGCTGTTTGGTCTATGGCTTAGGCACATTGCTAGCTAGCTCTTACATCTTAAATCAAATCATTTCTATTAATCTGTCTGCCACGTGGCCCGTGGCTCACCTGTGTTCCTTACATGTTGCTCCTTGGGCGGCTTGCTCGATCTGTCGCTGACTCCACCCTTCTTTCCTACCTATTATGATTCCTCTGCCTACCTTTTCTATGGTGCCTGTCATGGCCCAAAACAGCTCCTTTATTTAAAGACTGATATTCACAGCATACAGAAAGGCATTCCCACATCACTTCCCCCTTTCTGTCTAATCAAAAAGGAAGGTTTCAATTTTAACATAGCAAAATTACATATAACAAAATAGCCGTCAAGCAAGAATTACCGTTACAGTATCTAGTCTATTTGTATTTAGTAAAGTTAAAGAAAATATACTTATCATCTACCTTATCATTGTGAATCTAAAGTTTCATATCTAATATACATTTCAAAGGACTAAGAAAAACTATACCTATAACTATCTAATCTTCAGCTACATCAAAGACCACAGAAGGATATATTTACCCAAGTAAACCAGAAGTGCAAGCGACTTATAAAATCTAGAAAGGACAGACATGACACTTATCTGCCTGGAGAGTCATTCAAAGTTCCTTTATAAAGTGGGGTATCCATCTTCAGCCTACAGGCCCAGAGTCTCTTTTCATTTCAGTGAAGCAGGAAATCTGCTCTGCCCATTCTGGCACAGTTCATCAGTTGCTTCTCCTCGAGTCCTGAAGAATGTCTGTAGTTTTCTCTGTAAAGCAGGAACCTGAATGACCATCTTGGCTTGTTCTGCTAAAGTTCAGAGGTCATCTTCCTATGGAACTTGCATGTCCAGTGTAAACAGCATACTGTCAAGCAGTCAATATAAGAACAAGTTCATGTCCAGTGGCTAACTGATGCCACAAAGAAACTAATCTCCATATGGAGTTTCTTCAATACCCATTTTTCTCTTGAAGTAAATTAGTGCTCTCAGGAGCAGATCTGTCTCACTGTCCAGAAAAGGAGGGGAAATCACAGCATAGGTAGGATAAGCAGAGCGGAGTCAGAGAGACTGAACAAACTGCCCAAGAAGAAGCATGTAAGGAACACAGATGAGCCAAGGGCCACGTGGAAGGAAAGATTAATAGAAATGAGTTGAGTTAAGATGTAAGAGCAAGCTAGCAATGTGCCTGAGCCATGGGCCAAACAGCAGGAACTTAATATAAGTGTCTGAGTTATTTCTGGGGTCCTTAGCAGCGGTGGGTGGCTAAGGGGTCTGGGGCTACAGGTCTGTGGGTCTGGACCTCTGACCGTCCGGGACCAAGAAAACTTACTACTAAAGTTCTCAGTTTTAGAAATCAGAATTTCTTTATTAATAGCATTTTGGGAATGTTTAATATGGATGGATATTGAATTTTATTTCTTTATTTCTTAGTTTATTGATATATTGTCTTAGTCAGTACTTCTGTGAAGAGAATCTGACCACAACAGTTCTCATAAAAAGAAGCATTTGACTGGGTCTTGCTTACAGTTTCAGAGATTTAGTTCATTCTCATCATCTTGAGGAGCATGCCAGCATGATGCTGGAGCGGTACCTGAGTGTTCTTTCCATGTCAATCCATTGATAGTAGTACAAAGGAGCCACTGGGCCTGGCTTGTACTTTTGAAATCTCAAAACTCACTTCCAGTGCCATATTTCCTCTAACAAGGCCACACCTTCTAATTCTTTCAAGTATTGCCACTCTGATAATCAAGAATTTAGGGGGCAATTCACATTCAAGCCTCCACATAAATAAAAAATTTGTAATAATTTTCCTTTATTCAGTTGATATAGAAATATATGCGTGTTGTGATTTAAAATATTTTTATTTAAAAATTTTCCCCATACCAACTACTGTTCCCCCCTCCTCTCAGTCCCCCCTCAACCTACCCTCACCCCGTTCTACCAGGGAGGGCAAGGACTCTCAAGTTGAGTCAGTTTGGTTGGCATATCCAGTTGAATAGGACCAAGTCCCTTCCCCCAGTATCAAGGCTGAGTAATACATTCATTTGTAGGGAATGGGCTCCAATAAGCCAGTTCATAAACCAGGAATACATCCTGGTTCAACTGCAAGAGGCTTCACACACTGCCCATGCCATTCTACTGCCACCTGCATTTGGAGGGTTTAGTTCCTTTCCATAAAGGTTTCTCTGCTGTTTCAGAGTCAGTGAGCTCCCAATAGCTCAGATAAGACATCTCTGAGGGTCTCCTCTTCAAGATCCTGATCCCTTTGCTCATATAATCTCTCCATCCTCTCTTCATCTGGACTGGGAGTGCTTCCTAGTGCTTAATTATGGATCTGTGCTTCTACCTACATCAGTAGCTAGATGAAGGTTCTAGAATAGTAATTAGGGTGGTCATTCATTTGATTAGAGCCTGTTTAGGCACCCTCTCCACTATTGCTTGGAATCCTAGCAGCGGTCATCTTGTGGGTTTTTGGGTGTTTCCCTAGCACCATGTTTTTCTCTAACCTCTCAATGGCTTCCTCTATCAAGATATCTACTTCTTTGTTCTCCTTCTCTGTTGCTTTCCCCATCAAGCCATCCTATCTCTGATAATGGCTTCCCACCTCCTCCTTTCTATGATCCTAATTTACTCAGGACATCTTCTTTATTTCCCTTTCCCAGGAGGATCCATGAATGTCTCTCTTAAGTTCCTCCAGTTACCTAGCTGCTTGGGGGGTTGTAGATTATAGCCTTGTTATCCTTTGCTTTACATCTAAAATTCTCTTATGAGTGAGTACATGCCATGTCTATCTTTCTGTGTTTGTGTTTCCTCTCTCAGGATGATACTCTCCAGATCCATCCGTTTGCCTGCAAATTTAAGGATGTCATTATATTTTACCACTGAGTAGTACTCCATCGTGTAAATATACCACATTTTAAAAAAATCCACTCTTCAGTTGAGAGGCATCTTCTATCCTGCTACATTGCTGAAGGTGTTTACCAGCTGTGGGAGTTTCCTGGTAGAATTTTGTGGGTCACTTATGTATATGATCATATCATCTGCAAGTAGTGATAGTTTGACTTCTTCCTTTATAAATTGTATCCCGTTGATCTCTTTTTGTTGTCTTATTACTTTAGCTAAAATTTTGAGAACTATATTGAATAGATAAGAAAAGAGAGGATAGCCTTGTCTTTTTCCTGATTTTAGTGGGATTGCTTTGAGTTTCTCTTCATTTAGTTTGATGTTGGCTGTTGGATTTATATTTCCATTGCTATGTCTAGGTATTTTCCTTGTGTCCCTTTTTACATCTGGACCTTTATCATGAAGGAGTTTTGGATTTTGATAAAGGTTTTTTTTTTCATCATCTAATGAAATTATTACATGGCTTTTTTTCTTTTAAGTTATTTATATGATGGATGACATTGACAAATTTTCTTATGCTGAACCATCGGATGATGCCTACTTGATCATGGTGGATGATTTTTTTGATGTGTTCTTGAATTCAGTTTGCCAGTATTTTATTAAATATTTTTGCATCAATCTTCATGAGGGAGATTGGTCTGTAATTCTCTTTCTTTGTTGCATTATTGTGTAGCTTGGATATCAGGGTGATTATGGCCTCATAAAAAGAGTTTGGCAGTTCCTTCAGTTTCTATTGTTGGAACAATTTTAGGAGTATTGGTATTAGATCTTATTTGAAATTCTGGTAGAATTATGAACTGAAGCCAACTGGCCCTGGGATGATGAAGATGATGTTGAAGATGATGATGATGTGATGATGATGATAATGATGATGGTGATGATTATTATCTGGTTGGGAGACTTTCAATTACTGCTTATATTTCTTTAGGAGATATAGGTTTATTTAGGTCATTTATTTGGTCTTGATTTAATTTTTGTAAGTGCTACCTGTCTATAAAACTGGAAGTTCTATATTTTTAGGTTTTCCATTTTGTGGCGTATAGATTGTTGAAGTATGACCAAATGATTCTTTGAATTCATTCCACGTCTGTTGTTATGTCCCCTTTTCATTTCTGATTTTGTTCATTTCGATAGTTTCTCTCTGTCTTTTTAGTTAGTTTGGATAAGGGTCTATTTATTTTGTTGACTTTCTCAAAGACTCAACTCCTTGTTTTATTCACTCCTTGTATTGTTCTCTTTGTTGCAATTTTATTGATTTCAGCCCTGAGCTTGGTTATTTCCTGCTGTCTATCCTTCTGGGTGAGTTTACTTTTATTTGTTTTAGAGCTTTCAGCTGTGCTGTTAAGACATTTGTATGAGATTTCTCCACGTATTTTATGTAGATACCTAGTTCTATGAATTTTTCTCTTAGCACTACTTTCATAAGTTTGGGGGGGCATGTTTTGGATTCATTTTTATTAAATTCTAGAAAGTATTCAATTTTTTCTTTAATTCTTCCTTGACCTAGAGATGGTTCAATGGAGAGATGGTTAGTTTTTGTGAGTTTGTAGGCTTTCCGTAATTTTTGTTGTTGTTCAACTCTGTCTTTAGTCCATGGTGATCTGATAGGATACAAGGGTCATTCCCATTTTTTAATATTTATTCATATTTGTTTTATGACTAAGCATGTGGTCAATTTTTGAGAAAGTTCAATGGGATGCTGAGAAGATGTATTCTTTAGTGTTTGGCTGGAATGTTCTTTATATATCTATTAAGTTCGTTTAAGTCATAATATATGTTAAGTTTCTGTCTGGTAGACCTATCCTTTGGTGAGAGTGGGGAAATGAAATCTCCCATGACTAGTCTGTGGGGTTTGATGTGAGGTTTAAGCTTTAGTGATATTTCTTTTACATATATGGGTACCCTTGTATTGGGAGCATAAACTGAGATTTCATTTTGATCTATTTTTCCAGAGAAGAATAAGTAATGTCCTTCCTGATTTCTTTTAATTGAATTAGTTTGAAGTCTATTTTTGTTTGTTATTAGGATAGCTACACCAGGTTGTCTCTAGAGTCCATTTCATTGAAAAGATTTCCCCCATCCCTTTACTCTGATGCATTGTCTGTCTTTGAAGTTGAGGTGTGTTTCTTGTATGCAACAGAAGGATGAATACTGTTTTCATATCCATTGTGTTATCCTGTGTACTTTAGGTGAAGAGAGTCTGTTGATATTGAGGGACATTAATGACCAGTGATTGGGTTTTTTCCTCCTATTTTTGTTTTTTCTCCCTGCTTCCCCTCCCTTTCCTCCTCTGAATCCCTCCCAGTCAGCCTTCATCCTTCCTCTTACACATTCCCCTATCCCCTACCCGCAAAGGGCAAGAAGTTCCAAGGTGGGTCAGCTCAGCATGGCACATCCACTCCAGGCAAGTTCGATTTCCTCATCTCAAAGTCAAGACTGGGTTATGTGTTCCTCTGCAGGGAATGGGTTCAAGGTGCCATCCCATGCACAGGAACACAGTCTGATCCCATCCCTCAAGCCTCCATATACTGCCTATGCCAATCGACAGTTGCCTACCCTTGGAGGGCCTAGCTCCTTTCCCTGATGAATCTCTAGTGGCAATTCATGATTCAATCCAGCTAGCCACCACAATGAGACCTTTCTTTATAAGCTCTATCCCCTTGCTCATAAGACTCTCCTACCCTGCTCTCAGCTGAACCAAGAGCTCGGCCCAGTGCTTAGCCATGCATCTCTGCCTCCACCTCTATTCATTGTTGAATGTAGGTTCTGTGCTGACACTCAGGGTGGTTATTCATCTGATTATAGGGGAAATCATGCTTAGGCGCACACTCCACTATTGGTTGGGAGACCTAGCCAGGGACATCCTGTGAGTTTCCCCAACACCAGTTTCTTTCCAACCTCACATTGACTTCCTGTATTGAGATATCCATTTCTTTTTTTCTCCCTCTTTCTTGCTCCTTTCACTCAACCATCTCCTTTCAAGAGTTGTTCCCAGCTCTTCTTGATTACAGCCTGTTATGACCCCAATTTGCTATCCCTATCCCCTTGCTTGTATAGACACTCCTCCCCTGCTCTCAGCTAGACCAGAAGCTCTGCCCAGTGCTCAGCCACGGATCTCTGCCTCTACCTCTATTCATTGTTGGATGTAGGTCTTGTGGTGACACTTAGGATGGTTCTGTTTAGGCACCCCCTTCACTATTTGGAGACTTGACCAGGGTCATGCTGTCAGTTCCTGGACATTTCCCTAGCACCCAGTCTCTTTCCAACCCTACATTGGCTTCCTCTATTGAGATATCCATCTGTTTCTATCTCTCTCTTTGCTCCTCTCTGTGGGAATGCATTTGTGAGTGCTGTATCTTTAAATAAAGGAGCTGGTTTGGACCATGGCAGGTACGTAGAATAGGTGGGAGGAGAATCAGAGCTTAGGTAGAGAAGCAGGGCGGAGTCAGCAGACCGCGCGGAAGCCGCCCAAGAGACGACATGTAAGGAGACACGGGTGAGCTACGGGCCGAGGCCACGTGGCCCGTGGATTAATAAAAATGGGTTGATTTAAGATATAAGAGCTAGCTAGCAATGTGCCTGAGCCATAGGCCAAACAGCCTGAAATAAATAAAGCGTCTGAGTTGTTTCTAGAGACCCGGGCGGCGGGCACAGATAAGCGGCGCCAGGCAGGTCTGTGGATCCGAGACCTCTGGGGCATGGGACCAGCGAACAAAATACAACACCTCTCACTCAACCATCTCCTTCTTTTAAGATTTGTTCTTGACTCTTCACAGCCTGTTATGACCCCAATTTGCTAAGGTGGTCTTCTCTATTGACACTTCTTAGGAGAATTTCTGGATGTCTCTATTAGGTTCCTTCTGATCCAGAGATGTCTAGGAGTTGTGGTTTTTCAGGTATTCTTTGCTTTTTGTCTAAAATCCACTTATGAGTGAGTACATCTTCTACCTCTCTTTCTGGGCTTGTGATACTTGCTCAAGAGGATATTCTCCAAATCCATCCATTTGCTTACCAATCTTAGGATGTCTTTTTTTTTAAACTGTTGAGTAGTACTCCACTGTGTACCACAGTTTGTTAATCCATTCTTCAGTTAAGGGTCATCTAGGTTGTTTTTAGGTTCTAACTGTTATGAATAATATGGCTATGAACAGAGTTGAGCTAATGCCTTTTGGGGTACAAATGTGCATCCTTTGCATATATACTCAATAGTAGTATTGCTGGATCCTTGGGGAGATTGATTCCAAATTTTCTGAGAAACCATCATACTGAATTCCAGAGTGCTGTACAAGTTTACACTCCCACCAACAATGGAGGAATATTGATCTGCACTTCTTCTGCATAGGCTGTCATCTGTGTTTTTGATCTTAGCCATTCTGACATGTTTAAGATGGTATCATAAAGTTTTGATTTGCATTTCTCTGATGGCTAAAGATGTTGAGCAATTTTTAAAGTGCCTTTCAGCTTGTAATTCTTCTGTAGGGAATTTCCTTTTCAGCTTTAAACCCCAATTTTTAATTGGGTTACTTAGCTTTTTGGCTCTAGTTTAATGAGTTCTCTATACTTTTTAGAGATCAAGTCCTCTGTCAGATGTAGGGTTGGTGAAGATCTTTTTCCCATTCTGTAGGCTGTCATTTAATTTTATGGACTATGTCCTCTGGCTCACAGAAGCTTCTCAGCTTCAGGAGATCTTACTTACGGATTGTTGTTCTTAGTGTCTGTGCTACTGGTGTTATATTTAGGAAGTGGTCACATGTGCCAATGTGTTCGAGGGTAATTCCCATTTTCTTTTCTATCAAGTTCAGTGTAGCTATGTTTATGTTGAGGCTTTTGATCCACTTGGATTTGAGTTTTGTGCAGGGTTATAGGTTTGGATCTGTTTGCATTCTTGTACATATTACTATCCAGTTATACCAACGCCATTTGTCAAAGATGCTGTCTTTTATCCATTGAATATTTTTGGCCTCTTTGTCAAAAATCAGGTGTTTATAAGTGTGTCAGTTAATGTTGGGGTCTTCGATTTGATTCCATTGATCCATAAATCTATTTTTATGCCAGTACCAGGCTGTTTTTATTACTGTAGCTCTATAGTAGTATAGCTTGAATTCAGGGATGGCGATTTCTCCTGAAGTTACCAGGCATTTTTATAACTATATCTTTATAGTATATCTTGAAGTCAGGGATAGTGATTCCTCCAGAAGTTTTTTTATTGAGCAGGATTGTTTTGGCAATTCTGGGTTTCCTGTTATTCTATATGAAATTGAGTATTGTTCTTTCAAGGTCTGTAAATAATTGTGTTGGGATTTTTATGAGAATGGCATTGAATCTGTAGATTGCTTTCGGTAAGATTGGCATTTTTACTATGTTGATTCTATCTAAGAGCATGGGAGATCTTTCCATTTTCTAATATTTTCTTCAATTTCTTTTTTCAGTAACTTAAAGTTTTTGTCAAACAGGTCTGCTACTTCTTTGGTTAGAGTTACAACAAGATATTTAATGTTATTATAAAGGATGATGTTTCCCTGATTTATTTTTAAGCCCCTTTATCCTTGGTTTTATACCCTGCTACATTGCTGAGGGTATTTATCAGCTGTAGGAGTTCCCTGGTAGAATTTTCCGTATCACTTATGTACACTATCATATCATCTCCAAATAGAGATAGTTTGACTTCTTCCTTTAAAATTTGCACCCCCTTAATCTCCTTTTGTTCTCTTATTACTTTGAGAACTATATTGAATACAAATGAGAGAGAGTACAGACTTGTCTTGTTCCTGATTTTAGTGGGATTGGTTTCCTCCATTTAGTTTGGTGTTGGCTGTTGGCTTGCAGTATATCACTTTTATTATATTTAGCTATTTTCTCTGTATTCCTCTTCTTTCCAGGACTTTTATCATGAAGAAGTGTTGAATTTTGTCAAGGTTTTTTCAGCATAAGGATATGATCGTGTGTATGTATGTGTTTTTTTTTTTTTTTTCTTTCAGGTTGTTTATATGATGGATGACATTCACAGTTTTTAGTATGCTGAGCCATCCCTGCATCTCTGGGATAAAGCTTACTTGATCGTGTTGATTTTTTTTTTTTTGAAAGGGATGTTGGATTCTGTTTGTCAGAATTTAATTGAGTATTTTTGTATCAATGTTCATGAGAGAGATTGGTCTGTAATTCTCTTTCTTTGTTGCGTCTTTGAGTGGCTTGGGTATCAGGGTAATTGTCACATCATAAAAAGAGATTGACAATGTTTCTTCATTTTCTATTGTATGGAACAGTTTGAGGAGTACTGGTATTAGTTCTGCTTTGAAATTCTGCTAGAATTCTGCACTGAAACCATCTGGTCCTGGGCTTTCATTTCTTGGGCAACTTTTAATGACAGTTTCAATTTCCTTGGAGGTTATATGTCTGTTTAGGTCATTTATCTGGTCTTAATTTAATTTTTGTAAGTGATACCTTTCCAGAAAGCTGTCCATTTCTTTTAGGTTTTCCATTTTAGTGGAGTATAGATTTTCAAAGTATGACCCGACAATTCTCTGGATTTCCCGGATATCTGTTATTATGTCCCCCTTTTCATTTCTGATTCTGTTAATTTGGATACACACTCACTCTCTCTGCTTCTTGGTTAGTTTGGATAAGGGTTTATCTATCTTGTTGACTTTCTCTAAGAACCAATCTTTGATTCATTGATTCTTTGTATTGTTCTCTTTGTTTTTATTGTATTGATTTCATCCCTAAGTTTGGCTATTTTCTGCCATCTACCCCTTCAAGGTGAGTTTACTTCTAATTGTTCTAAAGCCTTCAGCTGTTCAGTTAAGTCTCTTGTGTGAGACTTCTCTGTGGCATTTCTGCTCTGTTCTTCCTGTTCCCAGAGTTTTCTTAGTTTGGTAGCCCCATCTACATTCCTGTCTGCCTTTGGACAATAAGCGCTTTTTTTTTTTTTTATTAAACTCATAGGTAGGGCAATTATTTACAATGTAATATCATAAATCCACTTCAAGGTATTGTTTAAATCTGGTTTTGTTGTGAAATACCTTGTTTGCTCCATCTATGTTGATTGATAGTTTTGCTGGATATAGTAGCCAGGGTTGGCAGCCATGCTCTTTTAGTGCCTGTATAGCATCTGACCATGACCTTTTTGCTTTCACTGTTTCCATTGAATAGTCAGGTGTTATTCTGATGGGTCTGCCTTTATAGGTAACTTGGCCTTTTTCCTTTGCAGCTCTTAGTATTTTTTCTTTGTTCTGTAGGTTTAGTGGCTTCATTATTATATGGAAAACAGACATTTTGGGGACTCTAGTCTATTTGGTGTTCTGCAAGCTTCTTTTATCTTTATAGGCATTTATTCCTTTAGGTTGGGAAAGCTTACTTCTATGACTTTATTAAATATATTTTCTGTGCCTTTGAGCTGGTACTCTTTTCCTTCTTCGATTCCAATTATTCTCAGGTTTGGTCTTTTCATGATGTCCCAAATTTCCTGGACATTTTGTGATGTGGGAATGCATTTATGTATGCTGTGAATCTCAATCTTTAAATAAAGGAGCTGTTTTGGGCCATGACAGGCACCATAGAAGTAGGAGGGGAAATCAGAGCATAGGTAGGAGAAGCAGGGCGGAGTCAGAGGCAGATGGAGCCAGCCGCCCAAGGAGAAACATGTAAGGAACACAGGTGAGCCACGGGCCACGTGGCAGACAGATTAATAGAAATGGGTTGATTTAAGATATAAGAGCTAGCTAGCAATGTGCCTGAGCCATAGGCCAAACAGCATGAAGTTAATAGAAGCATCTGAGTCATTTCTAAGGGCCTGAGCAGAGCGGCGGCGGCTGGGTGGCTAAGGGGTCTGGCATGACAGGTCTGTGGGTCCAGGTCCCTGGCCGCCCGAGATCCGGAAACCCAACTACTACAGTTTTGTTTTATGACTTTTTGGATTTAGTGTTTTCTTTAACTGACATATCTATTTCTACTACTGAAGCTTCCCCTTCAGAGTATCTCTCTTCCATTTCTTGCATTCTGTTGGTTATGATTACATCTGCAGTCCTGGTTTGTTTCTTTAGGTTTTCTATCTTTGCCTCAGTTTGTGCGTTCTTTATTGCTTCTATCTCAATTTGTAATCCCAGGATGTCTCTTCCTCCTGTTTGTTTTCTTTTTCTTTATTTTCTTTCAGTGATTTGTTCATCTCTTCCAATTTTTTGTTTGTACTTTCTTCTATTTCTTTAAGGGAGTTTTAAAATATCTTCTTTTAAAGCTTCTGTTATCTTCATAAAATTGTTTTTAAGGTTGTTTTCTCCTGTTTCCTCTTCATTGTTATGCTCGGGTCTTGATGTTATAGACCCACCGGCTTCTTCTGTTGGTGTTTTGTTGTTCTTTACATTGTTATATGCATTCTTGCGCTGGTGTCTGCCCATTGCTTCCTTAGTTCATTCTTAGTCACCTCTTGACCAGATCTTAGTTGTGGGCCCGGGGGCTGTGTGTCTCCAGTAAGTGCAGGGGCTGCTCTTACTCATCTCTTAGCTGGCTGTAGGTCAAGGAGCTGTGTGTCTCCAGTTGTCACAGAGGTTGTTCTTTGTCATCTCTTAGTTGGCTCTTAGTCAGTTTTAGGCCAGGGGGCTGAGTGTCTCCAGTTATCATGGAGGTCACTGGGATCACCATGTGATGACACAGTATGGGCTGGCAGGGTTTGGCCATGGGTTTTCCTTTTGGCTGAGTTTTGCTGGAGGTTGGGCTTTCAAGGGGTTTCCCTTCTGCCTTTGGTTTAGGGTGGAGCTTGATGCGGGTGGAGTTCCAAGGGCTGTGTCGACATGCTGGACTTCAGAGACAGCTGATCTCTGCTTGGCCTAAGAGATAGGGATGCTACTCACCTCTTCATCTGTTGTGGGCCAATGGCTGTGGCTCTCCAGTTGTCACAGAAGTCTGGGTTTTCATATTGTGGTTTCCCAGCTGGGCCATGTTCTCTGTTCAGCTCACTGCAGCAGCACAAACAGCACACCATACAATCCTCTGGTGCCGGCTCCTCCTCTTCCACCATCTTTATTTACATAGTTTCAATGGTTTGCATGAAGAATTTTACAACCAGTTTTTACTTTCTAAGTTTCTAAAATTAGAACAACTACCAGTTTGTTCCTTGTCTCATTCCCTTGCCGGCTCCTGACTCTCCCACTGTTGGTCATTACCTTTTAAATCTATATCTGTATCATCAGAAGCACAAACAATCTTGCAGGCTAAAAGGAATTTCTCAAACTAGGAATACTTACATGTGTATCCGGTTGGCAGCACATGCGGTTACAGTATCATGCAAGGTGAGAGACACTCTTCTCCAGGTTAATGTTTATATTGGGTATATGGTCAAGATTCTCATGATCAACTCACCAGCAAAAACTGAAACAATCCATTCTAGATTTTATATTGTTCTATTCCCTCTGGAGGCATATCATGTTTTCCCATAGGCAACATAACCTGGAAACATACTTTTATAGTTGAAACTGTTTATCTTTTGTCCTTATGTCTATCTCTTGGCACAGCTATTAGAAATGAAGGAACAGTGGGTTTCTGTGATTCTGCTTCATTTATTTTTTTCCAGAATGTTCCCACTAATTCCTGATATCATTTATTTAATAGCATTTCTTTAAAGCTCTTATGGTTCATAGAATTCTTTCCAGAACAATTATGCAAATATATATCAGTGAACTTCATGGTACTGTGACTACTTCAGGCCAGCAGTATGGCCAGCAAAGTACAAGCATGTAGAGCACAATGCTCCTGGGGCCATGTCCAGAGTTTACAGCACACTGTCCATGGATTGTTGCCAAGTAGGTCCTGGTCTCCAGGGTCTTTGCCACGTAGGGAGCCACTTGTGCCACTGTTGGGCATTTTTCCCTGAAGAAGCTGCCTGGCTCCTGCCAGCTTAGTGAAATTTATCTTTGACTTCAGGCATTTGGAATTAGAATACCTTTGTGTTGATTCTGGCCATTCAGCTCAATTGGTCTTGTTGTTACAGGCATTGGGAGTTTGTAAAAAAATGAATTTTGTCTCTCTCTTTTCTTTTGTTCATTTGTTAGGGACCCTTATCTCACCACATCTAGGCCATACTTCAATTTTCTCATCTTCATGTAATATTGTTTTCTGTCTAACTCTTCTAGAGAAATTTCCTAAATTCCTCTTAAAATTTTATTTGCTATAATAAATTATTCTTTTTATTTGTTCTTGGAATTTTTTTTTCAAAAATGCTACTACCTACTTATTCAAGGTTGCAGTATTTTATTTCACTTTTTCCTAAGAATATTAATAATCTTTTTCTTAGCAATTTTATTAATCTTGAAAAACCACATGGAAATCTAAATTTGTAGAACTTCCTAGAATATGCTCATATATTAAAATAATTAAAATAGAAAAATCACTATAATGGGGAAGGCAAATACGCTAACTATTAAGATTTCAGTGGCAGGAATAGGTGATGCCTTGTTAAAAGGGGTACCTCCCCTCAACATCCCAGGCTATTGCTAAAGCTATCTCTTACTCTCCATAACCTGATAGTAAGGCCACTCTGCTGAAGACACAGATGCTTACCTCATCAAATACGGAGAAGTCAAGCTGGTGCCCAACTAGAAGGTACTTTGGTGCTGGAAGGTACTTTGCATGCTACCGAAAGAGAAAGGCAATAATCAATATCTCCAAGCTATAACCCCAAACCTACAATATTGACTTTCCTGAAAGATGGACTGGTACAACAGTGGCAAAATGTTACGGGAATAACAAATCACTCTCTGATTAGGTCAATGCCCACCTCATGAGATATACATGCCCGACACCGCTAAAGTGGCCACGAACCTGAGACTAAGTAGACCATGAATCTCAGGGAAACCTAATACCCTTATTCTACTAAAGTAACAGCAATAAATGACTCCCACTGACATATTGCTATACTCATAGATCAGTGTCTCACTCAGTCTTCATCAGAGACACGTCTTCCTGCAGGATGGAAATTAACACAGAGACTCACAGCTGGATAATGTACAGATATAATGTACTGGGTAATGTACACTCAGTCCTGAGTGGGATGTCTTCATCAAACCCTTTTCTCAAGGCTTAGAAATCCTTGCAGAAGCAAAAGTAGAAATATTCCAAGAGCCGGAGGTGATGGATGATTCCAAGGAAATGGGGTCTTACAGATACAGTAAAATTGATACATACACAAAGTGACATGGACTATGGCAGCATGTAAAACAACTACACAGGTTCAAGCCAGATGGAGTCCCAGCACTGAGGGGGAGTGGTCACATGGTCCCACTCATAGCTAAGAGCTATTTACAATTGATACTTTCTGGAAAGTGGAAGATTAGTTTTCTCTAATGGAATGTCACTGGGTGTATTCATTACACTTCAGACAGAGTCAGCTCCATGTCCAGGCAGGAGTAGTTGGCCAATAACACAACTCCATTTGCTGTATGTGTGTGTGTGTGTGTGTGTGTGTGTGTGTGTGTATGTGTGCACGCTCGCGTGTTCACACGTGCACACTTTTTGTCTTATTGGGTTTTTTGTTGTTTTTATTTATTTATTTATTTATTTATTTATTTATTTATTTATTTATTTATTTATTTATGTTTTCTGCTGTTAGAGATGAGAAGGAGATACAAGGAAGGGAATATGTTGTATAAAATTTATTTTTAAATTAAAAATTAATTAAAAGTAGAGAAAAATTTGCCAGCTTCAAGTTTTACCCAAGTACTTTAATTTTTTAAATATAGCTTATGATAGATACTTTCTTTGTACTTCATGTGCCCTCTAAAACTTAGAGGACAAATTTAAATGAAAGTGCTGACTGTGTGGGTAGAGCTTTTCTCCAAGCCTGTGGGTATGCTGTCTAGTGCTGACTGTGGGGGCGGAGCTTTACTCCAAGCCTGTAGGTATGCTGTCTTCAGTTCTTCCTTTGCCACTTAGAATGCCAGCACACACCTTGGTATTTTTTTTTTTTTGTCATTTTCAGTATTGGTTAGGATTCCAGTGCGTTTGTTCCATCCCTCAGCAAGCTATGCTTGTTCACTTTCCACCTTCCACACATTTGTGCTATTTTCTTCTTTTCTCTTGCTATTGTATTGCCTCTTCTAAGTCTCCTTCAAATAAAAATACCTGTGATTTTTATCGTAGCATTATTTATAAAGGGGAGAAAGTAGATATATATTCAATTTGCCATTTTGAGTAGAAATACCAAGGATTCTGTTCTTTAATCCCTATAAAGTTGGTACTTTACAGGTAGGCACCATCTACACTGTGTTTTTCTTTCATCCTATGTGCTTACTTATTAAGCTTACTTATTGCCACCACTCCAACTGCTACTTATAACTTTGTGTCTACTTTTATCTGCAGGTTTACTTCCAGATGGAAGTTCTCATTCAGTATGACTAACATGTTTTGGACTTAAGAAATTTTTGTTTTGTTAAGTTATAAATTTATATAATGAAAACAAAACAAAAAATTCTTAAGTCCAAAACATTTGCAGGTCTACCTTTAGTAGCTATGGTATTGTAGTGTGATCATTTTAAAAGCATCTCTTTCCTCGACTGCCTGTGAACATAGAGCATGTCTTATTCATCTTTTTGTCTCAGCTATGCAGTAGCAAACACATAGAAGGTCTTCACAAACAGTTGTTAAGTGATAGGGTCAGTTCTTTACATATGGAAAGAAAATATTAGCTGAGTTTGACATTTTTTAAAAAGTAGAAACAGGTCAGGTATAATCTATATATGGCCATCAGTAAACACAGCTTAGTATATTTCTATCCTTTATCACTTTGGACCATATAGATTGACCTGTTGTTGACCATGTTAAGCTGCTTATTGCATGTTAGTCACAATGTCTGCGCCAATATTCTTTATTGAATCTAAGAAGAAATGTAAATCAATAAAATGACAATCAAGCTGGAGGGTAAATCCCATCACTTAAGAATGTGTGGGGTAAAGGGCGTATTGACAATTCTAGTAACTAAGTAGACAAATATTGATAGGGGAAGCCATTATGAAGTGAACTGTCACTGGGGAGTATATTGACATCTTTTGTTGTAGGCAGCAGCTATTCAAATGTGAATACCACTATAGTGCTATCCTTGGCCCTGATGGGGTCACAACATTAGCAATTAATGATACAATTTCTTTAATGTGTATCTTAAACTTTGAAATAAAAACACTTGCTGACTTCACACAACAATGAGCCCCTGATGACATAAACTTGACCTGGACTTCAGAAGCAAATTTCCAAAGAGGCCAAGCATAAAGTGGTTTGGTTAAAAACAAACATATAAATTGAACTAGATTTCTCCAGTGGTTTAGGTACATTGTGGTTTTTAAAAAGCTTTTGGAAATTACATAAAGTTTTTAAGACCACATATTGTATAATCTCAAGTATCTCCCTGTTCAGGAGATCATACAGGTTTTCAGAGAACAAAGATAGAAAAATACTCATTTGGATTTGTAACACTCAATCTGTTAGCATCTAAATCTGTTAGCAACAGAAGCTCTGATGTTTCCAGTTGGGACAGGAGGGGTGTATCCTTTTCAGGATAAAGGGTGGATATGCAGTGAGGAAGTAAGTAGATGGTATTATGTGTCTTGGAACAAGGGTAGCCTGTAACACAGAACTTCTAGGTAACCAGATGATACAGATGGAATTTTGTCTGTGTCTTGCATCTAGTTGGTCCCAAATAAACACAAAGAAGCTTATATTAATTACAGACTATTTGGTCTATGGCTCATGATGTTATTATCTAGCTCTTGCATCTTAAATTAACCCATTTCTATTAATCTATGTGTTACCATGTGGCCAGTGGCTTACCAGTACAGTTACATTTTGTTTCTTGGGCATCTAGATCTCATCTCTCAGACTCTGCCTTTCTTCCCCTGTATCTCTGCTCTGTTTGTTTTCTGTGATGCTTGAAAAGTCTGCATTTCCCTTACCCACTTCCTCTCTGAAAAGAAAAGAGCAATCTGATGCTATGTTACCCTCTCCATTACTTATCAGCATCTAGGCACTGCTCCAGGGGCTGGGTGTGCATAGAAATGAAGAGACCATGGCCATGATCACACGGTTACAGTGTCTGCCTCTGTCAGTGCATCAACAACATAACTGCTACCACACCATTACAATGTCTCTGTCAATATACCAACAACCAGCACTTAAAAACAACCTATTCTCTTTTTACAGTTATCTATTTGCACACGTGTGTGTGTGTGTGTGTGTGTGTGTGTGTGTGTGTGTGTGTGTGTCTATTGAAGGGATGGAGTTTATCCCATAGTGTGCCTGTGGAAAATGGAGGATAATCTGAGGGAGCCAGTCTCCTCTATTACATAAGCCACAGAAACTGAACTCAGGTTATCAAGCTTGGCAACAAAGTCACTGGCCTGGCAAGGACTGATGATTTCATCCAAATCAGTAAGTTTGTCAGCAACAGAAAGCATTTTACATGCTCTTTATTCTCATCTACTGTTCTTCACTAATCTCAGAGTATCAGCAAAGAGCCAAAAGCACTCTTGCCAGAAGTTCAGAGATCCTATAATGTGGATCAAGCTCATGGGAACATTTTCCTTGACCTTGTAGTTTAGTGTAACATGGAGTTAAACCTGGAAAGCAGTTACCATAGTAAATATTCAACTATGAAAATCAACCACCAGTTCCCTCTTAAAACAAATATCTTATTTCTGAAGACCTAAGTTGTATGACAGGATGGCTCATTGGCTCATGTGGGGGATCGGTAGAGATTGCGATCTCTGTTTGTCACTGATTTGTAGTAGAGGTTACACATCCTAACAGATAGCGAAGAGAACAAAATAGGAAAAAGGATGAGTAAAGGAAGGAGGAACGAAGGGAGAAGGGGAGGGAGGGAGGGAGGGACAGTTAAGGTACAATTTAATAAGCTGATTTCATATAACATTGGCCATCGGGAAAAAAAATCTTCAAAATATGGAAATGGGCCAGTGCAGCAATCCTAACTATAATTTATCATAGAACAAGAAAGCAGAAAGGAGAGAATAGTAATTTTCATTCTAATGCTTCTGTGACTCCGAAGCCTGTTTTTATTAAGAAAAGTTTTTAGTTATTCACAATATTCATTCTCCCTGAAATTAACACTCTTTAATCCTCAAACTTTTAAATTTTCTCTGTTCTAACTGATCACTTTGTAGTTCTGTTCTAGAAAAGCTCAGAGTAAATATTTCTTCCAAAGTATTTCTTCTCAGTGGGAAGCAGAGAAGGATGATGGGCAATTGCAGGAGTGGGGAGCCTCCCTGGGCTTCGGAGCAAGCCCCATTGTCTTCTCTGGGCCTCGAACAGTAACTACCACAGTGCTGGACTCCTTCATGTGTGCTGAACCTTCTACAGTCTAACCAGCGGCTGCCCTCAATAGTTCAGACTGACATTCAGAGTCCCAGACTTAGACTTAGAGACAGAAATTCTATCAAGAAACCATAACATTCAAGGACAGGAGCGAAGGCTAATACACCTAACTCTCCTTCAAATTTATGATTCCTTTAAAAAACTTGTTATTTCATGCATATATTATTTGTGTAAACTTATATTCCTAGATATAACCAGATGAGTTTTTAAAATATGACTTGTATGTGTTTCTCAGAGATGAGTATCTAAATGTCAGCTGAACGAGGATGACACCGATGAATGTGCCACAAACTGGATGAAGAGGGGCCCACAAGGCCTGAACCCCTCACAGAACCACAGGCACCTGAGTGAAGTGGGATCAGGACATATGGTCCAACCCGGGAAGAGCATACCAATGGGATGTTCAGTAGCACATTTTAAAAAAATAGCAGATGGGAATAAATGGGAAACCATGGATTTTCCCCTAATCAGTAGTTACCAGATAACAACCATAATATGTGTAAGACAGAAATTTCTAATACATTATCAATTTAATATCAGAGGCGACTCAGGCAATTCTCATAGAGAAGAGCTGAAGTTTCCTCTTGGTTCTCTTATTTACTTTTTCCTTGTGCTATATATTTTTTTCTTTAGGTTTTAAGAGAAAAGAAAAATACCTTGGTGTGCCTTCAAAGAGAAAAGAAAGAACTGTTCATACTTCGGCAAGGACTTTCTGTCTGTGATCCAAGTGCAGTCTCACTGAACTCCAGAGTCCTGACTCGACCTGACTCTTCAGAACATCGTATTCAAAGAGTTTCTGAGAGGAGCGGCCCTCTTCACACCAGCTGCTTTATGATAACTAAAGCAGGGACCAGGAAGCTAGACTGTGACTGTCCTCATCTACTGTGCCAAGGTCACCAGCCTGTGAGACAAAGTCGTCACCCACCCGGCACATCATCCTGGAGACAGGGAGAGAGATCTCAGCTGGTGTTAGAAAGCTGTCCTACAGGTTAGTTATCTGGGTGGAAATAAATCTGCCCAACTTTATGGGCAGAGCTATATCTAGTAGACATTCCTACTACATAAATAGTACCCTATTTTCCTCCCAATCTGGTGCCCACCTCCCTTTGTCCTCTGGTTTCTGTGCTGTCCAGGTTTTGGTGACTGTCTTCCACAGTTGTTTATATGTTACTGGCTTTTTCTTCACTCTAGTTTATAAGTTCAACAAGGACAGGCTTTGTTTTATCGGAATCTCCTGCACATGTTAGGTAAATGTTTGCCGAATAAATGAACTGATTATGTTTGCCTTAGCGAGAGTGTTTAGAGTATGGCTTAAACATATATTTGAATAAATAAATAGGATTATCTTAATAGTTGTCCTGTGTAAATACCTGTAAGAATACATAACTGGAGGTAAGTGATGCATGAAGATAAGATTCAAGAATGAAATTTTAATGTTACTTTAGCAGAGAATATTAAAGTAAGAGAGACAGGAGCTGTCTCAATATTCTAAGTCATTTTAGGCTCAGAAAACAACACATAGTATTTCTAAGCAAACAGCTCATACTCTAAATTATCTTGCATGGTGCTTTGCTATGAAGATAGAGCCCATGGATTATGAAGATGAAGAACATAGTTAACCAAAGAAGTTCATATATCTGCTTTTTAATCTATTATTGACAAAAGGGATCTCAGTGGTGTGTTACCTTGTTCATGTTACTTTGAGTATATAAAATGAGATTTTAGGAAATTTGTTAGAAAAAGAATAGGCATTATTGGTTTTCTTTGTCATAATGAATCAGTGCCAATATTATAATAAGAGTGCAAAATGAAATATGAATATCAATTTTTATCAGAAGTTATTTTCTGGGAAGGAAAATTGTGTTTTGTCATATTTAATAAAGTAGTTCTTCTTGATCAAACCATTTTGTTATAATTGAAAAAATATTGTGTAATCAAACTTGGCAATAAAACACATGATAAATATAAGGCATCTTAGTTTTTCCATCATATAAAATAGTAAAATATAAAGCAGTATCTTTGGAAATCCTCTCAGTAACAGTGTAAGGGGTGAGAGGCAAGCTTTAGCCTTGGGCAATTACTTATTTTGTAGGTAGATAAAATACCGAAATGTTAAACAGTAAACCATTATTGAAATCATGAATACAAATCTACTATTTTGATTTTCAAAGCAACTTTATAAACATTACAGATTACTTCTACTTCTCTATTCAGTCTGATATGCCTTGATAGCATATGAGGGTTTGCCTAAGGATATGCTAGACTAACCATATCACTGAGAAGAGGGGCGTGTAAGGAACAAATGAGGAAGCAAGGGGTCAGGTATTAGGAGATTCTGTGTCCATGTCAGTGGAGGTATATAGGGAAGAAACAAAGGGACAGACTCTGGGAAGTTGTTGTGAACAGGGCTAGTGTTGTCAGAGTTTATTTATGTTGACTGCTGACCTTATGGAGAATAGATGGAATGGATTAAATATGCCTGAAAATTCTAGACATTGGAACCATGCTCATGATAATGAGCTCATTTAACAACAGTAGTATTAATTCATCACCCTATTCTCATGGAGCAATCAGCTTGCATTGGGCCAGACCTACCAGCTCTGTTGCTCTGAAGATTCAGTTTTTTCAGTTCCTTCCTTCCTTCCTTCCTTCCTTCCTTCCTTCCTTCCTTCCTTCCTTCCTTCCTTCCTTCCTTCCTTCCTTCCTTCCTTCCTTCCTTCCTGTCTCTCTCTCTCTTTCTTTTTTGATTATTCCTTTCTTTTTTCTCTTTCCTTTTTTTAGAGGACAGGGAGCATTTACTGCAGAGCAGTTGAGAATAGTTAATGGCTGACAGTAGACAATGGCCAAAGAGACTATTGTGCGAATCTACACGTGAGGTGGATTTTTATAATATTTCTAAAATCTCCAGAACAACAAGCTTTTCCTGAGGCCCTTTGTCGCCCAGAGAGCTGTGGGGTCTGCTGATTTGATTCTTACAGAGGATTGCAATGATACATCTTTGCTGTTTATCAGAAAGCCTCCTGTTTGGTTACACAATAATCTTGTATGATTTAAGGCCCCTGGGGTTGGATTTATTTATTTGTTTTTTTTTTTTAGTCTTCTCTCATACATTATATCCTGACTACAGTTTCTACTCTCTCCACTCCTTCCAGTCATCCCCCCCTCCCCCGATCCACTCCTCCTCTGTTTCCATTCACTAAAAAAAAAAAAAAAAAAAAAAAGATCAGGCCTCCCAGGATATCTACCAAACATGACCTTACAAGTTACAACAAGACAAGGCAAATCTCTCATATTAAGGCTAGACAAGGCAACTTAATAGGAAGAAAAGGATCCCAAGAGTAGGAAAAAGAGTCAGAGACACCTTTCCCTATTCCTACTATTGTGAATCCCACAAAACACCAAGCTAAATAATCATAACCTAGCTCAGACCTACACAGGGTCCATATTTATCTCTTCATTCTCTGTGAGCCCCTGTTCTCCTGGTATCCCTTACTCCCCTGGCTCCTACTTCTTTACCCTCTTCTGCTGGGTTCCCTGGCTCCACCTAGTGTTTGGCTGTGGGTCCCAACATCTGCTCCCATCAGTTTCTGGATGAAGCCCCTCTGATGACAATTGGGCTAGGCACTATCTATGAGTATAGCAGAGTATTAGGAATTATTTTATTGACTTTTCCCAGTTGTGCTTGGTTCTATCCTGTGTTTCTGGGCTGTTTGCCTCTGTATCCTGGCCCTCCAAGCAGTGTGAGGTGTGGGCCTCCCTCTCAGTGTCGGCCTCAAGCTGGACTAATCACTGGTTGGCTGCTCTCACAGTTCTGCACTGTCTTTACCCCAGTACATCTTGTAGGCAGGACAGATAGTAGGCTGAAGGTTTTGTGGCTGGGTTGATGTCCAAGTTCCACTGGTAGGAGCCTTGTCTGGTTATAGAAGACAGCCAATTTGGTCTCTGTATTCCCCATTACTATTCTTCACTAAGGTCACTCTTGTAGATTTCAGGGAATTTCCACTGCCCTAGGTTTCTACCTGTCCCTTCCCCCATTTAACAATAATAGCATCAACATCACCCTGCCTTCATGGAGCAATCATCTTGCATTCGGCCAGACCTTACAAGCTCTGTGGAGGCATTTGAACTAAGTATGTCTCTATAAAATTTTCTGATTCTGATTCAGGGTCTTTGAAATCTTATGTAGTAGAGTTTTACATTTATATTGAAGATAAATCCCACAAGTCAGAATTCAGATTCAGGAGTTCCAAAGTAACATCCGTCTTGAGGCTGGAAAGAAGATTCACTGCTTAAAAACACTTGTTTCTCTTGCAGTTGGTCTAGGTACAGTGCCCAGCACCCACATGGTGACTCATAGCCACCACTAACTCCAGCTCCAGAGCATCCAATGCTTTGTTTTTGCCCTCCTTCATACACATGCTGCAAGTAAACTCATGCAGGCACACACACACACATATGTACAAAATAAAAATTAGTACATTTAAAAAAATATCCATCAGGAATCTAGGATAAGTTATCTATAGCTACTATATTAGGCTCTGAGTTTCTCTATAAGTGAAAAAAGAATAGAAGAATTAATATAAACAGAAAAGGCAGCTCTCACATTTATAATAATGGCTAGAGGAAGCATCCTTAGGAAGCCCCTTGTACATATTGAGTGTCTCAAGGCAACAGTCAATGATTACATAATCTTCAGCTAATTTGTAACATCTCTTAGGAGAACTAGACAAGAACTCAAAGAGTTGAACTCCAGAGCTTCTGATTAACGCAACAACTACACAAAGTACGGGGACCAAATTCATAATCCAACGTGAGAATTTAGGTTTACATCGTTCTCTGGGGTACATCTTTCCATTCATTAAAAATTAAAATATGTTTAAAAATTCAGAGCCAAATGGCAGGACTATTTCTTTTTAAAAATATGTTTGTTTGTTCTTTGGAAGTTTCATATTTATACAATATGATTTGGTCATGTCCATCCACCACTTCCTCCTTCTCTATCTATCTCTATCTCTCAACTTCAGGTCCTCCTTCCTTTTATTATTAATAACTCATTCTCTCCTAATTTTTCTGCCCTTGTGCACATGCGTGTGGAGCCACTCAGTAGTGCAATGGCAAACCAACAAGTATCATGTCCCCAGAGGAGACTGACGCTCCCTTCCTTAGACCCTGAAAACACTAATAGCTTCTTCACCAGTACTGGGTATCTTGGCCATCCATGCTAGAAATTCTTTCTTGATCTTGTGCAGGACACCACAGCTGCTGTGAATTGATGTGTGCAATAGCCAAGGCCTGCTAAGAAGTAAGCAGTTCACATCTCTCCTCCCCATCGGCCTGCTCCTACAGTCTGTGATCCCTCTTCTACAGTGTCCCCTAAGCATTGCATGGGAAGAGGTTAACATAGGTGATCCATGCATAGCTGAGCACTCTTAGTTACTTACACGCATCAGTTATGGGTCTCTTCATTAATTGTTACACATTACAAAAAAAGGTTCTCAAATCCATTTTGAAAGCCACATAAATCTGTGTATATAAGCACAAATATTCAGAAGACAGTTTGACAGCAGGACCATGGAGCATAACAACTGTAGGTTTCCCACTACAGCTCTATGATCTCTCCAATCATAGGCTTTTAACCTGCTTTCCAGGACTGGACATGAAATCCCTCTTCGTGAAGCAGGTCCCACACTCAATTAGAAAGCAGTGGGCTACCCCTATGGTGGGTGAATTGCTATTCTGCCAGTGGACACATCTTGCCAAGGCAGGTTAGTATTGTACCACACAGGGTCCAGTACTGGTGAGACCACTAATGTCTTTTCACCCCAAGCAGCCTACATGGCACTTTCTGGCAGCATATAAGCCGATCATCAGAAAAAGAGTTTCCTAGAGAGTTGAGATTGATTTTTCTATCCCGTGAGCCCCAAGTGAATGGTGTTTCAGCAAGAGGGACTTACCACCTAGGTTTTAGTGGGCAGCTTAGAGGATAATGACAATGACTTGAGTTGCTTCACTTGTCTCTGGAGCCTTTATAACCACTAATTCACAGGATGGAATCCCTCACTTGGCACTGAGGTTTACATTTAATAGCCCATGTCATTAAAAATAAAAATATATTAAAAAAAATAAGTGTCAAAATGCAGGACTTTTTGTTCTTTCAAGTCCTAAAATTATTTTTGTTGATATCGCACGTGAGAACAATCACACTACCAGGTGCGAAACTAGATTTTATTTGGGGAAGTTTCCAGGCAGGTGGAAGGTAAGAGAAATGGGAGAGAGTGACCCCCTCATGGCATTTTCTTATGAGAGAACAGGTGGGCCCAGGTTTACCCAGCAACACCTAAGGTATGAATATGGATGGAGGAGGGGTGTGCAGAGTACCCAGGTAGTAGGCATGCTTGGTGAGTTTATGTGGCTCTGCTTGGGTCATGAATATGAATGAGAGGGGCGTGTTCTGCCAGCGCCATGTCAGCTTATTTGGACTAGCACGTTTACCAGGTAGCTGCTACATGCCAGGAATTCTTAAAGTTTTTACCTTAAATATTTAACAATGTAAAAATATTTAAAAATTAGTATTTTCCTTCCTATTTCTTGCTCCATAGGATAACCAATATTCATAGTTTGGTAGCATTTTCTATTTTTTAAAATATGTTTGAATATATATATATGCACGCACATATATATGTGGTGATATATTTTATATTTAATAAAATCAGTCTGGAATATCAGAGAATAGAATCACCCACATCAAGCCATGAGGGTCAGAGAGTTGTAACGCATGCCTTTAATCCCAGCATGAGAATGACGAAGTGGTGACTTACGTCTTTAATCTCATTACTCAGGAGACAGATCTTTCTGTGTTTCTGTGAATTCAAAGCCTACCAACCAAACAGTAGTAGCTCACACCTTTAATCCTAACTCTAGGATTATGATGCAAAATTGAACCTGGAAATGAAACAACTGGGCGAAGAAGGTATTTAAGGAGGTGTAGGCAGACACTGAGGTATTCTGTAGGAGCAACGAGCCAGGCTGAGGACTCTAGAAGACAGCTTTTACTCTGAGAAGTTGGCTGGGTGAGAATTGACTGTGGTCTGTTTCCTCTCTCTGATATTCCAGCTTTCCCCCTAATATCTGGCTCTGAGTTTTCATTAAATACCAATTAGAATTTGTGTTATATATATATATATATATATATATATATGTATATATATGTGTGTGTGTGTATGTATATATATATGCAAGTCCAATTATAATTTTTTCTTTTTACACTAATACATCAATAAAACTTTTGTCATTGAAGTTATATCTCTTTATTCAGTCTGTTATATTTTCAGGTCAGTACAGAAACCAACTCTTCCTTATTAACTACTTACTTATCTGTCTGGGGACATGCTGCACTATATTTAACTATTTATTGACAGCTGTCCAAGTGATTTCCAGTGCTTAGTTATTACAAACAATGCTGCTGTGAACATTCTCACCACACCATTTCATTTTAGGTTTGTAATTTTTGTTTCCTTAGGAGACACATTTCTGAAAGCAGAATGCCTGAAGGATAGGCTATTTGAAGTTATAATAGAAATTGCCGATACTTTCCACAAGGGAGTATTCAAGCTCCATCATGAGAGCTAGACTGCCTTGACCTGCACATCCTTGTTATGTTGTGTAACACTGACCAGAAAGAGAGGAAGGACTTATATTGCCTACTTGTCTTATCTATTTGCAAAAAGTATGTGTTAAAATGTTATGTGGTTGTTTCACTTAGTATTTTTTATACTTTGAACTTTAGTATTTGTATTTTCTTTACTAAATTGCCCTTTAACTTATTTCTGACCATTTTGATCACAGGACCTATTATTTATTAGTCAATAAAAAATTTGTATAGTAAGAATGAATTTTATACATCTTGCAGAATGTGGTGATGTTACAATGTGGTTTCTTGGTCCCAGGCGGCCAGAGGCCCAGACCCACAGACCTGCCATCCCAGACCCCTTAGCTGCCCTCTGCTGTTCAGGCCCCAGAAATGACTCAGGCGCTTATATTAACTCCATGCTGTTTGGCCTACGGCTCAGGCACATTGCTAGCTAGATCTTACATCTTAACTCAACCTATTTCTATTAATCTTTCCTGCCACATGGCCTGTGGCTCACCTGTGTTCCTTACATGTTGCTCCTTTGGGCTTCGGGCTTGGTCTCTCTCTGACTCTGCCCTGCTCCTCTTCCCTATTCTGATTCTCCACTTACTTTTTCTATGGTGCCTGTCATGGGCCAAAATAGCTCCTTTATTTAAAGATTGGTATTCACAGCATACAGAAAGGCACTCCCACATCATGTGATATATTTTTTATTCAATAAAATCAGCCTGGAATATCAGAGAACAGAATCACAGTAGAACATATTTGTTGGTTGACTTTATGGCATTTTATACTAGGGAGAACTGTTTTTGTTTTTTTTTATGGAAAACAATTATAGTTATTTTATTCATGGTTTCTATGCTTCTTTTATTGCTTAAAGATTTTCTCATCTTTAAGCATATTCTATCATTGTATCATACAGGTTTTAGAAATATACCTTACAATATTTGTAGTGTAACTTATTATATATTTTTAAGTATGTGTTTGAATTCTCTGTTTCATTTATTTTCTGGCTATTCCTATGCCAACATTATGCTAATTTGATTGATGTAGTTTAATAATTTAAATATCATGTGGTTATGATACTATCATCTTACTTCTCACTCGAAATTTGATATTGATCACATATTGGTTCTTTCACACAAACATCCAAGTATTTCTTGTTTCTTAGGAAATTCATCAATAATTGCATTAAATATGGACTCCTGCTGAGGATAACCGCCATTCTTTTGATAGAGCTTTGATCCTCTCTTTCCCCATGCTTTAATACACACTTTGTTCTAAAACTTCCCTAAGGGGTGAGAGCTTCTCTAAAATGTGATACCCATGGGGTTCTCAGGGCATCAGCACTGAAGTGACAGAGAATGCTGACTTTTATGTAACTGATCCCGTAGGTTAAAACCTCAATGAGGAGGGGAAACAATGGAGAAGGGTGCACATGCTCACCACCGCTATGAAACCAGGTTAGAATGTCGCAGACCCATTGGCTCACTTTGAAGGTGGCAGCACGGTGGCATATTTATCTCTAGGCACTCAGAGGCTGATGAGGTTCAAGTTCAAGAGCCCGAATCACTTAAAAGAGATGCAGGCTCATCTGTGATGATAGATTGTCGGGAGAAACAGTGTGTCAAGCCATGGTTTTGTCCTTAACTAAACTGTCCAAGAGTAGCACAGAACTCTGCAGTTCCTTGTAGCATTTGGTTCATCCCCCCATCAGCAGAACAATGATTGTACACTGTAGCTTGGTCTTACACATTCACCAACATCTTATAATAAGAACAAGGGAATGAATTAATTTTTGGATAATTGACAGAAAATATTTCTTCTGTAGTTCCACCTGCACCTGCTCTAGGCAATGCTCACATTATCTTTGAGTCTGCAAGTTATCCTCTAAACTTCCATTAAGGTCTACCACAGCCCATCTTTTAAAAAGACTGACTCATCTTACACGGTAGGTTTGGTTTACAGCATGCCCACAGCTGTGTCTGAGATTTTCTCAAATATTTTGGCATAAAAACAACTCCAACACTTGAGTGACCCAGGATGAGGGTCCATGTTACAATGTGGTTTCTTGGTCCCAGGTGGCTAGAGGCCCAGACCCACAATCTTGCAGCCCCAGACCCCTTAGCCAACAGCCACTGTTCAGGCCCTCAGAAATGACTCAGGCATTTATATTAACTTCATGCTGTTTGGCCTATGGCTCAGGCACATTGCTAGCTAGATCTTACATCTTTACTCAACCCATTTCTATTAATCTTTCCTGCCACATGGCCTGTGGCTAACCTGTGTTCCTTACATGTTGCTCCTTTGGGCTTCTGACTGGTCTGTCTCTGACTCCGCCTCTGCTCCTCCTACCTATTCTGATTCCTCTGCCTACTTTTTCTACGGTGCCTGTCATGGGCCAAAACAGCTCCTTTATTTAAAGATTGAGATTCACAGCATACAGAAAGACATTCCCACATCAGATCCACTTAGTCAGTCTGAGTACATTTGTTAGGTTATAAGTGTCAAAGTAAGTGTTCATTCTTTTGCCCGCCCTCCCTCCTTCTCCCTTCCTCCCTCCCTCAATTTCTCCTTCCTTCCCTCTTCCCTCTCTCCCTCTCTCCCTCTCTCCCTCCCTCCTGTCTTTCTCCTTCCCTCTCTTCCTTCCTTTATCCTTCCTTCTCTCCTCCCCTCCCTCTTTCTCTCCCTCCATCCTTCCCTCCCTTCCTCTCTTCCTTCTCCCCCCCCAGCTTTCTTTTTCTTGTGGTGCTGGAGATAGAACTCAGGGCCTTGTCCATGGCAGGAATGTGCTTTCCTATTGACCTAACCCCTAGCCTTTAATTGTGATTGTAATTGGTTTTAAAGATGAAGTTCAGATAGCAAGGGTTCTGACTGTAAGAATAAACTATGTAGAAAGGCTTTCTTTCCAAAAAGCTAAAAGTAAGAAATTTCAAAGAAAATCATAATTCAAACATGATTAAAATCACTGGAAAATAAGCACCCATGCCATAGGCATATAAAAAGGCTACTTAGTCATTTTGTGAACCACGTTGGAGACTGTAGGTTGTGCAGAGGTGCTTGCAGTTAAAATAAGTCAAAAAGACAGTTGGGATGCATTCCCAGACAGTTTAAAAACAAAATATATTCTAAGAGACTTGAGGCCATTAGTGATACCGTTAAAAGATTACTCAATGGGGGATGATCACTCTTATCTCTTTCTCTTCAGATTTCTCTTAGCTTAAAAGACACAGCTCATTGCAGGGGCAGTGAAGGAGGCAGATGGGAAGGTGCTGGCAGTCGTGGGGCATCAACCTCACATTGATCTGGTTAGAGACACTATAACTATATCACTGCACCCCCTCTACCCATCTAGCCTTATAGAGCCAGCGTCTCGCTTTGTCACCTGTTCTGTGTCTCCTGACTCCTCCACTCCTCCACAAATCTATCTTGCAGAAACATTGATTATGGCCAGGTTTTTGTGGCTACAGCTTAAGAAATGAGACTTTTACTTTATTTTTAGATATCTACAACACTATTGGTCTAAATATGCATATGTATATGTGTTGTTTTGTAGTTGATTAGACATGTGGGGATCTTGACAGTCCAAGAAGTAATTGGTACAGCACCTTCATAAGTTCTTTAAATGCTTGGGTATATGAAATTGATGTCTCAACAAATAGACTGACATGATAACATACAAAGGAAGGAAATGTGCAGAACGATCTTTAATCAATGAAAATTATTTTCCTGATTGGATTTCACATTTCAACAAATTTTGAGGAAGTTAGAGAATACATGGAGGAGAATGCTAGAAGATTCTAGAAGTACTTATGTATTGAATCTTAGAAATATTCATTTTCTTTTGCTGGGCAGATAATATGGGAGCCTATCAGTGAATGCTTTAGGGAAACACATTTCTCAGCTTAGCTGTGCATGTATGCTAGGACATGAAGCCATGCTTTACTTAGACCTTGTCCTTCCTATTAACAAGTAGAACACGTCTTGAGATACTGCCCTTTCATATGCCATGTGTGTGCCAAGATGTAGGCTTATTATCAGAGTAAGGCTGGGTGGGGTCTCTTCCTTCCATTATTTAACAGGGCTCCATTTCAGGAAGTGTGTGAGCTGGCAGAGCCCCAGCAGTGTTTTCTGGATGTTTTCGACTAATTGGCAGTGAGACCTGGCTTATCTATGCCTTTGGCCTGCTGTTAAGAAAATGGGGAAAAAAAAGTAGTACAAATTTTAAGAATTGGGTAATTTTCTTACTGGATGGAGTAGATCACTGTATGAAGTAAATTTAGCTTCAATCTTAGCTTTATGACAAACTGTTTTTGTAATGGTAAGATTAGGAAAACTATAATCATCAATTTAAACCTCTCTTATTCCAAGGCTCAATGACTACAGGTGTAGTCATGGAGCCCAGACATTGTTCTGGTGTAAATCCAGTACAGTCCACTTGAAAAGTTGATATGAATGTAGATATTCAACACAGGCTGTACAGACTATATATGTTGAACATCCCTTGAAAATATATATTTTAGTTTCATTTCTGTTGTTTGATAAGATATCCCAACAAAAACAACTTTTTAAGGAGGGAAGGATTTATTTGACTTACAATGTTAGGCTCCACTCTATCATTGAGGGAAGTCAAAACAGGAACTTAGCATCAACTTTTCCATACTCAAGAGCAGAGGGAAATGAATGTGTGAGGCTGCAGCTAAAGATGCCCTACTGCCATCTAGTTTTGTGTTGTTCTGTATGGTTTGTGACCCCGGCCCCAACGAGTGGTGCCATGCACAATGGGTTGGTCTTACTATATAGCTAACAATCAAGTCAGTACCCTACAGACATGCTGCTGGCCAACTTGATCTAAATAATCCCTCAACTAAAGCCTGGTCTTAGCTATTGCATCACGTTGGCATTTATAACTAGGCAACACAATACTTGAGGATTTACTCTCTTGCATTGTCTATAGAGAGTGATTTTTTTCCCTGAATACTTATTATTGAGAGTTTATATTAAATGTAGAGATAGAGTATTAATATGTTGAATATTATTCACACAAAAATGAATTTTGCAGTCATTGGAATGTATATTATTTTAAAATCACACATATATAAAGCCAAAGCTGACTTTGATTTTCTCTGTATTTTAACACCGCGAAACAGCATCTTGTGCCTTACCATACATGGCATTGAACTTGCAGGCACTTGCTGCATGCTCATGGTGAAGAAGCATCTCAAGCTTCCCTTAAAAGTTGTAAGAACATTTTTCCTTCTCAAGATGAGATCCAGGGGGCCTGTTTCAGTATAGAAAGAAGCTTAGAAAATTTCAAGACCTCAGAACTCCTCTAGATTTGGGATGTTTTCTGCAGAAAATACAGATTGCTGCCTGTCTTTAGCTTTTCATTCTACACACTCACAGCCACTATCAAATGGAATTATAGCGCACACCACCCCCTTTAGAAAACTTGTTCACAAAAAGGATTTGAATTTAGAATTATCTAATCTTTCCAATGAAGATCAATCCACCACAAATACTTTGGATTGTTGCAGACATCAGACATTTATGACAAACTATTTTTCGATTGTGTTTAACTGTGTGGAAATTAGAAGACTTATTTTCATGGGTTTTCTTCTGATTTGGGGCATTTTATTAATGAAGTTCTTATTTTAGCACCAGTTATTTTCAGATCAATAATAAATGACTGTAAATAGTTCAAGTTTATAATTCTTTTCTTTCTCCAAAGCTGGGCTTTCTATTCCTATCATTTGAAAATCCCAAGGCATCTTCCAAGGCTGAAATAAGCCTGCAGGCTGGGCTTCTCTTGTCTGACTTTCCTGGAGATGGCAGCAGAGTACACAGAAGCCAGGACACCAACCATAGCACACAAACAGTGGTGAGATTAATGGTGTTGTGCAGTTCTGGGGATGGCGCTGACGAAATGCACCAGCCTCTTCTGCTCTCAACAACACGGCAGGTAAATAGGGAGCTGATGTACGCATTAATTCGATTTTTAATTACATTGGGTAGCTTCCAAAAACTCCCATTTAGGCTGCAGCTTTTGTTCCCCATCTGTGGTGAGGTCCAAGCCTCTCCTAACTCTGTGTTTGTGTGCTCTTCTTATTTCTTCTCTGGTGAAAGCATTGAGAGATCTTCAAACCTAAAAGCTTGTGAAGCCTTTATTTTATGGGTCCACCTACAGCGTTTGCTATCCTTCTTTCCTTTCCATATAGCTATTTCTAACCTTGTAGCACACTGCATTTCAATCCCTCTGGGTTGTCAGATTTTTCAAATCTATAATGGGATGATTAACTGGCAAGGTGCTACACAGCCTAATAACAGATTGCAAGGGACATCATATTAGACATTGTAAAATCCCTCTTTATTCCAAAGTATACATCCAATAATGCCCCGGAAGACATGAGTAATGAGCATTGTTCCCAGAATAACAGGGACCCCATTGCTTTGGAATTTGTGCAGAAATGTTATTAAAATGAAAAAGAGAGAACTTCGTTGTACTGAATTGCAACTGTTGGTTTCAATGGTAAACTTGTTTGTCAAGTGCTGTTGCTGGGGATCAGCGAAAGCTCATAGAAGACCAAAACATGTCACTAGTTGGAAATTCTGCTTTGGAAGGAGCTAAATGAAAGTGTTTTTTATTTAAAGATACTTTTTTTTTTCAGGTAAAATCCAAAACTGTCTCTTGAGAGTATGTTTTGAAGTAAAATTTGCTTTTAAGGTGAGAGGAAAGAGCCCTGTGAATGGTGGGTAAAGGTTTGCAACCCAGAACTGAGCTGAGGAAAGAATCTGCTTACCTTACTTTTCGGACAACAGATCAATGAAATGAATTGAAAAAATTACTATTTTTGGTTAGATTGTTCATCTAGACAAACTTATTTTTGTTGCAAATTTTTTGTTATCTGCAAATATTACTAGGACCATTATTTTGCATTCTTATAACATGGAAATTCTGAGCTGTTGATTTACATTCTGATAACTGTAGAATTAATCACCATTTCTGTCTGTTCACTTGTGGGAGGCAACTTGGGCTAAGGAAAAGGTGCACTGGGAGAAAGGCTTCCACTCACTTCAAAATTTTGTCATTTAAAAAATGCATTTATTTAACCTCAAGATGCTTTGTGGCTGGGTGAGTACTTCTGTACACGCTAGAGAAACATCCTTGAGCTGTGATGCAGTTTCAGATTGTGTAATGCAAGATGTAACAACAGATGTATAAACCTAAACAGAATGGTAAAACAGAAAGGTACACTTAATCATGGATATATTTGGAGTTTAAAGGATGTACCATTGGGAAAAAAAATATTCACATTGGTTTTAATTTTTCCTGTCCTTTCCCTGTAGAAATGTTTTGAGGCAGAAGAGCTGAATCCCCTCCATACTTGGAAGTTGTTGGCATCAGTGTCTTTGAGAGGTATATGTGTAAGAGAGTTTTATAATGGGTAGGAAAAAATGAGCAAGTCTGGGGGTGACAGGGAAAGAAGTAATAAACACGGTTGAAATTAGGGGCAGTCTGGAGGCTTGTGTCCCCCTTTAGCATCTCTTGGATGGGGGCTGCTGCAGGCTCTCATCACAGTGATGGCTATGCTTTACTGTAAAGTTACCAGGCACCAGGTATTCTTAGATCCCGTTCCTCTCTATGGGCAGTTATCTGTTCAGGGCTCTCAAGGCAGGAGGAGCGGTTTCTGACTGCCCCATGAAGGTGAAGCAGCATGTTCATGCTTCATATGACTGCGGGCCTGCTCCATTCCTGCCTCGCTGAAATAAATATGAGCCTCTGATGCCCAGTGTAAAGGAAATCCACCATGATGGTGATTGAGTCTGGATTCTCTGCCAGGCAGGCAGGTGGGAGCCTGCAGCTGAAGGTGCCAAGCCCACATCTCAGTGTCTTCTGGATCTCCTCTCGGAGTAACAGACATGTCAAGCTAAATATGTCCAAAATTAGACTCTTGACCTTCCCCTCATACCGTTTCCCCCCCTGGAGTCCTTTTCACATCAACTTGGCAACTCCATTTTCTACTTGTTAACTCAGATTCATCTTCCACCCTTTTCGGAATCTGGGCATTTATCACTGCCCTGTGGAAAATGCCCAGTACAAATTGCCACCATGTCTGAATTACTGCAGTAGCTTTTGGAATGGATCCCCTTCATTCTATGATGTTCCCACTGTAGCAGCTGGCCTGACTCTTTATCCCAAACCCTCTCGCCACACTCAAAACCTTCCCATTTTACAAAGAGAAAAGGCCACCATCTCAATTGTGACCTACAAACCTGACAGCTAATGTCTCGGGCTTTGTCATTAACACTACCAGACTTGTCACTCAGCTCTCATGAGACCAGTTTTCTTGCTTCTGCTTTCAGGGTCTCTGGATTTGCCTTCTCTTCAGTGAGGTGTGCTCTTCATTCAGAGTTCTCTGTGATTAACTGCCTTTTCCCCGTCTCAACCTCATTTGTCAGTTAAGGGATTCTCTGACCATTCTGTCCCAAAGTTAATAACTTCACATCTGCAACCATTCAAATCCCCCTTCTCATTTCATATTTTCCCCTGGAACCCAATGCTGTTTATTATCTTATTTACATACCACGTATAATAGCCATATTTGTTATTGATTTCTAGTTCTTGATAAAGGTCAGGAGTTTGTTTATTGGGCTTTATTTGTGATTTTTTGCTGCTGTTGATGAAATGGGGTTCTCAGGAGATCTAGGGTATCCTTTAACATTTTTACACTCACAGTACAGCTGAGTTTGACCTTAAACTTCTGATCTTCCTGCTTCCACCTTCCAAGTGCTGGGGTTATAGGTTTTTTACCACCATCCCCACTTTGCAAAAATTATTTCAATCACCTCTTTGTCTTTGACCCAGAGTCTATCACATACATATATACTCTATAAATGTGTCTGGAGTGAGTGGGTTCATAAAAATAAAAAGATTTGTTATACCTTGCACCTTAGTGCTGTGACAAAATTTCGTTACACTAATTTGTAAAATTGCAAAGATGTTCAGTGTTCAATGGAAGTTAGCTTTGTCATGTAACACGACAAGCAGCCTGATCAATGAACAAGCCAACAGGATAGTCTTCCAATTAAGTCTCTAAGGAATTCAAAGTATATAACATAAAATGAAACATGTCTATTGTTTGACTTGTCAGATTTACCTAGATACAATGTTCTCTCTCTCTATCTCTCTCTGTGTGTGTGTGTGTGTGTAAGTGTACATGCCTGTAGAGTCCAGGATCAGATGTCAGATTCCCTGTAACTGGAGTTACAGGTGGTTGTGAGCATGTCCTGGGAACTGGGATATGTGTCATGATAGTAGGTCTGAGGAACCCTTGGATTGAGTCTAAAGAATTCTTCCAACTTTGTCTCTTCTTTCCATATAATTTTATGTATTAATATTACAAAACACATTACTTTTCTGATTTGTGACACTCAGTAGTATCTGGATTTACAAAGTACTTTTAAAATCCATACAAATACCAGGAACATGGCTTAAGTGACTTTATAATCTTTATTTAGTTTACCTATTTAATTTCTGTCCAGCCTTCTAATAAATAAACAAATAAATAGTGTATTTAGTCAATTAAGTTTCAAAATCATTTGAAATAACCAGTAGATGGAAAGAATAGGAAAGAGGGGGAGATGGAGAGAGACCTCAGACTTCTGCAATTTTTATCATCCTTAAAACAGCAGTTTCTTAAACACCTAATTTTTGTGATAAAAATAGTGGTAACAAAACATGAGACACAATGCCGTTTGAATCACTTTTGTCAGATCCTAGGAGCTGCTGTAGTGTTTCTTTAAGCCATACTCATTAAGGTCTGAAGATCGTACACATATTGGGTCCCTTCTAGGATGATGTCTCCCCCACTGTTATAATTCCTGTAATGAAATCCATCTGTGAGCTTCTACAGGATGCTCATGACATGCATTTAAATTGCTTGTTGTGTTCCAGAAACCTCTTCTTCCTGCAAACAAGTGGTGACCTCTGTGCTCTCTGTTCATCCAAGGGACAGACACTGGGTATCATCCCAGGCAGGCAGCCAAACGATGGCCACATTCTGTTCTATGCAAAAACACACATTTTCATTACACCAAGATAATTAGAAAAAGTAGCATAGAGGAATATAAGTAATTCCATCAGTAATTACAGCAATTACACCCTTAATTGCCATGCCACCTCCAGTGTCACATTATATATATGTGTGTGTGTGTGTATGCTGGCATTTTACAGAGAAAAAACTCATATGTTTTATGTTAAAAATGTACCTGGTTGTGTCAGATCCTTCTCTAGGTTAAAAGATAATTGAAGCAAAATGGTTTCATTGCCACGATCAAAGCAAAATGTATTATTCTGTTATGGTCATTGTCATTACTGAGCTTTTTCAAGACATGAATTCTGTGATTTTTGAGAAATGTGGGAACAAAAGCCAAGGTATTAAAAATATTATTTCAGATAGGAAGGAGCTGAGTAGGAGGGAGGAACTTGGCAGAGGGAGGATCTGTAAAGAGCAGGAGCTGTACAGAAGGAGCTGGGCAGGGGGAGCTGGGCAGGGGGAGCTGGGCAGGGGGAGCTGGGCAGGGGAGCTGGGCCTGTGGGAGTGTCAGGACTGAGGGTGGGGGTGGAAGAACCAGGCAGATAGGGAACTGCATCAGAAGGGACAGAAAGAATAAAACTTGTGTATAGTAAAACCCACAGCTCTTTCCAGGTCAGTGAGTTTGGACAAAAGTGTCCAACACTTCAACAAGCTAGAGACAATTTCCGTCATTATACAGGGTATTCACAGTCATATCTTATTCTGGGTTTACTCTGTGGCTCCAGTGACCACAGTGTTGAACATCCTTGCCTTTGCTCGTTACCTGTTCTATCTCTGTGAAATTGGTGCTCATGCTCCTCTCTAGTCATCAAGCTCATTAACAGTGAGGTATGAGCCACTTGCCACATTTGACCATTGTGAAATCGTGTCCTGCCTGTGTCTTGCTTTTTAATTGTTTGGGGTTTTATTCCCTAACACATTTCATTTCAATGGAGCTACTATTTTGTAATTAGCACGACTTTGTCTTTTAGAAAATAGCTTCTTGCTTCAACCAATGGAAGCATTCTTCTTAAGATTCTAAAACTAAGAGTTTTAGCTATAAGCTCATGCATCTATAATTCATTTCAAATCAGTTTTATATAGTGGCTGAAGGAGGAGCCAGACTTTGTTTTTATCTTTGAAGTTACTCCAAAGCTGTTTATTGGCAAGTCTTTCTACATTGATTTCACCCTGAGCTTGTGTTTAACATATACCAACTATACACACATGGGTCCATTTTTGAATACTATACCATTCCAATTAGATTTTTTCCATTGTTATTTTAATGCTACACTCTCTTGACTTTTGGTATGGACCTTATGTAATTTATTTATGAGTTCTAGTAGCTTTTCTGAAGCCTACCTATGCTTTTTATTTTTATAATTAGTAATCCTACAAATAAAAAGTTTGATTTTTTTCCTTTTTAGCCTTAATGTCTTTGCCTTTCAATTCCAAATTCCTAAGGAAAATAAATGTTGATCATCCAATTCCCTTGCTATTCCCCTAAAAAGGACTTCTAGAACATTCCTTATTTGGATGTATTGTATAAACTGTCTTTGAGAATATTTTACTGAAAGAAAAGTCCTCTGTGATGTGAAAATTTAGAGGGGGATTCTGTTGTCAGTCTTCTGGATCCATAACCCAGGAACACAAGTGAGGATATGTTCTGTAGATAGTCAGGGATTGAAACACATGGTTACTCTGATTTCTAATTTTACAATTTCACAGTTTTACAAGACTTGTACTTCATAGCTTTTCATATCCCCAGGCCTGACTATCTTTCTATACGTTTTATTAACCACATTCAATACAGAAGAAATGTGGTAGAAACACTGCAATTCTTTAGTAACACCCAACGAAAGAGATAAGAATGTCTTTTCTGGGTTACACCTCCTCTTGCCAGACTCTGGGAGATATCTAAATCAATCTAAGTGATGACTCTTCGACACCCCAGAAAAGGAAATTAAAAGTTTAAGCGAAGCTATGTATTTTGCCTGCTTGCTGAGATGCCTGTGGTTGCAGTGTGGGGCATGGGGGGGCTGTCTTCAGATGCTCTTTCATTATCCTAGGCAAACAAGCACTAGACTTCTGTGTATTCAGTAGCTCAGGGTGAATTGAAGTGCATTGTTTGCCCAGTTAATGCATGCTTTGGAGGCACCATTATTTGCTTATAAAGCTCTGAGATCCTTTTGTAGATCCATCATCTTGGGATGACAGCTTTGAGAGGTGGATGCTGATGGAGTGCCTCCTCTGGCAACTATGTTTGCACTGCCATGGGTGCAGCCCACAAGGAGGGGACGGCTGATGGGTGATGCTTCTTTCTGACACCCCGGTGATGGCACAGCCAGAAATAGCAGACAGCATGTGAAGAGACGATGATAGAGTATGAAGGAGACACAGAGTGACAATTACCCAGAATACGGCAGGCCTCTCCCACAGTAACTGAGAACTGGCCAAACCACCACTTACCGAGAGGCACAAGTGGAGATCCTTTTATGTTGTGCTTGAGAAACTCTCCTCATATTTAAGAGGGAGAAAACCCTTACTGTCTTCTTCCCTGTCCTGCTCACAGATTCCCAAAAAATGAAAGGGAAGAGAGAGTTCTTATTTTCTGCTGAATTATGGACATCTGACTATTCCAAGTGCAGACATTGTCACATCTCCCTCTTTCTGCACTTCCAAAGCTTGTCATGCTGCTATCCGGGATGGTGGCTCTGCACCTGACAGGTGTGGAGATATGTTTCAAATTTAATAAAAACCAGTCTGAGATATCAGAGGGATCTACCCACAGTCAGTCTAGGAGGATCAAAGAGTGGTAACTCACACCTTTAATCCCAGCACAGGGAATATCCGGGAGTCACGACCTATACCCTTAATCCCAGCAAACCTGAATTTGAGGTCATCTTAGTTTACAGAATGAGTTCCAGGCTCCCAGGCAGGCAGTGATGGTGCCAGGCCTTTAATCTTAACCTGGATGTGAAACAACTGGGTGAAGAAGGTATTTAAGGCAGGCATAGAAAGACAGAGGAGGCAGAAGAAGCCAGGAGGAGCGAGGCTGAGGAAGCTGGAAGACAGATGGGTGAGATCTGACTGTGGTGTTTCCTCTCTAATATCTATGCCTTTCCCATAGATCCGGCTCTGAGTTCCCTTTGCTCATGCTACAGACAGGGGTATTTAATATTTCCCTATGTCAGGAAGTGTGACCTCAGGATAGCACTGCATGTATTTCACACAGAGATATTCTTTCTAGATGATGTGGTTTATTTGTGAGATGTTCCCCATAGGTTCATGGCTTTGAACACTTTTTGACACTTTCAATCCTCTTTTTGCTTCCTGACTGTAGGTGTGATGTGGCTCAACATCTGCGTCCACGCCTTTCATACTACGATGGGCTATATTCCCTCAAATTGTGGGCACGGATAAACTCTATTCCTCAAGTTGCTTCCTGACAAGCATTGGATCACAGCAAGCACGGAAGTATAATGCACAAGGTAATCAGGAACTTGGTTACACACAGCTAAATGTCATCTTGATATTAGTTAGGAGCGTTAGGTGTCTTCTATGATGGACAGAAAATGGCAAGTCAGGGAGTGCTTGGAGCAAAGCACTCTTGACGTGTACTTGATGTATGTCTTATGCTAGCAACCCACTAAGTGAGCTGTATAAATACATCTCTTAATCTCATTTTCTTTAATTCTGGCTCTAGAGGAGTCTTAAGACTATTAAGACATAAAATGACAAAAAAAGTAAATAAAAATTTAGTAATTAAGAACAGATGCTTATTCTGTAAATTGTTTTTAAGAAAATATATATGATTTTTGTACGTTATTTCCAGAGCTAATGTGCTGGAAAGTAAGTTATAAGACCAAAAATTTTGAGAGGATTGGGGAAATGACTGTCAGTAATGTGTTTGCCACACAAACACAGGGCCCAAGTGTGATCTCTACCACTACAGTAAAAAGACAGGTGTGAGAGCACAGCAATAATCTCCCACAGTTGATGAGGCAGAGGCGGGAGAATCCCTCAGGCTTGGGGCTAGCCTAGGCTATGCAGTGAGTTCCAGATCCAATGGAGAGATTCAATCTCACAAACTAAGGTGGAATGCTCCTGGAGGGTGACACCCGAGGTTGACCTCTGGCTTAAACACACACACACACACACACACACACACACACACACACACACACACACACACACAGACACACACACACACACACACACACATTTTGAAAAGTGTGACACTCTAAGTGAGTGCATAAGTAAATTTTCTAACATAAAGCTCACTGCTCAGAAGCACAAAGCAAGACCTCTTCTGTGCCTGCCATAAACCTACTCCCTTGAAGCTGTCCTGTTGCTTTCATAAAGCTAAATTGAGGCACTGTCACTGGGCAGACAGAAGCATGTGGGTCCCCATTGTGGACATATTCCATCTGAAGACCATTAAGAATCTGCTCCATCAGCCCCATGTCATTCTCATTAAACACTAATCAAAAGACTGGGCTCATCCTTTGCTGTGCCCCCTATTCCTTTTAATGCACCTGCAAATAAAGCAGAACAGACTTAATGGACTAGGGCTTCGACCGATTCTCACAGCTCAGCTTCATGGTCACAAGTTGCTTCTCCTGGTAATTTACAAGGTTTCCTGCTGTATGATAAAACACAGGTGCTCAGCCTGTCATCCAGAGCAATGATTTATTAGCTTTAGTGGTACCACAGACCTCAGGCTCCAGGCACTAAATCAAGAGAAAATATACTAAAATAATGTGTTTTCCAATGGCGACCCATGGAGACTCTTTAGCTGTTCATGCCCTCTACCCATCGTGGTTGGTTTTACCATTTCTCCTCATTATTTCAAAGCCCACAGGATTCACTTCCTGTCTTAATTTCTCACCTGCCAGGATGGCCTCGGCACCAGCTTTATTGCTATAGATTTCTAGTTGATCCCTCCAACCACTGAAGACTTCCAGCTAATGAGTAGGGAAAGAGAGCCTCGGAGGCTTTGTAGGCCTCGGGGACTCTGGATCTGTATCCTGGCTTTGCTTTGATACAGTTACCAGACAACAAAAACTCACATGGGCCTTTTAAATAACTCATCTTTGAGGTTAAAAATGTCTGGACATTTATTTAAAATGTTTTGTATATTAAATTTCTCTTCATGGAAATTTGTTAAAAGGACTTGTCTTCCTGCTTTCATAATAGTCACTATCAATCAAAGTGACTTCTTTTTGATTATCAGAGAGCCCTATGAACATAGTAGAGAAATCTTTAATTATTATTAAATGCTTGCCAAACAGGAAACAGGAAAAAAAAATCACACAGTCAATCAAAATGGAAGCATTGTGTGGATTCTGAATTTTTAATGAAGGGACGGAGCATAACTGCAAAGGGAGTCTTTGGTAAGAGAGTAAACACAGAGAGGAAACTTCTCCAAGGCCTAGGAGATCGGAAAAGAGTAGAGCTGTGACAGGAAAGTCAGCTATCTGCACTTTCAAGTAAGGCGCAGACACTAGCTACCTTCACCAGGTAAAGAATATGGAACTTAGCGCTCATTACCAATGCACAGGCCAGACCAGGCTAGACCTTAGCATCCGTGTGTGAACTTCACGGCTGGTCCTTCCCTCCTGATACAATTCATCCAAGTTTCACCCTCTTATTGGAGAATGTAGAGATATCCAAAGCTTCTGCCAAAGCTGTGAGTTGGTGAGTTTGCCTTGTGTACATGACAGGTGCAAAGCAAACTCCTCACAGCAGAGGACATGGAGGTGTGAAGCTTCTGGGAAAAGCCAGCATTAAAGTGAAGCAGCCAATGGGGAAGATTATAGCAATTGAGGACTGCTGAGGATGCTCAGAACTAATGGCTATTCAGTTATTTAACGAGGAAAACACATATTTTGCAAGGGGATCATCAAAATATCCAACGTGTGATGAATTATCACTATGACCCTTTGGAAGGGCATCCATAGCAGCAGGAGACAAGTCCTGAGTTCCAGGACAAGGAGTGTGAAAATTCTGGGCACCCAGAGGTGGCCATGCAGCCAGCTCAGTGAGCAGGGCTTGTGAGTTTGAGAGCTCTGCTTTCAACATGCTGATACTTCTTCAGCTGAACCAGTTCATATCAATTCTTTCTGATATTTCTTGTTAACCCATAATGTTGCAGAGAGTTTCTTTTGTTTTTCTTTTAAAATTTGCAATTGAGAAATAAGGGGGAAAATTGAGACCTTAAAATTTTAATTTGTTAATTTTTTTAAATGATAGGGCCTCATGTAACTTAGGTTGGCCTTAAGGCCTCTATGTAGCTATGGATACCTTTGTACTTCTAATCTTGACTCTACCTCTTGAGAACTGGGATTACAGGCACGTGGCCCTCTGTCCATAAATGTAGTACGAAATACTAAACCCAGATCTTGTGAATACTAGGCCAGTACTCTAACAATTAAAATACAATCCCTACTCCAAGGATGTGGTACTTTAAGATTAATAATCACGGAAGTCTTTCCTCTTCCAAGCCCTTGTATATCTGGCCAAAGGTAACCTGGACGCTGTATTCCTAGCCAGCTTTGACACAGATCTTCCCATCTAGATGAGACTATTTCCTGGTGAGTTTTGGATTGCAGTTTAGTTGTTCTGAAATGCCAGAGAGGTCACTATCACAGATTTTCCTAAATAACACATTGTACTTACTGTGTTTGGGAAAGACATAAAGGGAGAAGGGAGCTTAGGTAGCTATGCAACTTATTTCCTAATGTAGCATACTAAAAACAATTGTTGACTAGATAAGAGAGTGGGAGAATTCAGTGGAATTGTACCTAAATTATACAACCAAAGAACATCTATCAGTGTGTTTACTATTTATCTTCTGCTAGCCATCTATCATAATCATCACCATCATAATTTACCTTGTTATTCTTGGTAATTTGAAATTATTACAAGCAAGTAATAAAAATGTAGGAAATATTTTTCCTTCTGTTTTTTTTTCTATATAGTTTTTATTGGCCAGAAGAAGTGTGATTTATATAACCTAGTTCTCACAGGTAGATTATTTATTTACTTATTTTTCAGTTTTATTAGTAAATCTATAGTGTTTAATTTTTAAAACTCAATGTTTCCCCTGAGATATATCCTAGGGGGATGTGTGTGAACATTTCAAACAGCAATTCATATTACCAGACCACCATGAAATTTTACACTAATTTATACTTTAATTCAACATTGATGAGTCTTTACTGCCTCCCATTTCCAGCAAATATTGATGAAGCAGTTTTCCAAGGTTGTTGATCTGCAAAGTAAATAATTTATTTCATTGTTTAGTTCAAGTACTCTCAGTCATTGGTGAGACCAAGCTCCATTTTATATGACTGGCACATTTCCTACGGGCATTTCTACCATAGCCTCTGTCTCTTCATTGTAATGCTTACAATGTGCTGTTTCTCTTATTTACTTACTAAAACATTCTGTGCATTCCTTTGTGATTTGTGTTGAATTTAAAATTTCTTTGTGTACATGAGTGTGTGTGTGTGTGTGTGTGTGTGTGTGTGTGTGTGTGTGTGTGCAGCCAACCTCAGGTGTGGTTTCTAAGATGTCCACTTTGTTTCTTATTCTGACTTGGGAGATCACAGATTCTGCTACATTGGCCAGCTGGGTGGTTCCAGGCATCTTTCCATCTGCATGAGGCCAGCACTGGGATTGATTGGTTTTATGTGGTACACACTTGTGTGTCAACCACTCTGCTTATGGAGTCATCTTCTTAGCCCATCTGCATCCCTGGAAGATCACTTTAAAACTTTTATTTCTGCTATATTATGTTGCATTTTTCTGTGAAGAACTTTCGATTTTCACTATTATTTTTTCTTATGGATTTTGTGTCATGTTTAGAAAAACTTCCTTCCAAATTGGACTAAGCATGACTGTGAGTATCTATTAGTCCTTGTATATTTTCATGATTTACATTTAATTCTTTGTTCATAATTTATGTTTAAAGACTTCCAGGAAAAGGCTGGTAGAATGTTTAATAGCACAGCCTGCGAAAACTTCAGGATTCAATGTCAAGTGGGTTACGTTGTTGGAATCAATATCAGCTTCTGCTGGTTTTGTGCATAAAGAGGCCCAAATATGCCATCCATTTTTCCATGAGTATCAATCTGTTTTCTTGTCCACTTTGCCCTCCCTCTGCATTTTTTGCAAAGCCCCTGGCCCTATACTGCCTGTCCAGGGCTTTGGCCATCTGCTTTCCTTTGCTTTGCGATGCTCACACCTTCCTGTTGCTGGCCTGTCTGCTTGATTTCTGACCTTGTATTTGTCTGACTCTCCAGGAGCTGTGAACCTCTGTCTTCCTTGTGTCTGTTTAAATCCTATCTGACTGCATCTGCCTGCCCTTTGACGATCAGTTCTCTGGATGCTGTGTGAGTTACTGCCTGGTCTCCTGTCTGCCTGACTGCCCTCCTGTCTGTCTGCCTGCCATCTGCCTGCGTGTTGTCTACCTATCTTTTGTCTGCCATGCTACCTGTCTGCCTGTCTGTTTGTCTGCCTGTTGGCTTATCACAGTTCAACTTCAATGAATTTTTGGCCTTCCCTGTTTCAGATTCTCACCACTTGAATGCCCTATATTATTTATTTTGATTTTGTATCCATGACATCAGCCTCCTCACCACAGTTTCTTTTAAGGTTTAAGGTTTTAGCCTGTGATGAGGTGAGACATCTTTGTCATTGAGAGAATGCCTGTTCTTTATGTCCCTTTTACTTGCTTTGGAATTCTGGCATCCTCTGGAACAAGTTGTCCAGCTCTAGGAGTTTTCTGTGTAGTTCAAAGAGCAGTCTGTCACTGAAGTGACACAGAAGGAAGAATTCAGTCATGTTGTCATGTGACAGGGCCAGGGTTACAGCTGCAGAGTGCTAGTTTCATGAAGGATCCCAGAGGAGAACTGTCTAGAAGCCAACCAAGGCTGTCAGCTGAGGTAGATGAAGCTGAATCTCACGTGTTGAGCTTCCAGGTGGGATGTTAGATACTTTGTAGCTGCTCCTCTCCAGGGAAAGGCAGAAACCTCTATCTAGCTACTTGCTGGGAAGAACTGAAAACCATAACTTGAGTTTAGCGGTGACAAGGATGTGCAGAATGAGTCTGCAGGCCCAAGAGCAGGACCAGAGTTATTTAGAGCTGGATTTCATCTTGTTCTAGTTGGTGTCTTAGACAAGGATTTGCTCCAGATTTACTTCAGTTACTTCAGATGGCAATAAGAAAATCCATACCTTGATGTGGGAATGTCTTTCTGTATGCTGTCAATATCAATCTTTAAATAAAGGAACTGTTTTGACTCTTGGCGAATGCCATAGCCATAGGCAGGAGCATAGTTAGGAGGAGGGCAGAGTCGAGACAGATCAAGCCAGATGCTCAAGATTCAGCATGTAAGGAACACAGGTGAGCCATGGGCCACATGGCAGGACAGATTAATGGAAATGGGTTGAGTTAAGATGAAGGAGATAGCTAGCAATGTGCCTGAGCCAGGCCTAATAGCATGAAGTTAATATAAATGTCTGTGTGTTTCTTTGGGACTTTGGGATTGTTGGTCCAGATAAGTGGCGGTGGGTGGGTTGGTGGGTGGGTTTGAACAGTGGGACAAGTCTGGGCCAGGAAACCTCATTGTAACAATACCAATCTTATGTGAAAGTAAATTTAGGAGCACTGTATCTCAATTAGATAATATATGAAAAATGCTTGTAACAGGAAGGCACAGTAAGTACTCAGTAAGTGGTATTTATCATCTTCGTTGTTTTTATTATTGTCATGTAAAGTTGAAGCTGCATAACCAGGCAAAGAGCTGTGCATGTAGACTTTTAGCAGAGAGGATTTTGTCACTTAGTCTCCATGGAAAAGTCTTTCTGGTGGTATTTATTCCAAGCTAGGTAGGCAGTGTCTTATCAATAGCTACCGAGGCATGCTTTCTACAATTTTACAATAGGTCTGCTTCCTCAAAGTTCAGCAATGCTATCCAAGGGCACTTAAGGTTGAGGTTACATAAGATGCTTCCGGCATTTAGACCAGTTAAAATGAGGCGCATTTTGGTACATTTGACCCCAGACCTAGAGTATATTCAGTGAACAGCTCCAAAGGCTGAGCCTTATAGAACAGATGTGAGAAATGCAGGGAATGCAAAGGTTCTGTTAGTAGCTCCACCACTCCTATAAATCCTTTTCTAATCCCATTATTGAGAAAATGGGACATTGCATATCTCAATGCAAAGCAAGCTCTCACCTTAGAGAAGAACAAGAGATATTTTATTCTAGATCAAATGTTAGTCAGCATGACTAAGGGGCATGAATTTGGCTTGCTTCAAATGCTAGATTCTCAAATGGCAGGATTTTCATAATTACAGGGCCCAAAACTCATAAATCAAGGTAACTTTCTAATAGTAGGCAAAACTGTCAAGTAGGTAGGCTACCCCAAAGTAGGGGAAATCCTGCTATAGACCTCAGATGATGACATTCATAGTCTTTGGGTTAGTGGGAGACAGAGATCTGTTTGTACATTCTAAAAGGGTTTACCTAATGGTCATGAGGAGGGATGCCAGGTCCGATATACAGGTGGACAATGAGCGGCTAAGGACAAGGCATAAGACAATGTGATATTTCAGCCCTGTGCAATGACAGAACTCGGCCATTCAGTTCGTAGAGTCTTTAACCCAGATTTAGATTTTTGGGGGTGGGGTGGGGCATGGGTTCAGTTTGTTCACAGACGAATTCTGTGTGTTTCTTGAGTTCACACAGAAGAGAAGATGTTACAGAGGTATCAGAACACAAATATGTTCCTTGTGCTTTGCTATGGGAGAAGATGGTGAACGCAAAGACAAGATTTGTAAGGAATGGGGGGGGGGCTTTTAAAGGAGCAGTTAGTAAGGCTAGATGGGCTTTCGGGTGAGCATTATGAGCCTTCTTGTTAATCCTTATTGTTACTTAGGACTAAGGTGGAAGGGCCAGCAGAAACAAGGAAGAAGTTGATATGCTCTGAATTTTAACTGAGGAAATGATCTAGGCAACTCCCCTTATGGGTCGCATATAGGAGAGAAAGCTGACATAAAGACAGCCTCCAGGAAGGCTCCCTGCTGAGGCTGTCTAATGCCTTAAAAGACCAGGCAGGAAATTAGTCCCTTAGAATGAGGGGCCTGGCATGCAAAATGCTAACCAGCTGTCTGGCCAAGAGCCAGTGGAGGCCAGAGGCAGCAGGTGGCTGGAATGATCTAGAAGGGCCTGTTCTGTGGCATGAGGTGAAACTTTCCCGTTTGTTCTGTGAATATATAATTAAATTTGAAACCATTCCTTATTAGTGCTTTTGGAGTCGGAATTTAGGAGTAGTTATAAGGGTAGGCAGTTGAAATACAGAGCCCAACCGCAGCCTGGAGCAGAGGCTGCCCTGTGATGCCAGGTCACACCTTGACGTCTACAGTAGAGTATAAAATAGAGAAGACGCCGTTCTGCCGGCTTTCTGAGTTGTAAAGCTACCATCTGGTCTACAGGTGGAAAGAGGAGAGAGGAAGCTTTGTTCCATGGCGTCAGCTGGATTAGGCTTTGGCAGATAACGTGGTGGACACTGGTTCACCAAAGCACCCACCCAGTACTCCGAATGAGTGGTCAGAGACAGGTGCCGAGTGTCTGTGACTTTGTGAGAGATTGTCTTGAAGATTGACAGGCTCATTCTAACTGTACCAGTTAGGTGGGGAGAGTACCTTGGGGCTTTTGGCCAGAAGGAGCAGCTCTCCTTCTATTGGATGGAAATAACATGCTGAGTCTTAGTTTGCTGCCGGAAGTGCCCTTATAGTGTCAGGAAAACCAGTCTTCCATAGAGGCTAGATGGAGCAATGGGAAAGGCCTGCTACCCTTTCCTACTGAGAGTGAGAACACACGGTGCTAGAAGTTGTATGGGGTGAGAAGTGAAGATACCCACTGCTCAGGTCTTCACAGCATCTAGAAATTCCAGGAAACTGTTTCACTCATTTTTATAGAAGAGGTATTTTAAGTTTATGTTGGTATTTAGTATTGGTTTTTAATTTTGTAATTTAGAATCTGTAGGGAAAATAAACTGTTGGGAATGACTCACTTTCATAATGATGACATAGTTTGCTGTGCCCAGTGGCCCTCGGTGAAGTAGTAGCCCCATGTGAGTTTGACTGTGCTTTCTCCCTCTGTTACCTTTCTTCTGTAAGAAGGTGTTGTGGGCGGAGCATCATAGACGATGGCCCACAGCCTTGGTGATGTCCTTGATACCTTATAGAGCTCATTTATTATCCTGTTAATGGTGTGTGTGGAAATGTGTTTGTCTTCTAAACTTAACTCTACGTTTGGAATCTTGACCTAAAGCAGTGCTCTGTCATGTTGCCAGGGGAAAGGACCAAGAAAGGTTGATAAGGAGCGGTCACTCCAGGGCTCCAGCCAAATTCAGTCTGAACTTTGCATTCTACCTTCCTAGGATTTATACTAACTTCAAAAATTAATCATGGTTAAGTGGGTGCATACTTCCTCCTTATACCTTATTCTTTGTTTTAATGGAATGGTTTTGCCTAGCTGGCCTAAGTTCTCTGAAGAGAGGAACTTTTGTTTTCTGGGTGTCATTTTCAAAAGAGCCCATGGGAAAATAGCTAAGCAAGTCTCTGTTGTGTAACTGAATTATTACACGTGCATGGGAAAGCTTGGCTTTCATTCTCAGAAATTTTACCTTTTGGTTTTTTTAAGTATATTTTTAACATTACAAATAGGATCAAGTGCTTGTTGGGAGTGATTTCATGGATAGTAGCTGAATAAAGTCAGAGTATTTAAAATTAAATCATGCAATCTTTCTGTGTAGTAAATTGTAAGATAAGCAAAGACTTTGAAAATAATGCGATAAACTACATATCTCTTATTAACAAGAGGCCGATGAACTGCTTGATCTCTCCGAACGTGTTTTGATCTCTTAGTAAAGGAAAAAATAAAAGCTATTTTTCTCAATTATTTTCACCTGCTTAGTATGGGTAAACTTAGTTTTATGAGGTGTTAGCATCACATGGGTTCTAGGACTCCAAGAGGAGTGGATGAAACCAAGAGCAGAAATAACAGCAAATCTAAGTCTCCTGTGGCAATTTGACTGAAGCAAAGCTATCCGAAATCAATGGCGCCACACATCTTACAGCACACTCTCTTTTCTTGCTATAGGCCGACAGTAGCTCTAAGCTATAGTATGTGTAAGTGACTATGCCTGCGAGGCATGTACGGGGAAGGCACACCACACACCCTTTTTGCCTTTCTAGTTTTTGTGCCAGGCTCTCATACAGTACAGGATGAGCTGAGGTTTGCTGCTTGGCCGAGGAAGACCTTGAACTTCTCATCATGCCTCTACCTCCTGGGTGCTAGATTAAAGCACCTCCATGCTTGAATTGTTCATTATGTAGTGTTGGGGAATCAGATCCAGGGCACCCTGCACTACAGGTAAGCACTCTACTTGTAGAGCTCCATCCTGAGCCCCAAGGCATATGTCTTGATGAGAAGTATGAAACAGAGAAGATAATGAGATTAACTGGGAAGGGCTTGGGAGCCAACTCCTCTTCATATTGGCATGAAAGCAGACACACACAACAGTGGGAGGGTCTCATAAATATAATTCACTGAAACGGGAGGGTGATAAAAGGCCTTTTTTGTTGCCTTTTGCAGAGATAAATCACACCCAAAGCTGCAAAAATCTTCCTCTCCAATTTCAGATTGAATGTGCTTGTATAATAAACATTTCTGTAACATTCGGCTTCTTTAACCTAGACAGCTCAATTAGAGCTACACGATAAAATACAGCTTCTGTGTACTTCATGAGCACTTAATGTGGCTGAGAGCCTGTTAGCAAGAATCTCACAGACAACTGGTCCTGTCAAGTGTTTAAGGAAGTTGAATGGACAATGAGCTTAATATACATGAATGCACATATGCATCTGCTCATATATTTTTACTTAGGGAAATTCTGATTTTGCATAATTTACTTATTTATTCTTGTTCTTTTTTGTGAAAAATCTCGTTTGTTATTTTTGTTATTTGCTAGAAAATGATGGAAACACTTGAGAAAATTGTTACACGTAGGTGCAGATATGCGGAAGCCAGAAACAATTTCATTTTAAAGATTAGTTTATTTTTATTATAGATATATGAATGTCTTGCCTGTATGCTTATTGCATATATGCCTGGTACCCTTGTAGGTCTGAAGAGGGAACTGGAACTGGAGTTATAGTTATATATGCTGTCATGTATGTCCTGGGAACATAATCTAGGTCCTCTGAAAGAGCAGCCAGTGCTCTTAACTGCTGAGCCGCCTCCCTAGCCCTGGGAACACTTCTTTAAAATAGTGTACGTTCCTTGCATAAAGCAATGGGTTTCTGAATAGCAATGGGTTTAGATTATCATGGGCTTTGTCCATTTTCAGTCCATATTGTCCCCCTCTGCTCCTCACACTCCTCTCCCACCTAGTGCCTTCCCCCAATAGACCTGCATGTTAGAGAAAACAGGTCATTTTTTAAAGGCCTGGCTTAGTTCATCTAGTATAATAATCTTTAAAATCTTTAATTCTAAACATTTTGATGTTTTTAATGGATGAACAAAACTCTATTGGATGTGCATAACTTTGAAGCCAGGAATTCGGAAGACTCCTAAACAGCATGTGACCCGAAGGCAGAAAGAATAAGGGAGAGTACTAACTTAGAGTTGATTGTACAGCTCTTTTCTGGTTCAGAGGACAATCTCACGTGAATGAGGTCTGTACTTTGCACTGTGCACAGGGCACAGTCACTCACTGTCCATATCAACGCAGAATCTTCTAGTCCACAGTTCTAGCCTCTGTTAGAAATAGTAGTGATACCATAAATACTGTCCTTATTATACCAAATAGGACGTCAGGGTCCTGAGATCTAGGAAACTAGCCTCAGATTTGTCCATTCCATTTTGGATACATTTCCATTTTCATTGCACCTAAGGAGTACTGCCTTAGTCAGGGTTACAATTTCTGTGATAAAACACTGTGGCCAAAAGCAAGTTATGGAGGAAAATTATTAACTTAGGCTTCCTTATCATTGTTCATCATTGAAGGAAGTCAAACAGGAGGCAGGAATTGATGCAAAGGCCATGGAGGGGTGCTGCTTACTGGCTTGCTCCTCATGGCTTGCTCAGTCTGCTAATAGAACCCAGGGATGGTGCCAATCACAGACTGTCCCCTCCCACATCAGTCACTAGTTTAAAAATGTCCTATGGGCCAGATCTTATAGAGTCATTTTCTCAATTGAGGTTCCATCCTCTCCAGTGACCCTAGCATGGGTCAGGTTGATGTATAACTTGACAAGTGCAAAACTACTGCTTAGAGGCCAGAGGGATTCTGGTGGTTCACCTATTTGATTGTAAATTAGCTAAACATTACCATTTCATGACCTCAGCTTCTGTGACAAATGATGCTTTCTTCTGTCCCAATTCTTTATCTCTCTTTGCAGCTTCTCCCATCCCACTATGTGCCCTCTACCCGGTATGGCTCTGCCCCCAGAACTCTCTTTCCCAGGTTCCTCTTTGTCTATTCTCACTTCCCTTCTCTTACACCAATATCTGCTTATATTATTGTTATTTAAATGCCTGTCAACGTTCCCTGATTCCATTTTCTCTTATGGGGACTAGTGCTGTTTATTACACTCTCATTTTTTATTTACCCGGAGCATATTTATATAATACAGATCTCACTTTCAAGAACAGGGAATAGTTTTATATATATATATATATATATAAAATATGCTTTTTATACATATGGTTCAAGTATCAATAATAACGTAAAGAAGAATGGATCATGATGGCTAGAATACAAAATGTGTACTAATAGTGTATTTACCCCCTGCCCCTGAGGAAACATCCAGCCACCGTCTAGCTTAAAAGAACAGCCTCACTGAATAAACTCAGAAAGCTCCAGAACATCAAAAGGTGAAAGATTAATTTTTAATGTTACATGATGTTTCTGGAAGTGAGCATTTCAGATGAACTTGATGCATTTTTCCTTCCCTGGGTTCATGTCTTCATGCAGAAGAGGAGGCTGGGGAAAGTACCTGACTCTTTCACGAGTCTTGCAGACTTGTTCACCAGCCTTCAGATCCACTAGACAAGTGGGGCTGTAGGGAATTCCTCCTTCGTGCTTCTAATTGTTTCCTTGAATGTGACAGTAAAAATTCATTCAGAAAACTGCAGCAGATTTAGGAGATAAAAAAAAGGCTTCAGATGGCTGTTAGTAATACAAATAACTTGAAATGTTTTTGCCAACTGCACGTCAGCTGCAATTAACAATATGATGTTTATTTTGGTGTGGATGGATACCCTGTGTAGGCAGTCTCTCCCTGTACATCAGCAGTTCTTTTGTAATGTCTTCCGAATTGGAACAGCCAGCCTGGGAGAAGGCAGACTGGAGTGCAAGAAATGTCCACAACACAACCATTTCAGCACATAGAACTCACAGATGTCAGTTCATCCTGGACCGTAAGCCAGGGATGCCCCTTGATGGAGGGGAGAAGTACTTACCCAGGAGCTTGGGTTACAGATAACATACATGTAACTCTTGCCAGACTGTAGTAATTTTGGCATTTTCTGATTCATATGCAGTGCAATCGTGGGAAGATTTTAACAAATATGGATTTGTAAGAATCAGATGAGTGTCCTGATTCCCATTTTAGTATTTCCTACTTTCATGAGAAGAAGTAAATAAGGTATGGGAATGTTGTCACACTCAGAGGAAGCCAGACTAATGTTTTCCTCTGTACCACAGAATGTGTTCTGGTGTGTGTCAAAATTGCTCAGGTGCCTGATTCCTGGTGCTTCTGAGCTTATACTCGGTTTCAATAAAAAGCAGCATTTGCAACCTTATGGAGGTGAATTTAAAAGTCAGTCAGACCAATTTTAATCTGCCACCCTCTTGCCTTGTTGCTGTAATTCTAATCATAAACTATGACCAGACTGGCAATATCTCTCTTCTGATGAGGCATGGCTTATTAATGATTTTATCTCTTTTAGGGGTGTACTTATTCCTATACTCAATCATCCCAAGGGTTTCGTTGTTACCATAAACAATGAGAGATGCTATAATGGCAATACCATGTAACAAGCACATTTTAATTTGTCTGACAATTATGGAAACTAGTGCCACCATGAAAATGGACCACCGTGCTTCCATGCCAAAGACTCTCAGGAAATTCTCCCATGTGAGATTTATAAACAGAGATACTGCTTCTATCAGTTAATAAGGGTGTTGGCTACAAATAACATAAACCTCATTACAGTATTTGAATCTGCTTTGTCATTCTTTGTGTATAGAACAAAAGAAATTCTGTCTGGAAGTTGATAGCTGCATCTTCAGGATGCTGTTAAAGTCCAGACTAGAAGAGGGAAGGGAGCCAGAGAACAGGGAGTATGGTAGGAAATCATCTTTCCCAGGATTTTGTTTATACTTTATCACCCATATTGATATTCTTGTTGCCTTAGAATATGGAGAATCATCACGCAAAATCAGATTCAACCTCATATTCTCTGTCTGTCTGTCTGTCTGTCTGTCGGGTGTATGGATATTTGTGTGTGAGTACGCAAGTGTGTGCATGTGGATGTCAGATGTTAACCTCCCATGTCTTCCTCAGTTTACTTTTTTGAAGCGAGGTCTCTTGCTTTGTGTTTACCTATTTGGCTACATTGGTTGTCCATCAACCCACATACCTGGAGTCATATATGAGTCTCCACCTCTGACTTTTTAAAATATGAGTTCTGGCATTGAGCTAAGATCTTCATGTTTGTATAGAAAGCACTCAGTTCTCCAATCTTGATTCTACATTGAACAGAGAGGAAGTCAAGTGATTTGGAGCCGATTGACAGTAACTGTTCCACTTACACGTGAGCTGGGAATGAATGGGGTAGGTGATTGTTGGTGACGGCTCTTCTGTGTTTCAGAAGCTTCAGTCTGTCGGGCCCAGTATTCCCAGAGAGAAGGCTAGGCTGAGCAACATCGGAAAGAACTAGAAACTGGAGCAGATTGATATTTATAGTTCACACGTCAGGTAGCTTAGAACTTAAGGAAACAAAAAGCCTTACGGAACTTGAAGTATGATTTCTTTCTTATTTTCATCTTTCCCCCCTTTTATGCACTTGAGCATTATCCTTGACATGGGGAAGTTTATAAAGGCCACCCCATTACCTATGACCTGCCCTGTGCAGGCAGGCACTCTGAGAAGACAGATAGCGTTCAGGTAAGACCAGGCCAAGTCCTGCAGAGGAGAGGAAAGGAAGGGGAGGTATAGGGCGAAAACTAAACAAAAACCTTGAAATGCCAGCAAATAAAATGTGCCCAGGAATTGATGCTCATAAATCTTTGCCAGGTTATATTTTCAATGTCTATTATTTCACTACGATCACACAGTCCTTGACATTAAGCTTTGTAATCCTAAGTAGTGCCCAACGGGAATGATGGGCATGTGAATAATGACTTTAGAGTCATTCATTGGTATCACAGTAGGTTTTGCGTTCTTACAATCGTGTAAATATAACCAATAAAGACATCAAGACTCACCAATACTTGTCTGAATTTGTCATGAACGTTACAATGTCGTTAGCATACATCCTAACTTATATTGTCTATGTTAGAAGTCATCCTTCCCACTTCCCGGGAGGATCTGATAACCACAGCTAATGGTGTTAATCAAGCTCTAGCTCAGTTCTGTAGTTTCAAAAATTAGCCTTGTTTGTGTAGAATATTATTGTGAATTAAAAGTGAAGAAGTATCAACTACTAATTCTTATTTTAAATTAAGATGTTTCAATAGTGCACAGAATATATTTAATAGGTGAATTATAAATTTGTGTTTGATAAAAATCATAATTAGAGTGTGTGGAGCAATTATTTAGAATGGTCACAATGCCTTAAATAAACCATGGATATAATCTTGACACCTAAGGTTTAGTTTATTGTCATTTAAATTACCAGTTCTGTCCCTATAACGTTAAAAGAATAATCATGACAGAGCTGCCATCTTATAGGTGTGAAATAAGAAAGTCCAGGGGATAGAGGCATGACTCAGTGATTAATGGTGCATACTGCTCCTGCAGAGGACTCCAATTAAGTTCTCAGCACCCACATTGGACAGTTTACAGCCTCCTGTAACTCCAGAATTAAGTTACACTATCTGGCCCCTGGGGACATCTGTACTCACGTGTATATGCCTCTTTCCACAACACATATAATTAAAATAAAATATACCAAAAATATGTGTTGGCTAATTTTATGTCAACTTGATATAAGCTAGGGTCCTTTTGGAAGAAGGAATCTTGACCAAGGGAATGTTACATAGGATTGGCCTACAGCAAATCTGTAGGCTACTTTTTTTCATTGATGATTAATGTGGGAACATCAAGCTCATTGTGGGCAGTGCCCCTTCTGGGCAGGCAGCTCTGAATGGTAAAAGAAAGGCTAAGAAGGCCACGAGCAGCAAGCCAGTAACCAATATTTCTCCATGAGCTATGCCTCAGTTCTTGACCATGGGTTCCTTCCTTTAGCTCTTTCCCCGACATCCCTGGATGAGGGACTGATTTCAAGGTGAAATGAACACTTCTCTTTTCTCTCTCTCTCTCTCTCTCTCTCTCTCTCTCTCTCTCTCTATCTCTTTCATTCTTTCTTTCTTTTTCTTTGTCATGGTGTTCTATCACAGCAATAGAAACCTAAGACAGTAGATTAAGCTATGGCAGGTAAACAGGTTGGTGAACAAAACTTGTTTTGCTTGCTAGAGCCTGACCTGCCCCTGAGCCGCATACACCCACACACACTCTGTGGAGAGAACCTTCATGATCTGTGAATCTGGTCTGAAGAGTAAGGTTCTACTTACAGAGACTGCATCAAATACCATGAAAAAAAGTGAGTGCTCAGAGTGCACATCCAGAAACTACCTGGTGTCATGAGGCCCAGGAGCCAGGAGAAGTTATACATTTGACCCAGGACACTTGCCCCGAGCAGATGCAGATCAGAGACATGGGCATCCTTATGGTGTTCAATATATGGTATGGAAATGGGAAAGGAAGAGAATACCCAGGATCTGGGCCACCATCTGCAGTCTGGTTCACCAACCAGAGGGACACCTAACTGTTGAGGCTATACAGACCTCAGGGACATTTGCTGCCACCTGGGGCCATGGCATCATACAGGCTGAGCTGTGGCCAGGCCATGTTAGGTCCATGGTCCAGCTGCAGTCTTGGTCTGTGTTGATTACAGTGGCCTCTGTTACCAATGAAGACAGTAAGGGTAGGGATGCAGAGTTGGTCCTGTTCTTCACTGGCTACAACGCTATGGAATACTGGGTCTGCCCCTTCACCAACCTCACCAACTTAAGAGAGCAGCCCCCACATCTCACTTTGGCAGCAGAATAGAGCTAATTCCATCAGTGAGGATGCATGTAAGCCAGCCAGAAGGCATATGAATGGGGGATTAGCCTCACTATTTGTCACAGGGTGGCATGGGTAAGTAGAGATACCCCCCTCACCCTTCACCACCTACTGTAGGCAAGAGAGCTGGTCATGAGATCAGGAGTGCTGTCTCTGCCCCTCACAGGCTGCAGCACTCAGGAGAGAAGTAGAGTCTTGCACTCACCCGCGTAGAACAATAGAGTTAACCCTGTTGGCAGGGGCACAAGTGAGCCAGGTCTGAGGGTAGGAGAGCATGAGGCTTGATTCTTCCTTCACTTTATCTGCCATGTGGTGACATATGTGAGGGAAAGATGTTCCTCCTTTTACCTGCGGCAGACAAAAGAGCTGCCCTCAGGAGCATGATCGCAGGAAAGCGGGCCCTGCACTTCACCTTCAGGGAAAAGTGGTAGGGCTAGCTCTGGTCATGTGAATGTGGAGGATATGGATTGAGAATCTGAGAACAGGAGAACTCACCTCAGTCATTGCTGCCTGCTACATTGTGTGAGCGTGCGAGGGCAGTACTGGAGAGCTTTCTCGGATGGTGATGATGAGGGAAAGCTGGCAGGCTGACCAGCCCAGCTACCACTCAGGTCCAGAACCAAGGAAATGAGTTGGCCCACCTCAACATCCACCTCATCTATGAACTGCTGGACCTTGTGAGGCAGCTGGATTTATAGCCTCAGGATCTCTATGAAACAGGACAACAACAGGATATCCAAGAGGAATCCCAGTGAGAGCCCAGTAAGGATGGTGCAGCAGAAGTCAGAAGTCTCAACCAAGGCTAACGACTCATTGCAATGGAGATTTAAAGTAAAATGTATATGTATAAAAGGTATTCTGTGTGACTCACCGTGCCACAGCACAGCTTCTACACTGAGACTTTTTTGTTTGTTTGGTTTTGGGTTTTTTTGCTTGTTTTTTCTTTAAGACTTATTTTATTTTGATGGGAAGAGGTTGCAAGGGTAGAGAACAGATATGAAGTGGTGAGGAGATGATTGGGGTTGAGATACATGATGTGAAATCTACAAAGAAGCTATTAAAAAAAAGAAAAAAATAGGATGCACATCCAAATAACTTCACTTGAAAAGATCATAGATGTGTGAAGCAACTGACTGCTTGCTGTGCCCACCATATCTTAGGGTAAAAAAGCTATTTAGAGATATTTTTCTTTTATGAACTTCACTTAATAGATGAATAAATATTAATTTCTAATTAGTGATATGCCAGGAACTTTATGGGCAATTCCTACCATTACTTATGATAGGCTGTATTTTAGAGATAACAATGACTCATCTAAAGGGCATAAGAAGGCAGGGTTAGTCATCAGGTACAGGCTTTTCCAACCCTCTGCTTCCTAGGGCTTTCAGGACTGGCCTTGGAGATGACATGATCAGCCTTCTTGATAATTGCATTTTTGTATGCTTGAGACCTTGGGCTATCCAAGATAGTTTATGTGCACAGATGTTTTTGACTGATGACCTTTTTTTATGGCCGAATTGTTGGGCTATCTTGTAGCATCCCCATCTCTCGGGGACCTATAGTCTGAGCAGCTGAAGTTAGTCTAGGATGGACTTCAACAGATGTAAAATTTTGCAGGAACCCTGGACTTCTTTTTGTTGTTGTTTTGAAGCACCTTTCATTGTGATAGAGTCATTACATTTTACTTTTTGAATTTCTTCAGTCTCTACAAATTTGTAGCCATCTTAAAGAAGAGATCTGTTAGTTAATATCCCAGTAATTTTTTCCCCAGTATTTCTAGTGGTTACAAAATAATTTATTGTTGTGAATTAAATTCATACCAATCTGAAATATCTTGACTCTGTTTTTCTGGCTGAATGTGACATGAGAAAGTGTTTGATGGCAGTAGGGCTTCCACATGTCCATCCATCAAAGGAAGATAATCAGTGAAGGAAGGAAACCAGAAGATCTTTCTCCTCACTTTTTTGTTTGGAGAGAGATTGTGGGCCAGATTGAAGCAGCAAACTCCCAATACAAACAGAAAGTTCACTAAGTTTAGGATGCAGGTATTGAAGTATCTACTGAGACAGGTAGAAATTTGAAGCAATAATCTAGAGAAGGGAAATAGATGGAGACAGTGATCCAGAATTCTATGCAGAGATTTTCATGGGTCTTAGTTTGAATACTAAGTTTTTCTTCATAGCATGAGACTACGTTGGGTTGTGAGAAAACAGTAGAAAGTTCTAAGTGCAGATTCCATAGAAGCTCAAGAGGGTATAATAGTGTGTGTTTGAAAATGACAGTGAAGAGACTTTTTTTAAGAGTCAAGAACTCTGAGAAAATAGGACCCAACATCCTTTAAAGAGAATCAAAAACATCCAGATTCTGGACTACCTAGTAATCATGTCTGGCATTCAGTAAAAATTACTAGTCACATGAAAAACCAGTACATCAGAGAAAAAGAAATAGTAACATTTTGTCTTGAAGTAGTAGAGAAAATTAAGTTTTAGACAAGAATGCTAAAATAATCACTAGAGTTCTTTCCAAGGATTAAGCAGACATTATTATAAGATAAATGGAAGCTATAAAATAATAACAATTCTAGGGCTAAAAATACAATACAAAAAAAGATTTAAGAAAATCCTGGGTGGGTGGCCTGAAGTGACAAGACAGCGTAAAATAATAATAATAAAAACAGAGAAGGTGCAGGAAAATGATCACAATCCAAGAAAGCAAAGAAAACACTGTGTTGATTTAAATGAGAATGACCGTCATTGGTTAATGTATTTGAATATTTGGTCCCAGTTGGTGGAACTGTCTAAGAAGGATTAGGTGGTGTGGACTTGTTGGAGGAGGTGTGTCACTGGGGAAGAAGGGCTTTGGGTTTTAAAATACTTCTGCCATTCCCAGTAACTGTTCTTTATCCCTCATGGTTATTGTCTCAAGATGTGAGTGAGCTCTCAGCTACTGCTCCAGTGCAATACAATGCTTGCCTGTCTTCTGCATGCTCCTTGCCAAGATGTGAGCTCTCAGATACTGCTCCAGTGCAATGTCTGTCTGCTGCCTGCTCCCTGCCAAGATGTGGGCTTTCAGCTACTTCTCCAGTGTAATGCCTGCATGTCTGCTGCCTGCATGCTTCCTGCCAGGATGATCATGTACTCTCTCCCTCTGAAACTGTAAGCTCCAATAAATTCTTCCTATTATAAGTTGCATTGGCCATGGTATTGTGTCATGGCAATAGACAAGAAACTTAGACAAGTATAAATTCAGCCAGAAAAAAAGCACTTTAGGGGTGTGTGAGACAACATAAGAGTATAAAATATTGAATTGGATTTCAGGAAGTGGGAAGAAAATATTTAAAGAAATTATAGCCCAAATCATCTTGTATTAGATGATAGATATAAAAGTACATACCAAGAAATTCAGTGAGCATGAAGCAGGGTTTAAAAAGTGGAAAGAAATAGTAAGAAACTTTGTAATCACATTTATGAAAAGCCAGATAAAAGGGAAACATGAATATCCATATCAGGGCTTCATGTGAGGAAACACACCTAGAGAGATCTGACACCACTCATAAAATGTATGGAGGAACATTTCTAACCTATTGAGAGGAGAATCAAGTCTCTCAATATAGAAGTTTCTATCACAAAATATATTTACTTTATTAAATTATGTGAATAAGTATTTTTCTGTATGTATGTTGTTGCTGGTGCCCACATGACAGAAAAGGTATCAGATCCCCTGGAACTAAAGTTACTGACAGTTGCAAACTGCCATGTGGGTTCTGGGAATTGAACTCAGATCCTCTTTAAGAGCATCTCTCAAACCCCACAAAATATTTCTGTTATATAGAGAATTATTTTTAGAGCATTAAATAAAAATTTTTGTTGTAGCAAGTAGATCAACAATACAAAAATAGAGGAAAGATATTCTTTACAAAACAAACACAATTTTGTTGCTTTTAAATTTAAATTATTTTAAAAGATAGTTCTGGGTTAAAGAAAAACATATAATAACAGTTAAACGAGGTGCTGGCCCTGACAGTGCGACAGCAGGAACTGAGTTATGTTATAACACCCCATTTATTTTCCATGTGGTGGCATGGGAAGGGGAAAGATGCCCTCTCTCATTGCCACCTGCAGTAGGTAAGAGATCTGGGCTTATGGGCATGAGAGTTGGAGAGTTGTTCCTGCCTCTCACCAACTGCAACACCTCGGAGCACAGGCCCTGCACCTTGTCTTGGTGGTGATGTGTGTATGTGTTTGTGTGTGTGTGTGTATGTGTGTGTGTGGGGTGAGCCAGTCCAGAGGGTGTGATAATAGGAGAACTGGCCTGAGTTCTTGCTGTATGCTATACTGGGTGAGCTATCTGGGGCACTGCTGGGGAGCTTGCTTTGGTGGTGAGGATGAGGTAGAGTTGGTAGGCTGACCAACCCAGTTACCATCCAGACCCAGAACAAGGGCTTTGTTAGCCTTCCCCAACATCCACCTGATCTATGAAATGATGAAGGATGTAAAAGTGCTGGACCTGCAGATTCAAAGCTGCAGGATTTCCATGACACAAGGCAACCATAGGATATCCAGGAGGAGTTCCACTGAGGGCCTGATACCAAGGTTGTAGCAGAAACCGAGGCCTTGAATAAGACTAATGACTCATTCCAATCAATACCTACAAGGAAAGATTTATGGACTAAAGGATATATTGTTCAATTTACTGTGTTACACTATAGCTTCTGTCCTGAGAACTTTTTGTTTGTTACTGTTTTTCCTTTAAATTTTACTTTATTTTATTTTTTTGAGAGGGGAGGTTGCAAGGGCAGAGGGTGGATGTGAAGGGATGGGGAAATGAATGGAGTTAGAATGCATGATGTGAAATCCATAGAGTCAAAAAAGCAAAAAACAAAACAAAACAAAAAAAAACAAAAAAAAAAACCCCAACAACAAAAAACCCAAAAAACAACCAAACAAAAACCTAAATTCAACCATAAGATTTTTATTCAGATAAAGTACAAAGTATTTCAAATACAAGAATTTCGGAGATGAGGACTGACTTCATGTGTGACGTAGCATAATATTATTCCAAGACCAGCTATGATATGATGAGGATGTATACTATACAGTCCCCTTCAACAAGAAGGAAGGAGAAAAGGTGTGAGAGATGAAAGCAGGAAGGAAATGGAAGGGGAACAAGAAAGCTGAAGTGCTAGAGAGCTCCCAACAGAGCTATTAAAATCTTAAAAACTGCCCAATAACCTCAAAACCAAAGAAAAACTCCCATCAGATGGGATAAGTCAGAAGTACATAGTACGTTGGTAAATTTAAAACCAATTATAATGATGACAGTCTTTCATCAATTGGCTTAAAGAGTCATGTAAAAGCATTTATCAGAAAGGGGAGAGGAAAACAAAATATACTTAGCTGAAGAGTGAAAGCCTGCAGAGACACACGAGGCACATGATAGTATTACGAAGGAGGAGACTCTGTGCCAATACCGGGGGAAACAGACAGAGTAAAAACATCTATGGAGATACAGGGGAGATATTACTTCATAAAAATAAGATAGCCATCAAAAATTTACATATCACTTTTTGTTTTTGTCAAATTTTAGAGCTCCAAAGCACATGAAGCAAAAGGAAAAAAAAAATACCTAACTGAAAGGAATACTTTGAAAATTTCAAACTATAGTGACTGGTTTCAGCGTCTAACTTCATAATGAATAGAACAGCAAGATCAATAAAGGTCGAAGGCTTTAGCTACTTTTATCTAACTGGTGTTTATTGAACACAACCCTGAACTTCAACAGACAGCACACTCTTTTCAAGCACAAATAGAACATTAATTAATACAGACAATATTATAGTAAATAAAACAAATCTCAGTTTTCTGGAAATAAAACTCACAGCTGAAATAACATCAGAAGTCTACCAAATCGGTCTGTTTCCTTGCAGCCCACATACAAAAGAGTCTGCTTTGTCATGTCATGTGTGGATTCAGTGGTTTAGAGGTCTTAGGTTGCAAGGAGAAAATGTTTCTCAAAGGGAACACAACACTAATTTCATTGACCTGAATATCTGAGAATGACATAACCTCCTGGGGATATTCGAGCCAGTCACCTACTCAATGGAGAAGACTGTCAATAAGCTCACAGATGCCTGATACTCACTAAAGGATACAATGTTAGTGCATACTGCTTAATCTTCTCAGTAATTTGGTGTGTGCGTGTGCGTATGCATGTGTGTGCGTGTGTATATATGTGTGTATGTATGTGTGTGTGTATATATGTATGTGTGTGTATGTGTGTGTGCATGTGTGTGTATGTATGTGTGTGTATGTGTGTGTATGTATGTGTGTGTATGTGTGTGTATGTATGTGTGTGTATGTATGTGTGTGTGCATGTGTGTGTATGTATGTGTGTGTATGTGTGTGTATGTATGTATGTGTGTATATGTGTGTGTATGTGTGTGTGTGTGTGTATGTGTGTGTATGTATGTGTGTGGTGGGATTAAGGTGTCAGCTGATAAGGTCAGAAGACACTTCCGGGACCCTGGAGGGGGTGTGGCCAAGCCCATTGATAAGTGGCTGCTGGGACATGAGGAGCTCTCTTCCTGGTTCCTGGCTGCTGGCTGCTGGACAGACAGAATCGGAATCCATCGTGCTTCCATCGCGCTTTCATCGCTCGTCCATCGCTTGGATCCGCCAGTCCTTGTTCAGGTGCCACCATAAGCTGTTACTAATATTGTGAGTGTTAATTTATATTCTAATAAATATTAATTCTGGACTGGTGCCTTGAAAGTAAAACTCCGTCTACATATGTGTGTGTATATGTGTGTGTGTATGTGTGTGTGTGTGTATGTGTTACATTTGTGTGGAGACCAGAAATCAACCACATGTGTTGTTCCTCAGCTGTCTTCATTTTTTTGAGACAATGTCTTTCACGGGACTGGCACTCAACACCTCTGATAGGCTTATTGATCAGTGGTTGTTGGGGATTCTCCTTTCTGTCTCCGCAGGGCTGACATGACAATTCATGCTATTAGCCTGCAATCTTTTTTTAAAATGTAGATTATGAGGATCCAACTTAGATCTCTAAACTTGTAAGGCAAGGATTTTACCAGCTCTTCTGTTCAAAACTATTTCTTCATGTCCACATGGTGTTCTGAAATGCACAGTGTAAGATAGACCTAAAATATATGAGTACTATTGATCTTATTCACCCCTGCCCTACTAAGAAATTCTAAGTTGATAATAAAGTATACTGCTGACTAGTCTTAAGAGAAAGATAAAAGTTACCTGGGTATGAACCACAATTATAGGTATAAAATATTCAAAATTTTATAAGATCATAATAGAGAGACCAGATTTAGATTGAGGAATCAGAAAGGACATTGAAAAGCAAAATCTAAGATGGGATTTGGATGGCATGACATGTTTGAGTTTGTGGGAGGGAGTGTGGAAGAAAAGACATTCTAGGTATTATGAAATACTCTGCAAACTTGATTGAGGTCCATACCTGTAATGTGTGACAAAGTCACAAATAGTATTAAGTTTCTGGCCGGTTTGGCCTGTGGTCCTGCAATCCTGCAGACCCGCAGACCGATGGTCCCACAAAAAGACACAGATCCTCATATTAATTTTATGCTGATCAACCTATGGCTCTGGCATATTGCTAGCTAGTTCTTGTTCTTAAACCCATGATTCTTATCCTGTTCAGACATGCAGCTCAGTACTTTTTTTGAGAGTAGCATAGTTGTTCTTTGCATCTGCTGGCTTCTCTGGAGTCTCTTTGGCATCTCTGTCTTGTTCCCAGAGTTCTCTTAGTTTGGTATCCCTGACCGCACTTCCCGTTTGCCTTCGGCTGATCAGCATTTTTATTAAATCAGTAGGTGGGACAATTATTTACAATGTAACAACATAATCCCACTAGATTTCCCCTATTTTGCTTTTTAAAACAAGAAGAACCCAAAATCTAATATCCTTTCTTCCCATTATCTATAATAATTTATAACTAACACTGTAAACAAAGACAAACATCCATAATCCATATTTTGAGGGAATGTGGGTGCAGTTCTCTAGGCTACTTCCTGCTGAATGGGGGCGCTGGCAATCTCATGGGAAGTCTAAGAAAAAAATAGGATTATGGACAAGTCTTTAGTGAAGTAGTCTCTAAGACTAGGTCATCTCAGCCAGTCTCCTTGAAATTGTTTTGGATGCAGAGCTCAGAGGAAACTGCAACAGAGGTGGTCTGAAATGCAGAATCTTCTGGGCCATCCACTTAAATTGGAAACTTTTCAGGGGGTCTTCCTTGATCAAACTTTATTTTATTTAACCAGGAATAAGTTCACAGCCTCTCATTTTCTGTGGAAAGAAAATGAAACATTCTTCTCCAAAGTAGCATATCATTTCAATTTTAAAGTCCACTCATTTATAAAATATATAGGTTGGATTAATCCAGCAACATTTATAATCAGATGTCTTTTAGCAACTTTCATTACTTCATGTTCAGTCAAAAACTTAAAGACAAGATAACAACATACAGTATCCAGACACACTTTGTAATTTCCATCTTAACGTGGCTTATTATGTTTTTTACTCTATTTCTTTTTTAAGGACTTTCTTTCCCCTTTTCTTTTTTATTTTCTCTCTCAAACCTAGACATATTTTAAAATACACTCTAAACCATTTAGATGTTTTTTGTCTTTATTTACTAAATATCTCTTTATCTCTTATTTATTATCTTATTCTGTTCCTGACCACACCTTTGCTTGGCTAGGGCAGTTGACTCCACCCAGCTCCCTCCATTTCTTCCTGTTTCTGACCACACCTTTAATCAGCCCAGATGTGGCTAAGGATTAAAGGCTTCAGTAGGGTGCCTGGCTGGCTCCACCCAGCTCCTAGTCTAGCTTCATAGAATTTAGCTTTTTAGCTGAGGTACTGGTAGGACCCATAATTCCCACTCTGGGGGATTTTAGGGTCCATATAATCACCAAGTAAAGCACTGCCATCTGTTGCTCATGAACTCCATTTAAGTATTTGACAGCAGCTCCTTTTAAGACACAAGTGCTTTGCCTCTAAGGCTGAATCAGGAAGTTTCTCTTAAAAAGCCGTGCTTTGTTTTTTTTTTTTTTTTTTTTTTTTTTTAAAAAAAAAACAGAGCTCACCTAAGAAAATGCTGCTAGTAAGAAGCTGTCTTTGACTCTGTCTCTTTTTTTGTCTCTATAAACAGAAACCTTAAATCCATCATATGCAGCTTGTTGCTTACACCAAGGCTCCTGTGAGACTTCAGGGACTGGCCATTTTGGAGCTTAAGCTGTACTCTAAAAGCCCGCCATTTCTAATTCAAACCCACATGCCACTCCAGGGTGTCTATTAAGACCCACATGAGAGACACAACTTGTAAGCTGTTTGGTCTCTGCTTCTGTACTCTAGAGTGTTTTTAAGCTTCCTATAGTATATTTTACCCACGTTGGTGTGCCATTTGTTGTATTAAGTTTCTGGCCCCGCTTTTCCTCCCTAGCCCTGAGATTTGGACCCACTCACAGCCCTACTGCCACTTAGGCCCAAATAATCACACAAAGACTTACAGTAATTTTCCACTGATTGACCTAGGATCCAGGCATATAACTTGCTAATTCCTTCATCTTAACTCAACCCATGATTCTTATCTTGTTAGCTATTTGGCTTGGTACCTTTCTTCAGAGCAGCATAGTTGTCCTCTGCATCTACTGGCTTCTCTGGTGTCTCCTTAGCATCTCTGCCCTGTTCTTCTTGTTCCCAGAGTTTTCTTAGCCTGGTAGTCCCACCTGCACTTCCTGTCTGCCTTTGGCCATTCAGCATTTTTATTAAACCAGTAGACAGGGCAATTATTTGCAATGTAACAACATAATCCCACTACAGCCACAGTCATGTAAGCCTTATGCATAATGCTAAGGACTTTGTATGTATTTTATTAGCTGTGGGAGATATTGAGGGACTTGAAGGAAGATATATTAGCTATTTTCTGCCACTTGTGATCAACTCTTTGATAAGAAGTAACTGAGGAAGGACAGGTTTATTCTGGCATACAGCTCGGAGAGAGTCCATAGCATTAGGGAAAGCAGAGCTGTAGAAAGAGAGGTGGCTGATCCCTCTGCATCCATGGCTTCTCCTCCTTTTCCTTTTTATTCAATCCAGGAGTCTGGTCCATGAGACAGTGTTAGTGACTTTTAGGGTGTATCTTGTCTCTGAAAAAATCTCCCTGGAAAGACCCAGATGTGTTTTCTAGAGGGTTCAAATCTGGTCAAGTTGAATAGGATTAACTGTCATAGGTAGTAGGAGGAAATTTAAGTTTCACAATGTTTTGCTGCTGGCGAGAGAGGGTTATTGTCCATCTTAGAAGGTAGAATAAAAGAAAGTAGGTCAATTATGGGATTTTCTCAACGAACCAACGAAGATCATGTTGACTTGAACTAAGTAATAGAGGGCCTTGTAAGAAAAGACAAGCATGATTTAGGGAGACCACAATTACTCCTCCATTCTCACAGAATTGGTGGGTGATTGTTCAATTCTGAAACTGATATTTGTGTCTGGGTTTTAGCAGCAGAAGGATTCTCACATTCTTGTTTCTTTCTTTCTATGTTTATTTATATTTTACTTTTTGAGGTTATAATACAAGTGTACCATTCCCCCCTTCTCTGTTCTCCCTTCAAACCCTTCCATTTACCTTTCCTAGCTTTCTTTCAAACTCATGACCTCTTTTTCCCCATTAATTGTTGTTATACACATACATATTTATTTATTTATTTAGAGAGAAATCTTAAAACACAAGTTAAATTGTATTAGTCTTTGGTTGAAACAAAAATTTTAATGGCTTCTATTTTTACTTACCAAAAATAGCCAAGCTTTTGCAATGGTAAATAATGTTTCGCATTATGTATTACTGACCTAGACAACACATGGTATAGATATATGCACAAAATTATACATTTTACAACTATAAAATTATATATATGAAACATAAAAAGGGAATTGCCAGTCTTACAAGATCATTATAAAAATCCTCCTATGGTCATTTGAAGGCTACAGATTTGTACGGTAGGTAGTTGTAAGTCAGAAGAAAGAAAGCAGAAACCAGAACAAGAGTGACTAATGATGGATGTCCTGCCTCTAGCTGAAGACCTGAAAGCTCCCCAGACAAGACCCAGTGTGCTGGCACACGAAGGCATAGGAAGCTGGATTCTATTGTTGTTGCAGTAACAATTGTGCCCACTGAAGAAAAACTAAGCTTGTGCATGTGGGTGCACTTCCTCCTTTCTCTGCTTCTTATTTTCTTTGAACCCAGAAGCCTTTCCAATGGTGCCGTTTGCTGTTGCTAGTGGATTTCCCACCTTCGTTCTGCTGACCCATACACTACCTACTCAGACGTTCCAGAACTACGCTGTATTCATGTTCTAGGCCTCTCAATCAAATTGAACGGGAAACAGATTCACTCCTAGACTTCTCTATAATATTCCCTGTCATCTTATTCCCCACTCTTTGGCTACACTCTCTTTTGAGTATTGCACTATGGTTTTTGAGTGTGCTTTATTCTGTGTCAGGGATAGAAGTTCTCTGGCAGACAAAGCCTTAAATTTTAGCTTAGAAGACAACTAAGAAACTTCTCTGTCCACTCCACATCCATCTTAGATTAATTACTATTTTATTTGTTCATTTTCTCTGCAGTAGAACCTGAGTACCATTACATCAGGACTAAGCTGGTGTGGAAATGCCTTTCTGTATGCTGTGAATATCAATCTTTAAATAAAGGAGCTGTTTTGTGCCATGACAGGTACCATAAAAGAAGTAGGAGGATAAATCAGAGCATAGGTAAGAGAAGAAGGGTGGAGTGGGGCAGATCGAACAAGCGACCCAAGGAACAACATGTAAGGAACACAGGTGAGCCACGGGCCACATGGCAGACAGATTAATAAAAATGGGTTGAGTTAAGATGTAAGATCCAGCTAGCAATGTGCCTGAACCATAGGACAAACAGCATGAAGTTAATATAAGCATTTGAGTCATTTCTGGGGGCCTGAGCAGCAGTGGCAGGCTGCTAAGGGGTCTGGCGTGGCAGGTCTGTAGGTTCTGGGCCTCTGGTTGCCTGGGACCAAGAAACTCCTTTGCAACACTAAGCCATCAAGCTGCTTTAATAAAATGCCTTTGACTGTGTGGTTAGAGAATAAAAATGTGCTGGGCTGGAGAGATGGCTCAGAGGTTAAGAATACTGCCTATTTTTCCAGAGGTTCTGGGTTCAATTCCCAGTAACCACATGGGGGCTCACAACCATCTATGATGGGATCTAGTACATTCTTTTGGCTTTAAACATACATGTAGGCAAAACATTGAGTACATAATTAATACATTTTTAAAAATATATAGAAATGTATTGATCATAGTCATGGAGACTGGATGTTCCTAGATGAAGGTAGAGGTGTTGTTACAATGTGGTTTCTTGGCCCTGGGTGGCCAGAGGCCCAGACCTACAGATCTGCAGCCCCAGACCCTTTAGCTGCCCGCTGCTGCTGCTCAGGCCCCCAGAAATGACTCAGATGCTTATATTAACTTCATGCTGCTTGGCCTATGGCTTAGGCACATTGCTAGCTTCCTCTTACATCTTAAATCAACCCATTTCTATTAATCTTTCCTGCCATGTGGACCGTGGCTCACCTGTGTTCCTTACATGCTTCTTCTTGGGCGTCTGGTTCAGTCCCTCTGACTCCGCCCTGCTCCTCCTACCTATGCTCTGATTTCCCCTCCTACTTTTTCTATGGTGCCTGTCATGGGCCAAAACAGGTCCTTTATTTAAAGATTGCTATTCACAGCATACAGAAGGCATTCCCACATCAGAGTGTGGTTAAGTTGTAACTTTAAGATCATTGACCAGAAGCTTCTTCTCTTGTTCTTACAGGAAGGAAGAGAAAAATTCCTTTAGATCTCTTTGTGTTTGTTTGATATTGAATCTTATGGAGCCCCAGCTAGCCTCAAACTTACTATGTAGCCATGTATAAGCTTAAACTTCTGATCTTCCCACTTCTACCCTCTGGAGTGCCGGGACGATAAGCATATAGTGCTAAGGATCAAACTCAGAGATTCTTGCCTGTTAGACATTTTACCAATGAGTGTCAACCTCAACCCTGGATGTCTTTTTAAGACAAACCACATTCACAAGGCCTTTTCCTCATGAACTAACTATTGCTCAAGGACCTCATCTCTTAATATCATCATATGTCCAGATATAACATAATGCACCTTGTGGGATATTTTGCTTGCATTTTGACACTCCCAAGAGTGACAATAAAATTTGAATCAAAGGGAAGAGCTAGTTACTAGCTGACGAAAATCAGCAATAGAAGTTTTAGAGGACTTAAAACATATAGAGAGACACAGGAAATAGTAGGGTGGGACTTAGAAAGATTCTCAGCCCTTTTGGATCTCAGAAGGAGAAAGAGAGGAGGTCACTGGTGACTCATGTGTTGCTTCTCTTATCATTCAGGGTTTTACTCTGCTATCTGACTCTTAAATTTTTATTGATAAGAAATAATTTGATAAATGCATCAAGTGCACATCAGATATTAATTGCTATTAAATAATTGCCTGAATGTATGAATGGTTATTGCCCTCCATTGGAATTCCTGATAATTGTTTTGGTAACTGCATTGCCACATGTGACACACTGAACATTATATAGTAACTGTTCAGTACACTTTCTTAGTGAAGCATTGCATGAATAAATGGAATAATATAGCACTCAGTGCAATGAGTATAACTCTAGACTCACTGTCTCTAACAATTAATATTATAGCCTTTGGACTGGAGAAATGTATTGACAGTTAAGAACACTCACTGTACTTCAGTTTCCAGCATAACCACCAGGCAGCTTACAATCTCTTATGACTCTAGTTCCAGGAGACCCTGTGTCTCTTACCTGTGCAGACTCCTGTACTTCCAGTGCCCACACCCAGGTACAGACACATGCATCTACACATAATTTTAAATAAGTAAAAATAAGTCTAAAAAGATGACAGCATTACAAAATATGAAGTCATTATATTGGGAAATAAAACCATCAAACATATAAATACATAAAACCATCCTGCTACAGATTTAAACTATGAAACCGGAGTATCCTAATAATGAACTCTTTGAAAGCACAGAAAGCATTTGTTCTTTCTATTTTTGTATCCAGTTTGTGTCATGCAGCTGTACAGGGTATATTCCTCCTTATCTGTGAGTAAAGAGAAAACACAACTTTTATTACGTCCCAACCTTAGAAACACTTGCCTTTGAGCAATCAGGAAATGTTTGTGGGGGAATGCAGCCAATTAGCCTGATAGAGCCAAGGCTACCCTGTTCTTGGCAATGCATAGGCATGTGCACTAACCACTTCCTGCTGAGTCAGCTTAGAGTCTGAGGCTGCGCCAGGTGATTGGCGATCATTGAGATGCTAGAGGACAATGAGAGAGAGACAACGTGGATAAATTAGTCTTCACTGCCATTGGGACATCAGAAGAAGGAATATAGGTTTACCCCGTATCTGCGTTAAAAAATTCTGTCGATTGCTTTACACAAGTATTCAGTTGCTTCTCACCTGACTCCCTGTGTCTGGTGCCTGCGCCTTCCACACCACGCCGTTTCTCCCCCTCCCCCAAGGGGTGCCAAGATACTAAGATATACTGAGCTATGTTTTTTTGCTTCTCACTTTGTGGTTGTCATACAGACAATATGGTCCACAGGCTGGACAAACTGCAAAGGGGCCTTCCTCCTCGTGAGCTGATACCTGATGGGGATAAAGCATTTAAAATTAAATGACTGTTATTAAAGAAAAGACTCCAAATGAAGAACCACATAGGAACCTAGGTTGAGATAGTGCCCCATGCTGTTTTGTACTTTCTGATTTGTGTCAAGATGACTGTAACCAGTGTTTCTTGGGTTTATTTAACAGGATAGCAGAATCTCATGTGTGAGAATTTATATTACATCTCTCTCAGGGGCACAATTTTTTTTTTCCTCTGAAAACTAAATTCAGCTGTGCCCTGGGATTTCTTTGATTTAAGAGGCTCGAGTGTGTTTAAAAATTTTATAGCTTCTGCTAGAATTTGGGGATTTTCTGAGATGTAGGTCTCTGATTCTGGCCCCTGTGTCTGAGAGCTTTTTCCCTGTGAGAAGAGCACCTAGTCCCAGACCGTCCTGCAGCGACTGGTCTGTTCTGAGGATTAATGATAATGAGGATAATGATAATACAGAGTTCTGTGACTGAGGTGATACTTTCTGGTTATAAAAATCGAACAAAACATACTCACCAGAGTACTGCTTCCCGTATGATGCTCCCCAACTGCTTTCCACAACCAGCCTATGCTTAACTTCTTAGAGTATTTTACAAATACAACTGGATGAACACAGTTGAAATTTAAAAACAGTTAATTTACCAAGTTCTTCACCACAGTATTGGAAAAAAAAAAAAAACCTCTCCTGAAACCACTTTGTGATTTAGCAAGAGAAGTATGGTAACAGATCAAAATCTAGATAATTTAATTCTTGTGTAACATTCTTGAAAGAAATTCTATTCTTCCGTGGCAATTTTAAATTTGGTTTTAGGAGCAATCGGTATAATAATGGCCTGAAGTGTAAGCGTGTGTCTTGCCCGTGTGTTTCATATCATCACTGTTGGTCCATTGGTGTTTTTTATTTTTGCATTGATCCCATGCTTATTGCACTGTACCATATAAGCCTGTGCTTCTTCACATCCTAAAAATAAAGAGGTTGGTTTTTGTTGTTCTTTAGCGAAATGTCATGCATACAAACTAGGAGGTTATTGGCACCGTTCAGGAATTAAGCCCAGCTGGTGGCTGTCTCAACTTCCATATCTAATTAATGTACACAAGTGGTAATTTACTAATGATGCTGGGCACTGTCCATCCTGAATTGGTCTAGAGTAAAATACTTAGAAACATTTTGTTCATATTTTGCATGTCTCCTTCAGGATGAAGAAGGATTTTTTTTTTTTTTTTTTTTTTTTTTTAGTCTGAAAGAACCCAGACACTCTTTAATGTAGGAAATATTTGAATCAATTTCTGTTGGACATTTTGGTCATTATATATGGAAAAATATATGTGAATAATTATTTAAAAACTCAAATATATGCAAACAAGAACATAAGTACCTAAGAAAGAAGTGAGATCTTTAATGAGAATCAACTAAATGAGAGAAGTTTCACCTCGGTCTTTCCATCCACAGTTCGTTTGTCTTAGGTGTTGGGGGGAGCAAAGTCTGTTTGGGTTTGCTTTTAATAAAATGTTTGCACTGAACCCCCAAAATAGTTTAGATCATTAAATAGCATTATCATACTTAATAATATCATCAAATATTTATTGAACTTCTTGCATAATTCTTGGCATATGGGCACCATTAAACAAATGATTCTTGAATTCATTAAATTATATTGAATAAAATTAATTTTTAATATAGAAAGATAGCACTGAGGTGTGTTTAGAATAAAGTGCAAACAAAGCATCTAAAATTAAAACCCACCACGTCTGTCTGTTTGTTCTAGACCACAGTCTATTCAGAGCAGTTGTATTTTGGATCCAAATGTTTCCCATTTTTATTCTTTAGTATTAGGGGAAAAAAAGAAAAAAAAAAAAACTATTGCTCAGGTAGACCTAGAACTCACTATGTATCCTAGGCTAGCCTTAAATACATGACACGTCATCTGCTTCAGCCTTGCCTGAGTTACCATACTTGGCTTTATTCAGTCTCTCTAGGTCAACTTAACTCACACCTTTGTAGAATGGAGCCAGGAGATGCTTGAGTTAGGGCTTCCTGGATGCACAGCCATATGCCACCCTCAGTAACTGGAGGAGCTGGACAAGCCTCAAGGGAAAAGACCCTTTACATTAAACATACTTCTCTCTTCTATGGAATCTTCCTGAATGTCTTTCTGTGGAACTCAAAGTCCTGAGTCACTGCATAGTGGGGACAAACCAGTTGGAGATATTTTATCCGTTCTAAGTTTATCCTACTGAGACATCGAGTGTGTTAACTACATTTATGCTCAAATGACTAAAATAATATTTCCACGGGTATCTTGAAATCCATCTGTCCATGAAAGCCCCTCTCCCCCTTCCAGTTAAGTCCCATTGGTATGCCAATGATGTACTGTTCCCTTCAGCAGATTTTGGGCAACATTATCTGAAGTTGCTATCAGTAATGTATATTGGGCATAAAATCAAGGTGAAGACAAAGAAGACAGAGATTTGTAAAGTTAGGAAAAGCTGGAGAGGCCAGGAGGAAGAGTGAGGGTGTGATGGGCGTGACGGTGACCTCCTTCATAATGAAGCAAGTGGTAGCTTGCTACTTCATAACTCCTGATGAGTATCACATGTAAACATTAGGGATTATTCATTGTCCATGATAATTTAGAAATAAAATGCATTTGAGTCAAGGAGGCAGAGAGTATTAAGGTAATTTAATTTGAAACATAAACGGAATCCATGTAAGATAAAATCAATGAAGAAAAAAATCACAAAGCAGGACTGGTGGAACAGGCCTTGAAAGTCTGATTCGGTCTTTATTCCTCCTCAGAAGCTCCTCACTTTAGATAAAGCACACTCCATTACTTTGTTGATAAGCTTTCCAATTCCTAAGTATTATGTCATAAAATTCTAAATCATGTCATTTAAAATGTGAGCCTGTTTTCTCATGCCTTGAATGATTATGCAGCTAGTGGAATTTTGCCATTTCGCATCTAAATTCTTGAAGTCTTTCTCTTTCCCAGGAAGAGGGGTTTAAGTTGTGCTCTGAAGCTCCACTTCTGGCACTAATATCTTCTTCGTTCCTGATATATCATCTTCAGAGTTTTCCACACGGGGCAAGGAGAAACTCAGCATAAGTGCTGCTTTGCTGGGGAGAGAACAAAAGAAGATTTTTCTGTAATGTCTTGGAGAAGGAGCTGGGCTTTCTCTGAATACGGCTCTGTTAAGCACAAAGGTACTTTGTGTGGATAGTTAATGATGGATAACTGCCTCAGTAGAGAAAGTCAGACAGCATGTGTATTTTTCTATTCTCTTTCAAGTCAAGTTGCTAGTTAGAAAAGAGGGTCTTTATTAGCATCGGGTGCTTCTTCAAGGACAGCAAAAGCAGCTTGGAAAGCAGGTGCCCATGCTCAGAAGGGATTCTGGATTGTGACTTTGCTCCCTGAGTGCTTTTGAACACACATGAAGAATGTATTCATCTACCTTCAGTTCAATAATTAATGCCTCTGTCCCTCCAGCTACTGTTAGAATAACAAATACAGCCGACTCCAGACTCTAAAGGGATTTCATTGAAGAAGCTTTATCTCCTGTGTATTTTGGCCTTGGTGAGTGTATCATTATAAATTTCATTGTGGCACAAAGCAGAGAGTCTCTTAATTTATGGGAAAACTTGTGACCTCCACAAAACAGGAAATAGTGGACAGCTGGGGAGAGTATCTGACTGCATCTTCATTTATCATAAGAGTACAAAGCAGTGCAATAATGATGCTTATGATGCTATAGAACAAGCTCCAGTTGTAAACCAGACTTAGCACTCAGTATGGGTGATCACATTTCCTTCAAAACTTTGGTTAGTCTATGCAGAGCTTCTTTACCTGAGAGGAGCATAGTCCAGAATATTACCTGAAACTGAGGGAAATTAAAATTGGAGTATACAGATAATACAGATGGGCACACACACACACACACACACACACACACACACACACACACACACAGATACAGAGACATGCGTACAGATACACACAGACACATATGCACACACACACTCACATGCATAAGCATATATATGTATGTGTACATACATACATACATACGCACAGTACCATTTTCTGAGGGTTTTAGTGAACACCCTGTTATGGCTGGCATCACAGAGGGAATGTTGTTGGTTTATATTTTCCATCTTGAATTCTGCTTCTGTTCAAAATCAACAGTGGGTATTCATTAATCAATTTCTCTGGTTTTCATTCCATTGTATAAAAAGGATATTTTAATTTATGTGAAGTGGATATCTCAGTTGCACATGGAATATACAAATTTTTGCCACCCATCAATTTTTTCTACCTACTTATTAAATTCAGTTGACATCATTGTTTATATCTGCTCTATTGTTATACTTGTAACTTCAACTTTAAAATCTATTCATCCTTTTTACTGATGTACAAGTTTTCAGATGGCCCCTTGAGGTCATATGCTCACACTGATAAGCATGTCAACTTGCTTGAGGCCACATGATGGGTCTTGCAAAGAGCAGGAACTAGAATCAAACAAGGAAAAGCCGTATGTGATGAGACTGCTGGCAATGCTGACTCTGAAGCCAAGGGACAGTTTCAAAATCCATCAGCTATGATACCAAAGTACACAGCAAACTTCTGCGCCAATCTGTTGGCTAGAACGAACACTAGTTCTTGAATTACAGCTAGATAGATCATAATTTTTGTACACTTAATTAATATAAGTTGTATTATATTCACTTATTTTCTGCATATATTGATAAATATATTTTTTTCTATAAAAGTTTTTTTTAAATGTCTTCTGAATGGAGACAGATGAGCAAACAATTGTCTTCTTTAAATTCAAGTAAATTATGTCTCAGATATTCACTGGGTCATGTAAGAAGACACATCACTTACAAGTGTGGAAACTAGCTCTGATGGAGTTGGGAGGCATATCCTTTTACATTTGGGGGCGTCAACTTGCCAATGAAATGAGAAGTTACCCAAATGCCAGCTAGTGCTACATTGACATCTAAGGTTCTGTGGAAGCTCATATCATTCTTTTGTATGTTTCAAAAAAAAAAAAATCCTCAAACCAGTTTTAAATCACAAGTCTGCATTTTTGACAAAACAAGTTAATAAATATGGAGTCAAGACAGCATAGTGTAGCTGGTAGTGGAGGCACAGGCCTTTCATCCCAACATTCAGGAAGCTTAGACAAGTAGGTCTCTGTGAGTTCAAGGCTAAGCTGATCTACAGAGGCAGTTCCAGGACAGCTAGGGGGTTACACTGAGGAATACTGTCTTAATAAAAACTAATGAAACAAAACAAATCATAGTCCAATATCAATATAGCACAATTATGATGACATCAGTGCTGCTAAGATTTAAATAGCCCTGTTTTGTTGTCAATTAACATTTGCTATAAAAATGAGATGAATTATTTTGACTGTCTATTTGTATGGCATTATGTATCCACCAAGGATACAACATTTACTATTTAAATATAAGCTAGATGAATTGATATGATTACCAGAGTGGGTCATTTGTGCTACATTATTATCTATATAAAGACATTTGTACATGCTGTGATAAGGAGGGACAGTTTAAAGATGTGGCAATTAAGTAATATTTTAGTGGCATGTACTCTATCTTGATTTTTTGTTATCATATCTGATTTTAAAATCTTTCTGCCAATATTCTGACAACCTGCTTCTACTTATTTTTCCTTTTAAAATTAAAAATAATATTTTTTCTCTCAGATTGTATTCATGGTCTCTCAAACTTCCTTATTTCACCCTCCCCACTATCAGGATCAGAACACAGATTGTCCTTCTTATGTTTAATTTGCTCATTTTCACTTGGAATGAATGCCCACTGATGCTTTCAAGTCCTTCCTATCTTACTCTTCTACTCTCTCTCATTCTCACATAAACTGCTGCTCAAGCTCTGAAATACATCCTCTTATGTGGAAAGAGTCAATTAATTCACACTTTGATCTAATAAGATAGATTCTATCCTTGGACAGGATTTATGGGCATGACTGTAAACTCCCTCACTCTAGCTCGGTTACAATCCTCCCAGCCAGCAACGGGCTAAACACATGGAAATCTTTGCTGATTTTCTATATATGGCTTTCCAGGCTAACAGTCCCCAATTCCATGGTATAAATTATCCTTTTTAAAAATCTAAACTGTGTTGAAGGTATTTCAGAAAAATGCTTCTCCATATAGACAATGTTTAATTGAGGATGGAGCTGCACACCACATGTCATCAGGTGGCTAAAAAGCAGGCAGTGAATGATTTTTTTTCATCTAAATGCCCATAAAAGCTACTGGCCATCTCTGCTACAATACCAGCTGGTTGGAATGAAGCTATTCTTGACAGATTTATTAATCATATATACTATAATCTCACCCGTTCAATCTGTGCAGTAATCTCATTGAAGTTTCCTTTTAAAAATTATCCAGAATGCCCACTTTGAGTCTCTTCTCTGAGGTATTTGCTGTGTAGCACCAAAGCTTCCAGTTTATATAGATTATATTCGGAAAGCACAATTGTGAGTCAAAAATTCCCCACCAACAAAAAAAAAAAATCTTTGTTATTCTGCCTCCTCCTATTTATTGTCATCATTTACTGCAACACATTGCTTGTTACAGAGCAGATATTAAGTAAAATTGCGGAGTTCAGGACTAAACTCAATGCTTATGTGGAAAAGAGCCAACTGTGATGTAAATAAGCGCATTAGATGTTCCATTGTGGCGTGGTGCTGTCTACAAAGCTAGACACAAGAACACACTGCAGGAGCATGAGTTCTTTGTCTGTTTTCCCCATACAGAGAGGATAAAACCTCTCTGCGGATCCCCTTCTCAAGCTTTGTTCAGACTTTGCTTTCATCCCCTTCTGCTGGTCAGTGAGGTGGTTCCTTGTTCTGTTCTTGCCTGTAAGTTTTTTACACGTTTTATTGAAACTGCAGTTCCTGAAATAAGAAAACCCCCATTTTCTTCATGGTAACTACAGAAAGGCACACAAATATTTTCAAAAAGAGAGAGAAACAAGAGCAAAAGCCTTGCAGACCATCTTATATAGTTCGTAATTTCATTTCTGGCTATTCCTGACAAAAAATAGTGTTATATAAATTATGAAGAATATTTTCTCTCTTATAAAATGATGGAAAAAATCTATCTATCTGAAATATAGATGTTTAGGCTTTTGTTTGTACTGGGTACTGACTACGCTTGGGTCAGAGTCTAGAGTTTTGTAAGTCTTCATAGGCTGTACCGTAGCTCACCAGCTTTCATGAAAACAACGCTCATTAAAACCTTGGAAACCCTGTTATGAGCAATGGTGACAACTCCTTTTTTCCCACATTTGATCTTTAGCTGGACTAAACTGTGTACATGGAGAGTGGGCTTGGCAGAAGGCTGGAAGCAAGGCTTGTTGGCTTTTGTTGTCTCATTCAGGATCAGTGCGCAACTCCGAATGTTCAAGCATGTCCACAGAGGAATGTGCAAGAACCAACCCAGTGGTATCAAGCACATCTTAAGCCTTGGCTTATGATTTTCACATTGGCTAAAGAAGTCATGTGAGCTAGCATGAGTGAGAGACTGGAAGGTGAGTGCCCCATCTTAGAGGGGGAACTGTATGGTTACAGGGCAAAGAGTAGAAATAAGGGAAGGTGAGAGTTATCACCCCAGATGAAAAGCTACAGACAATGGTCACCTTTCCAGCTTCCACAATTCTTATATATCTCATGGTGTGTTATTTTTCTTTAAAGGGGATACTTTCCTTGACTCTAGCTTGCCTTCCTGCCACCTCCCCTCTTCCTGCTTGTCTGAATATCAAATTCTTTTGAAAAAAAAAAAAAACTTTCATAGTATGCTCACTTCTTTTCCTCTCCGTCTTTTGAAAATAAATGTTAAAAGAGGTATTTTATTCCCATTTCTGCATTGAAAATACCCTCTTCGTGGACAGCCAAGAGCCCCAGCTGGTCCAAACTGATGTTAGCTATTTGTTTATTTAATTCATTCTCTGTACACTGCATCTCTGCACCTGTATGTAGAACACCACGACGTCAAGCTTTCTTTTTAGTCTACTGGTTGATGCTTCTTAAATGAACCCTCTGACTTCTCAGTTTTCTAATTGATTTACTAGCTGATATCATCGAATCTACTGTCATTAAATAAAGACTGGGACTGAATGTCTTATGAGCATGCTTCCCTGGTTGAACTTGTCTCATGTGTTTTGGAACTACGGACCTGACTATCCACATCTGTTTTGAAGGTAAATAAATGATCAACTGGCGCTGGTGAGAAAGAGCTACAGGTTTCCCCCCTAGTCTTTAATATGTGTCCCTCACAGCTAATGGTTTGGAAACATCCTCTTGGTTAGATGTCCACTCACCATGCCTCAAACCAGTTTCACCTCTCCATCTGGATTGCTAACACCCTTTTCATGGTGTCTCCTTTCTTAGGTCTGTAGCTTCTCTCATCCTAGTTCTCAGGTTTCTTTTCTTGTTCTGCTTGCAGCAACTCACCATAGATCAATCAGGGAAAATCACTTGAAAATATTTACATGCTTATAGGACCATGCTATCTTCTTAAATCTTTCAGCAAATTGTAGGCACTTCTCTGCAGCTCATGAATATTTCTTAGATACTGCAATATAAGATGTAAATTGATCTAATTACTTTTTTTAGCTGCCAGACTCTTATTTATTTGTAGAAGACTCCATGCTGTGGCTTGCTTCTGGACAAAGTTTAAATTGGGCTAGATTAATTTAGGATGCCATTATGACCAAGAATATTTATCCTGGTGAGTTGAGGAGCCTATATAGGACAGAAACTCAAGCAGTGACTATTCTGTTATTATTGCTGGGGCTTGCTTGATTTTTGTCTTTAGGCTGACATGTTAAAAGGAAATATTTCAGAAACTTGCAAACACATAAAGGAAGTAATATATAAAAAAGTCTATTTCAGTGGACATGAGACCATATACCATGTTATTTGTTTTTATTTATTCATTTTATACTATACATAGTATGAATATTATATATGTTGTATACACGACATACAATATTGACTATATATATCTGTTTCTCAAGAGAGTGTTTCTCTGTGTAATAGCTCTAGTTGTCCTAGAACTCATTTTGTAGACCAGGCTGCCCTTGAACTCACAGAGATAGGCCTACCTCTGCCTCCCAAGTGTTGGGATTAATGGCATATGGCACCAACCTGGATTCATATAATATATTTTGATCATAGTCATATTTCCTCCAAAATTCCTCCCAAATCCAGTTACCTATCCATACAGTTGCATATTCTCTTTTTGTCTTTTTCCCATCCCCTCTCTGTCTCCCTTTAAGTCTCTCTCTCCGTCTCCTCCTCTTTCTCTCTGTCTCTCTCTATCTCTCCCTTTCTTTCAACCATGCAAACTCGTGGAGTCCAGTTTGCATTGACTACTCTTGGGTGTAGGACCTGCAATGGAGAAGCCACATTATTTTTGAATTTTATATTTTGTGAACTTGGATAAATACATGTATATATAAATGCTAATAAAAATAACAGTTTCATTTATAGCAAGTTTTAAATAAAGTCAGCTATTAACATATTATTCAGAATTATGATCTATTTGACCATGTAAGACTCTGGAATGTTTGGATAAAAAGTATTGTATGTAAGGAAAAGTCACAATATAGAAGCTGATTATTGGCCAAAGGTGTTATTATTTTATCAATGACTCTATTAGTTGTAATTATTTCCTTCAGATGTTGAGTATATTGATAAATACCTATTTAATTTTTCTTCATGAGAAGCAGACTTTTAGGTGATAGTTCATATTTTCTGATGAATGATACAACACCATGAGATGTTAATGATAAAATATATAGATTTTTCAGTTTCCCTTGTTTGTTGTACTTCAGCACATTAAGTGTCGTCTCTAAAATGGTGTGATGTGAACAAGCCTTATACATGACCAGCATCCCAAGTACCTAGTGCAGACCAGTGGCTTCTCTAAGATGCAAATGTAGACAGAGTGCCCTGAACTTCCATCACCTCACGTGTGCAAATGGCCCCCAAATGAGTTGTGATGGGCCTGCTTTTAATATCTTGGAACAACTGGTCTCTGAAATGTCACAAATGGAGATTTCATCATGTCATTGAAGGTGAAATAAAACATGAAGGAATTTCAGGGGAAACATGCCTGTGTGGGGGATGTGACAGGGCAGTGTAGTAGGTGAAGGCCTGGGGCTGGTGTGGTGAGCCCTTGTCAAGTCCATCTACCTGGCTGTCACTCTTGATCTTCTGTACCCCTCAGAGACACATGCTCCTGAATTCATATTGGATTAATATTTCATGTATTTGTTATTACTTTAAATTTGCTTGGAAGGGGGTAGGGCATTAAGTATATCATTTTATTTTAAAAGTACTTGTTTATGAACATTTTAGTCAATAAGTGAATTAGCTAACATCATCTATACTTAAATGCCCACACTAAATTTGATTGTGAAGTACAGGTAGCAAACTAATTCATGAAAGAAAACATTTAGATGCATAGGCATAGGGCACGGGGAAATAGCTCACCTGCTGCACAGGCAAGAGGATGTAAGCTCTGGTCCCTAGTAATCTAGTAAAATCTGGCCTGGTAGCAAGTGTCTGCAACTGTAAAGCTGGGGGTAAATGATGGGAATGGAGACAAGAATCTCCCTAGGACTTGCTGGCCAGTGAACTGATAAACTCCAGACGTAGTGAGAAGCCTTGTCTCAAAAATCTAGGTGGATACAGGAAGACTTTTGCACCCTCTGGCTTCCACTTGTACATGGATGCCCCCAATGCCTGAGCACATGTACAACACACACACACACACACACACACACACACACACACACACACACACACACACACGACACACATGTGTATGTATACAATCTAGACATAGAGTTTAGAGAGAACCCAGATAAAAATGTGCATGGCTAGGCTAGTGAGATGGATTAGGGAGCAAAGACACCATCAAGCCTTATAGCCTGAACTTGATCCCTGGGACCCACGTGGGAACAGGAAAGAACTGACTCCAACAAGTTGTTCTCAATCCGTCACCTGGGTACTGTGACACGCGTGTGCGTGCAATCACACAACAAAGAAATGTAAATATTTAAAAAGAAAAAATACATGGGCCAGCTATCACCATAGCTATGGGCCAACTATGAGTACATCATCTGGGAGATAAGATTTACGATAATTCAACAGCAAGTAACATGATGACATTTAACGTTGTCGAGAGGAGTAAAATCACTGCGTGGAGAGATTACTGTAGACATCCTGAGATGGAAGGATGTGTTCTCATATGAAAGGGGTAAGCCGTTTCTTAACAACACATCAAGAACTGTGCTGGTTTGACTGGGTGCTAAAGCTTGGCCAAAGAGTGGAGGTGTGGCTTTGCAGAGGTGGGGTGCCATAGTGAAGCTAACTCAGGAGTCTTTTCCTCACACAGCTACAGCAGAGAAGGAAATGAACTGGTTTGTGGTGTGTGCTTCAGAACTGACTCAGGCACACCTGGACTCAGGGTGTTGGGCTCTTTCCTTTGCTACTGTCCTCTTAAGGGCCCTGGTGTCAGAGGGAAGGAAACAGGAGTTGTTTCCTGTGATGAGGAGGTCTGGGGTCATCTCTGAACTGTCAGTGATTTGGGGTGATTCTTTTTACTTCTCATCTGTAAAAGAATCTTGTTGGGTAGCATGTCCTTTGAGGTCATTTCTAACTCAGAGCCTTCCTCAAGTTGGTTAAAAACAAAAACAAAAACAAAAACAAAACAGTAAAAGGTCTAAAAGTCTGTCTAAAAGTCTGTTTTAGACAGACAGACTTCTTGATAACTTCTAATTCAAGTTGTCCAAGTCCCCCTTTCTCCTCTGAAAGGACTGTGGATAACCTCAGGGACACTGTATTTGCTACTTCAGACCATCCAGATCCTTAAGTGTGAAGAGTTGATCTAAGAGATTTCCCTCCTGGTTACTCTGCAAGAAGAATAAGTTACTTTTATTCTGTTATCTGAAAACCCTATGAGAGTAAAAATGGCTTTAATGTTTCATAGAGTCAAACAATTTTGAAAAGCCCGGAGAACATTATTCTTATCATGGCTTAGCAGGTGTCCCTGGGTCAGAAGATTCTCTAAATATTTAATACAAATCTTACTAAGGTTTGTCTGTTTTGTCCTTTCAAACCAGTTGCACACTTAATGTTTATTAAGAAATACGTATGCATCTGAGTTTATAAAACTTGGAAATCTTAATTTGGCTCTTTTGTCAGTATCAGCTAATATTTATTAGATGCTTACTGAGTCTGGGGCATTTTATTGTTCATAAGGGACTCAGTATATTAGGCTTTTCCCCTCAAGAGCTCTACAATCATCCTTTCAGTGTTAAGAAATAGGAACTGAAGCTGTGGGGAACAGTTAACACCCAATGACATGATAGGTCAATGCAAGGTCTGCATCCTTTTATTGCCTTTGATACACTGCATTTATCTACACGTATACAACCATCATATTATATACTCCTTTTCTTTGCTTTTTACTTAAGTGTGACAGCCATAGCCAATTTGCATATCAACCACCTGCTGTGGTATGCACATCTCTATAAAACGTTATTCTACAATTTGGAATAGATCTAAAAGTATTGAAAGTAAATACATCATTATTAACCTGTCATATCCAATGGCAGCCTCGCAGAAATACAAACAGGAAGCAAAATGAGTGAACTGTGATTCTAAATTAGCCCGTAATTTGCTTACAGCCTAGAGAAAGAAGATCGGTGGGGGGCCAGGGGTGATTTTCCCCATGCATGTCTTTGTGTTCTCACAGAGTTCAGTGTTGTGAAAAAAGGGAGTTCAAAGCTTCCAGCAAAATCCAAACAGACAAGGAGAATTCTGCTCTTGTCTTGGGGGAAGGTACCATGAGAAAATGGACCAGTCTTCTGTTCAGTCTACACACGAGATGTAACTGTTGTGCCAAGACTGTTGAGGGACATTTGTACAATGTTTGAAGATATATTGCTGCGGTTGGCGTAATACAAAGCTGAAGGGCCAATTAGTTAGGCAGGAGGTGTAGGTGGGGTTTCTAGGGAGAGAGAGGAAGAGGAGGAGGAGGAGGAGGAGGAGGAAGACTTTAGATGCACAAGAGAAGTCAGGAGACGTGGAGAGAAAACAGGATGTGAAAATGGAAGAGATGTGATAGAATGTAGATTAATATAAATAAGTTAATTCAATTATAAGAGCTAGTTAGGAACAAACCTAGCTATAGGGTTCCTCCATGGAAAGAAACCTCACCCTCCCTTGTTGTATCATTGATTCTCTAGTTTACTGGCTTATTTCTGTGTGCCAGGGGAAGAGAGAGGGAAGTCAAGGGTGTATCTGCCCTCTAAACAGTCCTTCTTTTTTTTGCGTACTTGTTACACATGTCTTTGGGGGGTTCTGTCATGAGAATAAGGGCAGCATCAATGGTCCAAGGCCAGGACGTAGAGGAGGACTCCAAGGATCTCCCAAGAGAGCTCTTTTCACTCTCTTGTCTTTGCCCAACTGCTGTTGACTCCCGTGACAGGAATGGCCTGTTGGTTCTGGAGCACATGACAAGGTCTAAAAGCACACAGCTGGGCTACACCAGCCTTCAGCAGCACTGTGGTCCTTTCTTTCCTCTTCTCACCTTGGGGCAACTGTACAGTCTGAGGTCATCCCTTGGAGCTAGAGGCTGTCAAGTTGGCCACTTCCAACCAGCTTTGCCCACGAAACCCTTGTCTTTAACCCCATGGGCCTCTCGGGGTCAGTTTCTGGGTTCTCCGGATGCAAAGGGGTATGGCTAGTCTGAGAACAATGATAGCGTGTACCCCTGGTTGGTTCCCAGTTTTTCTTCTGTTACTTCTTCCTCTCCTCCACGCTCTGCCTATTGTCTTTGAAAAGGTTCAGGGAATAATTCTGTACATATTAGATACCAGAGCAGTAGACACAGCTGCATACTCTGGCAATGATACCTTCGAAGTCAGCCTTGATGACTGTCCACAGGGATGACGGTGCAATAGAAGCACAGGGGAGGGGGGAGGGGGGCTCTACCTGTTTCAGTTTTTATACATACCTGTGTGATCTTTTGGCACAATTTTAATTTGCTTCAGGTTATGGCACTGTGCTCTGTACCACCATTACGTCTTTGCACATTGTAATTGCAATTATAATGAACACAAGCTGTTTCAGCATTGCCTTTTAAACTTAAATTCTAGATGCAATGTCTTCCTGGGTTTTAAAGATTATCTCCTCTGTAGTCATGGACAAACCTCTTCCTTGTAGAGAAGTTCTTCCTTGCTTCCTTTTTCTTCTGCGTAACTGATTATTGATGGTTCTCTAACTTCATTATGACTCTTTGCCACCTCATTCAGACTCAGAGTGTTTCTACTCTCTCTTCATTTGCCCAGTTTCTATAGTTACTCCCTAGTGTTGGGCACCTGTCTAACTTCTAGCCCTGTTCGTGACCTGATCATTGATTCTCTGGTCACTTCTACTGCAGCTTTTAGGATTGAAGTCATCATTGATGTCATTGCTTTGTAAAGAGTAGCACTATGCTTGTGATGTGATAGGGGAATAATTGTAGCCTGGACATGGGATGGTCTTTCCCAACAAGGACAGGATCAGGATTACCTAGAACACTTGGACTTTTGGTTTTGAGCTTGTGGATATTTTTAGCTCATCAAAGTTAATATAAGTGGAACTAGCACACACATATAGACACACAAATACACTCATACATACGGATGCACAAATACAATCATGAATATGGACACACAAATACACTCACATATATGGACACACAAATACACTTACACATACAGCCACACAAATATGCACACACATTAAAATTTTAAAAAGCAAAAAACCACTCAAACCAACCAACCAACCAAACAAACAAACAAATCAAAACAACAAGAAAAACATCCAAAAATAAAACAAAGCACAATAGCATAAGTCATAATTGATCATTTTAAGTTTTTAAAAAGTGATTGACAGAATATTTTAATATGGATTTTAGATGAGAAAAATGGACACTTTTTTCTTTTAGTAATTAAGTTTATTTATTTTATATCTCAAGCACAGTTTCACTTGCCTCCTCTCCTCCCATTTCTTCTTCTTACCTCCCCTCACCCCCCACCTCCTCCTCTGTTTCTGTTCAGAAAGGAGTAGGCCTCCCATGAGTACCAACAAACATGCCATATTAAGTTGTGGCAGGACTAAGCACCTCCCTTGTATTAAGCCTGGGCCAGGAAACTCATGAAGAACAGGCTCCCCAAGGCTAGCCAAAGTGTTAGATCCCAATGCTGGGAGTCCCACAAGTAGACCAACTTTCACAATGGTCACACATTTGTTTATGACCTACCTAGGTTTGTCCCATGCAGAATCCATGACTGTTGGTCCATATGGTCTTATGAGCCCAGGTTAGCTGTATCTGTGTGTTCCTTGTGATATCCTTGACCTCACTGGCTCATAAAATCCTTCCTCCTCTTCAACAGGAGTCTCTGAGCTCAGCCCAGTGTCTGGCTGTGGGTCTTTGTATTTGTTTCCATCAGTTATTAGATGAAGCCTCTCTGATGACAATTTGGGTAGTCCACAATCTATGAATAAAGCAGAATATCATTAAGCATCATTACACTGATTTTTTTTTCTCCAATTGTGTTTGGTTCTATCCTATGTTTCTGGATTGGCTATTCACCACTTGGGTCCTGAACATGAACGATCTTGGAAGTTAAGTAGGGATGAGAAAAAAGTGGATATTGATAATAATTTAGATAAATAAAACAATACAAAAGTTAGAGATAGACATGTATATTACAAAAACCAAGTACTGAGCTGGCTCTGCCATGATTCTGTCTGATAGGTAGAACTTTAGTGAGATGGATGCTGTCCACAGATGCCTCAATTACAAATCAGTGAGTAAGCACTGGCTGCTTTGTGAGATTCTGTGTTAGAGAACAGCTGAAGTTCAGCCAGTATGTAGAATAGAAAACTGATTCCTCTGTATAAAACACGGCAGCAAGAAGGCAAAGCAGCCACAGCCAAGGTCACATGAAAATACAGGTAGACAGGTGGTAGCTGGAAGGCAAAATTTTAAGAGGGATGATGACATCATCTTAACTCTATGAGACGAGAGGTGAAGGCTAAGTGAGTTTATCGTGCCTCTAGAAAAACGTGGTTAGAGAATGGATTGGGACTAACCAAATCATGGACTCAGCTGTGGGAACTGAGAACTCACAAACCAGAAAAATAATTTCCCACTCAAACCTGCTTACTTGCTTGTAACCCGATTTCTGTTATATATTGAATCTTCCCTTTACTCAGTGGTGAGACCATAGCTTCTTTCATGTTTCCACTCGACCTCCCATTGGTCTGGGCAACTCAGCCCTCCAGCGCCTCCAGAGAGTTCCCATCTTGCTCTCTTGTCATCAACTCAGTGCGTACTTTCTTTTATCTCTTGCTTAGTCTAGCAGCCTCTTAATGAGCCCTCTGATCTCAAATGCGTTTTTCTCGGACAGTTATATTTTATACAATGCTGGCCCTCCTGTTTTTGTCAAACGAAGATTTAACTTTGGCATTTTCCCTGTCCACAATCTCTATGTCTTTCCTCTTAACACAGCCTTCCCAGCTTCAATAGCCAGGATGCTCCATCTATGTTTGAATCTTGCTCCATCTTTAGGACCAACTCATTATTTCTTTCTGAGTCCACAGGACTCATTTTTCTTATTTTAACTCAGGCTTTATCTCAGTCTCGCTTTGAGACTAAGATGTGGCAGGAATTCAGAAAGCAAAGGATCAGTCTCAACTGCTTGATTTATGAATGGTTTGACTTCATGGGAACAAATCTCCAGTGTTCCGATTCCTTTTCTTGCAGGCATACAAAGACCTCATTCTTACCATTGTCTCGGGAAGCACTAACTTGAAAACTCACAAATGCAACATCCTTCTGTTTGTGCCGACTTTTATTCCTCTGCTATCATAATCGATAGATATTAAGCTAATTGAGACCAAATTTCAAGACTGAGTTAAGTTGGAGGAACTCAGGGTTCTCAGGGATTGTATTTAGCTTTTCCAATTATGAAATCCTTCTTCATAAAAAGAAGCTAGAACAATGAAGTTATTGAAGAAAATTTAATGTATATTCAGAAACCAATTCTTTTGTTTATCTATTCTTATCTTGTACATGACATCCTGACCACAATTTCAACCTCCCTCCCCTGCTACCAGTTTCCTCCAACCTACTCTCTTCTCCTTTTCCTTTCAGAAAGTATCAGGTCTCCCAGAGATATCAACTAAAATTGGCATAACAAGTTACAATAAGACTAGGCACAAACCCTCATATTAAGGCCCAATGAGGCATCACAGCAGGAGGAAAAATGTCCTCCAAGTAGGTGAAAAAGTCAGAGACAGCCCCTGCTCCCCGCTCACACTGTCAGGAGCTCCACAAGAAGGCCAAGCTACACAACCATAGCATATATATAGGGGACCTTGTTGAGAGCCATAGAGAGTTAATGTTTGTGGTTTCAATTTCTGTGAGCCCCTACAAGCCTCGCTCAGTTGATTTGTGGGCCATGTTCTCTGTGGTGTCCTTGACCCCTCTAGCTTCTGTAGTCCCCCTCATCTTCCATGGGTTCCCTGAGCTATACCTAATATTTGGCTGTGGGTCTCTGCATCTGCTTCTGTCAGATGGTGGAGGAAGCCTCTCTGATGACAACTGAGCTAGAGCATGTGGGCTGGTCTAACTTGAGGCCCTTGCCACAAGAGGGAGCCTATACCTAATATTGCCTAGATGGCCAGGAACTGGAAGCTGAACAACCCAGAGACCTAGGGTAGATTCAAACATGACCTGCCAAAATGAAGTAAAAACGAAGCCAGTGAAATGATTGCTAATGCTGTTCCACTACACTGATGCTTAGCCAGATTGTCATCAGAAAACAATTCTAAAACCAGAATCCCAGTTGTTTTACTTTTTTTTGGAAACTAGATCAGGAGTAATAAAACAAAACAAAAAATTATTGCCTTCCAATCTGATTATTTTGAAGAAAGTTATTCCCCTTCAAGTCAGTTTTGACATGTTTCTTAAAAAATAGAATAAAGACATGTAAAAATGAGCCTAAGATATTAAGATTATTGGTATCTTTTGTCCCACACTTATTTTTATTGTATTTTTTTCTGAAAATTCTGTAGTGTCTCTGTGTTCTTTGCTTCTCAAGCTGTTTTAAAATCCATAGCCATTATCTAATTTATTGCTTTTAATAACTTTTACCCAGACCATTAGGAGAAAGTTCAGCTACTGGAGACTTGGAGTCTTCTGCAGTTTCCTGTGCTGAGGATTTGAGAAAGCACCTCCTGAATATTTCTAAACACAGAGAGTATTACTTTCCTGATGCTGTTCTATCAGGAAGGCAATTATAGACATTTTTTAATAGAATTGTATGTAACTTTCTTAGCAGGGGCATATACACACACATGAAGTACTGCAGCTCACTAGTTAGGACCTACTAGGATGCATATATATATGCATATATATATAATAAGTTATTCCAACCTGCATCACATCCTGTGCAGCAGAATACACTTCTTGTCGAAGGTTTGGGGTAATCACTTTTCAGTTTTGCAACTGTAATCTTTATGTGCATATAATTATATGTAATTGAGAACTTGATTCTTGGAATGTTGTAATAGTGATTTAATCTCACTATAGAACCTATAAATATATCTTGTAAAGTATTTATTGATGTTGGGAAGCACTCATTTGCTTCCTCACCAAATCCTTGTTAAGTCTTTCTATGCTGGATATCACTCAAATTTGGAGGCTATAGCAATCGATAAAATAATGATTTCTGCTTGTATGTGGTTTTGCTGCAGTAAGAAAGAGTAACGTTAAGAAAAGTAGGTGGTATGTGGAGAAAGAGAAATGATTCCAGAGACTCAGCAGAAAATGGTGCTTGCTGCTAAGCCTGGTGACCCGAGTTTGATCCCGGGACCCACATGTTGAAAGGAGAAAACTTATTCAGTTATCCCCTGGCCCTCACAAGTGCTGTGGTGCATGCGTATCTCCCCCTGACAACAATACACATGAATGGCTTAAAATTAGTGTGCTTGTAGTCCCAGCACACTGGAGGGAGACCCTAGAGGATCAGAAGTTGAAGGTCATTCTTATTTATGCAGCAATTTCAAGGTCACCCTGGGATATATAAGATCCTGTCTGGGAAAATAAAGAATATAAATGGCGATAAATATTCCAAGGAAAATGAGTGAAGAAACATGTATGGAAGGGTTTCTGTTGTAGCAATTCTCACTGCAAACGAGTTAGCCAAGTAAGTGTAAAGATGATTAGCAGGAGACGGGATGACTGATAGGGAAAGAGAATTCCAGTTCCAGCCAGTGAAATAGCAGTGTCAAAGTCCCCGAGTTGTGAGCCTGTGTATTCTGAGGCAAACATGGCAGACAGACTTAACAGTGGCACTTGAATAAAGAGGTTTGCTGAGGTCGTTTATTTTATTGGTTGCCTCTGCTTCCCCATCACCAGCTCTCTCTTTTCCACCATCTTCCTCTTCAATCTTCTTCAAGAGGGAGGCAAGTCCGTTCCTGAGGATGTAGAGAAAGAATGGCTAGTCACTTGAGAAGAAGCATGAACAGAACAGAAGAGGGAAATGTGATTACTGAGAAGCATCCTGGCTCCCTTGAGCTCAAAAGTGGAATATATCAAGTTAGACACCAAGCAGGGAGCCTGTGCTCTCCAGCAATACATCTGCAGCAGTGCTGGGTGGCATAGGTAGAGAGTTACTGCGAACAAGGGTCATGATTTAGCAGAGCAGGTATGTTGAAATGCAGGGGGGATAGAGGATCTAGGAGGATGCAAAATGAATTATAATAATTAACCATGAAAATTTAAAACTGGGTCAAAAAGGAAGGATGGTTCTTACATATACAATCTGTGTCTGGATAAATAAGGCACAGATTGTGCATGCAAGGACTTTTAAATAAGTACTACCAGCAGGGGAATCGGAGGGCTCAGACTTCAGAGGGAGAATGTGCTGGATGGAGAGAGGAAGTTTGAAATCCAGACTTTTGGAAGGTTTGCACTTGTTGCTAGGATCAGATTTAGGGCATGTCATGGAAGTGAGTGTTTAAGATTAGGTGGAGGACAAAATTAAGGGATTGGGAATGTCAGGCTTGAGAACACTCATTCGTAGATATCCAAGCCATATAAATTTTAGGATTAATGTAGTGCTATTTAGTTTATGCCCATAATCAGGTGCATTCATCCCAGGAATGGAAGGTATGTTCAACAGAAACAGATCAATGAGAGTGAAATGCCACATCACAGAATGGAGTTCAGGAAAGATAAGATCATTTTGATAGATAAGAAAAACACATGTGGTAAAATGCATGTTGAACTTATTTAAAATAGCAAGGAAGTTAAGTATAGAAAAAGTGCACTGAAATATAATAAAACTATGTATAGGCCAGCAGCTAATATTCGACTAAACGAAGAAAATCTAATCTGGCTTGCAATAAAACAAGGATTCTCCTTGCTGAAAAGTCTAGCCAGAGAAATCAAGAAAGAAATAAAGGCATCCAGACTGGAAAGGAAGAGGTCAAATTGTCACTGTAAAAGTCCTCTAAAAAGGCTACAAATAGGCAATGAAATTAATAGATATTTTTCCAAAAGAATATGAGTAAGTTCTCAGGATTAAAAAGAACTAAATCAAAACCACTTCGTCCCAGGGGCAATGATTAGTAAAGATACAAGTATTGGTGAGAATGTGGAGAAAAGGAGGCCCTGTGGGTAAGGATGAGAATACGTATGGAAAATAGCATAGAACTACCATACAATCCAGCAGGATCACTGGTTTATAGTAGCCAAGAAATGGAAAGAGTTTCTACATCAGATATGAACTGACAAATGAAATAGAAGCATACGCTGAATAGAATGTGAGTCAGACAAAATGTCCTGTCATTTTTCAGAATACGGATGGATAGAAGTTGAGATCATTACGTTAAGTAGAGTGAGCCAGGCGCAGAACGAGAAGTTCCAGGTGGTCTCATTCATTCATGCCTGGATTCTAACGAGGTTGAGAACGGAAGAGTGCTTAGCCAAGCCTGCGAGAATAAGTGGAGGGAAGAGCTGGGAAAGGCTGGCCAATGGGTAGTTATAAACAAGGAGTTCCTGTGTGGTACTGAACAGCAGGGTGGGTATAGATGATGGTGATGTACTACGCATTCCGAAAGTCTAGATTCTAGACATTTCTTAGTTTTCCTTATGCTGCAACTTTTTAGTCCAGTTTCTCATGTGTGGTGACCTCTAGCCATAAAATTATTTTTATTGCTACTTCATAACTATAATGTTGCTACGGTTATGAATCAAAATGTAAATATCTGATATGTAGGATATCTGATACGTGACCCCCTGAGAAGATTGCTCGACCTCCCGGTTGAGAACCACTGTATTAAATGTATTAAATGTTTTTCTAATGCTTTTCATTATAAATTAATTTTAAATTCTTGGTTTTCATATGGGTTGGATAGTTTTAAAAGTCAACTTGACACAGCTCAGTCATCAAGGAGGAGCACATTTATCTTCCTTTCAGCAAGATATCTTCCTATCTTCATTTATTTTAGATCAAATATTGCTTTTTTTCCTCTCTCACACCTTTTTTATCATTATCATTTTCAAGCCTTCTTTTCAAAAGGGAGGAAGAAATTTTTTGTTTAGTTATGTCTTTCATTTTTGAGATTACAATATAATCCCATAATTCCTTTCTTTTCTGCCCTCCCAAACCTCCCCACACCCTTCCTTCTCTCTTTCAATTCATGGTCTCATTTTTCACTGCTATTGCATGTGTGTATGTGTATGCATGGATGCATATGGACCTCAGGGCTGACCACTTGGCTCTGGATAGCTCATTGGGCTCTTCATGAGGAAGATGACTTCTCTCACTGTCAGAATTTCTTGCTGCCTGTGGTTCTTTGTGTCGGGCTGAGGTCTCCGGGTTCCTCATTTGCCTGAGTTCCGTGGCTCAGTCTCTTGTGACTTCCTTAACTCCCTTCTGGTTTTCGGTTCTCAGACTTTCAGACTTAGCTTCTGTCTCATACAAAGTACTTCAAAGCTCAGGCTCATGATATCAGGGACAGAAGAATCTACGTTTTGGGACCACCTGGCTCTGATTGCTCATGACACCTCATTTCTACTTAGACCAATGACTTTTTTATGTACTCCACTTTAGGTTCCCTTCATTTTATCACAAATCATCAATGCATTTAAGTGTTACTTAATCAGGATTTAATTTTATTAAAGTAGAAGGAACAGTCATAATAGGTAATCTATGCTGTATTTCAAATCGCTATCCAACTTTTTTTGAATATCAGCATTTTAATGTCACATTTTATTAGAAAAAATATATATTAAACTTTTAATAGCGGGATCCATTTTCCCCAGAATGATTAGTAGAAAGAAAAGTGGAAGCAAAACCCTGAGTAATAAGTATTTGCTAAAATGATTAGTTTGACCTTCAGTAATAGAATAATTTTTATTTTGACTCATTCAGTGTTCCTTATCCTCAAAATAGTACTGCTAAGTGCTTGGTGATTTTTCTATCTCAGCTGTGATTAAACACCCCCACCCCCCACCACCAAGCAGGTGGCCTCACGCCCAGGGAATGCTGATTTGTTCTGCAGCAGGACTTTGCTAACAAATAAGGGTTCTGGCCGTGTTTGTTCTGAAGCCAAGAAAAATGAAAGGTGGATGTCTTACATGGTGGAACAGAGAGTTATAATTTCACACTAAAGCTCTGGTGAACAAACACTGATGATTAAGTGTTCTACTTCAGTGGTAATAGGGATTAGAACCAATTGATTTAAGTAAGCACCAAAGTATTTTTGTTGAGAAATTTGAATTTCTGTTAGAGGACCATGGGAGGAAGAAAACATGACGTGATCTTTTGTCATTTCATGGGACGAGGCAAAATCAGCTGACATGAGTTTTAGTTCATCTTGAAAACAATATACGGTTCTTCTGGGAGCTGGTGTCCCTTGTGCCACAGATGATGCTGGATCAGAAGGCATCCTTGGTAACAGTGGCCACGCCCTGTCCACAGACAGATAGGTTCAGCACTGCTACTTTGATCAGCTTCGCAACACAGCTATGAAAACAGACATGATGACTGCACTTTCCTCATTAGGATGTCTGAGTTCTGAGTGAATCCTGCATAGCATGTGTTTAATGGAGTGAATGATACATGCTGGATGTTGAATAAACATGTTAATATTTTTGTTACTCTCTGCCTTGTTCACAGAAAGTGTGCCTTGTTAGTTACACACATAAATATTCGTCCTCCCTTTTTTGTGAAGCTCTGTTTTTCTTAATTGAATGAGAAAAATAAGGCTCTATAAAATTTCCTGGAGTCGCTGAAATCTGAATATTCCTTGCTGGTGTTGCACTGCAGCCATCGCACTGACACAGAATCTCTGCGGTGTAATTCTCACAGCAATCTCTGTAGTTGCCATTTCTCCACTTAGATTACCATGAGTCATAAAGAAAAGCCTTCACATTTGGTCGGCACTGTTTTTCATGGACACATAACTGAATGCTGGGATTAAGTGACTGAGATAATCTGCTCTATTCTAATCACATCCATCATTTTTAAGTAAGTGAAAAATTACTGTATATACAGTACATTGTTCCCCTGGTTTATCAAAGGACTATTTCCAGTACAATGTGTGAACCTTGTGTTCATTTCCCAGTGCTGCTCAGTGACCAGCAGTTAGTGTGGACACTTATATTCATCTCAGAGTCTATGAAGCTTGAGAGAAACGTTTCAAAAAATTGTTCTGAAAAAGAAAGCATTAGGATGGCAGTGTTGACATTCCTGGATGAGTAAATACTAAAGGCAGATGTATATATGTATAACATAAACATCTTCATCTCTCTGTGTATTTACTGTCTGCTTTTGTCATAATGAGTCCAAAGTAATCAGGAGACTTTTGTGAACACTAGGTAATTGACTCCTCTTAGATGATAGGTCGAATTGCATTAATTGAGTTAATCACAAAAATAGTCTCAAACACCAGTGTGCCATATAAGCAATTATCTACTGTAATTAAGAATCCAGTTCTATATCGTGGTTACCCAGTTCTTACCTGCTAAATGAGACATCGCAAGTGCCTTAATTCTAGCAGCTAACACTATGTGGTCATTACTGTAGACTGGAGAAGAGGAGGTGTCGTACTGGATCATAGAAATATTATATAGCATTACCAGCACATCAGACATGTTAGTGAGGATGTGTGATATGTCAATGAGGGATGAAACCTAATTATGTAAGAGCTATCTTTCAAACCATTTCCTAAACATACATTTTGAAATACTTCCTTTTCACTAAGAATTCTCAAGGCTTTGAGACATCTTGTGGACCTTGGATATTTTCACATACAAGCCATGGTAGGTTTGTTTTCTTTTCAGCCATTGAAAATCACATTCTTCCCAGAGAGATACATCCTATGAATAAAAGGAGGAGGGATTCTGTCTCTTCTTCCTGCATTCTCCATCCCTCAGTCATGATGAGGGACACTAGACCTTGGCTTCCGGTAAGATGGCCACAGCTTCTAATGACTATTTTTCTACTGGTTGAGTGATAAGGAAACTCAGCCCTTAGGAGATTATGAGGATTATGAAACAAAAGTCTTAATGTCTTAGTTACTCTGCTAAATACTCTAACCAAAGCAACTTAGGTTTGTTTTTTGGCTCACAGTTCCAAGTTATGCTCAGCCATGATGGGAAAGTCACAGTGGCTGGAGCCTGTGACAGCTGATTTGGTAAAATAGATTATGAGTACCAAAATCACCCAAGGACAAACAAAAATGCCAGTCTGTGTACTCCATGTAGGTCCCCATGCATCATCAGATCATCAAGGGCAGCAGTCTGGGGGTTCTGTCCTTTAAAATGACTTTTCTGGTGATGCTCAGACATCTCCTACCAGAGCCCCTTGGGGTTTATGGTTGTTTTCTATAGCAGTAACAGAAATAATTGTAGTTACTGGTGTACTGATTGCCAGTTGAACACTCTACATGCCAAGAGCCACTCTACACTCTTTATATTCAGTATATCCTCCTTAAAACAAATGATGACACATAGGGCATTCATGTTAGAAAACTAAAGCACCACCACTTGTAAGGACAAAATCCGGAATTTGTTCTGAGCCTGCTTAGTGCCAGGTGCTGCAAATTAAGATTACCATGACTGCCTTCCTTTCTACTTGGAATTTAGGCTTTTCTTCTGATCTTTGGAATTCTTGGCTTTCTTGTTCTCAAATGCTTAGTTCTTGCTGCTATTTTTAGGCAGGGTCTTGAACTTGAAGGATTATCTTGAATTTCTAGCCCTTCATGTCTCTGAATCCCAAATGCTTCAGTTACTGGTCTGCAGCACCAGGACAGGAATGAAACTAGATATCACGCTCTCTCGCTAAGCAAGCAGTCTACCATCAGGTTCACACCTGCAGTTTACCACATACTGAACCCTTGATCTGCAGCAGTAATGCTCCCTTCTTCTCCGAGACTGACTTCTTTCTCTATCCATAGCCTTTTATGTGTAGGTCTGACAAAGGTTTCTATGCAGATTATGTCACCCCTTGGGACTTCGAACTGGTTTCTACACTGCAACCTTAAAGCACAGAAGAGAGGTTAGTGTGTTACTACTCTGCCTGTTGTCACCACTGTGTAGTCTTGTTGTTAGGACCTGATTGTTATTGATGTGGAGATTCATGGAGGCTGAGTCCTTAGGCTCATGGTTCCTTCTCCAATAGTTCCACTGGCATGGCAGACCTGCTCATGAAACCCAGCTCCATTTCCTTGTTTTACCCCATGCAATGCCATACTTTGAAGGCATTGCACATATCTACGTGAACAGATAAAGTGGATACCTGTGGTCATCTCTTCCTAGGAGGATTTCCTACCTACTAAGTATATGTTTTAGGCTTCCAGACTCTTTGATGGGCCCAACAACTGACTGTGCTACTCCTACCCCAGCCATGTTCTTTGCTTTGGTTTTTATCTTACCTACTGCTCCCTGCTTGAAATTCTAACACTGGTATATGCAGACCCTTAATTGCAGGATATGTGTGATGAGCAGAGAGTACTGTATAATGGAGACAGTGAGGTAGATAGAACGAGCAGGAGGACCACTCACAGATGTGTGGAGGATCTCACTGTGAAGCACGGATTTGTAAGATCCATTCTCTTTGCTCATGGACTCAGTTGGCTATTCTCTTGTTGTTGCCATAGCAGCTACTTGCACACACTTTTGTGCACACCAACAAACAGATATGCTGATACCCGATGTGCTCCTATCATCTCCGTAGGGGGCACATTCTCACGGTGGGGCTAAAAGAATAGTCTGAAGGTGAATGGGATGGTCTGGGCATGCTTCTCATAATGATAGGCCGTAGATGAATTTATCTGAAGGCCCATCATGAGCTTTGAATTGTGAACTGGTATGGGCCCTGGGTTCAGACCAGGCCACTTCTGCTTAGCCGCCCCTTTAACAAGCATAGCCCTAACATATTTGATGGGTCACCTACATTTCTTTCACTTCACTTTGGTGTCTCCTCCAACAAAACCACCTAAACTGTATCTATTAAGTCACAAATGACTTTGGAAACTTTACTTCTGATAGAAAATTATCTGTTCTTTTTTTCCCTAAAAATATTTTTTTTCAAATGTGATACAGTTATCACTGTTCCCTTTAAGAATTTGAAGGTCAAAATAATAGCATGTATCTCTGTCAAGAGGATATATTTTTATGGCTTGGTGAATGCATGCAGCCAAGAAAGCACAAGTAAGCCTGGCACCAAATCTCATCTCTCTTGGAGACCATAGGCTTCTCCTCACTGACCTTTCAGGACCCACATCTCAGGAAACCAGTAATCATATTTCTGCCGTGTGTGTTTTTTAAACCATTTTAATAACACAACATATACAAATATACTCAACATAATATTTGAATGCATCCCAGTGGTTGCATGTATTAGCAATTCATTGTTTTTTATTATGGTGTAATGGCTGTACTACATTTTGCTCAGCTTCTTGATTTTGTTCATTTTTTTTTTTTTGTCATCCTGAACACTTCTGCCAGATTTTTTATCCTGTGATTCATTTCCAGTTCTATTTTACTTCTAAATGATTGAAAGCTGTTTATCATCAATTTACAGCCTATCTTATTCTCTATTTTGCACTTGAAAGATGGTGTTCCGTTGTTGGGTTGAGTGGTCCATAGATATGAATTAAGTCAAGTAGTTTTATAGTATTTTCCAATTCTTTTACATCCTTCATATATTCAAGCTATATTGGGTTGAGGAATGCACCCAGAGCCATATTTTCCCAGGCCTTCCTTTGATATTCACCAGACTCCTTGGAGGTCTTTTACATTCATCCTGATACTAAAGTTGTGGAATTTATTACATTAGTACTTCTTTGGTTTGTTCATGTATGCACTACCCCAGTGAAATTTAAATTTTTTTTTATCTTTTGAAAACGTTATATATGTACATAAATGTGTTTTGACACCCCCAGTTCCTTGTCTCCAACTCCCCCCACCCAGTATTATCCCTTTTTCAATTTTATTAGTATGTTTCATCACAAAGTCCAATGGGTGCTGTTTAGAGGTACATGGTGTAGGAGCAGCCAGGGCAGCGTGGGAAACATACCTGGGCTGAAGAAGGCTGGTAGCTTTTCCCCTATAGACATCAGTGGCCAATATCTCCTCAACTGAGGGAATTGACACTTGCTTTGTTGGCTAACCTGGATGTAGTCTATTAACCTTTGAGAAGTGAAGCCCTAGGCTTGTGGAAGGTGTGGACTTGCGGAATAGGCACTGACAAAAGACCACTAACTCTTAGCTAAGAAGGAAGTTATCAGGAAGAAGGCAAATCATCATGAGGTTTCTAATGGCTTTTGAGTTTTTTGGTGCCTAGAAGCATTTTTAAGTGATTTTGTCCACATTAATAATACTTCATTTAGGAAGGACCCTGCAATGTTGTTCTCTCATGCCAGCATTCCCTGAAGGTGCCAACTCTTTTGTAGAAACAGTGTCCTCAGCTGCCTCACAATTAATGTCTTCCTATCTTTCTGGGCACTCTTCCCTTAAGCTTTAAGTCCTTTGGATATTCATATGTCTTGGTATTTAGAATAAGCTGCCTGTCTTAAAGGCATTGCTTATTATGGCTTCTTTATTGCATTATTTCTTCCTTATAAAAGAGCCCGTTCATGTATATGGCTTTAATTGGTACTATAATTTCCTTCTGAATTCTTATGTCCACTGTAGACTTTTCCTTCGAACTCCAGATCCTCTTATCTGTCAACTTATCCTCTCTTTTCCCCCAATCTGCTTTACTGGCAGCTCAAACACAAGTCCAAAACAGAATGTGATCCTTTTGTCTTTTACAGGGATTCCTAGCTCATGAATAATGCCAACTCTTTCCATTATACTTGATGTCCTTAGGCTCACTTCTTTCAACAGATCTTCACTAATAATTATTACTATTTCCCATTTTATCTTCTAAATACCTGTATGATGTGACCTTTTTTCCCCAAGGTTATTATGTGAATCTGATCTATTATTTTTGAACCACTTAAAAGCATTTCCCCCCTCTAGGTTCCTTGGGCCATCTTTGCAGATTAAAAAAGTTATTATGATTTTTTCCTGAAGCTGTTTCTAAGTATTTATTTTGCTGTTAGAATAATGCTAAAACATATTCAGTATGATATACGTGGTCCTGCACAATCTGTCTTTCTTGACCGGTCCAGCTTCAGGCTCCGCCCTTAGTCCTGGCCCCTTTGTCCTTCAGTGCACAAGAATGTCTTTTCAGCTTTTCAACACTGGCCTTCCAGGACTCCCCAAGGCTACCTCTTGATGTTTTTCACATATATGGTATCTCTCCATGGTGTCTAGTATTTTTTATTATGAAGTGATTTGCTTCGTGATTTCCGTGTTCATCTATAGGTTCCACAATCATGTGACCTGTACTGGTCATGTATAATTAAATAGAAAGTACAGGTCATATTCTAGTAAATTAAAGCAAAAAAAAATGCCATTTGTACTTGCTGGCCTTCTTCTAACTGTATTGGTTACACGTTTGTTACTATCACCAGCATATCAGAGGTCACAACATCTGATAAGTTCACATTAAGTAAGAAAGCTTTGCCTCACAGTTTTGGTCCACCATGGTGGGGAAGATCTGGAGGTATGTATGGCTCAACCATGGCATCAGGGCATGAGATAGCTGCAACTCACAAGAAACAACCAGAACTAGTGATAAGCATGACCTTCAAAGGCCTGCCCCTATTGACTTACTCTCACCAGTTGGGCCTGCCTTCCAAGGCTCTACAGCCCACAAACAGGGCTATTGGATAGGGGTCCAACTTCTTTAAATATTAGCCTGTGAGGATGGATTCCTCATTCAAACCACAATGGCATCTCTATATTATCATTTTTTTCTTAAATACTTTTCATACAATATATTTTGATTATTTTTTCCCTCAGTAAACTCACAGATCTTTTTCACCTTCTTGCCCTCCCAACTTCTTTCTCTCTCTCAAAACAAAAAATAGATATAAAACAAACAAAACAATAAAAAATCAAAAGAAAGGAAAAATGCAGTAAGATAATAAATGCCCCAAAGCCCACAGAAACAAAACAAACTATGGTGTCTGTTTTGCTTTGGACAACTACTGCTGTGCATGAGGCCTGCTCTGGAGAGTGGTTGACATACCCAGAGACACTCCATTGGAGAAAACTGATTTTCCCTTTGCCCATGGGTATCAGTTGCAAACAGCTTCATGGTTAGGGTGGGAGCCCATGTCCATTTCTCCCTTTCAGCACTGGGACCCCATCTAGCTGGAACCTGTGTAGGTCTTCCGCATGCTGGCACAGTCTCTGTAAGTTCATATGTGCATTAGTCCTGTCGTGTATGAAAGACACTGTTTCTTTGTCCTCATCCACAACTTCTGGCTCTCCCAGTCTTTCTATCACCTCTTCACATAGACCCCCGAGCCTCTGGGGGAGGAGCTTGATGAAGAGATGCCTTTACATGGTTCTCTCACTTGTAAGATGGCGCTAACATTCTTACACACTACATAGAACTAAAGCGCTTACACAATATTTGTCGATTATACATAGCATCTACAAGTCTAGTTTTACAAATAATACCTCTAGTTCAAGCCCTCAAACATTACAGAACGCTTGTTACTTAGCTGTACTGTATAAGAAATCTCAAGAGATAGGGATTTGTACATTGGACCCTCAATTAGACTGTATGTTCTCTGAAGGAACCGTGGCTTTACCGAAGTACTGCACAGTGAAGAGACTACAGTAAATATTTGTGAATGACTTTCTTTTAAAATGTTACGCATTTCCAGGTTTCCATTCAGACCACTCCTTAATTCTCCTTAATTTTATTCATTTGTCTGTCCTCATCTCCCAAGGCTGTTTTCTCAGAGTTGGCCCAAGCCAGAGACCATGCCTTTAAACATAGCATCAATTAGGAAAATCTGTATATAGGTTGGCATATAGGCCAATTCCAGATCTATGGGCTCCTTCATGTCTTCCAGTTAGAGTGACTTGCCGATGCCCACTTATTAAAATGTTTAAACTACCAAGGACCATGGGGCAGCTTTGCTATCGAAACACATCCCAGTGAAACAAAAAGAAAATTGAAAGAACTGTCAGTATCAAATAAGGTAACCAGCTACAGGGACACCTGGGGACACCTTTCAATCAGTTGGAGTCAGGCATCAATCAGATAGGTACAGCTGAGTAGAGGTGAACACAAATGTGTCAGCTGCATAAACTATTTTAAAAGGCTGGTCAAGAAACAGAAAGGAAGCACAGCAAGAGGAAAAGGATTCAGTTTGCTATGCATGTATGTGTTTGAGAGAGAGTTGAAGTCCAATGTGGTTTTGGTGAGGACGCTGGTCATTAAAAGGAGCCATGTTTGAGGGAGAATTTCTGCTTCTCTAATTGGTGGACGCCACACAGACAGGCCTCCCATCAGAGCCCTGCCGAAGCTCAGGCCTGCACTCAGCTGGAAAGGCCCACAGCTGAGCTGACAGTTGAATGGAAAGCAGCTTTACTTGTGTGAGAGGGAGCTTCCCATCTGCAGCTCTCCACGGGGAGCAAGGCTGATTTAGAAGGGGATTTGTAGAGCCAAAGAGAGGAGGCCTGCTGACATCCTCACAGCCCAGCTCCTTTGGCCTGCTCTAATCAGAACCAAACGCTTACAAGAGACAACCACAGTTCACCTCCTGTTTTCCCATGTCATATCAATCACACCATCTTTCTGAAATTAGGGGGAAATGTCAGGGCCCAGCTCCTGTTCCTTTATAATTCAATTCTGAAGAGTTATTTTAATTTTCCAGTTTTATCTTGAATTTTACTTCCATGACAGACAAGGGGGCTTCCTTTTTTACCCATTTCTCCCCCATATATCCCTCTCCATGGCTGTTCATTTTTCTTTTGCACTTCATTTAAACATACTCCCAAAGCATGTGATAGGACTGATCAAAAAGTAGGTAACTTGTAATCTCTAACTTCAAGTAAATCAGGGAAGATTAATTTTATCTTTTATAAAAGATGGAATAGTGTGTGAAATGGGCAATTTGAATATTTTCAGGGCAGAGGAGTCTTGAGCCTCACTTGACCGCTTTAAACCAATTGGAGGGATTAAAAACAAGAAAAAATAAAAATAAAAACAAAACTGAACACTGCTCTCCCCATCACTTCCCCTACCAGACACTCACTCTTTTATGAAGCTCACATTGACAGGGTAATGAATGCACAGCACAGCTGTCAAAGGAAATGTTTGAGCAGTTGTGAAATTGCAGGCTGCTGCAGAAGTGACTCAAGCATGCCATTACCTCTTGCTGCATATAGAACAAATAAACCACCTGCCCTTTAGGTATTTTCTGTCTGTTTCAATAGGCTGCTGTACGGACCCCCACAATTCCCAACGTTTTCTTCTTTGGTTACTGCTCAGAGAATTGCAGCTTCAGCAACTCAGCCTCCCTTTTCCTCAGTACTTCTTCTCTGGCTCAGCTTGCATGCATCATGTAAAAAGCCACGGGGCTCCTATGCAGGTGTTAAAGGAAGTCTCTGTTTTGTGGTCACAATTAATTCACCGTGGGCTGCTGGATCTGCAGGCTATGTTAGTCAGGCTTGAAAACTTGGTGCGTGTCCTTACCTGGAAGGTAGTTTTCTTGGGTGTGATTCTGTCTCACAGCCAAGTGCAGTTTTCTGCCAGACATAGGCTTATTAGAAGCATTCTAGATAGCCTCATCAATCTGAGATGGGACATTCATTAAGCTATGGTGGCAACATCACTGTGGCTCTTAAGTTCTTATTAGGAAAAGCTCCATGACACTGCTCATGCCTTCTGTGCTCTTGTTCTACATTTTAGTATGGGAAACCTTGGTGTCTCCTACACCTGACTCATTGAAACTAGATAAATTGAGGAAAATTTGACAAACAAGTCTCTAAGGTATGAATTAGATTCAGGGCAAGTACTGCTTGTATGCTATACTCTTGAATAATGGAGAATCCTGTTTGTCAGAGGAGTTAGGATCCCTCCTGAGGCAAACTCCTTGGCATGTCTGAAAGGGGGTCTCTAGGTTGATTTAACGGAAGTAGGAAGAGCCATCCTAAGCATTGGCAGTTCCATTCCATGGGCTAGGGTCCCAGACTGAATGGAAAAGAAGAGTGAGTGAGGATGGAATGTAACCAGCCCTCTCATACTTCTCCCATCATGCCTTGCAGCCATGCCGCAATAAACTCCTCTTCCCTTAAATAACTGTTAGGTATCTTGTCACAGCATAAGACAGTAGCTAACACACTGCTCTTCCAGAAGAAGCAAGTTAGAGGCTGGTTCTTAGAGAAACTTTGTGTACTGATCATAAGAACGATACAGTGTTGCTTTTTTGGGCTCTGCCGGTTCTCCTTGTAGAAGGGGGAGAGAAGATGCCTAGAAGATGCAGTCTCCTAGAAACAAGCAAGCTAAGTTTATTGAGGAAGCAACAAGCCTTATATACGGTCCACCCAGCCAGGGGAAAGGGCTGTGCTTTGCTGGCATCTCCTGCTGCAGTGTGATTCGCTCTCCCAGGGGTCCAGGTCATCCACCTCACATCAGAATTTGAATTTGGCCTCTGTTGCCAAGCCCCTGGGCAGACCCTAGGCTGGTTTAAGAGGAAGTACTCACTTAAGAGAGGCCCTCATGGCTTATGAGGAAGTGCTGTGAGCACATGCTTTAAGGCACCGATTATAACCAGTTTGAACTGGCAAAGAACAGGCTTGCCCCCAGGCCCTTAGAAGCCTCTAGGGCCTATACATCCCACAATCCAGCAGGCAGGGCCATGGACTTTCATAGCCAGCCTAATCCTGCTAGGAGGGAACTGGAGTCAGCTTGGAAAGGGCAAGGGTGATTAACTGATTAGGTTTGAATAATTACAGTTTGGACTATTGAAGGTCCAGAGCCTAATTACAACTTGGCTTTTTTTTTTTTTTTTTTTTGGCTTCCCAAATAGCCATTTCTTGTTCACCTGTGTCGGACCTAACTTTCTGTGACTAAGAGATTACATTTTGCAATTTCTTAACAAAACTATAGTTTCTACCAAATCAAAAGCTGTCAGACAGAATCTGAAGCATTTAGCTGAGATTTCTCTGCTTTGCTATAGCTGCTTACTTAATGTTTCCATCAATATATTTAAAAAGTGTCTTGATTTGTGATTTCCTTCGTTCTGTTACTATATAAACTTTACGAAATTGCGTCTACTTTGGAGTACGGGGTTTGGAGGAATGCTTAAGGCAGGCTGTACTAAGATTAGCTGCTCAGTTGGTTGAGTGTAGAAAGTTTATTTAATTTTTAAAATTATTTTTATGGTGTATGCATATAAAATGACATTTATTTATTTTGCAATATGTGTACTTGGGGGCACAGGTGCAAAGGTGTGTGCATGTGCCTAGAGGTCAGAGGACAAATCTCAGGATCTCTTGGGTCTCTTCTTCCACTATGAAGGTTCTTGTACCGGCTGGTTTTGTGTGTTAATTTGATACAAGCTGGAGCCATCAGAGAGGAGGGAGTCTCAGTTGAGGAAATGCCTCCATGAGATCCGGCTTTAAGACATTTTCTCAATTAATAATCATTGGGGGAGGTTCCAGCCCATGGTGTGTGGTGCCATCCCTGGGTTAGTGGCTTCTATAAGGTGGGCCGAGCAAGCCAGTAAGCAGCACCATTCCATGGCCTCTGCATCAACTGTGTCTCTAGTATCCTGCCCTGTTTGAATTCCTGTGCAGGTTTTCTTCAGTAATGAGCAGCAATGTGGAAGTGTAAACCTAATAAATTCTTTTCTCCCCAACTTGCTTTTTGGTCATGATGCTTTGTCACAGCATTAGAAACCCCGTCTAAGACAGTCCTGGGAGTAGAACTCAGGTCATCAAGCTTGGCAGCAAATGCTTTTACCTACTGAGCCATCAAGCTAAACAGACTCATGATATTCTCAACTTAAAATGAGTTTATCGGGATGTGATCCAGGGTCAGCTGAAGAATGTCTGTACTTTTAAATCATTCTTCTCCTTATCCGGATCATTGTGTGTCCTTGACAGTGATGAACTTAAATAAATACCAGATTAAAGAGAGTCTAAGTCTGAGAGGGAGAGAGAGAGAGAGAGAGAGAGAGAGAGAGAGAGAGAGAGAGAGAGAGAGAGAGAGAGAGAGAGAGAGAGAGAGAATAGCCCTGAAGGCACCCAGAGAGTATCAGGCTTTCCTCAGAAGGTGAACATATATCTCCTTCAAAAATTTCCTTGTCTAAGTCACCTTCCTCAACCCTGGTCCATCTTTCAAGCTTCCACAGCGTTATCCAGAAAGCATGGCTGGCTGATTGAATCATCTCTTACCGACTAACCTTTAATGGCTCATGCCATAGAGCATGAATTCCAAATTCTTTATCATAAAACTCAAGGCCACACAAATCTTCTTTCCAATTAACTTTGGAGACCCTCCCAACCACTTCTTTTAGACCCCAATCTATTTCCTTAACCTGATAGCTCCCCAGATTTTCTCACAGTCTGTCCCTGTGTTCACCTTCCTCTCTTTATCTCAATTGCTCTTAAGTTATTCCTGATAACCCCCTTCCTTCTCTAAGGCTGGTCTCAAAATCACGTTCCCATGAGTGTTGTCCTACTCAGAAATAATTCTTGTCAATATGCTCCCCTAAATACAGTAACACCTACTGTCCTGTGATTGATTGAGTCGTGTCTTCTGATAGATCATGAACTGTGCAAAATCTGTGGCTCTGGCTTTGATTAGAAAGAACTACTGAACTTATAGATTGATTGTTCTGGGTTGGGACATGACAGGAGTGGTCAGAGGTAGAGGGAATTCATAGGTGAACTGGGACCATGTCTGAGTGAGGTTACACAAAGAAGGCCAAGTGATGCTTATTTGCCTGAGAAATTAACAAATGAAAGTCCAGGGGGTCCAGGAGAGAAATGAGTCATTAAAAAATAAAAAGCCAGAAGTAAATAGTTCTTCAATCAGTAGGAACGATGTGAATAGGTGTCTGGGTTGTTTAGTAGGAGTTCTGGTCACCTGCAGCACTATTTTTTGCCGGACTGTAATAGAAAGACTTGGGTCAGGTCAAGAACATATCCTTCAAGGGCTAGAGCCTTAGCTGTCTTTGTGATCATCTTTCTTCCCTCCAGGCCTCCTTAACATAGTGTCTTGAATGTTTGTTGAAATGATTCGATGTCAACAGATTTTATTTATATAAAAATACTGTATGAGATGTGAACAGATATGTGTATACAAATTGATATTTTGAGAACAGTTAAAAGAGTCTGTTTCAGAATTTTTCACAAACGAATCTTTTGTGCTTTCTAGGTAGACTACACTCCAGGCAAAGCTGTAATTAATAGTGTCTGCATATTGGGGTGTCTTGGATGTCTGATGCCTATACACATCAAGTATTTGGGTCAAGTCTGAGTCATTGGCATAGGAAAACTCAGGAAGAGCAATTGACCACTGTGGCCTTTAACATGTTGGTGACGTAGGAATTTTTACTTACCTTTCAGATTCTTTGACTCCATGACACTTTGGAGCGGTACAAGAGACTAAGAATTCCAAAATTTAATGTTCTGTGGTTCAAATTTTTCAGGATGAGGTCTGATAAAAGTGTTGGATTTTGGATTCCAAGATTGCTCTTAAGCCACCCAGATGATTTTTTTTTTTTTTTTTTGAGCATCAGAACATGGACATCTTTATTGTGAACCACTAGAAGCATAAAGCTACTTGCAGAGATTGGAAACGTGTTGATATTTACATATCTTCTTTCTCCCTAATATAAAATATTATTTAAAGCCACTGACTGGGTAGAATCTGCACTTACCAAGCAAGTGAATAAGGGGTAGCAGAATACCACAGCCACCCACTAGAGGGAGGGACCTGAATCTGAAGCTTCAGTTTATGTAATAGCTCTGTCATTTAGAGAGTCTGTAACAGCAGGCTTCCTTGTGCCTTTGTTTCCCTCTGAGGACCAAAATAATCTGTATTTCAAGGTGTTCTGGTAAGTTCCTGTTAATAATGCCAACAAAATACTTGTCTATATCCTGTTCTGTGCAAGAAGTCAGCGACTGTTTACCTTTGTCCTTACCATCAATTATAGAGCAGTTATGATTTCCAGGTATGACGGTGGAGGTCTGGCATCAACAAAGCCTGTTCAAAGGCTAGGAGCTGTCTGTGCAGCAGAGAGAAATGAGCACAAAGGGTAGAATTGTGAGGATTTTGACTAGATGAATCATACAGAAGAACATTTGGCAGATTGAGCCCTTTAAAAACTAATAAGTAAATGGTTGTCTAAGGCCATTGATTGTCAGTCTTGGCTGATTATAGAGCAAGTTGATTGTCTGCTTACTTGGAACTTTGTAGATGATAGTAGGAATTTGCCTATGAATACAACTGATAAATTCTGAAAATGTTTTGTTCTACTCTAAAAAGAGCAATGTTCAACTACTTATTGTTAGTACCATTAATATTTCTAGGATGTAGAGCTTAGAGTCTACAATCTTGTGGTTTTTAACTTAAATACTAAATCTAAGCTTATGGGTTTTGTCTAAGGGAATATGGTCACTTGGATGTGAATCCTGTTGGCAGCAACAACAATCATTAAAGGAGAAGCAGCCCAGTGGCTGCAAAGTTCCCAATAACTGTGAAATGGAACTATAACTGGCTTCGGGGATATAAGAAAGAATATCACAAGGCATGGGATAAAGACCGTTCATAAATCTTATCTCACGGAGACTGAAGTCTTTGTTTAGTAATATTTTTAAGAATCTCAGTGTATATTTTTTATTTTGATCATGTTCATTCCCGCTTCCCTGCTCCTTCTAGATTTATCCCCACCTCCCTACTCACCCAACTTTATAATCTCTCTTCCCCTCTCTGCCCTCCCTCCCTGTCTTTCTCTCAAGCCTATTCAGCCTAGTTTTGTTAATTTCTTTAGGGCTGAGAACTCCCCGGTCTCTTATTCTCCACAAAGTTACTAGCTGTGTTTCCCCCTGCTATTTGCAATCCACCACAACAAAATGCTTCCTTGATGAGGGCTGAGAGATGCACTGATCTACCGGTATAACAGTAAGTCATCACTACCACTTACTTGAGTCATGAACACGGAGAAATCAGATGACAATGACATGGCAGCTTCATCCCTACTGGCTAGCTTCCCAGTGCTGGATGATGTTACGAACAGTTCAGGAGAACCAAAAATCAATTGCAGCCCACTATGATCCCTTCAAGCTACAATAGCAATTGGACTGGCCCCGGAGCAATACTGGAAAGAGTGTTATGGGAGTAACCATTCATTTCTGATTGGATTTAAGGATTGCTTCAAGTGCTCGAACCCACACATGAGACTGCTATTAACAAGGCCAAGGCCAAGTGGTCATAGGCCTTAGGGGAGAGCCTCTTGTTATTCTGCTAAATGGAGATAGTATTAAGGCTAAGTTATTTTTAATGTAATGGTAAACTACTTACAACGTAATGCTATATTATCCTTTGTAAATGTATTTTCAATATGAAATTCAAAGAACAAAACTTACTTCTAGAAAAAGCCACTTTTAAAGTAATGTCTTTGATGCAGTTCCCTTGAGGTACTCACTATAATCTCTCTGTCAAATAATAAGAGTAAAAAGAACATTGTTAGACTCTGTTATATTTTTTTTTAAAAGATGAGTAAAGTAATAGAAAAATTTAAAGGGCATGGAAATATGTGCATGTGTATCTTTCTGAATGCATTATTATCTGGTTTATAGATTGCACCATGGCTTAGATCCATTTAACAATCATAAGTTATCAGGACTTGTAAGCATGTTATTTACAAACTGAGGTGTGAGAATTACAAGTTTGAGGCCCTTGTGGGTTGTAGAATTAATTCAAAGCCAAGTTTGGTAGTAGAGTGATTACCTAGCAATCATAATGTCCTTGGTTCAATCCACAGTGTCAGACTAAACAAAACGACAAAGCAAACTGAGCCAAAGAAAATTCAGACTAAACTAGAAAGTGATCATCAGTTTCTCACACACACTGTTGAGTAGCTTTGCTGGCATGCTATGGTACATTTCTCTCTGTGAAAAATGATCCTCCACGAAACCAAGTAGGTCGAAACTCCATGGTACTAGGCAAGATCGGGGTCTCTTTGTTCACATAGTCTAGTCTATCTGGTGAACTCCAGGCTACTGAATGACCCTGGGAACAAACAAACAATCCCAAGGTGAATGGTATTCCCAAGGAGAGATGGCCAAGTATATCCTCTGATCTCCATATGTGTGTGTGTACATCATACAAGTGTAGCTGCACATGCATGTGTACACAGTAGGGGAAGCTGAATGTCTTAGGTTCTCACAGCCCCTCTGTAGACTCAGCTCTTTGTTTTCGTATTCCCGTAGTAACCTTTTACTTTTGCTTATGGTGCTTGCCATACTGAACTATGTTTGCTTATCTTTTCTATTTCCCAAGCTGGGCTGTGGGGACAGCTCTTTTGTAGTTCTGGGTCCCAACATGGTGCCTGGCTTCTTACTTGTTCACTTAAATATTTGCTGAATGGTGGATGAATTATTGAAATGGCGCAGCTAAAATTTCGCGAAGCATAAAATAAGAGATCAATAATAGCGTCTAGTTGAATCGACCCCAGAGCCAGAATCAGTTATGAGGCTTAAGAAATTGTAGGACAAAAAAAGAGGGCTCAGGAAAGCGTTAAATGGGTTTAGCATTTTTCTCAGTACAGAATACTCTCTGAGGGAGGGAGGAAGAATCGTTCATAAATTAAATAACTGTCCTGATGATCCAAGCAGTAGTGCAAACAAGATGAAAAAGACAGTCAGAAAATAATGCTCTAGACGGGTGTGTGATTACAAATTGCAGAAAACCATATTTAAGGTGTAACTTTATCATATCAAGACTGATGGTGTGACATACACAGGTAAAATATAATTGTGAACTCATGGACATTCGATACATATGTGTGTGTCTTTTTCTCTGTGTGTGCCACTGTAATGACACAAATAAGGCCATTTTTGGCAGCCACACTGATTTATCCAATTAAAAGTTTTAAGTTCTTTTCACTGATGGCCAGACCAAGAGTGGGCTTATACCTCTGAACAGTTTCTTCATACCCAAGCTTGGGGATACAGAGTTTTCAAAAGCAAAACCCACACAGATACGTGAGATTTAAATGAGATTTTGAGCAACCTTGAAACATTCATTCCTGGCAGGGCATAGTAGTTCTATTAGACATAACTTGTCATGTGTTTTTTTTTTTTTGTTTGTTTGTTTTTGTTAATACATACGGACCATGCTTAAGGCCATGGGAATCTAAAATCTAAGGCAGATGTGATTGTCATGAGGAGTGGGCGGAGGGTTAGAACTGTCTAAGCAAACACAGAATGTTGGAGTCAGAACAGGATCACATTGCCTTAGTCATTTTACCACATGTGGGTAGGAACCCAAGTAGGCCAGAGGAGGGTGTTGTATCACAGGGCGCTGGAGTTAGAAGTAAGTGCTTGTGAGCCACAGGACCTGGGTGAGTGTTAGAGACTGAACCTGAGTTTTCTGGAAGAGTGGCATATGCTCTCAACTACTGAGATATTTTTCTCGCCCCAAGACACACCGTCTTAAAAATGAGATTCATATGTGTGTGTGTCTGTGTGTGTGTGTGTGTGTGTATGTGTGTGTGTGTATATGAATAATATATGTATATTAATGATTCAGATCTGAGGATTGGGTGATAATCTGAAAGAAAGGCGTTTACATTGCCACCTCCAATTAGTATTATGTAGAGTTGTAGGCACCCTTGGGATTCCAAAGGAAACTAGTGGTCTGGAGTTTTGTTTCTATGAAAAAGGTTTGTGTTTCCTTCCTGTGGCACAAATCCATATCAAGGCAGCTTGCCCTTCCCTGCCATATCTGTTGAGATAAAATCAAAGTTTAAGAAACACTTAGGATTCATAGCTCCTAGAAAACCGGGCTATGAAGTCTGGGGAACCTGAAGCTTTCATCTGGCCTGTCAGGAAAGTACCCCCATTTCTAATTTGAATTAGGCCAGAGCTACAGAGAATCATTTGAGTAGCTGCTGGTTAATGAGCTGTGGTTTACAGGTTGGGCTGCCGCATGCCTCCCCTGGAGTACATGGCAGGCTAAGTAATCCACTCTCATTATAACTTCAGCTCAAGAAGCTGCCCATTTGGAGGCAGCGTAATGATGTGATGTTATGATGTTATATATCACAAAAATTAGAGCATAGGAACAAGAGCTGGTAGGTCATCTTGACTCTCCCCTGCCAGGGCAGGCTTGCTCCCCACAACGTTTTCTTGAATGCTTTTGTCCAGTCTGGTTTTAAATGACCCAGGCAATGGAGCTCAAACATCTTCCCTTGAGAGGCCATTTGGCAGTCTAATAGGCTCGCCGTTAGCCAGCTCTTCCTAGATGTGCAGCCCAACATTTCCTTTGCTCAATTTCATCTCATCATTGCTGTTATTCTGCTTTTACGCACCCCCAAAACAATCCCTCCCCCTCCTTCCTGTTTACCCTTCCTCAGTTCCATAAACGTTTTCCGTACCCCTTAGTCACCGCCACCCCATTTTGAAAGTCTCTTTTCTTTCTCCATGTGCATTTCTTATTGCTCTCTGGGTTCCTTCCCCCTTTGATAGAACTTTCCTGATTTGTTAAAGCCAGAGGAACGTGCTATATTTCATGCTAGATGATGCCTCCTAAGGGCAACATTGAGGCGTTCTTCCCTGGCTGTGACAGATGCACTGTGTACACAGCCTCAAATTACACTGCTTCGCTTTGCTGTCAAGCCACAGTAAGGAAGTTGAGGCCTGACGTACTATCGGGGCTCACAATCTGTTGAGCGAGCAAGCAGAGTTACTCACCTGGCAACTGTGATTGTGTCTTTGAATTTGGCCGTTTTTCTTTGGAAAACTCTGCTTTGGGCTCACAGTTTGATTAAAGTTTGATTAAGGAGTGAAGAGGAAAAACAAATTGCCCAAATAGCAACATTAAAAATAATAACACCTTGTTCTCTGAAAGCAGAAATGTGTTTCTTTACCCTGTAATTGCTGTGTGATGATGGTTAAGGTGAATGAGCTCTGGTTTCACCCGCGCTCCTAAATGAAGGGAGGGAAGCCTGTGGATTTGGGAACAATGATCCTTTAAAAAATGGCACAGTTGTCAAGCTTGCGGAGTTTGGCAAATGAGAGAAGCAAAATGAGAAATTATTGAAACGTACCTGCCTTGTGTTCCCTTTAGAAAAGTACATGCATATGTTCATAAGGAGGTACAGCCTGAAGGCTTTTATAAAATACTGTGCCAAACTTAAATTATAATCTATGGATTGTAAATACACCTTCAATAAAATATCGATTGCATCATAATTTGACACTGTGTGGGCCTGTTAGTTATCTCTACTCCTTTCTCCAGTAGTTGGGATATAATGGCTCAAAAGCTATTATAATCTGTGACTCAACTTCACCCACACTTGATCATTTTTTTTTATATATATATATGACTCAACTTACTTGGGAGTTTGTTTGTGTCCTAGCTTGCTTCTCTTCGCAATCTGTAACAGTGACTCACTCTTTATATGATGATCAGGGGAAACATTACATTTTCCCCCCTTCCTGCTTTACCTTAGCATATTTGCACGAGGCAATTGTATTTTGGATTTTCTGTTCTAGGGTCTATGCAATGCCTGTCACTCCTGGAAATGACAGAAGAGCAAAATATAAAGAGAATAAGGTTGTTTTTTTGTTGTTGTTAGAGCCAAAACTAATACAAAAAAATAAAAACCAAATAGTTTTGATACTAGTAAACCATTCTAAAAGTCCATAACTTTGTGTTGTAAGTGTTATAAGAAAGCCCTAAAGTTTAAATATAAGTTAGAAAATGGAGCAATATTGGGGCCTAGGTTTAAAGGCTATGATGATTAATAATTACTGTCTGCCAGGAATAGAATTAAAATCTGTATATGGATCATCTCTCTTAATATTTACTAAATATCCCCATTTCACTACATGATGCTCTTAAAAGCTAACAAATGCAATTAAACATATACAGATATCAAATGGTGCAGTTAAGATTTGATATTTAAGTGCCCTTAAAGACTTCAGTAGGGACTGAAGATGGAGACTCTTAGAACTGTGAGCAGTGCGTTTGTAATGTTACTTGGCAGCTGACCAAGGAAGGATACTAGAAATGCTTGACTTCTCTGCTCACAGCTACTCTTCTTTTAAGAGACCCCCAGGGAGAAATCTACACTGGAAACAATGGCCCAGGGTGAGAAGGACATTATGCTCTCAACAGTGCACAAGACTCAGCACAAATGAGGCACTTCCTCCAGTTCTCTCAATTCTTTACCACACTTGACACAAAGGGTGCCAGACTGCCTGACAACAGTTGTGACCGGAAAAGAGACAAGGTAACTAATCCATCCAAGGTTAAAGGTCCTGACTCAAGCTCACATTTGATGAGTTTGGAGGTCTCAGGAACACCAGAGAGAGGGAAGGCATTCCTATTTATATGAATTATTGTTACATGCTGTCTCAATTATAGCTATGAAAGACTCCATTCAGATTAATGCACAAAAGAAAGGAGAAGATACAGACATTTCTTTCATTATGAGCATGATAATAAAGTTGAGAAGGAATCCAGCGTTTCATGATGGGAGGGATGTGTTAACTAAGATGATAATGGAGAAGCAGGGTATTTGGGTTTGAATATATAAATGACCCTTGACATATTGCAAAGCTTTTTCCTAATAAGCTCACTGAAAGTTGAAAATGTGGCAAGCCAAACATGCAAATCTAGCCTTTTGAATAGCATATCTTAAATGCAAAGTGTGCGTTTACCTTTAATGATGGTATGCATGTCTAAAAACTGTGGTTGGCCCCCACTGTCTGAATTTCCAAGTTATATACTGCATATATGCACATTGCATATAGCTAGTGCAGGAAAAGATCAAAACTCAAAATCTGAAGTATGTTTATGTGTACGGATGGCCGTTGTGCCATAGTAAAGTGGAGAAACTTTAGGTCAAACTCAGTAATATGAGGTATGGGAACCATTGGTACCGAGTTCAAAGGGCTGTTGGGTATGGACTGAGTGGAGATGCCATACACACGGCTGGATCTATGTAGGTGAGGAATGAGGAATGGAGGTATAGGGTATGTATGTCATTTCTGTAGTGATGCCAAGATAGAGCAGAGGCATAGTCAACCGAATCTGCAAGAGAATCCACTGTGTCATTGTTAGCAAGACAGTCCGAGAAGGGAATACAGTGAAAATGGACATTGGAACGTGGGGTGTATGCGAGGAAGGGACAGTAATTTAAAGAAAATCCCAGTTATTCAAAACCATATTAGAGAGACCAGGGCAACTGACTCCTGCAGAACTTTAAGAATGACTTTTGAGAGAACAGTCTTGGTAGAATGAAAATAATAAAATTTATATTTAGAGACTAGGAAGGAATGTTAATTTTTTTAAAAAAAAGGATCACTTATGAAGTATATCTATCTCAAATGAGGCAGAGAAGTGGATAGCTTGCAGATTATATTACTTGTATGGGACAGAGTTATGGAAATCAAAACAATTGACAGATAATGAATTCAGTACCACATAGGTTTTTATTTGTTTGCTAATTACTTGGGAAATTTACCAATGGTCACTTCCAACTAGAAAGTAAGGTTCAGTGGAAAGAGGCTCTTGTCTATTTATCATGCTCAAAGGGAAATACTTTTAGAATGTGATTTTAGTAAAACCTCGTGTCTTCCCTTTTTGAGTGGACCCTCAATGGTCAAAACAGTGCCTGCCACACTACAAGTGATTTATTAATGTTTCTAGTAAAATGAATGAATGGATCTGCAATGGGTCTCAGTAAGTAGTGAGTGCTTCTCTGTCTAATTAAACAGTGATTTTCACGCTTGAATCAGACCACTGGAGTAAAAAAGGGTGAAGGAAAAATAAATAAAGATTGAGAGATAGTGATAACACATAGTGGAAGATTATTCTTTAGGAAGAATCAGTGTAAAAAGTAATTAATGATGATAATGACAGTAATAACGCAGTGGCATTTGGAATCTTGTAATAATCCTGGTGCTCTTCTGAGAAGTCCTTACATTTTAACTTATTTAATATTTACAGTGGTTGTGTGCTCTGTCCCATTACATTCTGATTTTAAAAGGAAAAAAAAAAACCTGAGGCACATCAAAAATACTAGAATAGAAAAGTGGTTCAGATGAATCAGAACTGGAAATAATTGTAGTTCTTATGATGAAACAGAGTCGTGGTAGTTTGAATGTAATCGGTCTCCATAAACCCAGGGTCAGCACTATTAGGAGGTGTGGCCTCGTCAAAGAAGATGTGGAGTGGCTGGAGGAAGTGTGTCACTGTGGAGTGGCTTTAAAGATCTCCTGGGCTCAAGTTACACCTAGTTCAGTTCACTTCATGTTGCCTGTGGGTCAAGATGTAGGACTTTCAGCTTCTTCTCCAGGACCATGTTGCTTGCACACTGCCATGTCCTGACATGATGATAACATACTGAACTTTTGAACTGTAAACCACTCCAGTTAAATGGTTTTCTTTATAAGAGTTGCTGTGGTCATGGTATCTTTTCACAGCAATAGAAACTGTAACTAAGACAAGTGTCAATTACTAGTGTTCAGGGGGGAGCTCAGAGAATCTCTAACCAATTAATTGTAGGTAGCTCACTCCAGCTCCTGTTACTTCCTATAGAATAAAGAGTAATTGTTTGTGTCTATAATCTTAGCACTTCCGAGACCGAGGTAAAGACATTGCTATGAATTTGATCTCAGTCCTGGAAACATAGTTTCAGGCCAGTGGGGGATAAAGAATGAGAGCTTATCTTAAAAGACAGAAAAGAAGAAAGAAAGCAAGAAGAGAGAAAGAAAGAAAGGAGAGAAAAGAAAGAATAACATTTGGAGAGCAATGGATAGGACATTGGTAATAACCACCCTGTGTGGATATGTGCTTATTGGCAATGCAGACTGGAAAGTCTCCAAGGAAGAGGCATAGAGAAGCAAGAGGCGGAGGAGAGTTTGTTACTTTTCTTTTAGGTACCTGCCACTGACTGCTTCTAGACAACATTCCTGTGTTATTATGACATAATTTAACAGCCCTCTAAGCAGAATGCTAATAAAACACCAATGCATTGCACTGTCTTTGCTTCTGGAGATTTTTATTGTGTATCCTGCTAAGAGTGAACTTTGCTTGAACTGTAGTGAGGAGAGTACCTGGACATTTTCCTTTCTGGTTATTATTTTTTCTCTTGTTTTGTTTTTTGATATATCACATAAACATAAATTTTTCTCACTGCAACTTGGAGTGCCACATAAACCTAAGGAGAAATTGTCTCATGGCTAGAGATACGTAAAACTTCTGGAGAGACAGCAGTCAAAGAGAAAGGTACATTCCATGGATGCTGAGGATAGAGGCTTGGCTGACCCCCCCAAACATGAAACATCCCAGACTTTTAGAGAATAAGTATCTGTTATTTCTTGAAAGTGAACATTGTACAGTTGTTTTATTCTTTATCAAACAAACTTGCAAGCAAATAAGCAAACATATGTTCCAAGTTGGATGCTGATATTTTTGTGCCTTATTCTGCATTAAGAAAGAGAATTTGCTTAGTAAACACCAAAAGCCAAGAATAGTATTTTTTATTTTTTACTTTTTCTTTCTAATGAGATATGACTTAAGAAAATAGAAACTAGCATTGGAGAGTAAGAAGCTTGTCCAATGAATCAAATTAATGTCACCTTTGTCAGAAATATCTCATGAGATCTCACCATTCATTCCTTTATTTTGACACAGTGAATGCAAACAGTGTGGGTTGTGTACAGTGAACAATGTGTGTCAACTTCCCAGTGACTTGCATACACATACATGTGTATGGGTGTGTGAGAGAGTGTGCATGTATGGCCATTCTTTCCTTCAAATACCAAAAAATGCAGTACGTTTCCCCATTAGATAATATAGATAAATTTAACCACCTGGGCTACAGGAAAGCGTATTTTCCACGTTTATTTCTTATTAGATGAATACTTGACTCTCTTATTCATAAATATTTCCTATATGTTTCTTTATATGTTGTCAGGTAACTTAAAGGTACATAAAAATAATATTTTCTGCTCTTTGCAATTTTTTAGGATGTCAGGTTCTGTGAGAGTCCTAGCATAATAATGTCCCTGACTTTTCCAGCATTTATCACAAATGTAAATGAACAGTCTGTGGTGTAGCCTGTTTTCAGGGGTTGATATGATGATTATGTTGCTATGGTGATGGTGGAGAATACAGGTTCATGAGATGGTATTAGTAAGATGGGAGCTTGAAACTTAATCAGCACGCAGTGACTTCTTCCCCATATTTCAATATCACTTTGGCAAATTGAATTCCAGGCAGTTGTCAGTCCAATGTATTCCCTGTGGTTTCTCCTTTGCGAAATTGCCTCTTTATTCTATGCACTGATGATCATGGGGTAATTGAAATGTGAAGCTGTTTGTCATGCTATTTATACAACCCTGTCTGGTAGCCAGCAATCTTTGTATGGTGTGCACTGCAGGTAACAATTAGATCTAGAAACCTTTTCTTGGTTGAACAAGTGAATGATTGTTTTCCCAAAATACTCCTGATTTTGTGGGTACTTTATGTGATACCTTGTTTTGTCGGGGAAAGTTCAGCCAAGGTTTAATCACAGTCGATTTTGCGGGCACAATAGGGTTTGCATTCTTTGCTCACAAGGACTGTGATACAGCCAGAGTGTTGAAAGGGCTTCACTCCTCAGGGAAGGTGCCCCCAGCTCTCCAGCAATGCTCTCTCCAGCTGAGTCAGAAACTGGACTCTCTGGCTTCTGGTGGCCCCAAACATTTGCAACAATAGATGTGGAAACAGAATTGTGTGTGGAACAGAAAGCACTGATGGGGTATGGGGCAAGGCCTGGGTGAGGAATAATGCCTTCCTGTTGGTTGCTTTGTATGTAGAGGATTTAAGCCCCCTTTTCAGACTCCAAGTGAACTGATCAATTATGAAGCCTCTCTGGATCCATTTTTGGGTTGTTTTGAGGGTCACTACATGTTTTTTTTTCCTCCTGAAAGTCAACTCTAAGGGAACATAAACTGAGCTTTATTTGAAGCCCAGCGGGTAGAAATGTCCCCCTCCCTCAGCTTCCCTGCAACCACTTACTGAAATGAAAGGAAACACTACCCACCCTGTTCCTATTGAAGGGAATGATTGTGCTCAAAGTGTTTTTCCCACTAAAATAACTGAAATAGTGGCATGAGATTCGAGTGGAGGACCTCCTGGTTTATAAGGTACAATTTTGAAATCACTGGAGAAGAGCTGATCTTCAGAGCTCAGGAGGGGTGCGGTCTGCTCCTCTCCCAGGGACCCTTCAGTACTTGTTCCTGAAGTCACTGAAATGACCTGCTTTCTGTTAAGTCCTTCCCACAGTGGGCATCTTCTCTTTTCTTCTGCCTTACACACACTCTTCTGGGTCTTCCTGCTGGGGCATTCAGACATTGACATGATCTGGGAGTACTTTGTACATTGAAAGTGCCTGGAGGTCAATCTGTAATGAATCTTGTTGATGGCATCATGGAATCCAAGCTACTTTATGACCTCTGTAATGTTGCAATGGAATAAATTGTTCAACAGGACTTGGGTCTCTACCTCATCGCATAGCTGTTGCTTCTTACCACAGTGTGAAGTGTCCGGGTTGGGTTTCAGCTTACAGAGAAAAGTTGTCCAGTCTCTTGTCAGGGCCCTTCTAGAGCCTGCTATTGCTTTCTGGGCAGCATGAGTGCAGCGTGATCCTGACCTGTGTATCACAGATGGCTGTATGTGTTCACGGAAGAGCTAACGACACAGCTGAAACTAAGTGAACGTTAGTGGACTGGCGATAGCTGATGATACCACGAATAGCTCTTTAGCTTGACTAAGATTTATTATTTATTTCCTGCAGGGCTTCATTAGCATGTCCCTGCTCTATCCCTTTCAGGAATACTTTAGTTGAAATGCCCGTGAAGCACATTCCAAGGGCAGAACTGTAACTAGTGCAGAGAGGATGGGAATTTAGTGGCTACCTCAATTCAAAATAATGTTTTAAAAAGATTGCTAAATTTACATGTTCACAGCAGATGCACTCCTCCTGCTTCCAGGAACAACTGATCTTAATACCTACTTAGCAAGAATGATTGGTTAAAACAGGAGGCTACCAGATGGTTAATAACGCCCGTCTGAGAGCTGCACTGTGAATTACAAAGTCGAGGGCAAAATTTAAGGCTCCAGGTGGCAAAATTAAAACAAAAGATGCTATAATTTTTTATTTAAGAAGGGAAGGAATGAAAACTGCAGGAACTACTCGTTTGTTCTATGTGGAGTTTTACTAAGTTGAATAGAATTTGCTGAAACTTGATATAATGTTAATAAGATTGACTTGGCCTGAGTCGGGCTGTGGTGGCACACGCCTTTCATCCCAGTATTCAGGAGCAGAGGCAGGTGGATCTCTGTGAGTTTGAGGCCAGCCTAGTTTACAGAGCAAGTTCCAGGACAGCCAAGGCTACAAGGAGAAACCCAGTCCTGAAAAATCCAACCAACCAACCAACCCCCAACCAACCACCCAACCAACCACCCAACCAACCACCCAACCAACCACCCACCCACCCAACCAACCAACCAACCAACCAGCCAGCCAGCCAGCCAGCCAGCCAGCCAGCCAGCCAACCAGCCAACCAACCAACCAACCAACCAAAGGGGCTTGGGTCCAAGACAATCTTTTCTTTTACCTTTTTGGTGGAGATGAGCTGTTAAGACCTAAACAGGTGCATTAGGAAGGTGTAAGGTTATCTTGAAAATGAGTGATCCATTTTTGATGATTCCAGATAACTTCTGACCTCAGAAAAAAGTCAATGTTTAACTGGATTTTTAACAGGAATGTTTAACAGGAATTTTCTAGGTTGCAGTCTGAGGAGTTTGGAATTTCCTTCTTCCTTAATTCTCAGGATACCTGAATGCTTGCAAAAACCTCTTCTTGGAATTCTTAGAGTACACTACTGCATTTCTTCCTCTCTCAGAGGTGACTAGACCAGGAGCCAGCTGATCAACTGATTCCCTTCTCCACCTGGATCAGGCCTAACAACATAGACTCACATAGCCTTTTTCTGAATTCTTGCTCATGCAACCTCCAGGGATCTTGCCTTCCTAAAATTTAGAAGGCCATTTCAGGAGTCTTCAAACAGCTGTCCACAAATGAATTCAATACAGTCTGTGTGTAGGATATAGGACCTTTGTAGGACATAGTTTCCATTGTACTCACTATTGAGAACACTCACATATTCAAGAGTTTGGGCCATGGATGGTTCCAGAGCTCTAGTCACCTGAAGGTCAGTGGTGAAAACATTGTTACTTCCATCTCTATGATGCATTTGGTCATTAAGCCCAAACTTTTGAGCACCTTAAAAGTTTTTATGTCTGTTCCATTGGGCAGGGCTTATTAGTCTCCATCCAAGTTCTTATGAAATTGAATTTCTTGGCATGGACCTCACATCACAGGTCTCAGGTCCTATCTGTCTCCCGAATCAAACAGATGTCTCTTTCTATAATGTACCTTGTTCCCCAAACAACCCTACTTTGTTTTCAAAAATTCTCTTCTTTGCCAACTTAGTATTTTCTTACTTTTGCTTTATGTCTTATTCAATTGACAGCATTTAGGATCAGTTTTCCTGTTTTTTTCTCCTTGAAATTACATTTAAAGTTCTTTCTGGGTTTAAGTTTTGAGTTATACTTTCCTCATCAGAGACTCAAACACTTTACAGCAGCATTTAAGTCATCGTGAGATCTCTTGGCTCTGTGCTTTCTTACCTGTGGACGATGTCTGAATAAATAGAGTGAAATCTCTGTCCCCATGTGTAGGAAGACCTCAGTATTCCCTCCACTTGATTCTTGACTTTCCAATTTTCTGTACCTGGCATACGAGTGACACGTGCATTTCCCAGATCTAAAACTCTCGGACTTGCTTGAGTCTTTCTGAACTTCAAGAAGGAAGAAGGACTGTTGCTATGGTTGCCTTTAGGTCAGGCTAAGCTCCCGATACTTGCATAGGTGTGCTTGTTTCCTAGGCTGTTGTAAAAAGGTACTTCTGGCTACGGTGCTTTATTGGAACAGAGATACAGTCACTATCTTATAGCCTTGGAAACCAGAAGACCCACGTTAAAGGATTATCAGTGAAGCACTCTGACACAGACCCTGTCTTTTTCCAACTTCTGATGGTAGTCAGTATTATTCCTTAATCTTGATCTCTGAGAGCACAAAACCTTCTCCATATTCCTGGATCTTATCAAGGCTTTTGTCATTAGTGAATTCAGGACTGTCTTACCAGAACATGTATAATTTTAACTAATTCTGTCTTGCTAAACTTTCTTTTCTTCTTTTTCTTCTTTTTAGTTTTTTGAGATAAGCTGCCTGAAGCTCACTTTGTAGACCAGGGTGGTCTTCAGCTCACAGAGACCTGCCTGCCTCTTCCTTCAAGTGCCAGGATTAAAGGCTTGTGCAACCACCACCCAGAATAAGCTATTTTCTTATTTTAGACTTATTTTAGAATCTAATTTTAGATTCTAAAGTCCCGAGGGTCAGAACTTCAGGATAGCTTATTGGGGCCCTAACACAATTTAAAAGTGAGTGGCTGAGAAGGGCAGGAAAGCTTGAGGTAGTGTGACCCTCAGAGGAGGATTGGGAGCTTCAGTGACTGGGCTTTTCTTGACAGGATCTAGCTAGCACTGTTGTTAGGCAAAGGGGAAAGGGGTATTGTAGTTGTTAAGGAAGTCACAGGGGCTTAACTTACAGGCCCCAGTTGCATTGAGTAGAAGTAGATGAGAGAACTTCTTTCACAACTTATACACGTTTATTTCTATCATTCTGAAGTGCACCTTCTTCTTTTGAGTGTCTAGCATCTCTGCAGAGTAAAAAGCAGAGGATCGCATCCATAGAGAATGAGGCAGAGGGCAGAGTGTTATGTAACACCCTGGGTGGTAGGGCTGGTGAATGAGGTGAGCAGAATTCAGCTAAGCTCTCTGCTTCTGGCAATAGGCAGGAGCCTTGGAGGGACTGAGAGCAGGGGTGAGCCAGGAAACAAATTGATTTTCCACTAACATTCTCTTGTCCACAAGCTCATCTCAGTGAAGATGTGTCTGTTGCATTTATAAATCATAAGGACTTTGCACTTGCACATTTTCTGTGGGTGCTGGGTTTGTCTTTCTCTCACAGTTAAATTCTAGACAGACCCTAAAGATCTTATATAGCTGTTGCTCTTCATTGGTTTGTGCACACTATTTTATGTAAAAGACTTTAGAATTAAAGCCAGAATAATAGTAGATGTTTATGATACATTGTTATCCTTAGAAAAGCCTTTAAAGCATTGAAAATGCACACAGAAAAGAGGATATAGTGTGTGTGTATGTGTGTATATTGCAATCTTTCCTTCACACTGGCTGCACGTGTTCATTTGTCTTAACTGTCAATTAAGAAAGATTCTAGCGAATTTAAGCCTTGCTTTTACTTATAAAGTTGCCATGCCCCATTACTGGTCAGTATGATTGGGATGATGCTTTTCTACAGGAATAAAATGATAACACAATCAGTTTGACAAGTTCAGATGAAGAGCTTAAAGAATGATCAGGTTGAGGAGCAGAATCTGAGTCACATAGAAACTAGGATCTGATCACTAGGCAGGCTGCATGTTCCTCAACACTTTTGGAAAAAAGATGCAAACATTGAAACTGGAATGGGAGAATTATCTGGGATATGAAGCTAATTTCCTATCAGGAAGAAGGAAAGAATTGGCCCTTGGTAATGGGACATACATAGTCCAGTATACAGATAATCCTTATTAAATTGTCACCCATGTGCTTGTCCTCCCAGGGACACCATCGCTGTCCGTGGGTGAGATCTGCCTCGGAAATCCCGAACCACACAATTATTCCTCTCAGCCTTATAATCCAATTTTTAGTCTGGAAAAGTTCCCGAGGGTTTTTGCTCTTGAAGTATGGACCCCAAAGAAAAGGTGATATGAAAGGTTACTGCAGTCTGGTCTGTGAGAAGCCCATCGGGTGAGAGGGGAGAAAATACAAGTAGATGTTATAAAATATGCTGTGTGCTACTAATGATCAATTTTTGCTTTCAGTGTTACTGAATGTTCAAGGAAAGAAAGAGAGCTCACAGGAAAGGAATTCATTGTAAAAGAATAATTGCCCAGTACATTACACAGCACTGTAGGGTTATAATGAGCACGTGGAAGTGCAATATCTAACCAACCCTTAGAATTACTGTAACAGTTTGATCCAACTTTCTCAGACAAAATGCTGAACAGCCAGATCATTTTGCCCAAAGGATTGCACTGCAATTGTTTTGAAAGTTTCTTGGGAGAAATGCAATTAGTGACAGGATTTAATAAAGCCAAAACAACTGAATGTAATCAGAAGAGCCACTGATCTTCTTTATTCTTTCTGTATAATGTAAGAAAATAGCAAGGAAATGATTACATTACTAAATGAATTAAACAAAGCTCCAAAACATAAATTAGAATTTAACTACACCATTAAAAGCTAATTTAATTTTCAAGCCATCATTACTAGATAATAAAGACCCATTGCAAAATGTACAGTACCTCGTGATCATGAAAAAAAAAAAAACAACAACAATAAATCTCGTTGAACAGATGAGTTTCCATGACATTAGCAGATGAAAATGCTGAATGGTGTTTAGCGTTGAGTGGAAACTAGCTAGTAATATAATAATTGGTGTGCTTTTTTTTTTTTGCAAGAAATGATTTTATAGTAAAGAAAGGAATTGGGGAAGCTAGTGAAGCATACAAAGGTTCTCAGTGCAGTACAACCTGCTTCTAAGGCATGGAAATATTGTTTTGTCAAAAGCCAGCTCCTCCTTTCAAGTGTAAACAACATCTTGTTTTATGTAATTGTGAATCTGATGGCAAATCCAGCCTTTTTCCTGTTGTGTTTCTTATTAAATTGTGCTGGCATGCATAAAAAATTCAAGATGTGAATGAAAACTTAGTTCCTGAGTATTTTAAAGCTCAATAAGAAAATATTAAAATTTTTATATCTAATTAGAATAAGAAATGAATGAGTTTCAGAAAATTTACTGTATTGGAAGTGGACTTTAAATGTATGATTCCCAACAAAATAACTAATAATAAAAGTGCTTTTCCTTTGCCTAACCAATCTATGCTGGAGGAGCAAAGAGTGAAGCGTAGGCTGCCTGCAGATGGCAGTATAATCCTGCTTTTTTTTTTTCTTTTAGTCCAGCGAACACAGGTATCTGACAATATAGGTTTTCTGCCCCCACCACAGTATTAATGTAAGGCAGAGCTGAAAACTAATATATCTCGTTGGTTATGCCATTCTTCTTGTTGGCATGCAACAACTCCACAAAGTGATGAAGCTTCAGCTGATCAACAGCATGATTCTCCCATACAGATGTTTGCAAACAGCACAGAAATTCTTACAAGAATGCTTGTTAAATTGCTTGCTGTTTTGACACAGTTTAACATACTCATTTCTGTTTTATACTTATAAAATTTTAATGTCTGAAATAGTTAACACTTAGTTTACACGTCATTTCATCTATGCACTGTTCCCTGAATTTCTACTGGAATTTGTGTTTACATGTGTTGTATACATGCAGAGGCCAGGGGACAACTTTGGGTATTGTTCCTGAGGCAACCTTAGCAACTTTTGAGACATGATCACTAAGTACAGTAGGCTGGTTGACCAGCAAGCTCCCTGAACTCATTTCTTCACCACCAGTTTGAGGTTTACAAGTGCATACTACAACATCTACTTTGTTTTCTGTGTGGGTTTGGAGATCAAATTCAGACAATCCCTCTATTGGGTGAACCATCTCCCAAGCCTCCAGGTAGACCAGTTCTCTTAAGAGCTAGATAATAATACCTTCCATTTTATCTTGAGATTTTTCTGTTTATATATCTAATGTCTTACTAGACTGCCAGCTTTGCAAAGGATGAATTGTGTTTTAACCCCTGATTATCTGCTGCTAGATCCATGGTACCTTTGTAGATCCTTTTTGTAGCTTTCAGATTTATTTTTGTTTAGTTATGTGTATGTATATGTACCTGTGTACATTTATGTGTTATATAAGGTGCCTGTAGGGATCTGATGCTCTGGAACTAAAGGTATTTGTGAACCAGATGACATGGGTTCTGGAAATTAATCCTCATTAGGTCCCCTGAAAGAGCAGTAAGTAAGCACCGGTAGCTGCCAAGCTACCTCCCAAGCCCCACAATTACTCTGAAGGATTTGTTGAACTAACAACAAATATCTGAAGGTTTGTGGAAGAATACCTTGGCATATGGTTCCATTTTACAGGGCAGCTAAGTGTATGTTTGAGAAGGAATCTTGGAATTGTTGCCTTAGAAAATAAAGCCAAGAACTTTCAACTTTAATTTTGCTGAGCATATAAATTGGAAACTTCACTGACTTGTAATTAATAGAGAGTAATCTGCTGAGAGTCACATCACTCCCATTGGGGCCACTTCCTAACATAGCAACTTTCTTACAGTTCATTACCGAGAATAAAAAATTTCAGATCTAATGAAATAGCAGGAAAGACAGGATGTCAATATGAAGGTGAAATGAACCTTTAAATGCAGAATTGTCAATAAATGTATTATTGATTTCAGAGAGTAGTTATAGATACAGTCATTTATCTGTGAAGCTACTTACTCTGTGTCAATGACTAATTGCAGAAGTGGGCAAAGACTGTATTTCACTGTAGAATTTTGGATGGAAAGACATAAAATAAGTATCCAAATGTCCTTCTGCAGACTAGGTTTCTATACTTATATTACTTTTATCACCATAGCATTTTTATAGCATTATGTACTAAATGACACCTTAAAGTTCCCACACTGAAAGGCTCCATCTATAAACTCTTTTTGATATGAAAGCCTTTGTTCAGGTGGGGACTTCGAGTTGGACAGCATATGTCTGCACCTCAAGTGTACTTGTCATTATGTCTGAATTTACTGGTTCTTGTTGTTTCTAAGTTTCTCCTGTGCTAGCACCCACCTAGAAAAGAGGTTCTCAACCTGTGGGTTATGACCCTCTGGCACCAGAATGATGCTTTCACAGGGGTCATCTAAGACCGTGAAAAAACAAAGATGTTTACATTAAAATTCATAACAGTATCAAAATTGCAGTTATGAAGTAGCAATGAAAATAATTTTGTGCTTGGGGATGTCACCACAACATGAAGAACTATATTAAAAGGCCATAGCATTAGAAAGATTGAGAACCAATGACCTAGCACCAATTCTGGGACTCTCATGTCTTCAGAGGAGATGGATTCTTTCCGGCAGTTTGTGCTTGGGACTGTGGTGTGAATTACAAGGTCCTGGGTACCTTGTTCTCTGTTGGAGTATGTGGTTGCTTGTCACTGAGGCTGTGTGTTTGTTTACTACACATGGGTTGCTGGTCATAGTTTTGGCTGTCTTCTTTGACATTTGATATAATTCAAGAAAGAAGATAGGCTGCTGAAGACCAAGTAGCTACAGATGGAGCTCTGTAGTATTATGTTTCTGGCCAGGTTTTTTTGGCCCAGCCCTGAGGTTCTGACCTACATTCCTGCAGTCCCACAGTCTCACAGAAACACACTGACACTTATATTAATTGTACACTGATTAGCCTAAGGCCCAGGCATATAACTTGCTAACTCTTTACTCTTAAACTAACCCATGATTCTTATCTTGTTTAGCCATGTGGCTTAGTACCTTTTCTCAGAGCAGCATAGTTGTCCTCTGTATCTTCTGGCTTCTCTGACATCTCTGCTCTGCTCTTCCTGTTCCCAGAGGTGTTTTTTTTTTTTGTTTGTTTGTTTGTTTTGTTTTTTGGTCTGGTAGCCCTGCCCACACTTCCTGTCTGCCTTCAGCCAATCAATGTTTTTATTAAACCATTAGGCATGACAATTATTTACAATGGAACAGAACACAATCCCACTACATTCCCCCCTTTTTCTTTTTAAAACAAGAACCATAAATCTAATTTCCTTTGTATACATTTTTACACTATTATCTATAACAATTTGTAACCAATACTGTAAACAAAGACAAACATCCATAATTCATTTTTTAGGGAATATGGACATCATTCTGTAGGCTAATTCCTGCTGAATGGGGGTGCTGGCAATCCCATGGGGACCCAAATACTATGGACTATGGACAAGTCCTTAGTGAAATAGTCTCTAAGACTGGGTCATCTCAGCCAGTCTCCTGTTGTTTTGGATACAGAGCTCAGAGGAAACTGCAACAGAGATGCTCTGAAATGCTGAATCATCTAGACCTGTTTTCATTGGAGACTTTTCAGGGGGTCTTCCTCAATCAATCTTTATTTTCTTTAACCAGGAATAAATCCACAGCCTCTCATTTTCTGTGGAAATAAAATGAAACTTTTTTTCCAAAGTAGCATATCTTTTGATTTCAATTTTAAAGTCTACTAATTTACAAAATATGTGGGATGGGTTAATCAGGCAGCATTTATAATCAAATGATTTTAGAAGCTTAAACTACTTCATTTATAGAAAAAAAAAACAAAAGCCTTAGACAAGACAATAACATACAGTATCCAGACACTCTTTGTATTTTCCATCTGTACGTGGCTTATTATTTTTTCCCTCTATTTCCCTTTTAAGAATTTTCTCTACCATTTTCCTTTCTCTTTTTTAAAATACATCCTAAACCATTTAGAATTTTTAAAAATCTTTATTATATATCTCTTATTACATATCTTTTCCTGTTTCTGATCATACCTTTAATCTGCTGAGGTATGGCTAAGGATTAAAGGCTTGGCTAGGATAGATGGCTGGCTCCACCCAGCTCCTAGTTTAGCTGTTGGGAGCCGCTGGCCCCAGCCCCTCAAGATGGTGCCAATATCTGGTGCTGGCCAACCCGCCTGAGTCAGTAATCAAGGCAAGGGCCTGAGTCAGTAATCAAGGCAAGGGCGCATGCCTTTGCTAATTTTCCGAGACTGGTCTCTCCGCCTCTCCCGTGACGTCATGTGGGATGATGAGCTGCAGCCTATAGAGAGGTGACACGTCCAAGGCAGAGGTCTTTGGTCTATATAAGGATTGGGCTTTTCCTACCTCGGGGTCTCCATTTTCTGTAAGCTGATGCTCTCCCTCAAGACGCATTAAAGCTTTTCTGCAGAAGGATCCTATGTGTGTCGTGCCTTTTCTTGCGGGCGAGAAGTTGGCGCGGGACATCTAGCTTCATAGAATTTAGCTTTTTAGCAGAGGTACTGCTAGGACTCACAATTACCACTCTGGGGAATTTTATGGTCCATATAACCACCAAGTAAAGCACTGTCTTCTGTTGCTCATGAACTCCATTTAAGTGTTTGGCAGCAGGGCCTCTTAAAAGACTCACAAGTGTTCTGTCTCTAAGGCTGAATCAGGAAGCCTCTCTTTAAAAAAGTGGCGCCTCTGCTTGCCTCTAGCAAACAGAGCTGACACAAGAAAATGCTGCTGCCACTATGAAGCAGTCTTTGATTCAGCTTCTTTTTGTCTATATAAACAGAAAGCTTAAACACATCATCTACGACTTGTTGCTTACATCTAGGCTCCTGTGATACTTCAGGATCTGGCCATTTTGGAGCTTAAGCTGCATTCCAAAAGCCCGCCATTTTTAATTCAAACCCACACACCACTCCAGGGTGTCTTTGGACCACAGCTCATATAAGAGACAAAACTCAGAAGCTGTGTTAACTCTGATGCTGTGCTCTAGAACCCTTTTTAATTTTTCTCCAGTCTTATGCTGGGCCACCATTTGAAGTACTTTGTTTCTGGTCAGGCCTTTCTGGTCTAGCCCTGAGGTTCTGCAGTCCAACAGTCCCACAAATACACTCAAACATGTATTAATTTTACACTGATCAACCTAGGGCCCAGGCATATAACTTGCTAATTCTTTACTCTTAAACTAACCCATGATTCTTATCCTATTCAGCCATGAGGCTTGTTACCTTTACTCAGAGCAGCTTCATTTATACTCTGCATCTTCTGGCTTCTCCGGCGTATCTGCTCTGCTCTTTCTGTTCCTAGAGATTTTTTAGTCTGGTAACTCTGCCCACACTTCCTGTCTGCCTTCAGCCAATCAGCGTTTTTATTAAACCAGTAGGCAGGACAATTATTTACAATGGAATAGAATGCAATCTTATCACAGAGCTCCTGCATCTGAAAGCACTGTACAAGCCATTTGTAGTGACTTATAGTAATACAAGCCTGCGAATAATTCACATTTACAACAACCTGTTTTCCAGACAGCACAAAGGAAGTACCAGAAGAAGTTTTATGTTATGGGTGAACCAGATGCTCTAGAAATGAAGATACTCATCTCTGCTTGTTTTGGAGGTACCAAATGATAAATGGAAACTAAAATTGTTTACATATGAATGCAAGTATCTGAGCATAAATCTTTTAATAACCAATTAGAATTTCATGCTTTTGGAACAAAGTAAACAAACTATATTCTCCATTGTTTGTGGGAGTGCAAACTGGTACAATCATTACGGAAATCAACATGGCGGTTCCTAAGAAAATTAGACCAGTCTACCTCAAGATGCTGCTATACCACTCTTGGTCATATAATCAAAGACCCTTCCACTCTATCAAAGGACACTTGCTCAACTACATTCATTGTGGTTTTAGCATAATATTTCAGAAACTAGAAACAGTTTAAATGTCCCTCAAGTGAAGAATAGATAAAGAAAATGTGGTCCATTTACTCAGCTATTAAAAAAAGGTGACATCATGAAATTTATAGGCAAATGGATGGAACTAAAGAAATAATCATCCTATGAGAGGTAACTCAGACCAGAAAGACAAATATGGTATGTATTCACGTAAAAGCAGATAGTAGCTGTTAAATAACGATAATTAAGCTACAATTCTGATCCAGAGAGGTTAGGTGAAGAGGAGGGCTGTAGGTGAGGCAGATGGACCTTATTGTGAAGGGAAAATAGATTTTGTGGGCAGACTGGGAGCAGTGGCGGGGGTAGGATGGTGGGATCATCCGCAAGGAGAGGGTTGGGGGTGAGACTGAAAGAGATGGCTATATTGGGGAATGTTTGTGGGTGGGTGGAAAGTTAGTTCAGAGAAAATTTCTGAGATTGCATGAAGGTGATTGTAGTGAGGACTCCTAGTAATGGGCCATCTCTTGTAGCTAGACAAAGCTTCCAGTGGTTGGACTGGGTTGCATTTGGTTGAGGTGTTGTTGAAGGGGGTCCTGTGAAAATTCCTCCATAACCCAGGTTGATGACACAACACGAGGTTACCCTTTACAATCTGACAGGGGTGGGGAGCATTGCCAAGGACAACATCTAGACGTCATATTGAATATAGAGAGGTAAATCTTCACCCCATGTCCTAGTTTCTTTGCTGTAGGAAGGGACTCTGCAGGCTCCTGAGAGAGAAACTTGTACATCAACCCAGCCACATATCCTTTGGGTTGCCTGCAGTCTGCTTTGCCTGCAAGATGTGCTATGGAAATGGTAGTACAGAACTTGGGGGAGTGGCCAGCCAATGTCTGACTTAACTTGAAGCCCACTCCTCAAGAGGGAGCCCATGGATGGCTAGGAACCAGGGACTGGTTAACCAAGAGACCTAGGGTAGAACCAAAGATGATTGGCCAAGAAAAAAAAATGAAAGATATTGTTACACTTATAGATTGTTGCTTTGTCCATTTGTCATCAGAGATGCTTCCTCTGGCAGCATATGGGAGCAGAGGCAGAAACCTACAGTAACAGACAGAGAGAGGGAGTCTAAATTGGAGGTCTCCCTTAGGTCCCTCCCCTTGCGGCTCAAGAAATCTTATGGTAGAGGAAGAAAGATTGTAAGTGTCAGAGAGGGTAGAGGACACCAGGTGAGTTTGACCCACTGAATCAACTAAGCAAGGTTTACATGGGCTCACATGGCCTCACAGAGATGGAAATGACAAGTATGGGGCCTAGAAGGGTCTTCACCAGGTCCTCTACATCTATGTTGTGGCGGTTAGCTTGGTGTACAGGTGTATTTGACTAATTTACCTGCTCTTGGGTCTCTTTTCCTCCTGTTTGTTCCCTTGTCTAGTTTGGATGTGAGGGCTTTTGTCTTGTCTAATTGTGTTTTGTTTTGTTTATTCCTGTTTGGCTGTTGTCTCTCAGTAGCCTGCTATCTCCTGAAGGAAGATAGAGGGGAAACTGGATCCAGGGGGATGGGAAGATGGGATAATGCTGGGAGGAGTGAGGGGGAGGGAAACTGGTCGGCATAGGCGTATATTAAATGAGAGAAAATCTATTTCCAAAAAACATATTCCAGGAACTGTGATTCTGATAGAGAGTCACATTTACATGGCAACATTTGAACAACATTTCCTAAAGCTTCAGCCCTTTATAGAAAGCCAAACATACTATACTTCGATAAAAACGATATGACAAGACTGTGTTCATAGATCCTTTTGTATGATTGCCTATCAAAAAGATGGCGGGTGGTTTGTGGGAGGATTAGGTACACTTGGTTGGATATATCATAATTTTTTTTTTTTGGTCTTCATGGTGGCAAAAGTCATTAGCAGGGCATGCTTGAAATTCAGAGGTTTGGGCTTACTTCTTTTTCCTCTAGCAGTAACTTAAAGTGGAGAAGCCGTGTTGGCTTTTATTTATTCATACCAGGGCATTCTGCATCCAGGCAGTGGTATTTAGCAGAAGCCCTGTTCTTTCTTCATCCTGGTGGTGTATTGCTATTGCTTTTCACAGAGTTAAACTGTAGTAGAGAAACACAAAAAGAAAGCTCAAAGATGCTGTCTTGTGTGGAACATAATACATGCTTACAACAAACTGAGCTTGATAAAATACCAGCAGTGGGGAACACAGTTAGTTATTGCTTCAGGGGAAAATCAAGTAAAATAGCTACAAATTGTTTAAAGTACATTCCTCCCATCTTTCTTAGAGTTCCAGTCATTTTTTCTTTGAAATAGAAAAGACCTTAGTTATTTCCTAAGTCAAGATTAGGCTTCCTTGGTGTGCAGTGACTGCTCTGGCTTTATGTGAAGGAATGAACTTAATTCAAGCCCTGAGAGCAATTACCTTAGAACCACCACAGAATACAAGTAGAAAGCTCAGAGTGTGCCTCCTGGTGCCTGAACCCCAGGGGGCCGAGGCCTGAGAATGGTCTTTTATAATACTCTCACAGAGCTTTTTTGCTATTGTGTAGCAGACTTCTGTGAGCCAAGGTGCTGGGTACTGGGCTCTCATCTCATGAATTATATTAAGGAGTTATGCAAGTGGAGTCTCAAGAGAACAAACCTTTGGAAGCACCTAGCCAAGTAGAGAAAGTCTATATCCTTCAACTTTGAACCACTATTTCTGATACAACACTAGTATTACATTGTTATCCCAGTATGGGAAGGCTTGTATACAGGAACAACCACTTGACAGAGAGAATGAATTCTATAGATATTCCAAAAATACTCAGTGTCTCACAGATCTGGTAGGCTTCAAAGACTTCTAAGACCATAGGGAGCATGGTCCCTGTAAGGCTGAAGGTTTGACATGTTGTACATTGTAAATTCTTGTGCTTGGTGCAGGCAGGATGCAGTCATAGCTTATCCTTGAAGCAATATGTACTGTGTTACTCAGTTCTTCTCAAAAAAAATCTGAAGTCTGTTAGAACATTATTATCAAAAGTAGAGAATAGAGGTAAACCTACTCAAATGCTTAAGAGTCGAAATATTTAGAGATTAATCAAATATTTGAAGGAAAATATTCATGTATCTACAAGCTGCTGTCATAATATCAACAAACAAAGCGTGTTGTGGATTTTGCACATTCTCAATTAGTCCTCAAATAAATGTAAGAAGTAGAGAAGAAGGGACAGAAAGTTTCCCTAAGTCTGATTTTGAGGTGAACTCCTTTAAAATATACAGGGTTAGAAGCCTCAGATGCAGAGTGTGAACTAATCTAGAGAGCCCATGGCTGCTTCTTAACAGGATCACTGATGCAAGATACTGGTTTAAATTTTTAGATGGAAACAGGAGAGAATATTTTTGTAGATGTGAATACAAATGTGTTGATAATCTACCAAACACTGAGGGTGACCACTTAAAATAAAACAGCCAGTGACTGACGTTAAGGCTAAGGAAGATGCTCAGAGAAAAGTCAGTTTTGATGATTCTGAACAAATTGTCTCTCATGAATGAACTGGATATCTTGCCAATTTGGGTACCTCTTCAGGGTTTTATATCCCACAATTCCAGATCATTCATATGAATTTGGCTAGCAAAGGTTAGAATTTAGCCACAGATTATTTGATTAATCCTATAAATAGGGATTGAGCATATACTTAATAATGTTGAGTTTACTAAAGTGACTTGGAGTTGGTCCTTATTCTTAAAGCGCTCATAGGTTAGCCAAGGAATGCTTGTAAGTAACTATTCAAAATGGTGTGTGCTCAGTGGGGAGAAGGCAGAACCAATCTTTGCGTAGTTTGCTTAAAACTACAAAGTCATATGCTTTTGGCTTGATCCTGGCAGGCCACTCCACTTTCCTCAGATGAAATCTCATAGTTTAATATGTCTTTTAAAATATTCTTATGCATGTTAAAATTTGTCAGATATTATAAGGGTGTTTTGTAACATACTTTGATAAATTCTGGAGTATAAATTAGGATCCAGGTGAAGGTAATAGAGAAACTAAGGAAAGAGGAATATTTAATCAGAAGTCCTTAATGGAAGGGAGCTGGGGAGATGGTTGAATGGACAAAATGGTTGTTGTATAAGCATGAGGACCTGAGTTAAAACAGAGGCAATGCATACCTGTAACGTTACCTTCCTGTGGGGGTATGGAGACAGGTGAGTCCAGGAGCTGGATGGTTGCCCAGTCCAGCCGAAACACTCAGCTTGAGGTTCACTGATATGTCTGCCTCAAAAAAAAAAAAAAAAAAAAACCAAGGAGATTGATGAAAGACTCTGGATATTGACTCTGTATGCTTGTGTGGATATGTACATCTGCGTATCCATGTCTCTCTCTCTCTCTCTCTCTCTCTCTCTCTCTCTCTCTCTCTCTCTCTCTCTCTCTCTCTCTCTCTCACACACACACACACACGTCCAGAGTAGAAATTTGAATTGTCAAAACTGGAGATGGGATGAGAATATTCAGTTTAAAGGAACAATGGTAGGTATGAACTCTTTGTTCTTTATGTTTAAATATATGTACTACTATAGTTAACAGCTTTCCACTTTTGCTAACACATATTAATGGTATAAAATTGTGAACGTCATTCATGTACATGAGATACTCTAAGTATCCTACTACCCACACTTATCACCTTTCATTTTTACTACCCAAACCATGGAATCAACTGAATGATGATTCAACCATTTTGAAGTGCACAGTTCAGTTGTATCAAGGGCACTAACACTGTTGTATGGCTGCCACCACCAAACATCTCTAGCTATATTTTTAATATTGCAAAATTGAAATTATACTCTTAAACAGCAACCACATGCTTTCCTTAGCTCCCACTATGAAAACCACCATTCCACTCTTTATTTCTATGAAGTTGACTTCTAGATACCTCATATAAATGAAATCATACATTATTTTTTCTTATCTCACTTAGCACAGTGCCTTGAAGTTTTATCTACGCTTTAGAATACATCAGCGTTTCCTGTCATTTAGAATTTGAATAGTATTATTTTATATGTCTATGATGTCATTTGTGTATTTGTTCACTGACCACACTCTGTGCTTCTGACTTTTGGCTCCCATGCCTTATGTATCAGTACAGTTGTGTAATTATCTGCTTATGTTCCTGTTTGCGATTCTCTGGGATATATAGCCAGAAGTATATTTCCTGGGTCACATGGTAATTACATCTGTAAATTTAGAGGCATTTATAGTTTTTTGTAACAGCTTCCTCATCTGTCATCAATGTCCAAATCCTCTTCATCTTTCTCAGAACTTCTTACTTTCCTTCATCTCTCTCTCCCCCCACCCCGCTCTCTTGTCATCCTCATTGCAATGTGAGTTGCAATGTGAGTTGCATTCCCTTGATGATTCACAATGCTGAACTTTTTAAATGTGATTATTGGGTATTTTTATATTTTTGTAGAAATGCCTATTCCAGCCATTTAACTTTCTAATATTTAATTTATTTTGTTATTGAATGTAGCAGCTGATTTATAATCTATATATTACTATCTTATCAGGTATGATTTATAAATGTTTTCCTTCATTCTGTATGCTGTCTTTTCTTTGCATTTAGAGTTTTTGATGAGTAAATATTTTAGAGTTTGATATGGTTATATTTACCTGTTTTTTATTTCGTTGTTTGTGTTTATGGTGCTCTATCTAAGAAGCATTGCCAAATCCTATATTATGATGCCTTTTGTCTACATTTTATAGTGATATACCCTATGTGTAGAACTCTGATACATTGTGAATTAACACTTGGTATGATGTAGCCTAAGAGGCCACTTGGTTGATATTCAGTTTTCCCAAGACGGTGGAGACAACTGTTCTTTTCTCTGACAAACGAGAAAAGTTTTGAAGACTAGAATGACACAGAGAACTAAGTTCATTTTGTTCACATTCTAAGCTCATGCTGAGCTCTGAGTTTGGGCTTAATTTCACCCCCAAAAGGTATTATTAGCAGGAAGGGGAAAGGGCAGCTGTTTCTTCCTTTGTTAATAACAACCATATCAGGCATAGCAGTGCAGAGCCTTTTTGACAGATAGATACTTTCACGTTTCATGATCAATAAAACACTGGCAATGAATTTTACACTTTGAATTATTTTCTTATAAAAATGTGGTTGCTCATAATTTAGAACTTGAAAAACAGAGTGGTATAAAAAACAAAAATCCCCCCAAATGACTCTTTATTCCACAATCTCGATGTTATGGTTACTAATCTTGGCTGCTTCTATGTTCAGTTTTATAACCATGCATATTTTTCACAAGTAGAAATGATGTTGGATTGTGAGGTTTCCTTCCCTCATCTCTCTCGTGTTTCACTGGGATGATGTTGTGAACCCATTTCCTTGCCACTTTAATGAGACTTAAAGGTCTCATTATATAACATATAACGCTTGAGGCTGTGGCAAAGGCAGGCAGGGGGACTGATTCTAATTTTGGCAACAATTCAGACTTTTATGACCTTTACCAACAACCAATCACAGGACCACTTTCCCTGCCTGAAAACTTGAATGATACTTGCTACCCAGGCAGTGTGGTCCTGATGAGGAGCACTGAGCTGCCATCTATACATCCCTTCCTCCTTCTTTAGAAAGATGCTCTGATGGGAGGATTGGGTGTTGTATTGGACCCTTGTCATAAACCAAAAGTAGATGATGTTAGAATGGTTGTCCTTCACTTTCTATCATCCATCGCATCCCATATCAGAGGGTTTATTGCCTGACTTTCATACAAGCTCTTACCCACAGACCACAGTGGCATTGTGTCTCCACAGTCACAGAGGTTATAGCGTAGAAGATGCTTTGGTTAGTGAGTTATGAACATAAACAGAATGATGACAAGGCAGTAACCTCTCGACTGCAGCATCTATTTCTCTAGCTACATTTATTACTGTTCTATGAGTCTGATGTGGCTACTGCTGCTCTTGGTACAGGGTTTCTGATGTTTGAGTCAGTGTGGCTGTGTGATCCACTGCAATTCACTCTCCCTAACCACTATGTGTCATTCCTTTAGAGTCTTGGCATCTGTTTGCCATCTGCCTTTGGCCACATAAAGCAATGGAAAATATGTTTGTTTCAGCCTTTTTTCCAATTATATAGTTGCAGTGTTATCTATTCCAGTAGCCTAGCACACTATCTGTAGTGATATAGTTCAGAGTGTATTTATGGAGTAATTTCTTTGGAAGAAGTTGTTACATTACTCAGTTTGAGATGCCAGGGATTATTTTTTTTTCGTCATTGCTATTGTTTAGAGATGAGGTATCTTCCTGAAAGGCTCATACATTGGAGGCCTGGGCCTCAGAGCCTGGTGTTCCCCAGAGCTCAGCTTTTATGCATAGACTAAACCTGTGAGGAGTCATGTGATAGAATTATTGAGGAGTGGTAGAAGGAAGGAACAGCAGGAAATGAGCTTGGGCCTCCTAATATCTCCTATGATTCCTGTCTTAACTTTTGCTTTTCAGGCATCATGAGGTTAGCAGGTTCTCCGTATCTTTCCACTTAAATGTTCTACCCTTATCATGCCCTAGAAACAAGGGTCCAGCTGGATGATGGACAGAAACCTCCTTAACCAAGGACAATTAAATTGTGTGGTCATAACTTTTTCATCCCAGGCATTTGCTACAGCAAGTCAAAACCCAAAGTCAACTGCGAACTTCCTGCATCAGTGAACTTCCGAATCAGTGTGTTGCTGCTCTTTCCAAGAAGTAATAGAATAATTTTTCTGCAAATCTTTATCTAATTTAGTAGACAGTAGACTTTCTTATAACAGCCTCAATATCCATTGAAGTTTGTAGTATCATTTTGAAATTAAGAAATTGTTTTCATTGACTATGCACTGGTGCTGTGTGAACATTTTCCTAGAAATATTTAATGTACTTCAAGCACAGTGCAGTAACCCCATCTTCACTTCCTGCTTCCCTTCTTCTCATTATACCCCATTGTTTCCTTGGATAGTTTCACTTCATATCATGTACACATATGATTTTATGTGTCTATAAAATCTGAGAACATTGAAAGAAACCGAGACTGGCTTAATTCATTAAATAGGATTTTCTCCAGTTACATAAATTTCCCATAAACACCTTAACTTCTTTTCTTTTGCATATACATTACTCTTTCTTATCCATTCCCCTATTGTTGGATATACAATTTGGCTTCATAACTTACCTGCTATGAATAGTGCTGTGTCTATTTTCAGTGTCTTTCTGTATTTCTGTCAAAATTTAAGCAGCCTGGAGTGCAGGGATTACATGAGCTTAGTTAAAATATGAGAGTGTACAGTCTTTGATGAACCTAAGCTCGGCCTAAATCTAGAATGCTGAAGAAGCCAAAGAAGCAACTGGCTGCTCCATCAGGTTTTCTACCCATCTGCAGAGGGAGAGGTTAGCAAATGACTCTGTGGAGGGAAGAAGTCAGAGACCAGAGTACAGCCAAGAAATGGCGTGTGTTAGCTTCATACTCCATCTTCTTGAGAATCTGTGATTGTGTCTGCAGATTCTTGCCTTTCCAGTTGCTGTGTGTGCTTCATCTGGAACTGCACCTTGGGTGTTCAGCAAGGGTCTGAGGTCTTACACTGCTCTCCAGATCAAACAGTGAACTGTTTGCTTCTGCACAAAGGCCTGTAAAAATCCCACTCTTGGGGGCTGGGCCTTGAGCACCTAGAGAAATCTGCCCAAATATCAAGAATCTTTGCAAGAGAATTTGAGATGTCTTTGCTTTTTATTTTTACTGTATTTCATCTGTGCATTTTGAAAGTGCCTTCCCTGCCTGGTTTTATTAATCCCTCACCTCTCCTGTGAGGACAGGAGTGAGCTGTTTATCTCCATTTTACAGATGCGCAGACTGAGTGACAGGTGGTGCCCAGGGCAGCTTTTAGGCGTCTGGCTGGCAGGATCTAATCATGAGCATGGCCCCTCTCCTGCCCTTCTGTACGATGTTATTTTCAATTTGCTTTCTCATCTGGAGAGGGCATTTTCATCTTTTATGATAGTTTCGAGTTTCATTTACACCATCAGACCTCTAAATTCTTTTTGTTCTGTTGAAAGCCTGGTCAGGATGACATCCATCTCCTTTTCAGGGTGGGGGCGTAATTTAATAGATAGAAATTTCTGGTTCCAAAGGAATGATTTTCTTTGCTTTTAACTCTTAGTTCAGCCTAGACTTAGATTAAAATGACTGATAATACCTTTGATAGCACCGTTTTAAATTATAATACCACACCCTACTCATTTTACCTGCTAGTGATGCTTTCAAACATATAAGCATAGATTAACCTGTGCTAGAAGCTGGGTTGAAATTAAGAGTGTATCCACTGAACTTTCTGTTGCTACTGTTGACCTATGCTTGAGGAAGCTAAAGATGAGTCTCTCTTTTCCATGTGCCACATTATAGGTCCTCAGGGTTACTAACTTGTCTGGTGGTTTTTTTTTTTTTTTTTTTTTTTTTTGTCGACATGGCACTGATGTCTCTCATTAAGAAAATAAGGCAACTTGAAGCTCAGTAGACACTATCTGCGTGTGTCTGACATACTCAGCAGGGAGAACTCTGTAGTTGCTTCTATGCCTTGATTACACATGCGTGCTAAACACACAAAGGAGGAAAGCCAGTGGCAAGAGACTGGACATTAGAGAGAAATTCCTGTGATACTGAGTATTAATTGTTCAGTGATTGAGAGCCACTGAGACTTTACTGATAGTCACAAGGCAAGGCTCTTAGTTTGAGTGTAATGTTTTAGAATGCCTTCCTAAGAGCTCTGGGGAGCTCACTGAATCAAGAACGGGCACTGGAGATTCACTGAGAAAAGGAGCTAGGCCTTCCAAGGGTAGTCAACTGTCGATTGGCATGACCAGTCTGAGGAGCCTCGAGGGGTGAGATCAGTCTGTGTTCCTGTGCATAGACTGGCACCTTGGAGCCCATTCCCTACAGAGGAACACCTAATCCAGCATTGACTTTGGGATGAGGAAATTGGACTTTCCTGGAGTGGACGTGCCACACTGAGCTGACCCATCTTGGAACTTCTTGTCCTTTTGGGGGAAGGGATGAGGGGATGGGGGAGACTGAAGGCTGGCTGGGAGGAATATGGAGGAGGGAAAGGATGGGGAGCAGGGGGATACATGGGTGAAAAAAGACTGTTTTTGATAAAAAGTAATAAAATGATCATACAAAAAATCACAGAGATATAAGAAAGAAACAACCATGATCACAAACTCTGACCAGTAGAGCACTGTGTGAGGAAATCACAGGACACTTGTGAGAATGACCAACTAATCCAGTGAGTTGTCGAATCACTGAAGATTCAAGGCACATATATCACTTTCAAATAATTCATAATATCTTTGTATAGAGAATATGTAAATATATGTATGCGATTTTATTTTGTTTTTTTAAAAAAAAGAGAAAGAGAGAAAAAGAAGTAATCATCTAGATACATAAGCAAAGGAACCAGGCCAACAAGGATGGGTACAATTCCCACTGATTCATTTAGTTAATGAACAAATAGAGTCTTAATTTTACCAGTTCCGTGATAGGAGTTGTGGCTTCAAATCTAGCTCAGTCTTAGCATCTATCCTTAAACTAATATCCCACAGGGATACAGATGTGAACTCACATGGTACCAGGATCTGCCAATCGAATTCCTGTATTCCAGGTCTATCTGTTATAGCTACTGTTGCTCTTTACATCCATAGTGAGTAGCTGTTGCTGCTTCTAGTCTCTGTTTCAACTGTGTAGGTAAATGTGGCCAACTGTCTTTGGCTTTACTACAAATATCTCTAATATTTTTCAAACCACACAGGCAAGATCCCCAGGAGTGGTAGTGCACACCTTTGATCTCAACACTCTGGATGCAGAGACAGGTGGATCTCTATGAGTTCCAGGCCAACCTGGTTTGCATAGTGAGTTCCAGGACAGTCAGAGCTATGTAGTAAGGCTCTGTCTTAACTCCCCCAATAATAATAATAATAATAATAATAATAATAATAATAATAATAATAATAATAATAATAATGAGTACACAGAAAAAAGAGTAATCAGTTTTGTAATTCAGAGTTCAGATGATTTTACAGAGAAAACAAAGTGTTTTGTATTTTAGTTCTGCTTTAATTAATTAACAAATCCATCAAATTTGAGACAATGTTATATAGTCCTGATCAGCCTTGAACTCTTGGTCTTCCCACCTCTACTCTCCAAGACCTGAGACTGCAGACAAGTGTGTGCCACCATGGTAGGCTTGTATTTTTCATTCTCCATTTGCAAGCAGCAATCATAAAGAACCCTGGTACCTTTCCTATGTGGGTCTTATTATCTCTGTATTATAATCCAGACAATTAAGACCACAGGGGGCCAAATAACATTCCCAAGACTGCCCATTCAATGAGTGCATCATTCCCAATTCTGTGAAGTTCTAGAGGTCCTACTGGTGACACTCTTTTCCAAGGAGCTCTCAGGGTATCATAAGTTCATCAGGCAGATGAGGAAGGGGGGGTCCCAGGTGTTGGTAACAACACCTTGTCATGAAAGAGGCATTCTAGAGCTTGGAACATTGAGAAGACAATGAGAATCTTCCTCAGAAGATAGGCCACCAGGGGCTCCATCGTTAGCACGACTGTCATTAATAAAGGGAATTAGTATCCTTTCCAGCCTTCAAGTTTTAATAGCTAGGAAATTACCAGTGGCCTTCGGGATCTTACATCTTTCATTCATTTGCAAATATTATCACACACTGGCTCTTGGCCAAGTATTATCACACACCTGCTCTTAACCAAGGTCTGTTGATGAGGTCACCATCGCAGAAGACCATCCTCCCCACCCCCACACTGTGAAGCTTGCACATAGAGGAAAATAAATGCCAAACAGCGCTGAAGATGATCTGCATTATCATGAGGCAAGGTCATATTTAGAAGACTGGAGAGAATGGTGTGACTTACATGTCAAGAAAGACCTTGTCAAGAAGCTGATGTCTTAGCAGTAGTGTGTGGTAGAAGGACTCAGACATGTATACAAGAAGCCAAAGAACGGACAATATGTGGCAGATAGTCTGAGAGGACCACAGAACTGCTCACATGCTGGTTAGTACTCAAAGTATTGCCCAGAACATCTTTGGTATCAATTTTATAGATGAGGAAAAACAGAGAATAGGCAGGCTTTTCCAATGATTCAAATTTATCTTTACCTGAATCCACATCTGTGCTCTGCTTGCTTTACATGTGCAGACCACATTCTTCTGAATGAAAATGGAAGAAGTTTGGGTGAGATTTTGAAATGGGGCAATTGGAAAGTTGAATGGAAATCAAAGTCGGAACAAAAGAAGGCAGCTGAGAACTTGCAAAGTTTGCCGGAGAGGAAATTGCTTAGGTCTGGGCTAGAATTGTACTTGTAGCTTCTGACAGAAGTGAAGAGAGAAAATTCGTATCCCCCCCCCCCCCCCCCCCGACTATTTGGCAATCTTCTTCAGAGAAAAGGCTGAAGTGTGGTGCCAGGAGGAGGAAGCGATTTTACACAGTTCCACAACTTATCAGGCTATCTTTCAGGAGAGACACCAGGACTGCTTATACAAGCAGCTTCACTCTTTGCTTAAACCCACACCAAGGAGCTCTTTGATGGACCTGCGCCTTATGTGATTTCTATGAGTTCTTCCCATTGTGGCCATTATTTGTATAAACCTCCTTTCCCTGCCTTTATCTTAACCTCTTTAATTGACCTGTTGAGGACAGTTGGGGGCAGGCACATTAGTGTGTTAGGATTGCCAGGGCCCAGGATCCAACCATAATTGCTGTGGTAACACACCCACAAGAAGAGGCGCAACTAGGAATGAGAACAGTCTGTCTAAGATCTGAAGACTTCTGGAGAGGAGCTCTTTGGCTGTGAATGACAGACTCTCTGAAAGTGTTTTGCAGGAGAGAGCAGCTTATCCAAAGGCTAGAAAACTTGTAGGGCGTTCCGAGTTCTTAGAGTCTCTGGTGGCTTTTTCAGACTCAACAGACTATGGTGTTTTGACTCGGTCTTATCCGCCCGCACTCACTCACTTTGAGTGGGTCTAGCTTTGACCTGAGTTGGAGTCGCGTCAGAGGAAAGAACTAAGATATTGCTCTGCATGCAAGTTTAGCTGTGTCAGGTCTCAAATGATTCCTTGAGAAATGGCATTGTCTAAGATGTCACAGTTCAGCATGGATGCAGCGTTTGGGATGAATTCCATCTGGTGGAACCAACCCCCAACAAATTGACAAGATGTTGACTGGATGAGGGGATGGAGGCTAGAAAGGTTGGCATTACAGCAAGCAGCCTGGGGGGGGGGGGGGGGAGAGGGGATGCTATTCACAAGAGAAGAAAAGAGCGCAACTAAATTCACCTTGGCTCTCAGTTGGAGAGCAGATTACATTCTTCACAGCAAAGTGATGGCTAAAGCCACCTGCAGTGGGGAGAAAATAGTCCAGGAAGTCTCTTTAAGGAACAACTCAGTGGTGTCATGAGAAGCCTATACATTCTACCATGAAGCCACCAAGGGTCAGGCTCCTAGAGTGCCTTCAGGCATTCTTCTCGTGCCTTTTGTGTAATCTGCCCTTTCTGCGCTTTCTCTCTCTATTTCCCCTCCTGTGCATTATAGATCCCAGTCTCTACGTATCAAGTTGCTATATGCCAAAGGCTACTGTCCAAATATGTTTGAAACTCATCTTTCAGTTCTTTTTTCCCCCCTGCTCAGCAACATTGTTTTACAATAAATTCCAATGCAGGAGTTTCATTCTGTGAATGGGCTTGGAAAGAAATCTACCAGCGTTAGGAATTGAAAACTTTTGTGTTAATGTGCATTTTCAGGAAAGCAGTCAAGAAATCCTAAATGTGTTTGGTGCCCCAGGAAGATTAAACATGCCTTACCTCCCTTGGAATCCACCTTCCTTCTCTCATCTCCCTTTCCTGCTTTACTTTCTTTCCATTCTCTCTCCTCCCCCCCTCTTCTTCCCTTCTCCTTTCCCTTCCGTTCACATCTCACCCTCTTTACCATTCCAGTAAGAACAACAACGGGACACTTTAGGGCTCCTGGAGGGATGAAGAGCCTGTGTCAGCTCTGACTACCTAGGGGAATAAAACTGTCCTCCATCTTTCCCCTGTGTTGTTGGCCCCTTTTAAGAAGGACATCATTAATCTACTGACACCCGGCTTTCCCTTGCTGGACTCCCTAACATACGTTGAAACAAGTGTTAGATAATGGGCTCTATGAACTCTATGTTGCCAGACTTAGGGGATCATCATCTATTAAACAGCGTCTCGCAAAACATACTCACCAAGAGGAGATGGGAGGGAGGTGAGCTCAGACTTTGTCACGTTTGTATTTGTGAGGAAAGTTTTAAACAGGCACAGATGATCTAAAAAAAGGACCACTCATTTGAAGCTCTCTTTTCAGCTCTGGCTCCTGGTTCCTGTGATAGACATCTGTGGCTACATATATTTCCAGCTCCTGATGGAGAAACTTAAACCTCTTTTCAAAAAAAAATAATTACAGTTTTATTTAAAACTTTTTTTTTCATTTAATAGATGATGGTCCCTTAAACTATGTTTGGGTCCATTGAAGTGGCATTATCCTCCTGTGAGTCATCTGATTCACAATACATGATGCTCCTTTACAGATTCTTTAGTTCCCTCGTGAATAGACAGAACTGGAAAATATGGTATTAGGTGACATGATCCAGGCTCAGAAAGGTATTTCCCACAAGTTTCTCTCTCGTGTGGGTACAGAACCGGAAACCAGAGAGAGACCAACAGTGGAGGACAAATGGATCCTGAGGAAGAGGTTGGGAGTTTGGTGGGACACACATGGTTTGAAAGCAGAAGGTGTATACAGTGGTTAGAGGGGATAAGCAGAGAGGGCATCATGGAGACTGGGAAAGGGCTGGACCCATCTCAAGTAAGTGTGGATGGAAATGCTGTCAGGAAACTTATTTCTTTGTGTGTCCATTTCAAAAGGACAAATGCAGAGCACTCTACAACTGTATCTCAGTTGTTCCTTTGTGCAAAGTTATAGCCAGTGTTCAGAGTGCTCCTAAGTATTGGGAAAAGTAAGTTTCACACTGAACTAGCAGGGAAATTATGTGGGACCCATGGCTTCTCAAAGGTTTTCTTTTTTAATTTTTATATTTTGTAGACTAATTTATTCAGACTTTTCTAGAACCGGAAGGTAAAAATCTCCATTTGCTCCACAAGTCTACTCTATCTGTCATTATTAGCATTAAAGTTATTTTCTTGACTTGTATTGACCAGATTTCTTCATCTTAGAGTGTAAACACATTCTAACACCTTACTAGATTTTCCTCTGAGGTCAGCAAGGCAGCCAAAATCAATACTAATGCCAACCATTGATACACTACAAGTCACTTCCTTCCGTGCCCTGCTGCTGTTACTCAGTAGTTGCTGGTGGCTTCCCTCTCCTGTCCAGGTCATTATCCATTTCAGCAGCCCATTTTTGTGGTTCAGAGTGAGCCTTTTCACAGCGTGTTTCTCTCACAGGAGAATACTTTCCTATTAAGGAGACTCATGTCTAGAACAAGAGAGCCTTTAAAAACTACATGTTCGAAAAAGCAGTGGCTGCAGAATAGAATTTACCTCTCAAGAGGAAACACACAAACACACACACACACACACACACACACACACACACACACACACAAAACGTCAAAATACACATTACTTTCACTTGTAATTTCATTGGAGCATGGCACTGGACAGATTTAAATCTAGCCCTGACTCTGATGAGCCTTTGTCACTGGGAACCCCAGGGAAGCTAGTTAAATGTTTCCTTTCCTTTATCCAGGAATTCCCTTGGGTACTAGTGAATTTCCTAGAAGGCTGTAACATGTCAATGCAGAAACAATGCCTGTGAGAGCTTGTAAAGAGGAGTTTAGTGTTTGCTGCCAGAAAGAAAGAGGAATCCCCTTCCTGACTTAGAAAAGAGGTTTCCCAGGCATTTATCAAGTATTATAAGGCCTATGATCCTAGGAAAGCCCGGCTGTCTCATTCAGACACAGAAGTCTTACCATAGCAATTCTGAAACTGAGTCGTGGCCCATCAGTTCTCTTAAAGGGCATAATTAGTGAGGAAACTTTGAAGTTTTCTGTGTTGTTTTTTCTCCTTCTTTAATTGTTTCTAGAGTGTTAAGGAGTAAAGGATCAGTTTCCAGGGGTCTGGTAACACTAATACCATTGGGGTGGGAATTCTCAACATCAGACATTGCATTTGTTAATATCCTTCCACTGTGACAAAAATACCCAAGACAATCACCTTATAAGGAATAAAGGTTTTGTTTGGTTCACAATTTCAGAGGTAGTGCTTCCTGATTGGTTGGTCCTATAGCTTTGGGCAGGATATCATAGTGGATAGCGTGGAGAGAAAGCGCCTTGCTTCATGATAGCTCTTGCCTTTCTCTCCTTTTCCTTTCTTGACTTCCATGAAGAAAGAGCTAGGGTCTGGATGACCCTTTCAAAAGCCAGCCCCTCCCCCTCCTCATGACCTCTACAAAGCCCCAACTTTTAAAGTTTCCACCACATCCCGATAGACCCAAAAGTCTTTGGGAGAACTGAACATGGAGGCCATAAGGAGAATACATCCTGTGCTTTAGCCATCATGATTTTAAATTCAGCCCATTGCTTGTAATTTCCTTTTCTGAGTGTGGCTTAGAAGTATGCAATCTGGCACCCTCAATTTGCCATAAAGAATTGTGCCCACTGTGCAAAATTATATCATCAGGCACTTTACTTTGGTTTCATTGAAATCAAATGGTTCAATGTCTAACTACCTCTGTATTTAGAGAAATCACAATGAACGATAAAGGATGGCTTAAATAATTTAGCTGCAGGTAATTTTGGATGATGAGTATGCTGTCAGCGATATCAGATTCTTAAGTTAATTCTGATGGGAAAAGGGATATTACAGGAATCCCACAGTTGGTGAATTAGAAGTCAAAACTAAAACAAGTGACATGACTAGGACCAGAGGTGGCTGGGAGACCAGCGTAGAGCCAGGAAGGAGACTGGCAGTATTCCCTTAGGCATGGACCAGGTTAAGATCCACCTGTGGCTTTAATGAGAACCAAATTACCATACTTTCTGGAGATGTCAGGTGAGAAGACCTTTCAAAGTGCTTTCTGCGGTGTTTCCTTCCAATGTGACAAGAACTTTAAGGAATTAAAGCATTCTCCTAGGATAGTAGGCACGAAGTCCCTAAAGCTTTTATGAGCTGGTACCTTCCCAGCAACTGAGCTTCAGGTTTGTACTTAGTTTTGGGGGGATTGCTGCGTTAGCATGAAAATGAGGTTCTGAAAGATTGATGTTCTAATGAGTGCAAGTCCCTTGTCTCCCTATTACTCAACAATTTAAAACAAAACCAACAGAATCACTCAGCAGCAATGATGTCCCTCCCCCTTACAATTAAGTGAAAGTTGGAGGAAAATTTATTGTGATATAAAATATTGCCTGGATGTTCTTGATGTATAAATGACAAATTCTGCATATGCAACCAACCAGGAAAGGGGCAGCTGTTTTTATAAATTCTGTATCATAAATGGGGAAACAAATATGAGCGTGTACTTATAGAACAGTATAAAAAAGCTGTGACAAGGGAATTAGCTGTACAGATCCACGTGAGCAAGAAACGAGAGCAAGAAAGAAAATCTACCATTCTCTTCAGATTTGGGGTTGTGGAAGGCTTCTTGCAGGAGGTGACACTCACAATTGAAATACGAAAATGACTTGTGTAGAGAGCCGCGTGGCCGCACCTTAAAGATGGTGCTGGCTTCCGCAGGTGAGAGCTCTCTGAGATAAACAACTCCTTATTTGGCTAAGGCTAAGCTTGTGGCTTGCCTCCAGGTGTGGCTTGCTTCTGTGCAACTGGATCTATTAGCATGGCCCACGTGGCACCCTGTGACTGGCAGTCCAGAGGGTATATAGCTGGGAGCGGGTTTTCCCCAGTGGCAGAAGTGGCAGAAGTGGCAGAAGAGGCAGAAGAAGTTTCAAGGTCCTGAATAAACCACTGAAAGAAGAGCCTGGTGTCTCATCGTCCTTGCTAGCGAGGTTGTGTGCAACAGACTTGAAGAATGTTCTAGCAAAGAACATGTTCAAAGCTTAGGAATTTGTGGAAGGGAAATGCTCTGTGACTCAATAGGACTCAATGACAGTGAGGATCATGGTGTTGATGGCTGAGAAAGGGTCAGCTGCAGTGGAGGGCAGGGCTCAGAAAGGGTGGAACATCTCAACAAAAAGAGATTGTGTAGACTTCCACAGAGAGTAAATACAAATGAGTTTGTACCTCATTGTACTTTTTTACAGGATATATCTTCTGGCTAAAATCAATAGAAAACATTCCACGGAATATACATAGAAAAAGACACCAAGAGAGTAAGAAATTCCCAGAGGCCCAAAACCATGTGACGGTCAGAGTACTGAGAGAGACATGGATCCATGAGGACAGTTTTCAAGGTGTTTAACCAGTTCAGCTGTCCTGACCTTTTACTGCCATTTCAATTTCTCCGTGAGGCATGGAAAGTCTGAGGAAGCATAGAAGAGACCATCAAAGATGGGCTCCTAAAGAGAGATGCTATGCAAAGTGGAACTTCAAGATCCGGATGCCCTTAGGACGAACTAGAAATAATATTCATAGCTTATGATATCCAGAAGAGTTGCTAATTTCATGTCCATATCAGCTGGAAAGAGAAGTAGTCCTTTTAGAAGTTATAGACAGAGGGTATTAAAGAGTTTGATGTATTTCTTGGAAAGTGAAATAAGCAGATAGATACAAACTCCTCTCTGGGATGGAAGTTCACAGCTCAAACCCCCAACTACACAAGGGATGAAAGCGAAACAGTGAGAACCATCAGAAAAAATAGATGGCAGTGTCAAGTCCCAAAGCCTTCAGCTGGGACGAGTGCTAGAAAACAGAGAGTAAGCGCATTTACTTTGTTGGTGGAACATAAAATCTAGGCTTCTGGGGATATGGCTTGGTGATTAAGAGTTTGTACTGTTCTAACAAACAATCTGAGTGTAATTCCCGGCACCCACATCTAGTAGCCCATAACCGGCTACAACTCCCCTCTCTGGGGAATCTGATGCCCTCTTCTGGTCCCTTTGGGTGGCTGCATGCATAGCATTGATTGCATCCAAGTAAAGCAGTAAAACTGCCACAAAATAGAATATTTAAACATGAAACAGAGGTAGGGCAATAAACATGATCAAGGAGATATAAAAATGATAGAATTTCTAAAACAATTTCACATTTTAAAATAAAACAATAAATGGATAGCTTAAACAGGATGTTGGAAACAGCTCATGAAGAAAAATTAGCAAATTGAAATATATAACACAAGTTACCCAGAATGCAATGCTGAGATAAAGATGAAAACCATAAAACGGAATTGGAGAACACAGAAGACTGTAGGGCACATTTGGTCAGAATTCTGCGGGTAAAGTACATTTCGAGAAACAGCAACGCTAATCCCACAGAAACCTAATGAAATCTACCTAAAGAAACTCTGTAACTCACCATCACCAAACTCAGGGCAAAACACAAAGTGAGTATTTGATATTCAGTACATCAGGGTTTACCACGATAAAACTTGTCTAACATTGTAAACTTTTATTTACAGAAGTTTTTTTTACTTTTATAACTAGTTGTGACTAATTAATCAATGTCAGGCACAGCTTTGGGTTTCCTTCATTCATTTATTCTTAAATATTCTACTTCTCATTTGTGGTTCATTTTTAGGTGCTGGGCTAGGTAGAGACAGAAGCTGAGAATGCATCTCAGCTCCCTTGAGGTCCTTCAGTCCGTTCTTACTTTCTGGATGTTGAGGTGTGGAAAGAGAGACTATAGAATCGAGCATCACAGAGTCACTCATGGCTAGACTTTCAGTCCTACGACCCTACGGAAGTCTAGATGACTCGTGGGTGGTTAAATGTTAAGACTAATGGAACTCGCCACAGTTAAATGGTCTCTGATGAATCCGTGTTGGTAAAACTTAAAATTGGAATAGTTTTTTCCCTAACTAGGAATTTCAAGGACACAAAAGGATATTTTTTGCTGTTGTTGCTTAAAAGTCACGAAGTGCATTTTGATAAGCCAGTAAATGGTAACAGCTACTGTAAAGATGGCTCCTGGGGTGGAGATGCATGATGCATGACCCAGGGAATGCAATGCCTCTTCTGATCCCTGCATGAACCAAAGACATGCGCAGTGTGTAGACCTACATACAGACGAAACACATACAAAACACAGTGAATGAACCTAATAAAGTGCTATTACAATTCCAAGCCATGATTTTTGAGACAAGAAAACAAATGATATTTTTTGTTTGTTTGTTTTTGTTGTTTTCTTATATTTCTTCCCAAGGGAAAGATGTTTACAGCAGATACAGTTGTAGGCTGTAGTCCCAGCACTCTGGAAGCCCAGGAGAGGGGCTCAGGGCCAGTCTGGTCTACATAATGTTTGAGTTCTAGGCCAGCTAGTGCTGCTAAGTAAAATTCTATTCCCCAATCAAACAAATAAGAAAAAAAAAAAAAACCCAAAGAGCAACTCCTTATATCGCTACCTAATGAAGCAGTTGTATGTCTAGTTCAGCAGGCCATGCATGTGCTCTGATAAATTCTTCCTTCTAGACCTGCCTATCTGTCTTTATTAATAGTAGAAATGATAATACAATATAAAAACTTTCACTTTCTCATCCTCCCACCCACCTTGTATCTTCTCGAAGCCTAAAACTGCTCCATATTTACACTGTACGCGTTTTTATATATTCAGTATACACTGCACATAATATGTATAATAGCTGTACTTATTTTCAGAAGTGTCTAGAGTGTTTTAATGTATGAAGCATCTTCACGGTTTCACTGGAGAAAGGAAGTGCTTCTATGGTGTCTGACAATCGTGCTGCACAGGCGAGACATCATACAGCCCAGAAGGAAGTAGGAACTGCAGCTCTGGTCCAGGTAGTTAAGGAGAATCCCTCTGTGAACTTGAATCAAAGAAAAACCACTTTACACAATTAGCCCAGTCCCGCACGTTTCTGCCTGTCAGCGGCTGGGGGAAGCAGAGGGTTACTGTTCTTGAACTTTTACACCCACGTGTCCCCATCAAGTCGGTCCTGTTAGAATAAAGAGTATTGAAGCGATTTCTGCACCGAGTGGGTGAGAACCTCAGGCAAGGCTGGGTCAGGGTGAAATCCCTGCCTGCACGGCGTCAGAATGGAGCCTGGCTGTTCCTGCAAAGGCCTCTAGATGGCACTGCTGCTCTTCCAGACTACGGCTCTCTGCCGCATTCTTTTTCCCCTTTTAAATCTCACACTCTCCCAGATAGTTCTCAGCTCTGCTGTGTGAGGATTTAAACAACGCTTTGATGCTGTAGGATGTTGGTGTTCACAAGTCAGGTATATCCTTTTCTTTTCTTTTCTTTTTTTTATAAAAAGATAATATAGTGCTTTTTTCAAAGTCAATTAACACTCAGGGCAAATGAAATGGGGAGAGCAAAGGTCACTGTCTAAAGGGTCGCCTTGAACCCCTCTACTATTATTCAGGTGTCATCCAGGAATTGCAAATCACTGGGCAAAGAAAGGAAATAATAATTAGTTCATTTTGTTTCCTGATAACTCCCAGTAAGATGGCTTAATATGGCTTTTCTGTTGTATTTCCTAGTGATGTTTGTGAAGTGCTGTGCTCAGAGCTGGCTGCTAATTCTGTTTCTTGTACTCTTCTTGTAGGCAGTAGGGATGATTTGGGGACAAACTATGCACCAGAAAAAAGCTGATGTAAAGAATCAGTGAAGTATCTGCATTTCTATGTCGCTGGATACATTTTATATAAAAAAGAATTGCTGAACAGAAAGAAGAATAAAAACTCTCAGTCTCTTATAATACTTCACCATTGGCTCCGTCGACTAGACAATGCTAAGTGAGCCAAATCTGGCTGGAAACATGAAGATTCCTGCGGTGGTCCACCTCAGCCTGGCCTCTGAAGCTCTCGGGAAGCCACTGCTCTGCTCGACATTTAAGGTGACAGATGAATGCCTTAGAACATAACAGTACGAGGTTTTAATAACTTTCTTGAATTCCACTTAGAAACAAGCCCAGACACCAAAACCAATAAGCAGATATGAAAAAAAAAATAAGCAAACACATTGCAAATGAGATTATTAACAAATTGACTTTTAGATTTATTTCTGGCAATGTGCTGGATTGGGCAGGCCAAGTGAGAACTTTACGTGGTTCACACCCCACACACACCTCCTGCCTTGTGGTTCAAACTGCAGTCACAGCTCTATCTTTTTATTTTAATGTAGAAAGACCTTCACTTGGTTTAATAACCTTTTTCCTTCTTGAATAAAGAGTTTCTGTTTGCAATCAACACTAGTAGAAAAAGATTTGCCCCAGAAACTCTGGGAGATTATTGAATGCCTAGCTACAAAAATAAGGTTTTGAAAGAGCAGAAGGGATGGAAGGGAATAAATACATAATGAGAAAATTTCTTGTGAGGTGAATTATTATTCCAGATTTCTGAACTGGTCTTTTAAGAAAGCAAATAATAATAATTACGTTTCTGAAAAGATGCTTTGCCTGGTGGGAGACAACAGTAGCTTGGTTAGAAATATGCTGGGGTGTCTGCACTTTGCTCTGCTCCCACACTGTAAGCAGAAATATGGGGAAACCAGGAAAAGTGCCGTAGGCTTCTAATGAGCAAAAGCCTCGTTGCTCAGGTGCTAGGTATATTTCTAACCATGAGTGATGGATGTGGTCACGTGTCCCTTTTCACCTCAGTAGATTAGGGTCTGACAGAGGGTTGATTTGAGCTTGGGTGCCTCATCATTAGGGGTGTTTCTGTCAAATGTGGGTGTCATCCAAACCTCTGTAGGTCACAGTTGGCATTGAAATAATTGAAATTAAGAAAGAAGCAAAGGAGAAGTGGGTTCAAGCCAGTATTCACAGGTCAGCCTCTGGCACTCAGTTCAACTATTCCCATGAGGATCTTTGACTTCACAAACCTTGGCCTTTAGCTTTCTCCACTGCTTCCTACGCTGTCTAATAGGACCAGCTTCCAAACTGTTAATAGTGACAAATTTCTCCGTGTGTACTCAGCTGAATAATTTAGCTGTATTTTGACAGACAGGGTAAGAATCTGAGCTAGTAAGAGCTCTTAGGAAGGAAAATTGTACTTTTACCATGAGTGGATCTGGGACAGGAAGGGATGGTCACCTGATATTGGAGGCTGTCAGTCCTGCTCTTAACCCCTAACTGACATGTCCATCTGTCTCTGCTATCACCTGCCTACAACAGCCTGTTGGCTACATGATATATAAGATTGCCACCCAAATAAGTCTGGGCCTCTGTTTGTGGTCAATCCGCTCTTCCCAACAGCTCAGGCGAAGGAATCTTGTGGGAGTAGCTTCTAGAGCCTAAGAGGCAGCACTGCCCACTTGGAGAAGCAGTGAGGAGTTGGCCTTTTGGGTCTTGGACCACCTTTAGATAACACAGAGGCTTTCAGAGAAAAGTTGTTTTACTTCACATTAAAGAGTATTTTTTTTTTCGGGTTTGTTTACTTAGTGTTCACCATTTAAAAATAATGCATTATCTTTATTAAGGAGTCAGCTTCCAAAGCCTCACTTGTGCCTACATTTTCCTGAAGGAGCCAACACACCTCAGCAAGCTTGCAGACAAGTCACCTAGCAACTGTTTCCTCATACATTAAATGATTCCAAACTCACACATTTCTCTCCATGAGAGCTGTGTATTTTATTGCCTCTCTACCTCATACAGTGTAAAGAAAGGGCAACCAAGAAAGATATTGCATTCAACTTAATCATAAAATATCAATTTTAAGCAATGACTTTTAATGTCCAAACAATAGTTTTTCTAGTCACTTTGTGACTCTTTTGAGTGTTCTGATATTATTTAGGATTAGATTCCATCACAAGAGGTAGAAACAACCAGATCTAGTGCAACAAAGCAGGAGTGAAGGGGATGCTGACAGTCATGGTAGAGTTGGGCACATCAGGAGTTCAAGGCCATTTGTCCCCCCTCATGACCAACCTCAGCATTTATTACTTTGTAGATATTGGAGCATCAATGGTATCCATATCTTCACTTCAGGCATCGGGAAGAAGAGAAGAGATGTAAAAAGCTCACTGCCCCCCTTTAAGGTGACTTCCCAAGTGTCTCCCTAATCGCTTCCATCTATTTTTTACTAGCCAGAACTTAGTCACAGAATGGCTCTTAGCTTTAATGCAGGCTTGATTTTGTGTATTTGTGCAATAGATTCATCTACACGGTTTCCATTACTGTGGAAGGAGAGGGTTATGGATTTTTGAGAACATTCAACAGAGGCCATGATGGCCATACATTATAATTTATGTAAGCTACAGAATTTATCTTTCATATTTTTTTTCTTCCCAGGAGAAGGAATATTTTCTTTTGAAACAGCTGACTTAATAGAGATAAATATGCAAATATGATCCATACTGTAGTTGTTGGGAGGCTTTAAGAAGTCTTAAGGCCCATTAGCAACATTTGAACATGACTGTGGTATTGGTCATCCTTAGGAAATTGGAGTAAGACCCATTTTGGTACTAATCCAAGGCATTTTTATTAAAAGAATATCTTAAAAGGTTCATATAGAGCTGGTGTGAGGTTGTAGAGTATCAACCACTGAAACAAAAGTTATCTAAATTGTGGAATATGTTTGAAAACAGTCAAGCCTTATTCAATGTAGGTGAGTTTAATTGCTACATGAGTTTAAAATAATGACAACGTAAATCTTACCTGTAGAATGTGACTTCATCCTCTGCCTGCTTCCTCGATTGGTGGCTGATTAAAATTTATGTAGTAAATGGATACCTATTCCTAATTCACAGATGATTGACTGATTATCTAGAGTATGTCTAGACACTGACCTTGACTAGATGTTTTCACCAGAGGATTTCAGCTCCCAGATAGGTTAGCTTCCAACTCAGCCTCATGGAAGAGTCCATACCCTGTCTCTAGGGGAGCACTGTGAAATTAATATTAATGTGTGAATGGCTTCCAAACATCTGAAAGCAACTCCGGCCACACATTCACTATAATCTTGTGTCTGTTTTTGAAGTCCACAGTATAAACAAAGACTTGGAGTCATATATATGTGTGTATAAAATTCTTTTCTACCAAATTACTGAGAGTGTGATAATTGCTTAATTTTTGTATAATTTATATAATTTTATTTTCTTACTTGAAACAGGGTAAAATAATATTTAACTTATTATTATGATGTGATGACCAAATGAATGGTAATGTAACAATCATGCATAATGTAATCCAAAACATTTTTTCATAATTATATTTTATAGCACATAAGATTTATAGAGCAGTTATGATTGATATACTTTGAAGAATTAAATAGGTATGGATAGTTAACAACTTTACTCTGGATGATTTGATTAATCATACATGTTGAGTCTTTCTACTGTGGATAGCCCGGCTACTGTGCCTACCCAATAAGACAGGAGATACGTATGTAAAATCCAAGGTGGTTCAGATTCAGTTTTGAGTGGGAGGAAGGGTCAAGAAGATTTGTAAGGCAATGCTTTTCATTGCTGTTTTTTGTTTGTTCGTAACAAGAAATGAATAATGTCCATCAAATCTGTTTCTCCACATCACATTCTAGAGCAGAAAAGAATAGTTGTTCAGTCACTCTGCTCCGCTCACGGCCACTGGAAGGCAAAAGGAAATGATACTCGCACTTCCGGGCTTGGACTTCCATGTAGCTTTGTATTATAAACTTCTCCGTCCTCACTGGATGGAGCCTGCGCCTTTCAGAATCCCAGCTCCGATTTTTCGAATATCAAGTCCTAGAGAATGGAGGAGCCACAGAGTGGAAGATTCTGTTTCCGAATGAGGATTCTGAAGTGAGATGCTGGAGGTCATCATGAACCTGTCTTCTGCCAAGTGGTTGTCTTTCTCGGATAGCAACACGTGAACTTCATCCTCATGGGCACTGCTTGCTCAGTCCTAGGTCAACAGTGCATTTAACAGACTGTGTGTCTACAGTTCAGGGGTATCAGAGTGAGCAGAGGAGCTCTTGTGGGTTTGTCGGAAGTGTAAAATCTCAGGACTCGTCCAAGATTTTCAGGTTCAGAACTTGAGGTGGAATTCTGTGATGATATTTGAAGATGTTCTCCAGGTTATTCCAAAATAGATGTAAATTTGAGAATAACATCTTACCATATGAAGTGGAGTGGCCAGGATGGTTTAAAAGAGCAGGTGTTTAAAATAAAATTCCTAAGTTGGACTCCTGGTTCTGCCTCGTGTGTGTGTGTGTGTGTGTGTGTGTGTGTGTGTGTGTGTGTGTGTGTGTGTGTAAAATTGTGTAAACTGGATTCTTGATCTTTCATTTTATCTGTAAGATAGGGATAATTCTAAAATATACCATAGGATTAAATAAACTAATAGGCATGATATTTTTATGCCTCTCTGGCATAGACTGTGTTATATATAAATACCATATAAACAGTGAAGTTATGTTACCAGAAAGGTATACAAGTAGGCCTTATACCTTGTTTGTTGTGACAGTGTTGATAATGTTTATTAAGCACCCCATGCCTATGTACTGAGTATTAACTCCATGCAAGACACAGTAAACTTCTGGAATAAATCGAGGAAGACAATGTAAAAGGGCTTGAAGCATGGAAATTTTGACTGCTAACTCCACCTTAGACACCACTGTCTTGAACTGATCTAATATCCATAATTCTAGGCAATTTTCAGTCAATTTCAAAATGTGGTTCTCAATTATTCCCATATACATCAGAAGACACGCCAGGGGACCAGAGTTACAAAGCACAAAGGCATTTAACTGCTTGTCTATCTGATTTTAATGTTCTTTAAAAGCTATTTTTTTTTATCAAAATCCTGGGCTTTTACATCAAGTGATGATTTGACATTAATGCATATTCCTCTCCAGAAGTAATCAAAGAACTGAGGTTTTCTATCAAAGCACCTGATTGCACTTTAAACTTTATTTTTCTATGGCATTGCATGAGCTGAGAATTCATCTTATGATTTAGGAGCAGTTATGTGCTTTTCTATGCCTCCCTGCTCTATGTATACTTAGTAGTGAGTTTGGGCTTAAAGCATAGTGATGTAATCACAGGAGAGATACACGGGCTGGGGTAGAGCACAGTTCATCTTTGCAGCTGGGAGCACCGATACTGCCGTGGGTCCTGTTAGTTTATTTTAGACTCCAACATTGGCAAATGTACAGAAAAGACCATAGGGTTTCATTTCCTGAAGAAAATTTAGTCAAATATTAGAAACTTTGTTCTCATATTGCTTTTAGATGCAGGAGGTACCATGTTCCTGTGGGATTCATGCATTTTTTCTTATTAGGCGCTCAACATCTGTTCCTTGGCAGCTGAAAGAAAATGTGGCTAACGGATTAAAAAGAGAATAAAGGACATGCAGATCAACTACAGCTTACATCTCAGCAATTAGACTGTGGGCCTTGGTGACTTGGCATCCGTGGGACTCATTGTCTAAAAAGCAATAAGAATCAGAAAGGATTTATGTTGAAGATAGAAACATCCAGAAAGACTGCAGACATTTGAGAGAACCTGAGTCTCCCGGACATCAGGATACACACTTGGAAATAGACTGGACCAAATAGGGAGCAATTCCTAAAACTGATGCTGTTAACTAGTTGGAAAATGCACATTATGACCCATATAGGACCCTCCCCCATTTTATAAGTGAATTTCTCAGTTTTACACATGTTTTGTGATTGTATTCACTCCTGATTACTCTTCGTTTTCCTCTGAACCTGTTCTTTATTTTCCCAGTGGTTGTACCATTAGGGAAAATGACACCCTTTTATCAGCAACCATTAACAGTCCTGGGCTCCACAGGAAGGTGGGGCCTTGTGGGCACTTTCTCTATCCATGATGAAAAGTGGGAAGGATCAATTGTAGCACTCTTTATGTTTGTGAAACTTGCATAATATGTTTGTGAAAAATCTAGTGCTGACTATAAACCCAAGCATTTACTCCAGCTCTTCTTTATGAGATTAAAAATGATGCATGGAAATCAGACATTTGTAATCTTTTCTCTTATCCATCCTAAGCGTACTTGAACCATGGTGAATATCATAATGGGAGACAACATTTGATGAAAACAACATGTTTGTCTTTGTGAAGAAGGAATTTCTTTCAGCTGAATCCATCAAAGTCTTCCAGAAATGATCCCTTGTTATACAGGATGAGAGATTAGTTCTTTGACTTAGTATGACTGGAAGCAGTCAGATCTGCTTAGCCACAGCTGGTCTGTCTTTCTGGCAAATGAAGACACTGGATTCTCCTTCCCTCCCTCCCTCCCTCCCTCCCTCCCTCCCTCCCTCCCTCCCTCCCTCCCTCCCTCCCTCCCTCCCTCCCTCCCTCCCTCCCTCCCTCCCTCCCTCCCTTCTTTCTTTCTTTCTTTCTTTCTTTCTTTCTTTCTTTCTTTCTTTCTGTTTCTCTCTGTCTCTGTTTCTTACTCTCTCCCACCCGTCCTTTCTCTTATTTGTTTGTTTTTTTTTTCAAATGAAATAGAAAAATTCAGATGAGATTCACTAACATTTGATGGGAAGCCCAGTCACCTCTGGGTGATCGGTAACTTGAGAAATAACCATGTAAGTTTTCGGTCAATGCAGCCTTCAGTTTTTACCAATTGAGGATTTAAGGTTTAGTGCTATTCAGGTGGTAACAGCCCAATGTTTCCAATAAAAACTGAACTCTCCTTTTGATTTTGTTCTAGCTTGCCAACTGCAGAGCGTAGAGGGTTAGGGTTTAGCTTTCTGTGCATTCTCTGCAAGGTCGGATGGTCCTTACCATAGTGGCTGCCCTAACCTGCTCCACCTTCACCAACTACTGCTTGCTACTGCTCAGAGCTCAAGAAAGCAGTGTTCACTCATGGGCCAGGTGCTCAGCTTGATCTCTGCTTCTCCAAATAATTTATAAAGCCTGATAGACATTTATTTTTTTCTCCCTTTATTTCCCTTCCTTTTTTCTTTCTTTGGAGTTTTTCTGTGGTCTTTCTGTGTAGATCATGCTGGCTCAAACTCACTTGTGCCCCAGCCTTTAAAACTGTAATATTTTAAAAATATGTCAACATTTGAATTCCTTTTTAAAAAAAATGTTGGCTAGTGTCAACTTGACTAAAATTTTGAGTTAGATAGGAGAAAAACTTCTGGGTATATCTATAAAGCTGTTTATAAAAAGGTAAACTAAGGAAGGAAGACCCAGCCTCCATTGCCTAGCACCAAACCATGGTCTGAGACTATTTTTCTTTTATTCTTCTCCTCTCATATATTACATCCCAACCACAGTTTCTCCTTCCTCCTTCTTCCTAGTTCTCCATCCATCTGCCTCTTCCCCAGATCCACTCCTCTGTTTCCCTTAAAAAAATTAGAAGGCCACCCAGTGATATCAACTGAACATGACATAAATAGCCTCAACAAAACTGGCCACAAACCCTCCAATTAAGGCTGGATGAGGCAACCCATGGGATCATGAGAAAGAGATGGTTGAGTGAGAGGAGCAACAAAGAGGGAGAAAAAAAGAGATGGATATCTTGATAGAGGAAGCCAATGTGGGGTTGGAAAGAGATGGGTGCTAACCTCCAAGAACTCACAGGATGTTCCTACATCGCTCTCCAACCAATAGTGGAGGGGGTAACTAAATAGCACTTCCCTATAATAAAATGAGTAAACACCCTAACTGTCCTCACAGAACCAACATCCAACAAAGAATTAGAGGTGGAGGCAGAGATCCATGACTGAGCACTGGGCTGAGCTCTAGTCCAGCTGAGAGCAGGGGAGGAGAGTCTGTATGAGTAAGGGGATAGGGATTATGAAGAAAATTCTGACAGAGATGGCTAGCTGGAGCTCTGAGGAGCTCACTGAATCAAGAATAGCCACTGGGGAGCCATCAGGAAAAGGCACTAGGTCCTCCAAGGGTGGGCAACTGTCATGAGCAGTATGAGGAGCTTTGAAGAGTGGGATCAGACTGTGTTCCTGTGTGTGGGCTGGCACCTTGGAGTCCATTCCCTGCAGAGGAACACCTAACCCCGTCCTGACTTTGGGATGAGGAAAACGGACTTGCCTGAAGTGGATGTGCTGCGCTTAGCTGACCCACCTTGGGACTTCTTGCAATTTTGGGGCAGGGGATAGAGGAATGGGGAGAGGGGAGGCTGAAGGCTGACTGGGAGGGATTGGGAGGAGGAAGAGGAGGGGAAGCAGGGGCATACATAGATTAAAAGACTTTTATATAAAAAGAAAAATAAATAAATAAATTTATTAAATTTATTTCAGAAAGGGGGGAATTGAGGAGTAAAAAATTTTAAAAAGCAAAGGACAGTAGAAAGTTAGTATTAGCCTCTCCTTCTTCCTGACACTGGAGCAATGTGACCAGCCGCCTCCCGTTCCTCCCACTACGCCTTCCCCACCATGATGGAAAGAAAGCTCCTTCCTTTCTTAAGTTGCTTTTGTCAAATGATTTCTTACAGCAACAAGAGATAAGTAGACATTTTTATGGTTTATTCCAAATGTGATGGTTGTCGTTTGTATCATCTTGTCTTTATCATCATCTTCCTTTTGTGTGCACTTGAGTCTTTCATCTTTCTCCAGTGTGAAGAAAATTAGGTCTAGTCTTACTCCCTCTGGTCCATGATGCAGTGCTAGCATCTCGTGTGCATTAAATCCTTTCTGACAGAAACATTAACATAGGTTTTGCTTATGCCTTGGGAAGGCACAATGACAGACTGTAAATCACAGTCCTAAAAATTATCTCCTCATTATGTATAATGATTGGTGAAAAGGTAACTGTTCTTGGAGGAACAATCAAATGAAAGATAATAAATCCCATATGTATTTGCAGAATAGAAATATTGTTGTGAGTGATGGGTACAATTTGGGATGCTAATAGTGTTCTTGAAAACCTCCAAGAGAAAGTACAAACTGGACAAAAGAGCTATATAGGTATTCCAATATCCCATTTAATAATATCCTTGGAATGAGTTATATGGCTGAATTAGCAGGGCTTAGGGATAAGCTTAGAAAAGGCCTATCATGTCAGTAAGAAGCCCTTGCAAAATACCTTGCCAGGAAAGTTTGCTGATGTGTGTGTAGGATGTGGGGCTGAATTGTAGGAGGTGAGGGAGGCTTGGTGAGGCTAGTTATGTCACTGTGTTCAAGTACCAGTCTCTCCAACACTCACAGGGCAGTTTTCTGTGCTAAGAATAACAATTGTTTGCATTTACACAATAGAAAGTCTTACAAAGGGACTATTGTTTTGCTCAATAATACTTTCCTTTCAGGATAGTGCACTTCTAGTGAGCATCAAATCATTTCAACATTTTTCAGACTTATTCAGAAACATTCCTAGAGAGCAATGCAAGGCACATCAGCATCCATTAGGAAACCAGCAAGCTTATGGTTTCTTCCTGAGAGTCCTGAACATAAGCTTTTGTATTTTCCCTTTGGAGTTGAGGCTTCTACAGAGTTTTACCTTCAATGAACCCCAAAATGAATATTTTAATTTTTGGAGGTTACAGAGGGCAGCATCTAAATCTAGAAATCCACTAACAACTTTTTTAAGAATCGATGACTTCTAAGGCCCACTCAACCATCTGTTTTGCTTGATTTCAGGCCATTTTCATCTTTTCCAGGGAACAGAGGCATATAGTATGTGGATATTTATGCAGGTGTGTGACACACACACACACACACACACACACACACACACACACACACACACACAGACAATTTAGGTCTTCTTTCTATAACACTTGATCTTTTCAGCTAGATATTTAGCAGACACATTTACTTTAAAGTTATTGTTTTTGAAGTGAAAACCTTTTTAAATATTTTTTTTTTTTTAAACAGGAAAAAAGGCAGCTTTGAATGACCAGAGTAGTGTTCCAAAGAGAGTGCTCCTATATGCCTGTTTCTGGAGGAGGGTTGGTTTCCAGTTCCGTGTGGCACACAGGTGCTTCCATGGAAGGTAATTATATTAATTACTTTCCATGTTGTAACCACTTACCTAACAAGAAGTATTTAAATGGGGGTTTACTTTGTCTTATAATTTAAGGAGGGATGTTGTCTATCCTCAGTAGGGGAAGGTTAGTGGCAAGTATGAGCCAGCTGCTTACACTATATCTGAAGATAGCACACACAGAGAAATGCTGGTGTATTTCTTTTTACTCAGTCTAAGACCTCAACCCACGGACAGCTGCTGCCCACATTCCCAACTTATTACAGACACACCTAAGGATTGGTTTGCAAGTGATTTCAAATACAGTTAAGCTGACAAAGGAGAGTAGCCAACATGTTTTTTGAAGTAGTTCCTATGTAGAATGACAAGATTTATGCCCTTAGTACCTGAGGATTGTGGTTGGAATTGTGTCCTCCCCAGCATCCAAAATATGACTTAACTTGGAAATAGACTCTCGCATCATTATGGTGATTCAATGACTGATGATGTTATTAAGAGAGAAGGCTTAGTCAAGGACACATAGGAAGATGACATTCATGTAAAGACACAGGGAAAATGCCTTGGGAAGTCAGAGGCAGAGACAGGAAGATGCTCCCATGAGCTACTGAATGTTAAGTCAACATGAGCACAATTTTCCCTAGATTCTTGAGAGTGATTGTGGCCTTTCTGACAATTTGATTTTGGATGTTAGAAAGGAAAATAAAACCTTGGCGGGGGCTACTGCAGGAATTCAAGGCAAGCTGGTGAGGGGCTACTGCAGGAATGTGAGGCAGACTGGTAAAGGGCTACCACATATAGGAAAGAAAAGCAGCAGCCCAGGAGGTGAACAGAATACAGGCATAGATATTATACTAAAGTAGCTTTGGTTCAGTAAAAGGGTGTGAACTGGGAAAAGGACTTGTATGGGATCATGTTGTCTGCTTACAGATGTGGGAATTGGGCTGAAAGGAGGAGGAATGTATCCCTGGGAAGGAAGGGTCACATACAAGGTTGAGAAATTACTAGGCTATAAAGATGTTTCCATGAATACATCTGAATGTTTGATTTTAAACCATTGGTTTTCACAGACTTTCCTACATGCAAATGGTGAATTCTTTGTGCAGGTTTCACAATAGTTGTGCAGTTTCTCAGTATTCAGATTTGGATTGATTTAAATGACTCTCAGATCCTGGCCTGTGTGCCTACTGAAAAGATATTGATGGAAGCGTATCTCTTATTTTTTCAAGAGATCTGAAGCTTGGAGATACTCAGGATTTTGTGTTGGGTTAAGTGTAAAATTCACACCCAAGAAAAGCTACTGAGCGCTGATTCAAGAATGACACTCCAACCCATTGAGCTGCTATCTGAGATGCCTTTCAACCCATTCTCCTGTGGATCTGATATCCAAGGCATAGACATTTTCAGAATATTGATGCCTTTTCTTTTATTGTTACTTCAGATTGCTGTGTCCTAAGCCCATCCCATACCTATTACCACCATTTATGACTCCATCCTTCACGTAACTAACTTCAAATACAGTTCCTCTATGCACACACACTCTAACCTACCTATTTTCCTCTTGACTTTCTCTGCCATTTTTTTCTCAATGCTTTCTGAGCACCAATTTTATTCTATTTGAAAGGACTAAATGACAGAGCCCACTGTACTCACTTAAGCTCACCAGAGTCCAACTGCAGATCTTCCAATTGTAGACAGGGGAAGAGAGATGTTCCCGCAGCTGGAATGGGTCCCTTGGAGTTTCTTGTGGCATTGGTCCTTGTGAGGCTTTTAAAGTACAGTCTTATGCTACTCAATTTTCACATTACTGGCTGACTTTAGAATCCATTCTCCCAGCAAGACACTCATCTTGGTTAATTGGCTGTTTCCATGTGGCTGTGTGACCTGTATTTGACTACTTACATACAAAATGCCTTTTGAGCATCCCATTCCCTCATCTCTTCTTGGTTATTTGAGAAAGGAAATAACTTCTAAGAATAATTTGTGTTTAAGGCTCTTGGAACCAAGCCAGTCTGCTGGGATTTGAACCTTATTGGGTCCCTCCTTGTGTAGCGTGACACAATTAGAGCATCCCTTCTGAAGGCCACTGTCCTTATCCTCAGGAGGACACTGTCCTTTTTTTTTGTTTCTTTTTGTCATCAGAAGTCTCCCTTTAGATGGTTATCCATATAACTGATAATGTCTGGATGACTTAGTTTCTATAATACTGACTGTCAACTTGATAGGTTCTAGAGACATGTAGGAAAGAAGCTCCTGGGCATGTCTGTGAGGAATCATCTAGATTAAGTGAACTGAGATGGGAGGTCTCACACTGTATGTGGTGGCACAGTTTTATTGGGTGGATAAAGAGAGTAAAACTAGGGGACATCATTGTTCTCCTCTCCGTGTGTTCCTGAGTACATATGCCACTCATACCTGCTGCCATGTCTTCTGTATAATGGACCATATAACAGAACTGTCAACTGCCACAGAGCCTTCCTTCCTGACTAGTGAGGAGTATCTAACAAAGGTTCCTTAATTGTCCTGCTTTTTCTAAACTTGTGATATGTAGTAATACTTACTTGAAAGCTACTTCTAAAGCACAAAATGTGGAAAAGTAGTGAGTGCAAATGTACATGGCATGACTCTGGAAAGGTTACCCACATTTCTTCTCTCTTGTTTGCACAGAGTGCCATGTGTTCAACCCACAACCTAGAGATTGTTTACTCAAAGGTGGGACTATCGCTTACCCAACAACAAACATCTTTTCCCCATAGAAATTACTTTCAAATCTTAGAACGTTGTACTATACTCATTTTATTAGAGCAGTACACCGCTGCCAGTTTACATACAGGCACACACACACACACACACACACACACACACACACAAATACAGGGATCTGTAGATGTAGATTTATAGACACAGACACACACATAAAGATTTCAAAATGAATTTCCTTGCTCCCTTGCCAAGAGCCCTCATGTCCTATAAAATGTGCAAACAAATGCACCATTCTAGTCATTTTAAACATGGGGATAAGAAAATAACAACCTTTATGGTTTATTAAAGCTCAGTTTTCAAAGGAGTTAAAACAAGAAGATTGGGAGACAGCTCGGTCAGAAGCCTGTCATGGAAGCATGAGGGGATGCATCAGATCTCCAGAATCCATATATAAAAGCCACCTTTGGAGTGTGTGCTTGTAATCCCAGTGCTGTAAGGTGCAGACAAACAGCTCCCTGAGGCAAATGAGAAACAAGGTGAATGGTAGGTAACATGAGTGATTAATGAGGTTGTTCTCTGGCTTGCACACATTGTAAACATATGGAAGATACCCTTATACATGTGTATTTCACATGCAAATGCATGTGTATATATGTGTGTGTGTGCGCATATGTGCAAGCCAAAGCATAAAAGACATTTAAATTTAAAATTCCTTATGCTACATAAAATACTAGCTAGTAGGATTGGGGTTGGAAAGAACATTTTTAATAACCAATAGTTGATAGAAGAGATTGATTAATTAGGTAATAACTATAACAATGTGAGGTTTTGTATGAAATGTATAGATTTTTAAGTTTCTCATGACTGTTGGTGGTGTTTAAACTTAAGTTTCTCATTAGTGGTGGAGTATCTTAGCCGTAGGAAATAGTTAATGACCCAGATCAAGGCAAACACTCCTTGCTATACCAGCCCTTATTTGCATCCCTTCTGAGAGGAGGTCAAAGCCATTGAAAATGCAGTCCCATTTCTGAGCCTTTGAGAAACATGGCGTCACTCTTCCCACCTTGAGAGAGGACTCTGTCAATCAACAGGCTTATTTTGCAGGTCCTGGAGGGGAAGAACAACACATTAAAATTTTCTCTCTCTTATTCTTAGGAATACTTTATCTCAAGTGCCCATTAGTCAACCCACTCAATAACTCAGTCTGAATAACAATGAAGATATGCTCCCAGAAGTTCAAGGCATCTACATCAACCAGACACTGCAATCCGTTGACAAGAATGTGTCTCTGATCATTGCCTAACACAAACGAGTCACTGTCAAGATTGCTGCTCATGGTCCACAAAAAAGCACACAGGTCCTTATTTGGACACTTGATCCTTTAAGGCTGTGTAGCTCCCAGGCAGTGAAACCTTTGTAGAGGAAGTGAGTCACTGGGGGCTGCACCCACTTCCTGTTAGCCCTCTGCTTTATGAACGGTCGTGCAATATGACCAGCAGGCCCTGTCCTAGATACAGTGTTTCCTCATCACTATGGTCTGTGTCCTTTTGAATTTCTGTTTCAGATGAACCCTTCCTCCTTTTCAGTTGCTTCCTGTCCGGTGTTTTGTCATATGAGAGGAGTGTCACACTCGTTCCTAGGACGGATCAGAGGACATTCCTTGGTCTTCTGCTTCTTGCCATGTGACCCACAATACCTCACATCAGCAGGATGTAACTCTTTGCTTTTTTTTTTTTTTTTCTGGAGCCATGCATGTGACATTCACCCCGGGATTCAAATCTTAATTTTTTCAGTTCCCTTTTCATGTCATGCTAAAATTTCTGGGGAATGTATAGTGTCAGCCTCTTTTCAGATTCATCATTTCAATATTTTCATCTGCTACCACTGTTTAATTAGGAGCGGTTCCTTTGGTAGGCTCCTTTTGTATAACTTTAATGAAACTGAAGAGCATGAAATGCGGTTTCCCTGCTTTTAAATGAAGCTACTTTTATAGAAATAAGATGAGAAATGGAGAAATTGTTGAAGTCACAGTGCATGAAATTAAGGGAGCCCAAACTGTATTGGCAATAGTGGTTTTTTTTTTTTAAATTTTTTATTTTATTTTATTTTATTTACTTTTTCCTGAAGATGATGTTTTCTAGGACCCAGGTTGTAGTTGCTAACAAACTGGGTTAATGCTATTCTCTTACTTATTTATTTAAGTTCATAGAATTCTGACAGACATGCCCTTAAGGATTCGATTTCTTCTTGTTTAGGAAAATTGTGGAAGGCGCACTACATGTGATAGAGAACTGTTTTCAAACACAAGGGCAAATTAATGATGACATCTGGCTCTGAGGTAAAGTCTGAAACTGTGTGTGTCTATGAGATTCGTTGTGTAGAACTGAAATGGAACAATCTCAGAAAAATTGGGGCATCTCATTCTGTAATCATAAGCCAGGTGCTGAAGGCCCCTCTAAGCCAATAAGGCATACTTATGTGGGCATTCTGCCACCATTAAACTTTCTCTCATAGCATTCAATTTATACAAATACAAAAAGAGGGGAGACACAACACTTCTCTATTTTAGATTTAATCCATACAATAACAACTTCGGAAATTTAAGTAATAAATTCCTTATTTTAAGTATAGAAATTTATTTATTATGTCACTTTACAATTCTGACTAATTTGATAATTGGCAAAAATTTGTAGAGGTAGCCTTTTAGGACTGGTTTTAATTGGTAGTTGTAAAAATTATGAAAATAATATGTGAGATTTTCTACTGGTTTACAATAGTATTCCCAGCCTGAAGGAAAGCAGCAGCAAGTTCCCCCACATTAATATATATACATATATACATTTTTAAATGTGTTTTTTCTTTTATTTGTGTGTGGGAGGGCATTCTTTTCCATCTGCCATGTGGATTCTAGGAATGAACTCAGGTCATCAGTTATGTGCTTTTACCTGCTGTGACATCTTGATGTACAAGCACCGCATATCTAAAGATAGAATATTAAGATCCAGCAGTGTTACTACCAAAGAACTGGGTCATATCAGGGGCATTAGGGCATGAACTCCAAGCACACCAGCCCTTTATGCCCTAGCCTGGACTACAGGAAAGAAAAGTAGAGAAGAAAATAAAAAGAAATATCTTAGGCTTGTATTTCTGACATCTGGCTGCCTCCTCCTTCTGGATAGATGAGCATCCCCAGTCTCCAACTTGTCTGTGTGGTACAAGGAAAGTCGGGAGGTGTGAAGCCAAACTTGTCTTTGTTTAGAGGATTGAGACATAGAAAGACTCCATGGAGAGACCTTGGAAGTTCTCAGAAATACCTCCTTAAAATTCTATAGGGCACGACCTTCCAGGGGTCATTCACGATTAGTTACAAGGAGCCCCTCCTCCAATCGTTGCCTGAGAACTTGGTCCTATCATGCTTTGGCTCTATTCCATCCCACAAACAGCCATATCTTGAGAAGCTTTTGTGTCCCAATCCCTTTCACTCACAGATGCTGAGTGGTGATGAGGAGAGGTGACTTGGCCTCTGTCAGTCAAGTGCCTATAGCCAAGGGGTCGTGGCTTTAAGTGTATGCTGCTGATGCAGATATCAGACGTAACTCCAATAGAAGAACAATCTTACACTGGGAACATTTGAATGTTAGTGTGAACTAAAAGGCAAGAGACTTCCTAAATTCTGAAGGACATGAAATTGAAAGTAGTGATTAAGAAAAAAAAAAAAATTGGATCCCCCCTCCAAAAAAAAAAAAAAAAATCAGTGAAATCAACCTCCATTTCATCCCTCCAATCACGTTTGATCTCTTTTTTGTAATTTTCTTCTGAATTTAGGGTAAGTCCATTGAAGAAATCCCTCTTAAAATCAAGCATATAAAATACATGCCGATTTTTCTCCCCCACAACGGGAGAGCTACTGGCTTTTCTTACATTAATAATTAATTATAAATATTCCCAGGGCTCTGTGGCAGAGCATGTGTGGGGCTGTGGTTTAGTCCTCAGCACTGCAAGAAAACCAAAAAGAAAACAGAAATAAAGAAACAGTTTCAGGGAGAGGGAAATAGCAGCAACAGAGAGTGGCTTTGATGTCACAAAACTTACCATTAATTGTTTTTTAAATACGTGAGCATCTGGTTTGTTGAGTTTTCTGTTTTTACATTTCTAAATGTTTGTATAGTGTGTGTGAAGAACATTCCCCTCACACCTCTCACACCTCTTGCCTCCTCCTCTGCTGCTTCTCTTTGTCCCTAGGACATTTTCACTTCTTCCATGCTGTCCATACATTCAATTGGTTTTCTGAGTCTATGTAAAATCTAGGAATTAAAAAGAGAGAAAGCACGCGCTGTTTGCTTCAGACAGGCTTAGTTCACTTAATATGATTATCTTCAGTTGCGTCCAGCTTCCTGCAAACGACATGACATTCTTTTATGTAGATGAAAAAAAAAATCCGTTGTGTGTGCATCCTTCTTATGCCTGGGCCCAGCTTAGCTGTTTAAGAGGGGGATATAACGAAGACAGTGCTGAGCACCCTGACAAAGCTCTCTGGTTACCTGGGAAGAAGCAAAGAGTCATATGGTGACAGGAAATCCCTGCAGTTAGGAGTGGCCCTATAGAGTAGCTAGCTGCAGCCAGGCCAGCTTTGAAAACAGCTGAAAAATACTGAAAAAAAAATACGTATATACATATGTGTATATATGTACGTGTGTATTCTACATTGGATATCCCATAATAAATAGTTGCAAGTTTAAACTCAGTGAAAGTGAATCACCCAGAGAGAGAAAGTCATTTACATTCCATCACATCCCAGCACCCTCCTCTGATTTGGCAGCCTCAGCTCTGAACCAACAACATCTGCTGGCAATTTATTCTCTATTATCTCCTACCTACGACTTAACCTACTGGATCAAACAATTCGATATTCACAGCTCCCTATCCACCTGTAAGTCAGAGTGCTCACTTGTCAAAATTTAAATGTAGCTTTAGAAATTTTTTCCATTGAGATGTCTCTATAAAAGTTTCAAATAGATAATAGTATCATTTATTCCGAACCACCCCTGCCTTCAGTCAATTTATAATTTATTTCACTATGATTTTGCCTTGATTGACTTGCTGAAGGCTTAGGGAGGCAGACAGAATAAAAGGAACGTTGCAAATAAATAAATAAATAAATAAAGGAGGACTGTTGAGTGATGGTGGTGCCAATGGCGTTTTAATTTTCCAGGAACTCCTAGACGTTGCCCACCTCAAAGCATCTGTTTTCTCTTCTCTCTGTGTTAGGATTATGCCATTTTTCTATCTGGGATGATTTCTTTACTTGTTCACAGAGAAACTGGAGGTATTATGATAGCCTCTCCTGTTTGTGTCTCTACACCAGGAAGAAACTGAGTGCTTAGAATATGGGAGATGTACAGCAAACACATACTATTTATTACATGGGATTGTACAACGGTGGCAATGAATGGGTCGGGACAGAATTGGGACACCAGGAAGACGCGAGTGACAGAGTGACATGGGCATTCACACGCTTTGTAGGGAGAGTTTTCATCGCTCTCGAGGCCCAAGTCATCTCTAGTTTCACCTGTTGACTTACTTAGTCGGTCACCTGCAAATTAGTCCCTTTATTTTGAGGAATGCCTCGCTGGGACTGTCCAACATCAGATAAATCCCGAACTCCCTCGGAATGGTAGAGAAAGAGAATTATGTTAACTATGGCAAAGGCTAGGCTGTTATAGCAAAGGGGAGCAGAAACAGAATGGTTTAAGACAACTTGCCCTTCAGTTCCTGCATGCCAGGGAGTCAGGGGTGGGGTGGGTGTTTTTATCAACAGTGATGATGACCAGTGCAACCCAAACTGGGACCTGGAACTAACTCTAACAGGGTTGTGTTTCACTACATGAGAGGGGAGCATTCAGTTCAGAAGATTCTTTATAGCAAGGTAATAATGGGATCTTAAAATGAAAAAATTTACTCTGATGTCTCCATGCTCAGGGTTTGTCTGGTCTGAACTTGTAGTAGACTTGTGTGTGCTGCGCTGTCACAGCCTCTGTGAGTTACTGTAAGTATCATTCCTGTTGTGTCTGGAAGGTACTGTGTCCTACCCCTAACCAAAAGGATATTTGTAGTTAATACCTGATGGAGATGAGAAAAACAGTTTTCTTCAATGGAATGACCGAAGGCATATCAACCACACTCCAGGGCTACCCCAAAATTGACTCCATGGTTTTCTTGAGCTTCTTATTTTGTTTTATTTTCGTGTTTATCACTTATTGTTTTTGTTTTTGTTTTATGCTTGTGTGTATGTGTGTGTGTGCATGCATGTGTTGTGATACACAACTTAAAGTTGGTGGGCAGGGGGACACAGAAAGGATCTGGGAAAAGTTGGAGTCAGGAAAAGAATAAAATCAATATTTGTATATAAAATTTCTAAAGTTAAAAATTAAAACCACTCACTTCTAATTCACTTTCCACTGGAATCCAGAAAATATTTCATAAAAATACCCATGAAATCCGAGAGGGCCGCCATTGGAAACAGCTATGTCTCAGACATCTTGTCCACCTAACTATCCATATACCTCTTACCTCCTGCTTTGTATATTTCAAGGAAGACAACTCAGATGCCCTATGACTTTCTCCATGAGCTCTATCCACGAGGAGACTGCACAGTAGTTCTTTATGGCACGTCTGCACCAACTTAGTCAGAGACTGGTGACTAGAAAATAGTAGATGAATTATTAGCATATTTATAGACAACAGCAACAAACACTCCAAACAATAATAGTCGCATGAAGAGCATCACCCCCCCACACACATAATATAGAACACCCCATTCAGAAAAGAGAGAAAGTGGACACAGAGCAGCTGGCATTGTTACCAAGACTATTGTAGTAGGAAATGGTATATATTTAGTCTAGTGGATTCTTTTGTAAAAGTGTCAATTGTTGGGTTTTCTCTCCCAGAATCAGGTCATCGAAAGCACAGGTTTTACGGTCTACTTCTGAGTCTACATCTGGCTTAATCAGGCCTGGGAACTACTTAAAATTTACTAGACTTCTGATTTTGTATGTAATCCAATTTCCTGAGAAATGATCCTCAGGCTACCCCTGTTTATGTAGAAATTAGACACCAATAAGAAGACTGCTATTAAAATATTGTAAGAAAAACATGCATTGAAAATGCATAATCTACTGAACATACAAAGTTAATGATGTGGTACCTTGAAGGCTTTACTTTATGATGCTGTGTGTGGCAGGGAGCTATGCCCCAGCCTCTCCTCAACATCCAGAGAAAGAATTGTGATATACTTCACTAGCTGGGAATACACCTACATTCAAAGTCTGCTAAATTGAAATTCAGTTTCTACAGACTGTGGATTATTTCTGCACCTTGTACAGCTGAAAAATTGTGTGTCAAAACCATCATACATCAGAGACTTTTGTGTTTGTTTTCACTTGTTTCTATTAACATTACATAAATTTTAGACCGATTCTTAATGCCTCCTGATCTCCTGAGTGGAATATAATTCTCTTTAACTGATTTCTGTCTGGATGCATGTTGTATCAGGAAATCTTTATGAGAGGTATATGAGTGAGGCTTCAGGTAACAGACTCATGTTCTGCTATTTTGGGGTGTTGAATCAATTTTTTTCCCCGATTGTGTGATGTCTTACATTTCTGGAGTCTCAGGTGATTTGGGTTTCTCACTATAGGCAAACAGTGTCTGATTCAGCTTGGTTGTAGCTACAAGTCTGCTTTTAGACTGGAAGTTTTGCCTGAGTTCCTTTCTCATGGATCAGTTTAATACTGGTAAGGAGCAATAACCCCCAAATGTACCATTTCCACTGTTTCCTTCAGCGCCACAATTCCCTGGTGAGAGCTTCATCACATCCTCAACCATGGCATAGCAAGAAATATTGAAGTTTAGTAGACATTATTTATTTCCTGGACCACCTTTGGTTTCTGAAACCAATTTGAAACATAGTTTAGGTTTAGTTGGATTATCTCACTTCCGGGCATTAACTTCTGTATTATTAGTACACTTTGATATTATTGTTAAAATTATTCCATTTTCCATGTCATGTTCAATTTCTTAGCCAAGCCAAGGTTAAGGCCACAGTGCTATAACAAATACATTTCAAAACGAGTCAGTCCACATGAGGGATGTGAAGTGTGTTTGATTGGAAAATAAAAAGCCCCAAGTGGAGTTCTGCTCAGTAAGTTCATTGATAGATTGAGATTTCTCCAGTCTGTTCTTCTAACCTTCGTAATGCCTCTTTCTAAGGAAAGAAAGGGAGACTATTTCAGGGAGATAATACTGGTCTTTCACAGCTCCCTTGCAAGTAAGTCTGACGTCTTATAAGTCCCTGTACTGGGCCATTAATCTCACTGTTGCCCAGTTTTTTTTTTGTTTTTGTTTTTTTTTTGTTTTTTTTTTTTTTTTTTACATATCCACTACTGTTCTCTCTCTTTTTCCTTTTCCAAGTCCGTCCCCAGATTCCCACCACTCCATCCCTCATCCATTCCTCAGAGAGGGTAAGGACTCCCAGGGTGAGTCAATCTTCCATATCCAGTTGAGGTAGGACCAAGCCCGGACCCCCAGTATCAAGGCTGAGTAAGGTGTTCCTCTGCAGGGAATGGGTTCTGAGAAGCCAGTTCATGCACTAGGAATAAATTCTGGTCCCACTGCCAGAGGCCCCACAAACTGCCCATGTCATTTGACTGTCATCTACATTCGGAGGCTTAGTTCCATGTAGGTTCATCAGCAGTTAGTTTAGAGTCAGTGAGCTCCAAACAGCTCAGGTCAGCTGTGTCTGTAGGTTTCCTCATTATGATGCTGACCCATTTGTTCATGTATAGTCCCTCTTCTCTCTATTCCACTGGACCGAGAGCTTGACCCAGTGCTTAGCTGTGGATCTCTGAATCTGTTTCCATCAGTTGCTGGATGAAGGTTCTATAAAGACAGTTAGGGTGGTCATCAATTCGATTATAGGGGAAGGCCAGTGTGGGCACCCTCTCCACTATTACTTGGAGTCTTAGCGGGGGTCATATTTGTGGGTTCTTGGGTGTTTCCCTAGAACCAGGTTTCTCTCTAATCCCATAATGGCTCCTTTCAAGATATCTATTTCATTGTTCTCCCTCTCTGTCCCTCCCCCAACCGAACCATCTCATTCTCTCATGTTCTCTTCCTGCCTTCCCTTACCCCCTCCACACTATGGTCCCAATTTACTCAGGAGATATTATCTATTTCCACTTCCCAGGAGGATCAATAGATGTCTCATTTAGGTTCCTCTTTGTTACCTACTGCTCCAGGTCTGTGGATTGCAGCCTGTTTATCCTTTGCTTTAAGTCTAAAATCCACTTATGAGTGAGTACATGTTTGTTTTTCTGGGTCTGTGTTACTTCACTCAGGATGATTTTTTTCTAGCTTTATCCATTTGCCTGAGATTTTCAGGTTGTCATTTTTTTCTGCCCAGTAGTACTCCATTATGTAAATGTACCACATTATTTTTAATTCAGTTGAGGGGCATCTAGGCTGTTTGCAGGCTCTGGCTATTATGAATAATGCTGGGATAAATATAGTTGAGCTAGTGTCCTTGGGGTAAGAATGTGTATCCTTCAGGTGTATGCCCAAGAGTGGTATTGCTGAATCATTAGGGAAATTGATTCTAAGTTGTCTAAGAAACTGTTATACTGATTTCCAAAGTGACTGTGCAAATTTATATTCCTACCTCGCTCCATATCTGCTTCTGCATAGGCTGCCATCAGTGTTTTTTATCTTAACCATTCTGACAGGTGTAAGATGGCATTTCAAAGTTGTTTTGATTTGCATTTCCATGATGGCTAAAGATGTTGAGTAATTTTTTAAGTGCCTTTTAGCCATTTGAGATTTTCCTGTTGAGAATTCTCTATTTAGCTCTATATCCCACTTTTAACTGGATTAGTTGGTTTTTTGATCTCTAGTTTCTTGAGTTCTCTATTTATTAGAGGTCAGTCCTCAGTCAGATGTAGGGTTGGGGAAGATCTTTTCCCATTCTATAGGCTGTTGTTTTTGTCTTATTGACCATGTCCTTTGCTTTACAGAAGCTTCTCAGTTTCAGTTGCTCCATTTATTAATTATTTTTCTCAGTGTCTGTGCTGCTGGTATTATATTTAGAAAGTGGTTTCCTGTGCCAATGCAGTCAAGGCTTTTCCCCACTTTCTTTTCTATCAGAACAGGGTAACTGGATTTATGTTGAGGTCTGTGAAAGATTTGGACTTGAGTTCTATGCAGGGTTATAGATATGAATATATTTGCATTCTTCTATATGCTGTTATCCAGTTATACCATCACCATTTGTTGAAGATACTTTTTTTCTATAATTTTGGCTTCTTTGTCAAAAATCAGGTGTCCTTCGTAGATGTGTGAATTAATGTCATGGTCTTCATTTTAATTTAATTGATCCACATGTCTATTTTATGCCAATATCAAGCTTTTATTTTTTTCATTACTGTAGCTTTATAGTAGAGCTTGAAAACAGGGATGGTGATACCTTCAGAAGGTCTATTACTGAACAGATTTTTTTTTTTCATATGAAGTTGAGTATTGTTCTTTTAAGGTCTTTAAAAAATGTATTGGGATTTTGAGGGGGATTGCATTGAATCTGTAGATTGTTTTTGGTAAAATTGCCATTTTTTCTATGTTGATTCTACCTATCCAACCAAGAGCATGGGAGATCTTCTGATTTTCTAATATTTTCTTCAATTTCTTTCTTCAGTGACTTAAAGTTTTTGTCAAATAGATCTGCTACTTCTTTGTTTAGAGTTATGCCACAATATTTAATGCTATTTGCAGTTATTATAATGGGTGATGTTTCCCTTATTTCTTTTTCAACCCTTTTATCCTTAGTGTATAGGAGGGCTATTAATTTATTTGTTTTTAGTTGATCTTGTATCCTGCCACATTGCTGAAGGTGTTTATCAGCTGTAGGTGTTCCCTGGTAGAATTTTGGGGGTCACTTATATATACGACCAAATCACCTGCAAATAGCAAAAGATTGACTTTTCCTTTCAATTTGTATCTGTGTGATCTCTTTTTGTTGTCTTACTGCATTAGCTAGACCTTTGAGTGCTATATTGAATAGATAATGGGGCAGAGTGAACAACCTTGTCCTGTTCCTGATTTTACTGGGATTACTTTGAATTTCTCTTCATTTATTTTTATGTTGGCTTATGACTTGATGTATATTGCCTTTATTATGTATAAATATGTTCCTTGTATCTCTGATCTCTCAAAGACTTTTATCATGAAGTGGTGTTGGATTTTGTTAAATGTTTTCTCAGCATATAATGAGATAATCATGTGGGTATTTTTTTCTTTTAGGTTGTTTATGTAGTGGCTGACATTGACAGATTTTTGTATGTTGAATCATCTCTGCATCTCTGGAATGAAGCCTACTTAATCATGGTGGCTAATTTCTTAAACATGTTCTTGAATTCAGTTTTCCAGTATTTTATTGAGTATTTTTGCATCAATGTTTGTGAGGGAGATTGGTTTATAATTCTCTTTCTTTGTTGCATCTTTGTGTGTTTTGGGTATGTGTTTGACAATATTCCTTCTTTTTTCATTGTAGAACAGTTTGAGGAGCATTGGTATTTTTCTTTGAAATTCTGATAGAATTCTATGTTGAAACCATCTGATCCTAGATGTTTTTGGTTGGGAGAATTTTAGTAACTGCTTCTATTTTCTTTGGTGTTATGTCTTTTAAGTCATTTATATGGTCTTGATTTAATTTTGGTAAAGGGGTACCTCTCCAGAAAATTGTCCATATCTTTTAGGTTTTTCAATTTTGTAGAGTACTGGTTTTTGAAGTATGACCCGATTATTCTTTGGATTTTCTCTGTGTCTGTTGCTGTGTCCCCAACTTCATTTCTGAATTTAATAATTTGTATATTATTTCTCTGCCTTTCAGTCAGTTTGTTTAAAGGTTTGTTTATCTTGTTGGTTTTCCAAAAGAACCAACTACTTGTTTCATTGATTCTTTGTATTGTTTTCTTTGTTTAAATTTTATTGATTTTGGCTCCGGCTTTATTTCCTACATTTTAATCCTTCTTGGTAAGCTTACTTTATTTTGTTTTAGAGCTCTCAGGTGTGCTGTTAAGTTGCTTGTGCGAGATTCGCCTAAATTTTCTATGTAGGCATTTAGTGCTATGAACGTTCCTCTTTGTACTGCTTTCGTTATTTAGGTTTTGCATGGACTCATTTCTATCGACTTCTAGGAAGTCCTTAATTTTGTTTCTTCTTTCTTCTTTGATACAGAGGTGGTTCGGTTGAGAGCTGTTCAGTTTCCATGAGTTTGTAGGCTTTTGTAGTTTTGTGTTGTTGTTAAACCACAACCTTAGGCCAGGGTTGTTTGATAGGATGTAAGTGGTTATTCCCATCTCTTTTTGCATCTATTGATATTTCCTTTAAGATCAAGTATGTGGTCATTTTTAGAGAAGGTTTTATGGGCTGCTGAGAAGAATGCATATTCCTTTGTGTTTTGATGGAAAGTTCTATATATAACTATTAGGTCCATTTGGGTCATAACATCTGTTAGATCCTTTATTTCCCTGTTAAGCCCCTGTCTGGCAGACCTGTCCATTGGTGAGACTGTTGAGGCTCCCACTTTTAATGTATGGGGTTTGATGTGTGATTTAAGCTTTAGTAATTCTTCTTGTACATATGTAGGTGCCCTTGTATTTGGGGCATAAATATTCAGAATTGAGATTTTCATCTTGATGGATTTTCCTTATGATGGATATGTAAAGAACTTCCAGATCTCTTTTGATTGATTTTAGTTTGAAGTCTGTTTTGTCTAATATTAGGATGGCTACTATGGCTTCTTTCTTAAGTCTACTTGATTAGAAAGTCTTTCCCCAGCCTTTTACTCTGAGGCAGTGTCTGTCTTTGAATTTGAGGTGTGTTTCTTGTGTTCAGCAGAAGGATAGATCCTGTTTTCTTAACCATTGTGTTAATCTGACTCTTTTAATATGTGAATTGAGTCCATTGATATTAAGGAATGTTAATGACCCACTAGATTGTTAATTTTTATCATTTTGGGTGATAATGTGTGTATTTTCCTTCTTTGGGGTTTCTTTCTACATGATTATGTATTGCTTGTGGTTTTGTGTGTGTATCTAACTTCTTTAGGTTGTAGTTTTTCTTCTAAGATTTTCTTTAGGGCTAGATTTGTGGATAGGTATTATTTAAATCTGATTTTGTCATGAAATATCTTGTTTATTCTGTCTACGGTGACTGAGAGTTTTGCTGGGTATAGTAGTCTGGGATGGGATCCATGGCCTCTTAGTGTCTACACAACCTCTGCCAGGATCTTCGGGCCTTCATAGTTCCATTGAGAAGTTGGGTGTTACTCTGATGGGTCTGCCTTTATAAGTTACTTGTTCTTGCAGCTCTCAACATTTTTTCTTCATTCTGTATGTTTAGTGTTTTGACCATTATGTGGCAAGCAGACTTTGTTTTTTTCGGGGGGGGGGGGAGGGCTAGTCTATTTGGTGTTCTGTAAGCTTATGTATCTTCATAGGCATTTCTTTCTTTAGGTTGGGAAAGTTTTTTTCTATGATTTTGTTCAGTATATTTTTTGCACCTTTGAGACAGTACTCTTCTCCTTCTGTTCCTATTATTTTTAGGTTTAGTCTTTACATGGTGTCTCAGATTTCTTGGACATTTTTTGTTAAGATTTTTTTTTTTTTTTTGCTTTTAGTGTTTTCTTTGACCGACAAGTTTATTTCCTCTATTATATCTTCCACACCAAAGGTTCTCTTTTCCATCTTTTGTGTTCTGTTGGTTATGCTTGCATTTGTAGTTCCTGCTTATTTATTCAGATATTTTTATTTCCAGCATTACTTTGGGATTTTTTTCTTCATGTTCTTTGGTCTATGGCTCAGGCACATTGGTAGCTAGCTCCTTCATCTTAACTCAACCCATTTTCATTAATCTGTCCTGCCACGTGACCATGGTTCACTTGTGTTTCTTATATGTTGCTTCTTTGGGCATCTGGCTCGATCTGCATCTACTCTGCCCTCGTTCTGGTATTTATTCTGATTTCCCTGCCAGTTTTTTCTATGATGCCAGTCATGGACCAAAACAGTTCTTTATTCACAACATATAGAAAGACATTTCCACATCACTTCCTCTTTTCTGCCCAATCAAAAAGGAAGATTTTTCAATTTCAACATAGAAAAATCACATATAGCAGCTATTAAGCAAGAATTACAGTTATAATATCTAGTATATATATATACTTAGCAAAATTAAAGAAAATATTCTATTGTCTACCTTATTCTTGTGAGTCTAAAGTTTCATATGCAATATACCTTTTAAAATTACTAATAAAAACTATACCTACAACAATCCAATTATCAGCTACATCAAAGACCACAGAAGGATATAATATTACCTGAATAAACAGGGCGTGCAATAAACTTCCAAAATCCAGAAATGACAGAGATGACGCCTATCTGCCTGGACAGTCATCCAAAGTTCCTTTATAAAGTTGGGGCATCCATTTTCATCCTACAGGCCCAGAGTCTCTGGCATACCTTTCAGTGAAGCAGGAAATCTGAAATAATGCTCTGCATTTTCTGGCATAGTTCACTAGTTGTTTCTCCTTGTGTCCTAAAGAATATCTGGCAGGTTTGTCTTTTTTATGGTTTCTATTTCAATTTTCATGTTTTGTGCTGTTTCCTTCAACTGTTTGATTACCTGTTTTTTGATTTTCTTTAAGTGATTTATTGATTTCTTTCAATTTTTGTTTGTTTGTTTTTTTTCTCTATTGCCTTAAGAGAGCTTTTTATTTCATCTCTAATTTCTTCTCTAAAGGCTTCCATCATATGCATAAAATTATTCTTAAGGTAGTTTTCTTCTCCTTCTTCTATATTTGAACGTTCCGATCTTGCTGTTGTAGAACCACTAGGTTCTGGTGGGACCATATTGTTCTTTATGTTTTTGAATGCCTTTTTGTCCTGGTGTCTACCCATCTCTCTTTCAATAGCTGCAAACATTGTCTGTGCTTCATAGAGTTGTTCTTAGTCCAATGGATGCTCTTCATTCAACTGGAGCCCTTGATGAAACTGGAGGCAGTAGAGTCTGTCTCAGGGAGCTGTGGAGGTCTCCTGGGAATAGTTTGGTTTGGGGTTGAAGTGGAGCTTATAGGCTACAGTTTCTGATGAGGGATGTGATGGACAGGGTCTGCAACAGGGGTTCTGCTTGCTTGTCTGCATCTGGAGCTATGATGAGGTTGGGGGCCATGGGTTGTCCTGGTTGACCAGATCTGGAGGCTGGCCTGACTGGTTGGCTAGAAGGAAGGTAGCTTGCTAAGAATATTAAAGAAGGGCTGGAGCCACAACTTAGCATTTAAGAGAACTTTCTGGTCCTGTAAAGGACATGTGTTTGGTTCCCAGCACCCACATGACAGCTCACCCCTGTGTGTAACTCCACTTCCAGGGGATCGAATACCCCTTTCTGACCTTCTCGGTCTGTGGTACACATACATACAGAGGGTTTTATATACACAAATACAATAAAAATAAGTAAATATACTTAAAAAGGAATCTTAAGCCATTCTCTACAAATGCTTTCATATGAGAGCAATAAAAGCCATAAAATCACCTGTTGTTTCTCAATGAAAAGTGGTTTAGCATTCTTTTTGGGGAACTGGCCATATTTGGTAATGTTTATCAGTAGCAGATGACTTAGCCTCCTTGCAGGATATTGGCCACATTCAAGTATGTATCTCAATGGAAGGTGGACTAGTTTCCTTGGGGATAATTGGCCACATGATAAAATATGCCGAGTATTTGAAATGTCTGGTACTGTTGTCTGAACATTTGTGTCTCCCACAGACATATGTTGAAACCTTGCCACCAATGTATTTATTTAGGAGTACATAATAAAAGAATTAAAGTGAGTCTGACCTCAATGGATGATACTGTGTTTATTGAGCACATGGCAGGGGGCAGCCTTTCTCTTTCAGGGAATGAAAAGTCTGTGAAGGGAAAGGATCTAGGTCAGGGCTCTTATGGGGGTGGGCAGGGGTTTTAGCTATGGAAAAATGGCATAGTAGCAGATAGGAACAGTCTTCTCCTGGATTGTTTGTCCTGATAGGGCAATGTTATTTTTAGAAACTTCTTGCCCCAGCTGGTGGGATGTGACTGACAGCAGTTGAGTAGTGACATCAAGACAGTCTCAGCAGCTGGATTTCTGGTTTTCTGTGTCCGGGGCTATGATTGCTTATAAGGGCAGATCAATTAATGGGGTATACTCAGAGCAGCATCGGAGTGCTGACTTGTCCCTTCTCCACATGAGGAGTGAGCATGTGTCCACTCTGCCTCGGGAAGCAGTATGTCACCAGATGTCAAACCTACCAGCACTTTGATTTTGGACTTCCTAGTAATTGGAACTAAGCAATAAAGTTCTGCTATATATAAACTAGCCAATATACAAATTTTGTTAATAGTAGCATGGAGATATCTGGGGACTTCTACTAACGTCAGTACTCAAGAGATAAAGTCCATAGCTTCAAAATTAAGTGATGTCTCATCCAAATATATGGAAAATTAGATTTACTAATCAAAGGCCCTTATTGTCAGATCATGGGTGCTTGATATGAAACTAGGTTTTCTGGCCACATGCTATGCTCAATTTCTAATATGTAGTGTTGAATGGAATTATACTTTTAACAAAACTGTTCTCTTTATCTCCACCTGTTCCACAGCCGCATCTACTCACTTGTATAATTCTGCTTTTTTTTTCTAGCATATTTGAAGAGTAGAAATTGGTAAAAATAATTGTAGAGGAACAGAAAAAAGCCACAGAAAAAAGCCACACGAGATACTCCTCCCTCTCTCCCTCCCTCCCCCTCTCTGTCTCTCCTTCTATATATGTAAAAGGCATATAAACAGATAAATATAGATAGTGGTTATAAAGCAGTAAAGACTATTTTGAAATGAGGTTGCAGAATCAGTCTCAACTCTTTGTGTCTGGGTTTGTGTTAACGTAGGTGCTGTGCTTTACCACACGTAATGAAAGTATCAGGAAGAAGGCTGGAGACACTGGGTAGAAGAGACTGCACTTAGGGCGGAAATGGCCAGAGGCCTTTATTTTGAGTGCTGGAAAGGAGACTTGGTGGCTGGGATCTGGGACTGAGAAGCTGAATGAGAGAGAAAGAGCCCTCAAGTGCACAAACCTACAGGAACCGGGGCAGACTCAAGGGAACTGCAGCTCTTTCCCAGGGACAGTGGTCAGGGACATAGGGCAGAAACCCTGTGTGTCCCAAGGAAGTGTATGTGTTTTTTCTCTGCCGGTCATAAACAAGTGACAGGAAAACAAAGAAGTGGAACACAGCAGTAATTAGTAAATTCCCCAAACAGATTGCCAGGGAGAATGATCATAGTGTGAAGGGAGGGAGCACTCCACAAGGAAATGGCAGAGACGTCATCTTGACAGGAGGCCCAGGAGATAGATGTAAGGGCAAATTCTGACATTTCCCTGAGCCAGTAAAATGTGCTCAAGGACTTTAGGTGACAGTCCAGCAACGCTTCTGAGGAGGGACAATTAGGGCTTAGCATTTTTGTGTCCTTCCTTTCTGGGTACTGTTTGGACTGTGAAAAATAAGTCTTTTAAAAATTGAGATGACAGTTTTGGAAGAAGAAAACATAAGGCTAAATATAATATGCATATGTGCCAGATAGAAGAATAGACAGAGGTAGGGAAGATACCACAGTGAAAACACTTCCACTGGTGGGGAAATCTGCAGCGGGAGTGGGCACAGAGGGACACTCTTTTCTGCAGGTGCCTGATCTGTTTATTTTTACCTGTGAATGGTGTGAAGGACAGGAGTCTAGGAGCTAGTGTCACAGAATAGCTTGCTTCCCCTCTTAGTCTAAACCTGCCAGGCTCTGGAGTTCCTCCAAGTTTCCCTGAGTGAGTGTTCTGATTTTAAACTATTGAGAGAAACGTGTAACTTTATCATTACATGTATCATTAAAAGCCCATTTCGACGCTTCTCTGTATAGTTGCCGCTTACTGTTTTTATAGAGACTGGTAAATTAACCGGGAAGGACCTGTGCCAGAACGGTAGCACAGTCAGATCCTTCCCAATGTCTATCTTTCCTTTGCCCGTTGCCTGCTCTCATCCTGGACGCATGCAGTTATAATCATCTCTCCCTCTCCCTCTCCCTCTCCCTCTCCCTCTCCCTCTCCCTCTCCCTCTCCCTCTCCCTCTCCCTCTCCCTCTCCCTCTCCCTCCCTCCCTCCCTCCCTCCCTCCCTCTCTCTCTCTCTCTCTCTCTCTCTCTCTCTCTCCCTCTCTCTCTCCCTCTCTCTCTCTCTCCCTCTCCCTCTCCCTCCCCCCCCCCCCCCTCACCAGATCTTCAGTTTGGCAAGTTAGTGTGTGTAATCAGCTACTCATCAAACTTCGGTTTGTGTTGTGTGTCTGGAGCTCAAGACCATGGCTATTGAAAGAGGTCTTTGTTTCTTTTAGGTCCCTGTTTTTAAATCTCTCATCCCACGTAGACAGCAGAAAGCCCGTGAGTGCCTAGCAGATAGTGGCAATGGAGTCCCTCACGCAATCAGGCCCGTTCCTGTGTCCTTTGTGATCAATGTGCTCATCTCATTCAGATGTTTGTTTCTCTTTGGCTGGATTCTAACAGTATGACAAGTGACGTGTCCAGTCGCAGAGAGAGAAGCAGAGAAGCAGGAGCCAGGCTCCTGGGAAGTCATAGCTTCCCAGGCCTGAGCAAGGATCTCTTTCTGCAGACTGTGAAATGAAACCTGTTTGTGCTGGGGAAGCCAGTGAGGGCAGATGTCGTTCTGGGATCGTGCCTCCTGGCCCTTCCCATCAGGACCTCCACAGCTTCACGCTATCTGTAGCGGACTGCACAGTCTATCCAAAATATCTATATCTTCTTTGCAAATAGATACATCTAAGGGTGTTCGACTCTATGTTCTCAATAATTTTCTCACTGCTAGCAACAGTCTTTGCCACCACACGATGCTAAGCCGAAAGGAGTCATTCTGATCCCCTCTTTTCTGTTTCCTTTCCCTTTCTTTCTTTTTTATTTATTTCAAGTTCTGTGACTTTCTTAAGAGGGAGGCCTGAATAGAATCTTACATTTAGGGTGAGTCATCCGAACACCCCTTCTTCTGTCCTGAATAATTTTGTGTTCAGAGAAAAAGTACCGTTGTTCCAGTTTCTTGAGAAGATGGTTGAATACGTCTCTTCCTCTTCTTTCATGTCACACTCTTTCAGGGTTAATCCTACAAAACGTTCCTTGACTGACGTGGGTAGCATGCCCAATAACTGGACACCGCTGGCAGTAGAGTCACAGAAACCGTTCCTTACAGGTGCCTTCTTTACGTGACAGTGATGCACTTCCTCCAGCAACAATCTCCCCTAAATGTTCCATAACCACCCCAAACAACATTATCACCCAGAGACCAAGTGTTTTAATATAGGAGTCTATGGAGGATTTTTTTATTTAAACCAGCACACTGGCAAACTCTTAATTTGTAATTTTATGCACCTGTTTTTTTTTTTTTTCATTATGCAGATATTTGGTGAGTTCCAATTGTGTGTTGGGAGTTAGGACTACTGCCTGCTCTAAATGTGATACCACTCTAGAGTCTAGTTGAGAAGTAGATACAAATTTGAATTGTCTAACCTGGTACATTCAAGGAATCACAAAGAACATTTTGCTTGGTCAGTGTGGGCTGAGTAACCCTTGCTGGTACGCGGAAAGCATTTAAAATTAATAAATCATTGACCAGGAAGTCAGGAGGGAAAGAAACCACAGGTAGAGGAGAGAGACCTGAAAGTCAGAGGAGAAAGAAAATATGTTTTCACCGGAAATTGCAGAATATGAGCATGGCCAAAGATAAGCCTGGGTGCGTGGTGGAGGTCCAGCTCACAGGCAGTTTTCTGAACCTTAACTGCACTATATACTTTGTTGTGACATCAATGGAAAACAATTGAAACATACTAGCACAAGATATATGGATTGGAAAGTAATATGGACACAGGGTAGATTGGGAAGAGATGATTAAAACTCAGTTGTAGTAGTTCCAAAAGAAATGTTGGTGGGGTGCTGTACTTTGTGCTTGACAGAGGTTTTCCAAGGTGGCACAGCACTTCTTAAATGGATAAATGTGAAGAGCAATACGAGATAGAAACTGAACTGGCAGCGTTTGCAGTGCTGGAAAGAGAAGAATTGGAATGATTCTGAAAAGCCCACGGTGTGTGTGTGTGTGTGTGTGTGTGTGTGTGTGTGTGTGTGTGTGTGTGTGTGTGTGTGTGTATGTGTGTGTGAATGTGTGTGTATGCATGTATGTGTGTATTGTGCATGTGTATGTATGTGTATGTGAGTGTGTGTATGTGTGTATGTGTGTGTGTGTCCGCAGAGGAGACAGAGTAACACAATGAATGATCTGAGGCTCAGCAGAGATACTGTATAGAGAGGTAGACTACCTTGGTCACTGGCACATTTTTCTTAGCTTCACCTTTGCAAGCACCATGTTCTTCATCTAAGGGACAGAAATGTTCATGGTATCTTACCTCACATAACCCATAAGTATTGCCAAGTACTTGGACAATTGTAAAACCAATATTTGCTACATTTTTAACACTTAAATTAAGAGTCTAAGTGTGGTGTTGGAAAGGAATATTTTAGAGGGAAGCAGAGTAAGAGGCAGGAAACTAAGAACAAATGACCCTTATAACTGGGGCATAAAAACATTTCTATAGTGATTATTCTAGTAACATCCAGTACCAACACACTCTTGAGAACACATCAGTAGTGAATGGTCCAGGACCATCCAGTACTAATACTCGCTCAAGACTGTGAAACAGATGATTTGTTCTAAGAGCAAACACAACAGGGTGTGGAAACAAGGTAGATTCTCCTGGATTTAAAAGTAAGTGGAAGACAGAATGATAGAGAAATGGATCGGAGGATATTCTTTTTTGTAAGTTTGGATATAAAGAATCTCAGCATCTAGAGGAACTCTCAAGGATAGAGGGGGACCTTTGGTAAACTTAAGACGTGAGCACGTTTATAAACGGAAGGAATCATAAAAATTTTCAGAATTCTGAAACCCGAGTTATATCTCAGTGCTAATCTCTCCTCTACGTTAGGTAAAGTGTGCTTATTCCTGAGATCCAAGGTCATGAGAAAAGAGAGGAAGAAAATTTCCTTAAGCTAATTGCCAGGTGTTGTGAAAAACCACTCCCCATTCAATTGTTAATTGAATCTTCATGGAGATCTGGCAAGAAACTTGCCCATTAATAATTTATATTTCCTGTGTGAAAATGTAAGCCTTAAAGAGAACAGGTAATTCACACACGCTCAAAAATAAAAGTTGGGATCTGATCAATTTATATTGCCTCCAAAGCTTGTGTTATAGCCCCTGAACTACTCAGTGGTTTTATCCACAGAATGGAGCTTGGAGGTGCGTGTAGTTATTATGACTCTTGGTGCATCAAGGGTATCAGCACTCTGCCTACAGTCTTTTCTTTCCTTCTCTCCAACCAGAAATTTCCATCCATGTTGCACATCTCAGGATGGACGGAGGAAACTTTTCTACACAGTGAGAGGGGGCAGTTATCTGAAAAACTGAGCTGTCTTCTGCTTCTCTATAATGCAGCAATGCCTGATACATGCTCTATGAAATACCACCCTCCTAGACTTTGATGTAAACCTCTAAGATAAGGCATTCACCATCCTCAGATTTCCTCCAGCATCCAAATCTTGCTACTCCTCACAATACCAACTTGATAGCACATTTTCAGCTGGATTTTGCTTTAGTTTCTTCTTGGTGATGAAATAAATCTTCCTAAGTTTACTAATTCAAAATACTGGAAATTATGATTACTTTATAATCACGAGGAGCAGAGGTTCAGAATAGACTAGAAGGTATTATTAGCAGATATGTGTTTATATAGGATGCTGGGAGAATTTGGTACCACGTCATTTATGTCTTGTTTTACATGTTTGGCTACTCTCTCAGCCTTGGCCTCAGCTTCTGGAATCCTCCCTCCTGCTTTTAAACTTGGTGTTCGTTAGAACAGTGGGCAACACAGCCTTCTGATTCTGGTGCCTCCCACCACTTTTTTTGCTTCTGCTTTTTACATGTAAGGGCTCATTTAACAAGAACGAGCCCACTTTGCATTTTCATACATTTATGGTGTGTATGTGTCTGCATATAATGAATACCGCAACCTATGTGGGGGTAAGATGAAAACTTGCAGAGTTGAGTCAGTTTTTTTCTTGTATGTGGGTCTGGGAAGTCATCAGTTTTGATGGAAATTACCAGCTGAGCTATCTTGCTGGCCTCGAACAATTTATATAAAGCAGGTAATCTGTATTATCTATTCACCTGATCAGTGATCAATGATTATAATTCTATCTGCTATAATTGTAGCTTCTGAATATTAGGAGACAGTTGGTAAGGGGACTTATTCTGTCATTCACAGCCTCTTGCTGTGGCTTCCGCTCTTCTGCTCCATACTGAGTTTTCACAATAAATCACTGTACAAGAATATTGTTTCAGCGTCTGTTTTCAGGACAATAAGGAATATGGAGTTAAAGATTCCAGTTGGTTTTTGTGTTGGGAAGGACCAATAAAGCTCACAGGCCAGAACACTTAGGTCCAGGCAAACAGTGGCCTCCGCTGAGTGCATCCACATCCTTGCTGGCTTCATTGGTCTTCTGGCAGACAAACACGAAGAATGGAGAAACCTCACTAATGAGATACTCTCTGCTCACCTAAAAGCCTCCCCCAGTAGCCTTGCCTATCAGCATGTCGCTGTATACAGCATTTATAAACACAAATGTGAGAGGCTTCGAAACTGTCAAAGGAGCCTGCTTGTTACTTAGTATGAATATGAGTCAAGGCTGTTGATCCCGTGGTGCTATGTGATGAGGCACAGGAAACGAACATGCTACCTTCAGGGTCAGTATGCAAAACAGGAAGGGGAGAATGGAAGCTTGACAGACTGTCAGTATGATTGTTAGCTGTATCCCAGAGTCTGGGGGTGCAGCCTCCATGCGCACCTTTAGCCCATCTGTAGCTGCTTCTGTATTCCTACTGCTGTAAACATCATTCGGCCCTGTCTCGCCTTGAATTATTCTTCTTGTTCTCAGTATATGCTGATGCCCCAGCTATTTCCACTGTGGCCGGATTCCTGGTGATGGAGGTCCATATACTTAAACCTAGGACATTTTCTGATATGTGAGCTGAGTAGACCGCAAAGAGGGAAGGGGTTCAAGCACAGCATGATTTAGTCCTTGAAAGTCCTTCTTCAGAAGCCATTAGTTGGAGGGCTGTGACTGAGGGAGACCTAGTGTTAATAGCTGTGATATATGCTGCACATTTACCTCTCCTTTGCCTCCCTTCCCTTTCTTCAGGCCTCAAGCTCCAATTTATACTTAACACTTCCCTTTGCAGTATAATCCCTCCCCTCCCCGAAAGCACACCTACATCCCGACTCCACATGGCAGCAGCATTCACAATGCCTCTCATGAAAAGCCTTTTATGATCTCGAATTTTATACTTCTCAACAGTCTTTATCAGTACTTGCAAAATATACATTCCTAATATCCCAATAAAGGGGAGGGTGCGTTAAAAGAGAAATACTATAAAATAATTTGGTGAAGAGCTAATACAAGATGCAATCAGTCAAGTGGGTGACAGAAGTAGTTTCTTTTAACATCAGATCTAATGGTTTCTTTTTGTAGTACAAAAGTGCTCCATTAACAGTGTGAGTCTTTTATTTAGGTAATTCACACGAGTGGTTGCCAGATGTAGTTTATTTTCAGAAGGGCACACTTATAGAAGCTGCACACTGAGCCAGAGACTGTCATCTCTATCTATCTCCCTCTCCGATGACCTTCCACGGTGAAAATAGCACTGAAATTCTGAATCTGAAACCCTCAAAATCAGATCCAAGTAGCACTTCATGTTTGAAATTATGGTTGGATGTCAGTGCTGGGCTACAGAGAATGGTGGAGTGATTTCCTTACCCATCCCCTCTCCCCCATGCGTGACTGTGGCTGCTTGCTACCAACCAGGACTGTGTTAGACTTTATATTGATTCTAATTCCCACCCCACAATAAGAACTCATCTGTTCAAAGTCTCCATTCTCTTGGTTTTCCAGGAGGTGATCTAATTAGTCCACATTCATTTGTATAGTCTCTGTGTTTACAGAACGATACATTTCTACTCTAAGAGTTCATTGAATAATCAGTGGTGGGCCAGGCAGTGTGGTTCAGTGGTGGAGTGCTTTCCATGCATGCTGGAGGCTCTTGTTTCAATACTTAAAACTGTGAGGGAAATGTTATATTACTTTGAAGATGATGCTTTTAATCAAGAAAGCTGCTAAAACGATATCAAGTATACCAGGAAATCAATGTGCTTGTTTTCAAAGAGACTTGGTTAAAACAAAATTTGTTATGCCTTAACATGTGCCTTTGGAGCTTGCATGTGTCTCTCAGGATATGCTAGACTTATTTTGACGAAAGTATGACTGCAGTGAAAAATTATATTCCTTTCCCTCAAATACGTCTTGCAATCTTACTTTGTATTGCGAAATATACTACAAAGAAGACTCTCTGCCAAGGCAAAAAGTCATTTAGAAACAAAATGGAAACTTCTCAAAAGACAGTTTTGAGCATGCATGTATTTGTTCCCCTCCAATTTGTATCGTAATAAAGATGACTGCTCTGTTGAAAGTGGGGATGGCTTGGGCTGACATAAATCTAACTTGCTCCAGAAGGTCTAGAGGACATTAAAAACTGATTCAAAGTGCAATAGAGATTCCTGCCCTGGGAAGTCTAGTAATGTTGGGATGGTAAAGCAATATCTTGTTTTTTGTATTCTTCTCTCATACATTACATCTGGACTGCAATTTCCCTCGTTCTCTTCCTCCCACCTCCACCTCCTCTCTCCCCTCGATCTGTTTCTTTTCAGAGAAAAAGCAGGCCTCCCAGGGCTAACTACTGAACATGGACAGTATAGCAAATTACATTAAGATTAGGCACAAACCCTCACAGCAAGGCTAGACAAGCAACCCAGGAGGATGAAAAGGATCCCAAGAGTAGGCAAAAGAGTTAGAGACATCTGCAACATGTTAAGGTGCAAATGATGTTCATATTTGAGTGCATATATGCACGTATTTGTGTGTGTGTATGTGTGTGTGTATCTGTTTGTGTTCATGCCTGTAGAATAAAGAGTCCAGGTGTCATTCCTCAGTTGCTGTTCACCTTGCCTTTTGAGACATTGTCTTATTGGCTTAGAACTTACTGAATGGGTTAGACTGCATGAGCAGTGAGTTCCAGGGATCTTCCTGTCTCTGCCTCTTTGTCTCCCTAGCACTGGAATTACAAGTGTGCCCCACTATACCTGGCTTTTACTATGTCAATTCTGGGAACTGAGCTCAGCTCTTTATGCTTGCATAGCAAGCATTTTACAATTGGAGTGGTTTTCATAGGTCCAAAGTGACTTTTTGAGAATGAATAAGAAGTGTCTTCTTAGATAAGCAACATAGGAATACAAACCTTATACACAGAAATGTCATCATAAAGTTAATTCTTGTGCTTATTATTTCAATTATATATCCCCCCAAAATATTTTCAGCATTCATGCCTTACGCTCCATAATTACAAAGTGCAGAGCTGTATCAGGATATCTCTAAGACTCTCTGAAGGTTGGAAATTATTGCAAAGTATGTTTTCACAACACCCCTTAAAGCAGTTATCGTGGTGTAGGCAAATGTGGGTCAAGGCTTGGTAAAACTCTTGTGACCACTCTATTTTCCTTTCACATTTTATTTGCTGACTTTTGTCCCTGGGTTTTGTCTCTCATCTATTAAATCTTACTTGTTGGACAGGTCAGGCCACAGGTAGAATTTACATAATAGAGCTCTTGCAAAAGAATGCCTTCTGAAAGGATCAAGCACACTACTTTGTTAATAAAACGGAAAGTAAAGTAATTCAGACAAATGAAAATCATGCCTTACAAGAATGGATATAGAAAGGCTTCTAAAGCAACTGACAATTTTTGGATAGGGACAAAATATCATGCATTGAAGCTAAGGGGATGAGATAATGTCAGGGTAAAGCCACATGGTTATTCAGCAGCGCCCAGGAAGAGGAAAGTTCATGTTAGCTATTCACCATCTATCAATCGTGCATCTTATCAAATGTGTCAATAACAGTCAAAGAATATACACTCAGTAACTTGACAAAATGAAGAGATTAAAGACTAGAAAATGTAATTGTCACTCAGTTCCCTTACTAGGCAACCCTGTTTTACGCAGCAGAACAGTAAGACATGAACGCTGGAGTATTTGCAGAGAGGGGAATGTTGACGGGGGAAGAAGTGGTTAGAATAATTAGAATGCATAACATATCAAAGAATGAGTATGATTTCTTAGGAAAACACTATATTTTATGCATTTCCAAGCCTTGAAAATATGACTTTGGCAGAAATGAGGTGAGTTCTACATGGTGGTCTCTTGAACATGACAGGCAGGCATCAAAAGAGTCAAAATGAAGGTGAATTTAATTAGATAAGGAGGAACATTTCATCTTATTATTCTATGAGTATGTGTATGTAAACATGTACATATACACATGGGTGCATGTGTGTCTGTGAGTGTGTGTGTGTACATGTATGTGCGTGTATGTGCACATTTGTGTGTGTGTGTGTGTAAGTTGAGAAGTTGGTTACTGGTATCTTCCTGAACCTTCTCTCTATTTTTTTTCTATAATTCTATGTGTTGTCTTTCTGTGGCAGGGGAAAGCTTGCTTTCTCTACATTTGTATTTAAATAAAGGAAAACATGAAATAAGTTATTGTATAAACTTGTCTTTTTCTGGAGCAGGTAGAAATGGTGGCCTGTGGAAAATGAGGTAACATGCACCTTTGAGCATGAAACTATATGTATGTGTGCACACATTTGTGTACATTGTATATTTTTGTGTTCATGTGTGCATCTGTTGTTAATGGTTGTATCTCTATGTGTCTGAGAATAGTTGTGTGTGTGAATAGTTACCTCTCTGTGTGTATTGACATGCATATGTGTTCATATATATTAATGCCTATGTGTGCATGTCTGTATTTGTGTGTGTACACATCCGTATAAATGCATATGTGCATGTGTGTATATGTTTGTGTGTATGTACATGTGTTTTCCTTTTCTTTGTCTAAGTGTGTGGATTAGCCACTGGAGAACCAAGGTTAAACATTCACTCAATTTTGACTTATTTAAAGAACTCTCTACTCTTAACATATGTCACACTGAAAGGGTTTCCCAAAAGTCAGTCACACAAAAATACAATAAGTATATAAACTTCATTGACCTTGAACTTCTCTCCACACTCCATTTTCTTATTTAAAATGACCATACTTGAATAGAATAACCCACCTATCCATGGTAGCAGTGGCTTTGAGCTATATATAATGTATATTAATGAACCAGGAGAAAATAATTGTTCTCTGTCCCACTCACTTTGTTTCTGTCTTCCTGACGGTGTCCTCCCTGTCAAAACCTTCTTAGACAATAAGAGACAACACAAGACACACAGTCATTTCTTGCTCCTCTCAGTCCCCTGTTCTGTCATCGATGAGCCACAGAATCTTCCATTACTCTTCATTTTAATAAGCTAGTTTTTTTGGTTTACAAGTGACAACATTTAAATTAGTGAGGATCCATGCCAGTTTCTCAAAGGGGGACAACAACATGTTATCTTTTCACAATTAGCTTTAATTAGCAAAGTCATTTCAAATTTTTAGAGGATACAGCAGGGCACTTGCTCTTTTTTAATTTGGTTAGTGTCCGCTTGATGATGGAACAGTATGTTTTATCAGGATGCTCCTAGATAAGGTCGAAAATGTCACCAAATCAGGGAGCCAGCTTAAATACCTCCTGTCCTTAGGGCACATTCTTCTCTCATTACAGCTCAGCTTGTGGATGTGTCCCTTTTGTGTGACTCCATGGGTACATAGCAAGAAGACTTCACTATAATCCATACCCCTTTTAATCATGAAAGAAGAAATAAGGTTTGATGCTAAGTTTGGGCACAAGTGACAAAGGTGTGTGGGGGGGTGAGGGGTGAGAAAGACCCTGAGGCTCGTTTAATGAAGAAAATATGTTGGTGCACTGCTGGCCATTAAAGTTGCGAATGAATAAAATTGTTGAGGATGATGGCTTTTGTTCTCTGCAGTGTGTGGAACACTCCAGTGATCTCACCTGCTTCAGATCACCCCTAGGGTTGCACCAGCCAATCTATCCCTAATGAACTTCCGAAATCTGGTCAAGAGTCTTATGTCACACTTAGAGTGTGTTGAATTAGATGGTCACATTGAGCTATAGGGATGATCTGTAGCAGCTGCAACCCTATTCCTTTCTAATGCTCAATACAACCAATTGTGGTAGGCTGTAAGTGCTAACAAATAGAATGAACACCTAGAAATACAAAGCAAAGATCTTATTTCCCCAAACAGCAAGAGCAGGGGCGTTTCCAAAATCATGGTCCTCTCAAGACCATCTCACAATACCATTCATCATGTGTAAATAAGTCCAATCTGTGCAAACTGAGCTATATATGGTTGCTGAGTACTCACCTCCTGAGCTCTATGGAATATCATGGAAAAGGAAATGGAAGCACCATGGGGACTAAAGAATAAAGAGGGTCATGATGTGTTTTCTTCTGATACAAGGTAGTCGTTTCTATCTTGAACATGTAACACCTCTGACTGCCTGTTAAGAAGTAGGTGAGGGACTCTTTGAAAGAAGTGGATTGGTAGGAATGGGGAAAAGAGAGTGGGTAGGGAGGGGTGTGTGTGATTTCTACATTGCAGACACAATATGATATTGCCAAAAATTTTAAATTACATAGAAAGTTAAAAAACTATATATATTTAGACAAACCCCTTCCTCTATGCTGTTTTCTGAAGGCACACATGCAACACACACATACACACACACACACACACACACACACACACACACACACACACACACACACACCCAAACATTGATATGGCATGATTCTAGAAGATTTGAAGTTATTTGGTATGCGGTATGTTAAAAAAAAATATTGATGCTTAGATTTGGCTTGTAGTCCATCATTGTGAACAACTGTAGTGGTGTCTAGTTCCATGAAAGAGAACTTCAGGAGTGCAAGGAGCTACCCATCACATAGTCTTTGGAGAATAAGGGACTGGAAAGTATGAAATGGTTATAGCAAGAGGGTGCCATTTCTTATTGGTTTTCAATGACCTCTTTCTTGCTTGGAGTACAGTGTCACCGAGGCGAGTTTTGAAAATGAGCAAAACAGCTTGTGCATGCTAGGATCTAGCTGGATCTTTGCCTCTGTGTCATGGAGATGCTTAGATTTGGAGAAAGTTTGTTGATGGGACTGTTTCCTAGTGTGGATTCTGATGTAGCTTTTCCCGCACTTAGGGACAATAAGTGCCCCCAGGAAAGGAAAATAAAACATGCTAGAAGGAAAGACAGCATAGTGGGTCAGTTCGTTGCACATGACCTCACTCTGACTGTCATTCAGCCATTGCTGAGGATTCTTGATTGGCTCAGGGTCCATTGAAACACATTTTGTGCTATTTGGAGCTTGTTTGTGGTTATTATGCTTTCCAGACCTATATGGTTGAAATATAAAATGCATATTTGTAAGTGATGCTGGCAACTTTTATGCCCTCATCACTGCCAGTAATTTTTCCCACAATGAGAAGCCACATCTTGTTAGCCTTAAGGAAAGCTAACATTTTTCACTGAATCTGAATAGAGCTTTGTCAGGAAAAGTATGTGGAATGCAGAAAGCAAACTGTGTATACTAACATAGATTTCATACACAGCTCCCTTAAAGCCATGGAAGTCCTAAAACATAATGATATAATCTGTAAAATGGGTGCAAAAATGCTTCCTAGCAAGATACACTGCAAACTGCTATGGAGTTCAGAAACAGCAGTAGAAAGGTATAAACTCAGCTGTTATTTGAAGGAAACAATGAAATGATATCCATAAACAGAGTTGAAAATGGGCTATGTTTCCAGGGAGAGTGGAATCTCAGTGTCAAAACTACATAGACACCACTTAGTACCATCATATTTACCTGTCTGTATTCAAGATCTTTGTGTCATTCAATAATAGCAATTCAGCAATTTTTTAGTAATGGTTATAAGCAAATGAATGTGTAAGATCCCTCAGGTTTAAAATATAAACATGATATAAACCATGCTAATAATGAATTATATATTTGATAACAGTAGGGTAGGCAAAGAAGCAGTAATCTGCAAAAGGGGGGAATATGATCAGCCATTATTCTTCCCACAAACGTATTGACAGCGGAAAGTATCAATAAAAATATCTCATCCAGTTGAATTAAACATTAAATTGGAAGGACAAAGAATCTGCTCTAAGTTATTTACAATAGTATGTACTAAACACATATAATTCATCTTGTAAGGTTTTCAAACCACTGAAGAAATCTCCATTGGAATGGTCTTGAATCAGATAAAAAGATAGGGCCAGGATTGAATGCATATAGAAGAAACACCGAGACCTCTGTAAAGCATTTGTTCCCCAACATTAGCTCAAGAGCACTTCTAGCTTCTAGTACACAGAAATTCTAAAATTGCCTGGTGCTTGGAACCATGGATGCTTGAGCAATGGCTTCTTTCTATGTGATTTCTACCATCATATCCTCTGATGTGTCCCTATAGCTCGATTATAGATGTTTTCTGAGAGATACTTATGAAATAACCTGGATGCAATGGCTGATACTTTTGTCCTTTGACTGTAAATAATATTCATTATTTGAGTGCAAGGGTAGGCTTTATGGTAGATATTCATGTTGACACAAAATGTAGAAGAGACACTTTATTCTAGGTTTCTAGTGTGAGGAATGATTTATACTTTGCTCCAGCTTTCTCCTTACCATTTTATTTCCAATTGTTACTTATTAAATTGAATTAATATTTAGTTACTGCTCAGCCAGCCAGCAGATGTTATGTCTTGCAAGGAATTGTAATATTGCATCAGACAAACATTGAAATGAATGAAAGTCTGTTTTCTTCACACACTATATCCTGCCAAGCTCCTGAGAGGGCACCGCAAGGTTTGCTATGGCCTTGAGTTAAAACTATAGAATTGAGACCTCAAAATATTAAAATATATGTGAAGCTGAATCCGGCCATGCTTACAACTGGGTAATAAATCAGATTTTTCACTCCTCTGTTTTAAGAACCAGGAAAAGGAAACTGGATGCATACAGGATAAGGCTCAGAAGGAACTTTAAGGAATGATCTAATTCCCATTTCTGCCATTGGCCCTTTCCTCCCATTTTCTCTTTCTTTCTTGTCTCCTTCTTTCCTAAACTCTTCCTTAGTGAAGAGACTCTTTCCTGGGTAGGAAATTTTAACATCCCCAGTGACACCATTATGACCCATCAAAACAACGTGTTTTCTTTGAGACTAAGTAGTTTTCTCAGATATTTTTTTTTTGTCAATGCTCATTTCAGAAATAATAAATTCCAGTGCAGAGCTGATTTTTTTTTAATGTTTAAGTAGGATACATTAGATGGAGAGAAATAGATATGCAGTGATAAAGAAAAAGTGTAATAGGGAAACAGAAAGCATGTCACCAAGGCCTTTGCATTAAAGCTCACTTCCTCTGGAAGGTTCTTGCATATTAATGCTATGCTACAGGCTTTCATGATCTCTCTGGTTTTGTTTATTTCAATAGTTCCCCACATGTGAGTTCTTCATGTAGGAACTAAACAGATTTAAATTCATGTCTTTTACAAGGTCTGAAGATCTTCCTTTGATGAAGGTGCCCTTCAGTGCAAAGGGCCCGTTTGAGGGATGTTTCAAAGACGGTTTACTCTCATTAATGCCCTTAAAATTTTACTTTTGATCAGAGTTGGCAAAGTAAGTATAGATCAAATAGAAACCAAATCTCCCCTTTGAGATCATTCAAGGTTCCTCACTCTCTTGGCTCTTCTCATAGCTCACTGTTCTCATTTTCAGCACAGTGGGAATTAGGACTATGACGAGAAAGGTTTGATGACCCTGGGAATGCTAACTCAAGTCAGGCAGAGAAAAGAACTGTTATTTAGTGATTGTATAATTTAAGCCATTTAACCACATAAGTGTGGCAATACATTGTAAGTGCAAAGCAAATAAGTCACCCTTGTCAAAAAATGTACATTTTTTTAAGTTGTGAAATTAGCTCTCAATTTATATGCAATCCTAGACCTAAAGTGGGGGGTCCCCAGATGCACTAGTGCATGAGAATGGAAGTAATTGTTTGTGGTTTTCATGAGAAGATTGCCAGTTTGCAGCATTTAAATTACTTACAAACTGGTTTTCACGTCTCTAATTGTAGCTCTGTTGTTTCCGAGGAGGGTTGAATTGACATTGACAAACACAGACTTAGAATGGATACAAAGACATGAAAACCGCACTACATTTGTTCCCAAAATGATGCAATGAATAGTGTTCCAGTGTTTTATTTATTCCTTGGTATGCCAAATTTCCTTTTTCCTCTAAGGAGCAATGCTGACTTCAGTAAGTTAATGAGAAATAGTTACTTCAGGGAGTTTGGGTAAATACAACGCATGGCTTTTGTGAATTATTGTGTGCCTGCTTATTTATTTATTTTAGAAGTATTTGAATTTAACATAATCTCTTGTCTGTTTATTTTCTTTGAAATAAGAATATGCATTTACCTTCGGTGCTTAATTGACCAGACCAGTACTGTTACAGATCTCTCTATGACAGCATTTTGGAACTGGGAAGATAAATACAGAGTTCTATAATAGTGTATTCTATACATTACGTTTTGCTTTAATCCCCAGGTTTTTTGTAAAATAAGGCCACTAACCTCTTAGGCCAGAAGAATGAAAAGCTGGCTTTTAGAAAAACAAAACAACGAAACAAAGGGGTAATTCCGATTTTGAGTTTGTAGAGCTAACTGAATGTGGCTGTTAATTCTGGTGTACCAACAACTGCCTCAAAAAATGATTGCCAAATCCCTCCTATTCAGTATTTGTTTCCTTTGAAAACATACTTTTAATTCTTCAAGGGCCATACTGTGTTAAAATGCAGTTGTGAAGATAAACAAAGCCTTAGCAAGAGGGAATTCGAGTATGGAAAGGCCATATTAGAAGCAGAAAACAAATGAAAAAAATTAAGAAAACACTTCTGCATTTGGGCAAGTTTACAAAGGAAACTGCTTGTATTTTGCTGGGCATAGCATTTTGAAAGCTCCCACAGTGAGAATAATTAACAGAAACCATTTATGTGTATATTTCTAGGAGAGCCGGGCCCCATGTATACTTGCAGAGGACTGGGCAAGAAGAAGTTATTTTTCTGCGTTAACAGGGAGAGCTCTTTGCTGCATACTGTTCAAAGACTCTGAAGGAGGTTGTGATACAGGATGCTCTCTAAGTCTGTCAAACACTCACTGGCTTCTGTTGCTTTATGTCTTTACCAACAGTGTTGCTGAGAGACCCAGACTATTGGAGAGATAGGTAGGACTGAAAAGCTTGTAAGATGGTACGCTGCAGCTCACTAAAAGGGCACATCTCTTCTGGGTGGAACAGTTTAAAACTGAATTGAGTGTTGGGGAAACCATGCATGCAGAACTATAGGTAAAACCAGGTTGAATGGTCAATTGCCAGGAGGCTTTATAAGAACATGAGAGGGAGGAGGTAGACCAGATGACCTATGAAGTATTTTATTTTTTTTTTACTGTTCAATGCATCTTTATTTTACTTAGTTTTATCTTAAAGTTAATCTTTGACTGTGCTGCCCTGGCTTTGTGTCAACTACCTTTTCTTGTTCTCCAAGAGTTATAGCTTGCTGCTGTGTTATGTGGTAGTAGGGACTATTAAACTCCCTTCATTATCATTGATTCTCTTTTTTCCATGGGTGATACTAACAGAGTAGCCACTAAAGATGTACTGGTGTATTTGAAGTCAGTCATTCCAGTGTCACTGCAAACCATGACTCTCCTTTCCTTTTAATATATACGCTAAGTTGCTTGATTATGGCTTAGCACAAATAAGAAATTAAAAATCACTATACCATACTTTATTTTAGCAGAGAGTCCACTAACTCCTCATCATAATCTCTTTGGTGTATCTGAACCTTTTCCCTGTATACTTCTAGCAGTGAGGTGTTTGAGATAGTCTGCATCTCAAACAAAACGGTTGTTCTACTGAACCCTGACTCAAAGTTAGACAACGTCAATTTATTCTCCTGTAGAATTTCAAGCGGCCCCTGTCTTTCCTTGATATTATTTGGCATCCATTTCTATGTGAAATGTTAAAGCTTAGTCACCTGAATCCTCTCGTCTTGGTTTCCTTGTGGCCTTGAACATGTGTGACAGTACATTCTGAAATATTAATGTCAATTCTTTCGCTTCTCCCCTTTTCTTCTTGAAGCTTTTCCTCTAGTCTATCACCTCTGGGGAGACAGAGGGTTCTTCATGGGTCTGAAGCAGCAAGAAGCAATCAGTCTTAAGCAATCTCCTTACCCCTCCCACAGTGGGCTTTTGAGAAAAAGGCTTCAAAAGAGAAAACCCGAGGCTTGGCAAAGCAAGTCTATTATGTCATAGCAAGAGCTGTGGGAAAGTGGAGTTGTCTCTTGTCTCTCTACAAGCTAGAAGGACAGCTAAAAAGAGAACAGAGGGAGGATGGTCAATATGGTTGGAGAGGATGTCATATTGGGGGTGGGAGGATAGAAGAAGCATTTTTGGAGACAAATAGTCTAAACTGTGGAAGACAGTAATGTGGCATTGGTGGGCATCCTGCAGGGTTTGGGAAACATAAAAATTGTTTTTCACAACGAAGAACCTTTCCCACAGAGGTTGTGCTATTTTCTGATACTACTTAACAAAAACACAAAAACTAGATGTCAGAGAGTAAATTGTTTATTATCTCTCTGAGGTTCTGTGATCAGCTTTGTCAGGGACGGGTATTTTCAAGTCCATATAGTATCTGCAGCCTCAAGTGGAAGATGCAGAAGTTGGAAGACTTATGTTGTACTAGAATATTTTATTAAATAGAAGGTTTAGTTACTTTTACAGAATACATACATGCCAGAAATAATAGGTAGAAATTATAGATATGGCTCCCTTAGTTCCCTCAATCAGACACCCCCTGCCTAACACAGACCAGACCCACCAGAATACCAGGTAGGCTTCTTGCCTGCAGACTTCCTCTATTCTCTCAGTGTCCCCTCTCCCATCCTCAAACACTATCCTTAATGCTCCTCCCTTCCTTATCTCTGAGAACCAGCCTCAAACTTGGGTGGATACTCCCTGCTGAAACAGAGGCCAAGCAGGCCACCTGAACTCCAGGCAGGACACTCATAAACCTCCTCTACCTTTTTGGTGATTCCCACCCCAACTATTCCCAACCTTCCTTCTCCTCCTTCCCTTCCCTGTCATTGTGTCCTAGCTCCCAACTCAGGTGGAGATCTCCTGCTCAACAGAAGGCCACCAAAAGTCTATCCCCCAACTCTGGTGGAATCTGTTTGTTCAGTAAGAAGCCAGAACAGCAGAGAAAATGCAGAAACTAAGCCCTACAAAGATACTACAAAGAAAACTCCAACCCATGAAAATAAGGGCAATAAATGATCACACACTCCCAAAACCAAAAGAAATGACACACACATACCCCACCACCATCACCACCACCACCACCAACAGCAAAATAACAGGAATTAATAATCATTGGCTATCAATATCACTCAATATAATTAGACTCAATTCCCCAATAACAACATATTAACAGAATGGACATGAAAATAGGATCTATCTTTCTGCTGAAATAAGAAACACACCTAACATCAAAGATAGACATTGCCTTAGAGTAAATAATTGAAAAATGGTTTTCCAAGCAAATGGACCTAAGAAGTAACCTGGTGTAGCTATTCTAATATCTAACAATCAGACTTCAAACCAAAGATAGTTAAAGAGACAAGATTGAAAACTTATACTCACCAAAGGGAGAAAATCCACCAAGAAGATCTTTCAGTTCTGAACCTCTATGATTGAAATGGCATCCATATTTGTAAAAAATCAATATTTCTAAAGCTTATGCATTGACCATCCTCACACACTGATAGTGGGAGATTTCAATACCCTACTATTACCAGTGGACAGGTCATTGAGACAGAAACTAAACAAAGAAATAACAGAGTTGACAAACATTATGATTCAAATGGACCTAATAGGTATTTACAGAACATTTCACTCAAACACAAAAAGAATATGCTGTCTTTTCAGCATCTTATTGTAGGGGGATTTATGTTGTTCCACTGTAAATAATTGTCCCACCCACTGGTTTAATAAAAAGCACTGATTGGCCAAAGGCAGACAGGAAGTATGGGAGGGACTACTAGACTAAGAAAACTCTGGGAACAGGAAGAACAGAGAAGAATGCCAGAGAGAAGCCAGAAGAAACAGAGGACAACTATGCTGCTCTGAGAAAAGGTACCGAGCCACATGGCTGAACAGGATAAGAGTCATGGGTTAGATTAAGGATAAAGAGTTAACAAGTGATATGCCTGGGCCTTAGGCCGATCAGCCTAAAACTATTGTAAGCATCTGTGTGTCTCTGCAGGTCTGTGGGTCTATGGGTCTAAACCTTGAGGCTAGGCTCGAAAGTCAGGGCCAAAATCCTCTTACTACATCTTATGGAACATTCTCCCAAACTGATCATATGCTAGGTCATAAAACAAGTCTCAACAACTATAGGAAAATTAAAATACCCCTGTATTTTTTCAAATCACCATGGATAAGTTGGATGTCAACAAGAACAGAAACAACAGAAAACCTACAAAATCATGGACACTGAACAACTCTCTTCTGAAAGATGCCTGGGTCAAGGAACAAATGAAGAAATTAAAGCCTTACTAGAATTTAATGGAATGAATGTACAATATGCCCAAATTTATGGGGCACAGTGAAAGTGGTGCTAAAAATACAGTTCATAGCATTGTGTGCCTACATTTTTTTAAAAAAATTTGACTCTATTCATAATAGCCAGAAACTGGAAACAACTTAAATGTTCTTCATCTGAAGAGTAGATAAAGAAGTGGTACATTTACACCATGGAATATTATTCATTTGAAAAAAAAACAAACAAAAATGAAAGCAAAACAAAAAACCCTGAAACTGAAATTTTAGGCAAATAGCTAGAACTAGAAAATATCATCCCGAGTGAAGTAATCAAGACTGAAAGACACACATGTTATGTACTCACTTAGAAAGTGGATATTAGCTCCTATGTAAAGGATAATCACACTACAATCCATAGACTCAGAAAGGCCAAGTAACAAGGAGGATTCTAAGGGGAGATGTATGGATCTTCCTGAAAACTGGAAATAGAATGAATTTGTGTGTGAACTGAGCTTAGGTACAAATAGGAGCAGGATGGATCAGGTATCAGGGAGGGGTGGAGGGAGAGAGTGCTGGGAGAGACAAGTGGAATTTGGGAAGCATTTTTTGGGGACCTGAAAACCTAGTGTTGTGGAAACTTCTTAGAATCTATGAGGGTGACCCTAATGAGGGCTATTAGTAGTAAAGGAAATGGAGGCTGAACTGGCCATCTTCTGTAACCAGGTAAGGCTTTAGTGGTGGGACTGGGACACCATCCCAGCCATAGAACCTTTGCCTACAACCTGTCCTGCCTGCAAGTTGTGCTGGAGTGATGGTGGCCCAGAGCTTATGCGAGTGCCCAACCTATGCTGGCTCTAACTCGAGGTCCATTCTATGAGAAGAAGCCATGTCTGACACTGGCAGGATGGCCAGGAACTTCAAGCTAGGTGGCCCTGAGATCTAAGGTAGAACCAAACATGACTGGCAAAAAAAACTTTCCTAGTGATACTCTGCTATACTTATGGATTGGTGCATAGCATTAGTTATCAGAGAGGCTTCATTCAGCAGATGATGGCAGCAGATGCAGAGACCCAGAGACAAACATTAGGCAGAACTCAGGGAACCCTGCAGAAGAGGGAAGGAAGGAGTGTGAAAGCCAGAACATCAATTAAGCAGGGTTCATAAGGGCTCACAGAGACTGAAGCCAAAATTGTGGAGCCTCCATGAGTCTGTGCTAGGCTCTTTGCCTATATGTTGTGGTTGTTTAGTGGAGATTTTTGTGAGACACTTAACAATAGGAGTGAGAGTATCTCTGACTCTTTTGCCTACTCTTGGAACACTTAACCTCTTACTGGGTTGCCTTGCCTAGATTTGACATGAAAGTTTATGTCTAGTCTTGTTATGCCATGTTTGGTTGATATCCCTGGGAGGTCTTCTTTTTTTCTAATCAGATGAGATAGGGCAGGCTCAAGGTAGTATGGCCATAGATTTTCTGCTCTTTTCTAAAGGGAAATAGAGGAACAGTCATCTGGGGAAGAGTGAAGGTATGAGAGGGGGAACTGCAAGGAGTGGAGGGAGGGAAAACTCTGGTTTTGGTATATTATACGAGGGAAGAATAAATAAAAAAAAAGCAGAAAAAGTAGATACACTAATTTGTTTATATGTTGTAATAATTTTACTCTATGGTCAAGTACCATGTGTGTGACTTAAACATATGCTACAAAATCCATTGAACGTGATGGAATCATTCCAAGGCTCATTTACCTGAAAATTTGGTGGTACCTACTGACTGTTGGCTGTAAGCCCAATGCAACTGTTAGGTTGATCACTCATTTCTGTCTTTCCCCTGCTGCCCTAACTTCCTTCCAACTTTGTTAGACTTCAAAGGCAACCACTTCTATAAGACCGAAAATTAAATCAGACTCTATAGTGATGTTATGGACTATTCTTTCAAGAAAAGTTTGCTCATTTCTGGTGAAGCCTCTCTGTAAGACTCTTACAAAGCTTCTCTAAGACATAAGAAGTGCACCTACCTCTAATGGCACACTGTTAAGGCATTGAATATTATGTAATATAATGGTACAAGCTCCTGCCACAGTTGAGGATTGTAGCAAGAGCATCCGGACAATGTGCATGTTTCTGAAAAAAGGTAACTCAGAATGTTCCTTGGTTTATTATCAACTCCTTATATAAAGTGACATTCTCTGGAAAGAAAGAATGAGTTTCATCAAAATTGACTTTCAATTTCATAGATGCGTAATTAATTTGTCTTGGAGTGTAATGGAGATATTACACATTGTCATGATTTATATCCACCAACTTCATCTCAAGATGGTTTGTCAGATTTTCATACTTTTCCTATTTTCACATTTAAAAATAATACTTTAATAATACTTTTTTGATGTCTAGAGTAAGAGACTACACTCAGACTTTTATATAAGATTATTTGGCTATAAACTGCGTCATATTTTACATATTTAATTGTAATATCTCTCTCTTTTCCCCTCTCCTCTCTCCCTTCTCCTACCCCCATCTTTCTTTCTTCCTTCCTCTTTCCTTCTCCTTTCTCTTACTGCTTTAAGCTGTGACCTCACATGGGCTCAATCTCTTTGGCCCCAGACATGGTTCTGCTTTTCTGTGGCTCCTTACATGCTTATCTTCATGGTGCTGCCCTAAAGCTCAGCCCCTGAGCATGTTTGCAGAGCTGTTGGTATCTATCTGCAGATCACAGTGGGAAGCACTGACTGTTCCTTCTGATGGTGCTTCCTTAAGAACGGGAAACTTTCGAAGGTGCTCTCTCTCCTGCCTCTTCAAACTAGATGATGTGCTCATCAGAAACAACTTAGTGGTCAAAGGGCAGGGCTGTCCTGATGTGTTCTAACCAAAGGATTACCACTGAGGGTCTGGAAAGTGTTGTGCTTCTAAGAAATCTATGAACCCGAGCCTGAGGGTCAGACCTAGATATCTATTTTTGTAAAAATGGATTTTTAGGTCACAGCCAAGCCCATTTATTCCACATTGTCGAATGATGCATTTACATTAAAACTGCAGGGATGTATAGGTGTAGCAGAGACCAAGACAACTGTAAGGCTCTAAAAATAGTGTGTGCCCCTTCATAGAGGAAGAGTCTGCCTCTTATATAAAATCATAGAACAAAACTGAGGCCCTACAGTCAGGAACAGAGGTGGAAAATGTCTGATAGACAATGCTGACTACTAAAGGTTCCATCTAGTTCCTCTGTGAAGTAGCCTATGTTAATTTCCACAAAGCACATGGACATTATTAAATTCAGATAGATGTCTTATGTTGTCATTTATAGCATGTGTTCTGTTATTTATAAGTTATGGTGTAGTTGTACAGAATTCCATGATTTTTCTCTGCTCTGGCTTTCATGCTGTAGTTTATTGCTGTGAATTAAGACTGCATCTTTTCATTTGCTTTAGAGAGTAGAGCCAAGCTGACCTCTAATTGTATTAGCAGCCGTATCACGTTTTTCTATTCAATGCTCGACTTGGCTAAAATTTACAGAATGAATTAGCTAAAATGAAACTTTATGAAGGACTTATTCTATTTAAATATCAATGAGGTTTTTATTTTTATTCAGGGCAATTTCAATCCAGGAAGAGAGCAGTGTAGCTGAATTGTAACTATTCCAAGAAGCCAAGGATGTGTGGGCATGTGTGGTGTCCACTGCTGGTGCTGCATCAGCTCAACATGTTTCAGTTTGAACTTTTAAAGCTATGAGATGTATTTCTGCTCAAGATAAATCAATCATATGTAATATTGAATATCTCCTTTTTAAGTAGTTCAAGTTTGAACACATTGACCCAGAAGTTTATGAGAATCAGTAGTGGTTGAAGCCCACAGAAGATATATATATATATATATATATATATATATATATATATATATATATATATATATATATATATATATCGTTCATTTAGATAATGCTCTAATAAATAACCTTTAAAATGAAACCTATGACTCAAGTGAAATTTCTCAAGAACTATGTACTTTAGTCATGTTAATTTGACTCTTAGAGTGTTATCAATATTTCTCTGGCACTATACCCTCATTTAATGTTGAGAAATATTGTGTGAAGCAGCCATGTGCAATCACATATTTCATACATTATAAAGCTGTTTCAGACTATAGCATAGGCTATACCATGTAAAGGATGGTATTATTTTTGGTTGCTTTAAGGATGTACATTTCCAGAGGACCTGGGCTATTTTTAAACCTATCATAGATGATAGTGGTGTTTTTTCCCCCAGTATATTTTCAAATATAACAACATATGAACTTTCAATAAAGAGTGGTAGATAAAAGGGAACCTCTGGTGGAGACTAGGACCAGATCTGGATTCCTGCTCATCAAGCACACAAACTGATCCTTTGGCAGTAGGTCTTTCTCAAAAAGAAAAAAAAAATTGTTTTTGTTTTGAGTCTGTCATTTACAAGGCACTAGAAGATCAAACTCACATCTCTCAAATAGTTGATAGTTGAAGAGTTACAGGAAGAGAGAGGAGAAAAATGATTGTTGATTGAGGGGTGAGAAGGGAAAGATGTTGGGTCCTGTTGTTTGGGCGTAAATGGTAGTTAGCCATGTTCTAGTCCCATAATATGTGCACTGGGGGAATTATCACATTTTCAGGAGGAATTTTGAGTTTTTGAGGTTATCCTTCAAAAGAACCTGCTTCTTTTGCACATGTCCTTTATTGAAGAACCAGTCCTGGAAGCTTTTAAGCAACATATGTGCTGTTACATTGGAATCAATTTTATGTCTGGAGATATCTAAGCCTGTGCTATGTGGTCACTGGGTCTGTATAGAATCCTCAGAGCTTAGAGGGAAATCCCAGGCTCTGTGAGATCACATTCCACAGTTGAGCCTGCTGCTTTTCCACTTGAGTATGCTCACCAGAAAGCCTAGGGTCAAGTTCACCATCCAGCTATAAACTGACTTTGTTGCATTTTATGATTTAAGACTCATTTTCTCTTTCTCCAAATTATCTGTCTTTAACAGCAACAGCAAGATTACTAAGAAAAGAATTATATTTTTATAAAAAGCTTTAAACTCTTTTCCAGTGTAGGCAACATACAATTTGATAATCATAAAGATTTCTAAGATCTGGACTAAGAATTTTACTAGGGTCTGTAATAAGCTCATGCAATTATTTTGGTTAGCATAATAAGCCGTTTGCCAGATTCTTCCTATGGGATTCAAGACCCAGGTAAATTCACAGATTTGCACCTATATTTTAAATGTATTCTACATGCCTGTCATGTGAAGGCAAAACTGATAAAAAAGAGACTCACATATGAGGCCTCACCTTACAAAACTGTTCTTATTTCTTGCCTGGATTTTTTTTTCCCCCTCTTGATCCAAAAATTGTATTCAATCTTTCTCCTCCATTCTCAGGGAGCTCTGGAATCCCAGTTGGCACTTGCTCTCCATCTTCCTCTGCTAGCTTTTATCACGGCAGAGTGGCAGACCTTTCAAGGAGCTTTTGAGCAAGCTCTCTGGGATTTTTCTACTGCTCTTCTAAAGACTCTCGACTTTTGTGTAAGCATTCAGAACCTTCACCATGTGAACCACCTGACGCATAGTCTTTGACACTTTTTAATGTGGTATTTCTATAATACTTACATCTGTGAAAACCCAGGTCTCTTAGGAAACAGATGAAAGTGTAGAAAAAAATTGAAAAAATTTAAAAGAAAATAATATGTTGATATCTTAGCAAAGCCAGATGTTTCTTTTATAGGTAACAGGGGAGGTACAGGTGTCTCTGAATGACAGGTAGAATGAAATAATATATTTGGAGGTAGGTGTCTTTGGGCATCTATTCCTCTCCCCTCTTATCTGGACAACCAGGCATTCCTGCTCAGGGGATGGACTTTCCACATCCTGGCAGCATTACCTCCTCTTCTGCTGTATTTTTTATGGCTTAAACATTTCTGGGTGTGTAAATGAGATAATGAAAATAGACTCCCCATTCTTATATTTCCTATTCGCTCTAATTGAACAGCTGTATTCACAGAGTGACATTTAATAGATAAATCGAACCTGGGCCAGAAGATAATATGAAAGATAATAGAATTCGGATCACTTTCATTTCAACACACTCCCAGAATAGCTACACCACATGAATAAAAAATAGTGGTGGGATTAGTTGTGTTAGTAGAGGTAGTGACAGACCTGAACATGTCTAAGGAATCACGTCCAGGATAGGGAAGATATCAGACAAGAAAGAACATTTGAAAATATGTGAAAGAAAATTATGTTCAGAGAAAAAAGGAAAATGAGCATGTATACATGTAGAGTATGTGGGGTGGGTTGTACATGTGTGTGTGTGTTTGGGTGTGTGTGTGAATGTGTGATAGAGGGAGGAGTGTTAAGGTATTATGAAAAATAAGTAGAAACTAAACTATCAATGGTGTAAATGGCTGAAAATTTATCTAGAAATTAGTGATAGACTGAATTTGTCATGGTCGATTGGCTTCCCATTGTTGTGAGAGGTTTTTACATATCTTATATTTAAGGTATTTCACATTATATCCTTGTTTATTTGTTCTGTACATATACATACACACTCATGTATATTAGATGGCAAGTGCTCTCACCTACTGAACATCTGTTGGAGTTTTCTTTAGAGTTGTTATGGAGAATATCTGTTTACAGCTTGGTTTAGACAACTTGTACCAAAAAGATAGCTACTCAAAGCCCTCACAGTACTCTGGCTTTTATTTCAGCCTGCATTTTTGTTCCCGATTTCAGATAAGCAGGCAGTGATTTCCTTCCATGGGTGCCCTCAGCTTTTAAATCAGGATGTTGGTGAACTTCTTGGTAATCATAGGGGTTTCAAACACGTAGATATGTCATTAGTCAGTAAAGAAAAGCTAAATACAGGTACTGTGTTACTTCTTTCAAGATAGTACACGGATATGTTCATCATGTGGCTAATTTTGGCATTTGCCTGTATATTCTCAACCATGATGTAAGTGCAACTTTCTTGGGTCCGCAGAAAATTAACTTTTTCCATAACATGTAAATCATTTCTGGTGTGGTAATTCAGTGGTCAGAAAATGAATTCCACAAATGAGGGGGGGGAGGGGTGGATGATGGAAGGATGGAGGCAGAGACACACAGAAAGAATATTCAAACACATGTGTGGTGTGTTTCTATTTTTGTCCCTCCCTCCCTCCCTCCCTCCCTCTCTCTCTCCCTCCCTCCCTCCATCCCTCCTTTCCTCCCATGCATCAGATACCTTGGAACTGATGTTACAAATATTTTTAAACAACCCAACATAGATGCTTGGATCTGAACTGTGGTCTTCACGATAGAGCATCACCACCCTTAACTACAGAGCCATCTTTCCAATGAATTCTTAATGTAAATGTAACTAACAATTGCTTAGAATTTGGGTAATCTCTTCTCTTCTCTTCTCCTCTCTTCTATTGGGACACATTGGTGCTACTTCATGTTTCTTAACAAATATGTACTAAATCCATGCAGAGGAACACCTAACCCAGCCTTGACTTTGGGATGAGGAAACTGGACTTGCCTGGAGTGGATGTGTCATGCTGAGCTGACCCACCTTGGGACTTCTTGCCCTTTGCGGGGAGGGGATGGGTGGATGGGGAGGAGCGAGGCTGAAGGCTGACTGGGAGGGATTGGGAGGAGGTAGGGAGGGAGAGCAGGGGGATACATAGATTAAAAATGACATTTTTTTATAAAAATAAAAAAGTACTAAAGGCATATTCCAGACAATTGTATACTCTTTATTACTTAGGAAATCAGTTTTTGTCTAAGAGTATGGGTCTAAGATGACATTATATTACTGGCATTTGGAGAAAGTTTACTAGAGGTACAGATTGCACAGGTCTGAGAAGTTCAAGAAGAAGCCACAGGGATAGTTCCATAGTTAGGCACAGGGTGGTGCATCTCACACCCCTATGCTTGAAGGAGGAGACAGACTGCAATGGCTGCCACCTGAAAGGAGGTGCTCCTGTTTCATTGGCTTTCCTTAGAGCAGATGTGATTTCACGATAATTTCCAGAGCCAGGCCGAGATGAGCTGCCATCAAGAGAGCACTCATTCACACACATCTCTGGTGGATGTCCTTCCTCATGGATCATGAAGGCATCTTCACTCTTTTGTTTTGGCCTTTGAAGGGTTTGCTCTTCTTCTCACTTTCCTACTTCACCCTCGCTGCTGCTCTTTCCACCGTCTCCTTTAAATGTTAGCACGCAGTATTTTCCTGCTGCTTGGACAGAGCAGACTCTAGACAAGGTTGGAATGGGTGTCTGAAGGTGTCAAGGTCAGGGTAAGGCCCCACTTACTTTTATTTGAGACACCGGTGGAATCTTAGAGACAACTTGATAAGGCCTTTTATTTTTCTTAGCCTATAGCACACCACTTTGCATTCCTCTTTGGGTTTCTGGCTTTGGCACATGAGATAGTCTTACTAACTAAAACAAAGGAAAAGAACTGGGTGGCGGAAGGTGTCTGACCCCTTTCTCACTAAGGGTGCAGTGTTCAGTAGCACCTCCTGTTCCTTTCTGTCATGTACAGTGACAGCTTCACTTCTCACAGGGATGAAGTAGGAAGCTTCCCCTCAACTTTGCTTGAATAGAGAATGGTGAATAAAACAGGTCACAATTCACAGACATCCTAAAATTCTCTAGGAAATGTACTGTCCCCAGGCTGCACTAAGAGAAAGTTTAGAGCAAGGATCCCACACTTCCTTTCTTGTTCCTGATGGGAACTTGTCCCGGGGAAGATGAACTTGTCACAACCCTTGTCTTTCCTGTTCTTATTAGGGAATGGGCATCTTTGTGAGATCTTGGCAGACATAGCCTTCCTGCTGGATATCACATCTTGTGAGAAAGAGACAAATGTCAAACATTTGATATCATAGCCTCTATTTGACAGGACTTTCTGCTCAGCCAGCCCAGGGCAAGAATTGGTCTGGACAGTCATTAAAGAGCTTAAAATATACATCTTTAGCATATGATTTTTTTCTCTTGGTAGATCTACATGAACTTGTAATTGCTTAAAAAGAAACCTGTTAGAAATTATTTAATAAATAGAAGGAGAAGTAGCAGTCTGTGTGAGATGTTTGGTAAAAATGTAAAACAGTTGGAATGATTCATGTCTGTTGCAATCTTTATTTTCTGGTAACTTTGCTTACTTCAGCCAGAAGAGCTTGGTTCTGAGCATGGCTCTGTCATTATCGTGGTATTGGCATAGCTAGTTGAGGAAGTCACAGTCTGCGTGTATCCAGGTGCATGTCACTTGGATGTAACAGGGAGCTGGGGAGATTATACAGCATAATGTGCTATAGAAACATAGTCATGCGTGATTTCATAGCTAAAAAATTTAAACATGTCTCTCTTGGGTTAATTTTCTACTTGTTAACCTAGACCTGAATTGCAATGCTTTTCATACAAAGAACTAGATAGTAAATATTTCATGATCCTCAGTGCAGATGGCCTGTCACATCAACTCAGTTCTGTCATTGTGTCTTCAAAGCCACTACACAAGGGAATGGGCACAGCTCTGCTGCATCTAAACCATATTGACAAAAACAGACATAACTTGGACTTGATCGGAAGGCTATTTGTTTTTTTATGGACCCTTGATTTACACCTAAACTTGGTATTCTGCCTACCGTATCTAAGATATTATAGATAGCATTGATAAAACTGGGCAAAGTATAGAGTCTTTAGAGAGAATCAGTAAAGTAGATGTCAAAAATGTCTGTATTCTTGTAAGTTTTGATTTTAACTCTTATATACAATATGTTTAAATGTGTTTGGCCTAATTAAAGCTGTGAGACATTTAACAGTTATTAACAATATTAGGAGCTTAGTTATATATATTACAAAACCCATCACCAAGACAAGATGTCTGACAAGTGGGTACAAAGAACATCAGATGTCAGTGTGGCATTAAAATGAAATTTCTCTTGCCAAATAATGGGTTCAGGAGAGCCATCCATTTATCATGGAACAACATGAACTCATTCATATTTGGAATTTGTCAAATAACAAAAAAGTTATACTAATTTTGAACAGAAAAGATTTTCTTCTAATTTGAGAAGAATGAGTTGTGTCAATCATGAATGGAAATAAACTGTGATTTTTCTTTAGTTACTAAATTATTTTTTCTCTTTCCATCCTCCCTGTCTTTGATGCTTAGCTTCAAATGTCAAATTGAAACAACCTAGAGTCACCTGATGCAGAGAGTCCAAAAGAGGACTTATATTGGGTTGGCCTTTGAGCATGTCTATACTGGATTGTCTTGATTACAGTAATTGAAGTGAGCAGACCTACCTGTGTGGATGGCAATATTCTCTGGTTTGGGGTCCCAGATAATATAAAAAGGAGAGAATGTGTTGAGCTTAGGCATACATGCATAAATTCATTGCTCTTTGCTCTTGACCATGGATGTCATGTGACTATCTGCTCCAAGTTGTTTTGACTTCTTCACCAAGATAGAGGGTAAACTGAAGTTGTGAGCAAAAGAAGCTCTTTCTTCTATATGTGCAGGGTTTTTGTTTGTTTGTTTGTTTAAGCTCTTTTGGGGGCCTGCCACCCAGCTCCCAAATAAATATGTGAGAAAACATATTATTACTTAGCCTTGACTTGGCTTGTTTCTAGCCAGCTTTTCTTGACTTATATTGTCCCATCTACTTTTTGCTTCTGGGACTTTGTCTTTCTTAGACATTTAGTAAGAGATTAGGCTGAGAAGAAACAGAAATTCAGTGAAAAATCGCTCAGTTTACTAGACCTGGAAGTGAGTTGGAAGTCATACAATGAATGAGGAGATTCTCCTTGAGTTGCTCAGTAGACTTGTACTTTTTCAGTTGTCATGATCTCAGGGATTCTTTCTGATGTTGGTGGTTTTTAAGCCTCTGTTTCTAAGAGAACTACCTGTCCCAATGTAGCATCAGACTAAGTTATAGTAACTGTGTCATGGCTGGAAGGATGCATCACTGCTCACATGGCAGGAAATTTTTTATGCTTTTTCTGACTCACTTTGTTACTGAAAAACAAAACAAAACAAAACTATTACTATGAGGCCACAATCACTGTGATTCCCAAGCAACTCAAAGATGTAGCAAAGAAAGAGAATTACAGACCAATCTCTCTCATGACCATTGATGTAAAAATACAAAATAAAATTCTGGCAAACTGAATCCAACAACATATCAAAAAAAAAAAAAATACACCACGATCAAGTAGGCTTCATCCAGAGATGCAGTGAGTATTCAACAAATGAAAAAATGTGAATGTCATCCATCCTATAAACAAACTGAAAGGAAAAACATGATCATCTCATTAGATGCTGAAAAAGCCTTTGACAAAATCCAACACTCCTTCATGGCAAAAGTCCTGGAGAAATCAGGAATGTTACAATAAGGCTCTTGGCCCAGGGTGGCCAGAGGTCCAGACCCACAGACCTGCAGCCCCAGATCCCTTAGCCACCTGCTGCTGCTCAGGCCCCAGAAATGACTCAGACGCTTATATTAAGTTCATACTGTTTGGCCTATGACTCAGGCACATTGCTAGCTTGCTCTTACATCTTAACTCAACCCATTCTCATTAATCTGTCTGCCACATGAACCATGGCTCACCTGTGTTCCTTATGTGTTTTTTCTTTGGCAGCTGGCTCGGTCTGTCTGACTCCACCCTTCTCCTACCTATGCTCTGATTTCTCTTCCTACTTTTTCTATGGTGCCTGTCATGGGCCAAGACAGCTCCTTTATTTAAAGACTGATATTCATTGCATACAAAAAGACTTCCCCATATCATTTCCCCATTTCTGTCTAATCAAAAAGAAAGGTTTCAATTTTAACATAGCAAATTTACATGTAAAAAAATAGCTATCAAGCAAGAATTACAGTTACAATATCTAGTCTATTTATATTTAACAAAATTAAAGAAAATACTCTATCATCTACCTTATCATTGTGAATCTAAAGTTTCATGTACAATATACCTTAAAATAACCAAGAAAAACTATACCTATAACTATCTAATCTTCAACTACATCAAAGACCACAGAAGGATATAATATTTACCCAAGTAAATAGGAAGTACAAGCAATTTCAAAAATCTAGAAATGACAAAGATGACACCTGTCTGCTTAGACAGTCACCCAAAGTTCCTTTATAAAGTTGTGGCATCCATCTTTAGCCTACAGGCCCAGAGTCTCTTTTCATTTCAGTGAAGCAGGAAGTGTGCTCTGCCCATTCTGTTTTAAATCATCAGTTGCTTCTCCTTGAGTCCTGAAGAATGTCTGACAGTTTTTTTCTGCAAAGCAGGAAACTGAAGGACCCTCTTGGCTTGTTCTGCCAAAGTTCAGAGGTCACTTTCCTATGAAATCTGCCTGTCCAGTTTAAACAGCATACTGTCAAGCAGTTAATACAAGAACAGGATCTTGTCCAGTGGCTAATGGATGCCACAAAGAAACTAATCTCCATATGGAGTTTCTTCTATGCCTGTTTTTCTCTTGAAGTAAATTGGTGCTGACAGGAGCAAATCTGTCTCACTGTCCATAAAAGTCTAAGTTCTTAAAATATTTTAAATTCCATATTCTGTAGGTCTTAGAAGTGTTTGAAGATCACTTATCTAATTTAAATATATCTTTGTATACCTTAAAAATCTAACTAACATGCATTTCTTAATTATACATTGCAATTTTAAATCAGTTACATAAACATCATATCTTAAACAAGAGTATACAAATACATATATCATAACAAAATTGACCTTAAATTTGTATGAATAAGCCAAAGTCCATACCAGTGTAAAACATTTTGAGATTAACAGCTGATTTTTAGATTAAAGTAAATTCAATAATTTAATTTTTAAAAGCACTCATATACCATATCCCCCTTTTCTTCTTAGAAAGAGGTTAACTATGACCATTAACCATTTATAGTCAAAACAACCATTTATAAACAATATTTTGGGAATTTGGGCATAGTTTTCCATTTCTGCTTCCTGATGATTAAGGGGAGCTGATAATCTTACAGATTTTTGAGACTGGATCATCTTAGTCTGTAGCCCTGATACTGATGTGACCATCTCTCCCATCAGAGAATTTTCAGGTGGTCTTGGGCTCAGGTACATTGCTAGCTTGCTCTTTCTTCTTAACTAAACCCATTCTCACTAATCTGTCTGCCATGTAAACCATGGCTCACCTGTGTTTCTTATGTGTTTCTTCTTTGGTGGCTGGCTCAGTCTGTCTGACTCCGCCCTTCTCCTACCTATGTTCTGATTTCTCCTCCTACTTTTTCTATGGTGCCTGTCATGGACCAAAACAGTCCTTTATTTAAAGACTGATATTCACAGCATACAGAAAGACATTCCCACATCACAGGAATATAGGGAAAATACCTAAATTTAATAAAGGCGATATACAGCAAGTTGAAAGCCAATATCAAATTAAATGGAGAAACACTCAAAGTAATCCCACTAAAATCAGGAACAAGACAAGTCTGTCTTTTCTCTCCTTATGTGTTAAATATAGTTCTCAAAGTTTTAGTTAAAACAATAAGAGAACAAAAGGAGATTAAGGGGATACAAATTGGAAAGGAAGTCAAACTATCTCTATCTGCAGATAAGATGATTGTATATATACGTGATTCCAAAATTCTATGAGAAACTCCTGTAGCTGATAAATACCTTCAGCAATATAGCAAGATACAAGATTAATTCAAAAAAATCAATAGCCCTAATTTTTGACAAAGTGCCCAGAAATATTCAATGGAAAAAGTATCTTCAACAAATGGTGTTGGTATAACTGGATGATAGAATGTAAAAGAATGAAAATAGATCCAAACCTATCACTCTGCACAAAACTCAAACCCAAGTGGATCAAAGACTTCAACATAAACTCAGCTACACTGAACTTGATAGAAAAGAAAATACGAAGTACCCTCCAACTCATTGGCACAGATGACCACCTCCTAAATATAACATCAGTATCACAGACACTTAGAATAGCAATCGATAAGTGGGACCTCCTGAAACTAAGAACCTTCTGTAAGGCAAAGGACAAGGCCAGTAAGACAAAACAACAGCCTACAGAATGGGAAAAGGTCTTCATCAACCCTACATCTGACAGAGGACTGGTCTCTAAAATATAAAAAGAACTCAAGAAACTAGAGCTCCAAACCTAAATAACCCAATTAAAATGGGGCTCAGAGCTAAAAAGGGAATTCTCAACAGAAAAATTACAAATGGCTAAAAGGCACATACTTGCTCAACATCTTTATCCATCAGAGAAATGCAAATCAAATCAACTTTGAGATAGTACCTTACACTTGTCAGAATGGTAGAGATCAAAAACACAGATGATAGCCTATGCTGAAGAGGATGCGGATCAAGTGGAACACTCTTCCATTGTTGGTGGGAGTGTAAGCTTGTATAGCCATGCTGGAATGCAGTATGGTGGTTCCTCAGAAAACTTGGAATCAATCTCCACCCATCAATAACACTATTGGGCATATACACAAAGGTTGCACATTTGGATCCCAAAGTCATTAGCCCAACTATGTTCATCACAACATTACTTGTAATAGCAAAAACTTGGAAACAACCTAGATGCCGCTCAACTGAAGAATGGATTAACAAATTGGGATGCATCTACACATTGAAATAAATTCAGCAGTAAAAAGAAACAAAAACAAAAATAACATCCTAAAATTTCAGGCAAATGGATGGATTTGAAGAATATCCTCTTGAGTGAGGTATCCTAAGTCCAGAAAGATACACATGGGATGTACTCACTCATAAGTGATTCTAGACAAAAAGCAAAGAATAACCAAGGTTTAAACCACAACCTCTGAACAACTTGGGATCAGAAATAACTTAAGAGAGACATCCAGAAATTCACTTAAGAAGAGAAAATAGAAAAGATCATATTAGTGATTTTGGGTCATAACGGGTTGCAACCAAGAAGAGTTGTGAATAAATCTTGAATGAAGGAGATGGCTGAGTGAGAGAAGCAAAGAGCGAGATAGAAAGAGATGGATATCTCAATAAAGGAAGCCAGTGTGTGTTTGGAATGAGACCAGGCACTAGGGAAACCTCTAAGAACTCACAGGATGTCCCTGGCTATGTTTCCAAACAATAGTGGAGGGGGTACCTAAACAGAACTTCCCCTATAATCAAATGAGTTACCACCCTAAGTGTCATCACAGAACCTACATCCAACAATAAACAGAGGTAGAGGCAGAGATCTATGGCTGAGCACTGGGGCGAGCTCTTGGCCCAGCTGAGAGTGGGGAGGAGAGTCTGTATGAGTAAGGGATAGGGATTATAAGAAAAATTCTCATAGTAATGGGTAGCTGGAGCTCTGAGGGGCTCACTGAATCAAGAATAGCCACTGGAAATCCATCAGCAAATGGAGGTAGGCCCTCCAAGGGTAGGCAACTGTTCACTGGAATGAGCTGTATGTGGAGACTGCGAGGGGTGGATCTCACTGTGTTCCTATGCATGGGCTGGCATCTTTGAGCCCATTCCCTGCAGAGGAACACTTAACACTGTCTTGACTTTGGGATGAGGAAATTGGATTTGCCTGGAGTGGATGTGTCATACTTAGCTGACCCACCTTGAGACTTCTTGTCATTTTGGCCGAGGGGATGGGGGGATGGAGAGGAGGGAGGCTGAAGGCTGACTGGGAGTGATTGGGAGAAAGGAAACGAGGGGAAACAGGAGGATATGTTGATAAAAATGTCATTTTAAAAAAGTAAAAATAGAATAACTACTGTTGCAAATGTGAGATTTTCAAGGGCTTAAGAAGACGGTGGTTTTGAGTTCCAATTTCAGAACATTAGAAGTAGACATGTGTATTCTCTTCAATTGTCACTGGCTTAATAATTTACATGGGATTATTCTTGATCTTGGTGAGCTAGGGAGAAGCTTTGCCTTAGGTAGTAGAGTGAATAATAAACCATGAAGACACCACATGTTCAGTGATATTATATTTGTGTCCATATTGTATGCCCACAATCAATCAGTGCTCTCTGGATGATAATTTGATAATTTCAGTTTCCAGGGTTTTTTTTTTGTTATTTTGGAATAAGGCTCTTTTGAGAAATATTCAATATCTCTTCATTCTTTGAGGTCAAACATTACTCTCAGTAACAGGATATATTTTTTCTGGAGATGGAAGAAACTCTTTTTGGTTGAGAAAAGTTTCAGACAGTAAGACTGTCAGTTGTCTACCTTAGATTTGCAAAGTCTGTTCATGTTTAATTGCTATGGAAATTTACCTATCTGCCATCTTTAAGATCACATTGAAAGACTATTTGGTAAAATATTTCTTCTGTTCTCTCTCCCTTCAGTCTGGTGAGTAAGCGACACTATGTATCCATGTATTCATCCAAAATTACTGGAAACCTCTTATAGCACAAACTACCCTAGATAAATAATAAACAAAAAGAGACTCAAAAATTTGTAGGTTTCAGTATTTGTGGAGATAGACATATTGACAAACAATGTGGTAAGGATTATGGGTGAAAATAATAGAATTATGTTATAGATAATAGCAGAAAAGAAGTGTATGGAATCAGACATCTCTAGGTTGTTGGATTTAGACAGAGACCCTAAGGTTGAGATGATATGAGCTGTGCAAAGGCTTCGATGAAAATCAATCTCTCCCTTGGATCCCCATAATTGTTCTATCCATGTGGATTTAATTAATGCCATTGTTTGGCTTGTTTAAGCAACATTTACTTGCTTGGCTGAGTCTTCAATCTTCATTATGTATTGTTCCTTTTATTACACCTACATTTTTACCACAGAGCCCCTGCTACGTGACTCACAATCCTTACCAACGTATGTTGTCTTTCTTTTATGGCGGCAACTTACTCTTCTTCTGGAATTCACTTAGTTTCCTACTGTGTCCACAGAAGTTTTCTTTTCATCAGCTTCTGCTGGTTGCAAGCTTGTGCTTGTAGGTCTGATACATAGATTTAAACCTAACAACTCATCACATTTTTTATGGAGATCAATATGATTGGGAAAAATCATGACTCATTATGTTTTCAACAGTTTAAATCTTTTTAATGTAATTTTCCAATGCCTGTTAGCATGTGTGTATTGATGGAGGACAGGGAAGGAAGGGAAGACAAGGGGAGAGGGAGTGAGGAAGAATAGGGAAAGAGGATGAGGGGGTGGCCGTCCTTCCTTATTATCTACTCTGAATCCTCTTCTCCTGTAGACTCTAAAAATGTCCCCATTCATTTCTAGCTTTCAATCTCCGCAAAGGTTCTCCTTTATCTTTCACATGGAGGTAGTCACAGAATCTGTTCTCTCAGCTTGCTTTTGTTCACTTCTTTCTAGCTTCATATACGTCTCCCATTTTGTGAGTCTATCGCTCTGGGTCTGGCTCTGTGCTTTTGGACGCTGTAGTCAATGTCTACATGTGGCTATTTAGGCTTAAATCCAGGAAATTCAAAAGCTGAAGGCCTGTGTTTTACTTGCTAGATGGTACATTTTCAGTCTTTGAAAGAGAAAGCTTGTGCCAACATCATGCAGAGTCACAGATAGAATGTCACTGTTATGGTGGAGAGCTCTGCTGAACATTGATGTCCCAGGTGAATGCGACAATTTCCCCACCTCCAAACACTGTAAGTTTCCAGCATTGCCAAATTCTTCAAAGCTTGATCCTTGCTTCCAACATTAACTTTATAAAAAAGTTAATTTAAATATTTGTTCTTTTATGGGTTTCTTATTAACTTCAGAATTAAATTCAAACTCTTGGCTTTGCTATCCATGGTGCTATAAGATCTTATCTCATCTTCCCCTCACACCAGTATCATATAGTTCTTCTAATGATTATATGTAGTCCTGGCAAGGGAAATGGTGAGACTGGTTCTCTCCCATGCTGCTGACAAATTGACATCTTTCTAGAAATAAGTATATCAAATGTAGTAAGATACTTAAAATAACTCTGCCATTTATTTCTGCATTTTAATTTTTGGTAATCTAATCTTGGAATTTCATTAGGAATGCCCTGTATAATGCAGGCTAGAAGGGTTTCGTTGTAGATTAATATTGGGGAAAAATTGAAAACATCCTAATTTCCCAACTCATAAAGAAATGCTTAAGTGTATTATTCTGTGCCCATGCTGGCGAGTCTCAGCATTGCAACTGTGACACCACAGAGCATCTTTCGTGTTACTTCTTTCTATTATTTATTCTTCCAGTACGTTTCTACTCCAGGTACATCAGGTTCTCCAAACAGAGACTCCACCTTTTACACAGTTTGTTCTGCACTGGTTTTCTCACTGTGGATCCTCAAATACCCATTGATGCTTTGGCAGGAGCCCAGATCATACCTCCTTTATGAATTTGTCTTGGACTTCCCTAGCAGAGTACACAGCTCTTTTCTTCATGCTTCATGGTACCCATGTAGCATCTAGCATATCACAATTGCAGTTTAGAGCTTTTTCTCACAGAATACAAATCTTACTGGCTTCAATGTTTTTGGTTTTTAACATTCATTGTGTTTTAGTGAGTGACATAGTACCTAGACTATTTTTAATACAGCATATTTCTGAGTAAGAAAAGAAAAAAAAACACATCCATAATCATCAATGCCTAAATGATTTCTGCAAGCTTTTTTTTTCTTTGTCTTTTATTTATTTATTTTTTTTTAAGTGATAGAGTTGGGGAAATTGGTAGGGGAAAGAGGAGATAAGCAGAGAAATGAACTAGAGGAATGTCAAAGGTTTAATTTTGTGTTATTGTTGATGCTAATCCCCCCCAGGCTGTGCAAACTTTGTTCAGTTAAGCAAATACTCCTGAAGACAAAGATTTTATATTTACTAGAAAATTCACAGTTGCAAGTGCCCATGTGTTTTTACTGTCCTTAGGAACCTTAGCAAATAACTAACAGATTTGCATTTCCTTTCCACCTACAGCAAAAGGTCTCCAGGTCCCTCACTGAACAATGACATTAAATAAATACTTGGAAAATGGGACCTGAGTTGGCAGAAGGGATTTGAGCTGATCTTTGATTTTGGAGTGAATTATTCACTGCCACTGAAACCCAGTAAGGAGAATAGAATTAAAATTACACTTATAATTATATCTGTACTTTTTCCATATGTACTGGTAGCATAATGTTTTCAAAATCATGACTTTTATTTACTAGGCAGGTCAAGTAATTTTGAAACAAATATTTAATTTCTAGTAAAGCTAACTCTTGTACCTTTAAAAAAAATCAAATCCTGATTCAACACTGGTTTCTTTAAAATATATTTAAAAATCCATACATAGTATTTTACCACCAAGTCACCTAATATTACAGCATGTGCTTAGGGAACAGGAACATTAAATTCATCAAACTTATCTAATTTTGTATGCTCCATAAATAAATAATGAAAGAAAAATCAATAAATACAAATCTCTACTCTACATACTTGTTTATATAAACTTCTATTTCCAAGGATTTACATAATCACTTATGTGGAGCAGGCTCTGCTGGGGATTTTGTCATCCGTCCTTGTCAGAACACTGACTTTACCCAAATTTATGACTTTTGTTTTACATATGGTGGGAACGGGTACAGGAAGATGGTGACTTCCTGAAAGTGACAAATCAAGATGCTGGGAAAATATCTTTAGATTCCATCGGAAAAGTGGAGATTTGAATATCAGTGTTATTGGAAGCAAGAAGCATTAGCAATGAGACATATTCAGAGAAGGGAGCTGGCAAGGTCTTAGGATGCTGCAGAGTGTGAGTCAAGGTTAATGACAGGGTTCACTGACTTTCTTGTTAATTGTAGCCCAGGGAAAAAGATTTATCTACCAATGTCTGATTTTTATGTAGGTGCTGGTTACTTAACTATTTTAAGTGTATATGATTTTTGTTACAACGTCTAAGTATTGAAGCTCCGATTTCTTTCATTTCTTAAAATAGAGTACCCTGTCTTGGAGTATCAAATCTTTTCCCCGCTTTCTGTTCCCAAATATCTGGCACATGCATAGTGCCAGCAAAAAATGAAGGAGGAAGCAAAGCTGTTGACCGGGCTTTAAAAGCCTGGTAAAAGAAGTAGCTTCGGCCTCAAATATAGTGTCTCAGAATGACCCAGCAGACTCCTGCAGAGTACTTGTCCCAGTTAGACAAGGAGTGGAAGGCCAGGGGGTCTTTGAAATTTTCTTCAGATGAACCATGCAGGCCCAGTGGTTCTTCTACTGGGGGAAGCACCCTCAGTGCTGAGAAACTGCCTCCCAGGTGCCTAGAGTAATTCAGTGACTGCACTCTCCAGGGTGCTTCTCCCAGAGGCATTGAGATTCTCTGAGAGCGAGCCCACTGGGCTCTTTGGAGAGTTCTTAGAGCATTTCAGAATTTCCAGTGAATTTATGTTATACAGTCCTGGCCCACTTTAGAAAATAATACAGTATATTTTTTGCCTCTAAATACATTTGATTTTCATTGCATTCTCTCGGCCTGGATCCTGGAACTAGGTGACAATTTACCTCAGCAAGAGTCCTCTGTCCTTTTATGCACTGCTTCTTTGGAAAGAGGCACAATCATTTTGCTGACAAAGTTACTTCTAAGTCTAAACTACAAGAATTGAGGTAACCAGGTTATTCTCTCCTCTAAATTGTCCACACATTTTACTCCTTGTATTGAATTATTTCTTTTCTCTATAACCATTATCTAGTCAGCTTGGTTTATACTATCTGCATTCTTTTCTGATGGTCTGTTTTATTTCACGCAAAAACAAGTCTCTTCTTTTTGATCCTTCCATCTGGTCACTTCAACTTAAACTAAATGGCTTTATCTCTATATAAACCTCAAATGAGAGTCTTTTTGTAGATAGTCTTCCAAAAAGTCTGGCTTCATTAGTTGGAGCAGATAAAAACCTGCATTCCATCAACTATGGCTCAAAACCAAAACCGGTTTCTAAGTATTATCCTCTCCGAGCTTAGAAAATATTTTCAAGCATGTTTCTTAGGGTATAAACTTTCCAGATTGAGTGTAAGCTTCATTCTATACCTGTGAGAGCAGAAGGATCGATGTGCTATTTGAGTTAGTAGGTAGACTGGCCAGGAACACCAGGAACTCTCATGTTGATCTATTAATTAACTATGGACTTGGCTGAAGAAGCAGATATCTGTGGGAGTTTCAGAATAACCCACCTCCTGAGACTCAGAGTCCTATAATCCCAAGTCTGAATGCTTCCCCACATAGCTTTGCAGAGTGGGTTGTAAAATATAGCACTTACAAATTTCCTCCTTTCTTTATGGTCACTAACCCCTCTTATTCACTATTTAACATTTAACTATTTCTGTCTTCTGAGGTAAAGGTCGTTTATGATTCAAACCCATTGTATTACTTCACAGAGACCCTAAGTTTATGTTGAGGTGGGAGTGTGAATGAGTGATGGATTGCATCTATCATGGAAGTTCCCTGTTCAAAGCCATATTAAGTTTTCTGTGATGGAGACAACGAAATGCAGTCTTTACCACAGTCTAAGGATATCTACCTCTATATCTGTCCATGTATCTATGCATTTCTGTGTCTCTGTATGTACGTAAGTCTGTCTATCTATCTATCTATCTATCTATCTATCTATCTATCTATCTATCTATCTATCTATCTATCTATCTACCTACCTTCCTATCTATCTATCTATCTATCTATCTATCTATCTATCTATCTATCTATCTATCATCTATCTATCTATCTATCTATCTATCTACCTACCTACCTTCCTATCTATCTATCTATCTATCTATCTATCTATCTATCTATCTATCTATCTATCTATCTATCCTTGCTTGAGCTTCAAGATCCTATGTTCTTTGTAACAAACTGACCATGCTCTCACAAAAATAGTGAGCAGAAATAATGATAATTAAAGCATATCTATGTTCACAAAGATTTCCAGATTCAGCCACATAAGTTTTCTTTTGAGACAAACACACATTTAATTTAGTTAGAGATGAATTATATATTCTATAACAAATCTGAAAAGAAATATTGTACCATGTGCTTCTTTCCATTGTAGCATATTTTATCTTTGGCCATAAATTTTATCTCAATAGCAACATTAAACTACCATGTGTAGAATTTAATTAGATCCCATTTTTGACTATAAATATAGCTTTTATGTATTTATTTTATTTTTTAGAAATTTACTAAAACTCTCCATGCCTTCATTTTGGTAAATTACAACCCCACTGCCTCCCAGCAGATCCAGTAAGGCTTTCATCTATTTGCATCACTTGTAACTGTAATCCATATTCTAAAGGTGAGGAACACAAAGCCAGAAATCAGCTCATTAGTGGATTTTGCCATTATGCTGAAATTATACATTAATTTCACCTGAATTGCTTGGTGCTAAGTAACAAAAAAATCTGCTCTAATATCTGCTACCTTAAAGGTTATTGAATTCAATCACATTGAGATAATAGCTTTAAATGAACATTTATATTGAATTTTACAGATATGAAGTTCTTACATTATTAAAACTGGTTGCACAGATCATAGGCATCTCAACTGATCTTCCTGCTTCTGGTCTTTCTCATCTCTCACTCCTCATCCACTGTCTTGTCACTAGAGTTGCTTTCTCAGGTCACATAAACCCATTTTCTTAGTGCTTAGGCTATTTATAATTTCAGAACCAGCTCTCTTTCTAATCTCCTGTATCTGATTCATTACCCACACCTGCCTTCTGAATACTGACTTTAACAAGCAAGTCATCATTTTATAATCATGCACATATCTTTGTGTTATGTAGGTAGGCTATATGTAGCTCCACGTCTCTGTGTGCAAGCTCATGAACACATCTCCATGTCTCAGTGAGCTTACTGTAGGGACTTAGGGAAAGCTTTCCAAAGGAAGGTTGAGTTAATATGAGTGCTTCAGTGGGAACTGGTATTAGGAGTTATCTGGGAAAAAAGATAGGCAACAGGAAGGAGAAAATCTCAAAAAGGCAGAGTGAATGAAAACCTGAGTGGTATAAGACACAAATTCTATCCTTAGGTAAGAGTGTAGGTGTTGTGGACATGCATAATGGTGGCATTCACTACTGAGCCAACAGTAAGGAAAATGGGAGACAAACTTTCTGAGAAAGGTCTATTTAGCAGCCAAAAACCTAGAAATCCAGTTTTTGAACATAATTTAATTTATCCAGTTCTTTCAGAGTTCTATCAAACAACTAACATTTAATGAGTGCCTACTATGTACAACACAGAAAAATTTTAAAATCTTAAAAAGGATAGATAGGAGATGTATATAGATAACTCTGAAGCAAGGTAGAACATGCCACATGAGAACACAAAAATAAAATTTCTATAGGAATCAGAGGAGGAAATTCACACATTGATGTGTATCTGACCCAGTTTTACTAACACTGCTATAGTCTTGTCTCTGAAGCTCATCTCTACCATGGAAATGTTAATTTTGTGACTCTGTTGACATTGTAGAGGGACAGACCTTGGAAAAACATCTTATTTATCAGACAAACTTAGTCCAGTAGTGTGTGGGCTGACTACTAGATTGGAATAAATGCAGCGAGTTTCAGTGTTTAAGTTGTAAATGAATAGATAAAGGAAAATGGAGGCTTACCATTAACCAGACTTGGGGTCTGTGTCTTAGAAGTATGTTGGAGGAGTTTAAGTTGTTAGAGATGAACAGAAATGAAACATTGAGGTGAGTGTAGTAAATATTGGCATCCAAACACTAGAAAGCTGGTCTGGTCTGGTTTCTAAAGCTTTCCCCATACAAGATTAAACATATTTGCAAAATTTCACTTGTTCTTTTGTCAAAGTCAACCTCATTCTCACAGTCAACCTTCATGCTGCTTCCTAACAGATTCACCAAAACAGGGGCAATGTACCCTCATGATAGCCCAATATGCAGTTGGTAGGGGTTTGCCTCTGCTTTCTTAGAAATCTGTAGCTTCAGCTACGTTAAGTCAGTGAGCTCAAGTTCACCAGGCCTAGTTAACTGGGCATTTCAGTATAGCTGCTGAAGACATTAGAGTTTGTTCTATTTTGTTTCCAGCTTTGTGTTTACTGACTTATGCTCCACCCCCGTTTTTCCTTCTCTAAATCTTACTGAGCTTACCTAACATAGAAGACTGGAATTTGCCTTCTTCCTTCCTTGAGCAATAGGAGCTCTTTTACATCCTCTTGAAATGTTTTATATTTAATCTGATTTCTCAAATAGACATTTCTAAAAGGCCACTGAAGCAAACACAACCTAATGGAAGTGATATGAACTCTGTTTTTGGTTTTATACTCACTGGCTCTGAAGTCACACCAAGACAGGTTCGTGTACCTCTGTGAGTCTTACAGTCACTGGCAGAATAGACTGGTGGGGTATGACTCGTGAACAAGTGTCCAGGTGAGAAATCACTGCAGATGATCTAGGCATTGGGAAATGGTTTTTCATTTTATTCACACTTGCTCATATGGGCATTCAGTTGATAGATTGAGGTGGAAATCCCTTTCTTCTGAATGTACACTTCAAAAACTCCCAGATACGATACTGCAGACCAGTATGATTTTGCCTGACTGCTTTAACTTCTTAAAGAAACATACAGTTGGTAAAACCTAGTCTGATAAAAAGATGGACTTTATATTAATTAATTTTGATTTTGTATATAAGACACAGTCTCATGCAGTAACCCAGGCTGTCCTGGAACTCACTTTGTAGTTTATGTTGTCCTGGATTCACAACAATGTTCCTGTGTTAATCACCCAAGTATTGGGATTATAGGTATAAGTCCCAGGCTTATACTCCTCTTATCAACTTTATTTTCATACATTTCACGTAGAATATGGTTATTTATGTGAAAGAACATTGCAGGAAAAAAATAAAAAGATCGTAATTACAACCAAACTTTCCTTATGCTGACAGCCAGCTCATTTATTAAGTCAATGTAACACAGCAACATCACACTTGATTGAAATCTTGGCCAAGTCTGACAGATGTTCTCTACTCACTGTCAATCTCAAGTATGTTTTAATGAGTTTCAAGTGGCTGGAGCGCCCCTCTGCAGATGCCACTGTTCCGAAGATTGTGAGCAGAATCTTCAGGGCAATGGGTTTTGTATTTAATAAGCGGTGCATGGTAGGTAATGGGTAGAAATCATTGCTGGAAATGCAATCACAGTTCTAGAAACAGCCACTTTCAGCCTGAAGTTGATGAGCCGCCTTCAAATCAGTTAAATTCAGAAAACTGCCCCAAAGCCAGTTTGTGTTGAATGTCTGCAGTCTTAAAAGCTGGCAAGAGTATTTGAAACCCCAATCTCTTTGGAGATTTCAGAAGATGACTGCTTCAGGAGACTTGTTAGGAACATGTTTAAAGATTGGCTCAGTATGTTTTTGTTATTGTTTCTCAAAGAAACTGAGAGGGAGAGAGAGAGAGAGAGAGAGAGAGAGAGAGAGAGAGAGAGAGAGAGAGAGAGAGAGAGAGAGAGAGGGGAACAAAGCCAGTCATACTAATTTGTATGCATTTCAAGTCAGTTCACTGTAAGATTTTATATGGTTATCTCTTAGTTTTCAGAATAGATAGTTTGAGATTTCTACTGGTTCATAGTCTTGCTTCTTATTCACTTTAAAATTATTACTTGTGTAGAGAAAAGCCACAAAGATGATATTACCTTTGGTCAGTTTCTATCTCAAACAAAATGGTTTATATGTTTTGTATGCTATACCATAAAAATGAATATTGCTTAGCTGCTGTGGTGCGTTAGTGTTTTCCTTGTCAGGGTAAATATATTTCCAGTTCCTAGAGTATCTCTTCAATTTAAATGCACTGGTATACCTCTGTCTTTTCTTGTTCTTTATAAATCAGTTGGAAAGCTGTGATGATCTGAAGTATTTTTGCAGAATAGTCCTGACTTGAACAACAGTTCTTACTGCATTCCTTTGGCCTTATGATGCCGAAGCTGCCTAAGAGCAGAGAGTCTTTTGTGAAGGGATATATACTTTGTTGTAATCAGAGGAGGAGCAGCATCCAGTCCTAGTTTTACTGTTTTGTAGGAAGTAATTGAAACTTGCAAACACTGGGATGCTTCGTCAGACTTCTGAGATTTATATATTTTCCTGTTTTGAGTTTGATTTGAAGCCCAAAAAGCCTGTCAGAAAGCCAGATGGCAAGTAAGGACACCTCATGTATAAATGCTTAGGTCCCATGAGGTAGGTAGGAAAGTGTGTAACAGTCACATGCTACTGCCTCAAATGTTCTTTGGGTAATGTTTGGAATTTCATATGAGCTTTTTTTTTTTTTTAATATTTATTTACTCTTATCTGTTAGGCTGTCAGAGCTTCATGCCCTTTGAGTCTCCAGAGCCTGGCTGCTGCATGCAGCAATTAGTTTGTGCCAGAGAGAAAATGAGTGGTGAGAGAATGCTCTGGGCTGAAATGCCATGTGACAAACAGTGGTGTGTGAAAGGGCTGTTTGTTAGTTAGAAATTAGTCATGGGTTAGCCCCAGGTGGGGGGTAGTGACTTTAGATTAGTTACCGTCTTTCTCGGGGCAGTTTTACCCTTCTCTTCTGCATGGCTTGCTCTCTGCGAAGTTGTTAATGACATTGCCAGAAGTATACAGCGTTTAAAAGCATTACCAACAGAGAGAAATGGATTGTTTTGAGCTGGGAAAGGCAATCATTGAGGTGGGCATGGCAGCTGCGAGGGGGTCTTTCTTCTCTCCCAAACAGAAGAGGTGGAAGGGGCGAGGTTCCTCGTTGTGGGCTGATTACAGAGTGCAAAGATGGTGGGCGACTGAGGGTGTGTGTAAATAGACTACTCTATTAATCTCGAAGTGTGCACTTGCTTATACTTCTTTGAGTATAAGACTGAAAGGTAGCCGAACTCCAGTATTCACTAATGGTTTGCAGAAGTAGCTTTCCTGCATTCTTAGCATTCTTATGAACTGTGGGCAGGATTCATGGGCTGAAGAATTCAAACTCTGCAAACGTGTAACAAGCTATAAAAAGCTACTAACTGCCTCCGCTGATTAAATAGCAGACTCTGTAGTCCACCAGTCTCTCTGCAGGCACTGCTGCCTACGTCTCCCTATTTACTTGTATTGAAACTCTATCATGGATTTTTAACTTGAAAGAAAAATTAAACATGCAGACATTTGTTTAAGAAGACTCTGGAACCTCTCTGATTTGCTTTGAATGCCAGTGCTGTGGTTTACTCTACCTACCAGCTGTAACTGCTTCAGCTGTGAAGCCCTTTATATTCTTATTTTCAAAGCAGTAATAGTAAGTGTATTTTCGGCTTATAATCAATAGCTTTTATATTCCACGAAATATTTTTTTTTGTTTAGAAATATTTTGTGGAATATAAAAGCTATTGATTACAGAGAGCAAAGTCGTTACCACATGCCAGTCCACATGACTGACTTACTCCAAAATTCTATTATGCCTCCAACAAGACAAATGCTTGTGTTGATAATAGGTTCTCCAATTTTTGAGAACCAAGAAAGGAAGTTTTTTTATTTTTACTCCATGAAATGAAGGCCTTTATATAAAAAAAATGTCATGTGATATGAATCAAAATTATGTATTTAAATGACTTTCTGGGTCACAGGTTTTTATGCAAATATATGTGTGCAAGTGTGTAGTACAGTGAATATGTGCCTATATGATCTTCCTTGTGGTTGAAGAGTACATATAGATACACATATGGACTGATCCTTACTCAATAATATTCTACCCTTGAATTTTCCATGACTGAGTTCATAGAACTTCCACATCGTAAATATCCTATATTTATATATTTGTCATCTCTATCTATAGAAGAAATCCATTTCTCTGATTATGCCTATATCTACATTCTCCATGTATATCTATCATCTATATCTATACCATCTGTCTGCATACCACACTCCCTTGTTTTATATACACGAATGCATATATACATTCATATTTACATTGATATGGATTTGCAAAGCCTCATCTGTGTCACTCAGCTAATGGGAAGAATTCCCAAAGTACATACTGATTCTAGTTGGTTATATGGCTTCTCAGTTGACTTCAGCCATCTGTAAAGGTGAATATACTTACAATATTTGTTTTTGAGTTTCCCTCATTGGCCAGCCCATAGACTAGTGCATAACTATCTTGTTGCGCTGGAATGTGATATCTAGTCCAGTCTTAGCTTGCTGAGCTCAAGGTTGCCTCCAACTGAGCAAATAACAAATTTCTTTAGTGTGCGAGGGTATAAGCTGCTACCTAAAGCTTAATAGGAATGTAGACTTACACCGTTTTATACAGAATTGATTATGGACTGGCTGCGGCCTTGCTGTCACTGTGACCTATGACTTTCCTAAGGCTCTAGTGGAGCCATAATTATTTTTTTAAAGTATCTGAAGGCAATAATGAATGGGGAAAGGTTGATTTTTTAAGTACAGAATAAAATAATGAAGCTTTGTGAAATGTAGTTAATCCAGTACGAGAGAGAATTCATATATTACCAGAAATGGGAATAATAAAGTAAATTTTGAATTATAAATGTAAGTTGTAATGTTTGCCTTATATCATAGATGCCATTAGAATTATATGCCCACTGTTTAAGCAAAACCAAAATAATTTAGAAATTTAATGCTTCAACTCTGTGGAAGTCAGAGAGCTGTCATGGAGATCTCCCTTCCCGCAAGAGGAAGATCAAGAATGAACTGATTTGATTCTTGGAAATGGCAACACACTGATCACACTTAAAACCTCATCTTTAGTGTATAAGACAATGTGAAAAACTTAAGCCAACAGCACTAGTCAGGTACTAGTCTTTTGATGTAGACTCCTGAACTCAATAAAGATCCACATGAGGTGTTACTAGTCTGTGTGTCATGAGCTGGCCATCCGGATATCTTCTCTAGTCTGTGTGTCACGAGCTGGCCATCCGGATATCTTCTCATGTTTAGGATCCTTATTCCAGGACCAATTAGAAAGAGACATAAAATAATCTACCACTGAGAGCAGCTTCCTTTAGAAAGGGGCTGCAGAGAAGACAGATCTTTGAATTTGCTTGGCGTGTGAACAGAAGAATTCAGCTCCAAAAGAGACCACCTGCTACCCTTTATAGGTGCTAAGAAATACCAAAATTAAAAGTATGAGAAATAACGATACTCTAAATAGAGAAGAAAAAGAATGGTAATGAACTTTCAGAATAGACAAGTAGGCTGCACAGTTGCTATTAAAAATACACAACCATAGGCAGAGAAACATTTGCCCAAATTGTACAGGAATGCTTTACAGCTCTAGGGCAATGCTTCCAATTTACAATAAAATTCTACAAAAATATTCATTTTTTTGTGCATGTACCTGTGGATCTGTGGGTCTGCTTTTCAGGACAGACACTTGTTTTGTGTGTATATATGTGTGTGTGTATCGGGGGCATTTTTTTCATAGTAATTTATTCCTTTGGGGAATCTACATAGTAAAAGTTGTTTGATACATGGAAGAGTGTGTTTTACACAATATTAAAACTTGGAATTTAATATTTGTGGGGCCAGAATCACATTTTGAGTAAGACCAGGTTATTCTTAGTTCATTTTGTGCCTTTTTAAAAAATAATCAGAAATACCCTATAGAGATCTCATAGTAGCAAATTCCCTCAAGTCACAGTGTGAGTAAATACCTTATTCACAGCAGAGGGCATATATCTTCCCAAAACATGCTCTCAGCTATAGGACTCAACTGTAAATCTTCACTCCCAGTACTCAGGGATGGTATAGAGAGGGTTGTTGATGTTGAGTAGAAACACTGAGTAGAATGAGTTAAGGTTTTATTTTCAAATGTTACACTCTAAAGCTTGGCTTGCATAGTTTAAGAGACACCTATCCATGGATCTAGATACTGATACAGGCACATATATATGTTACAAATTATAAGTTCCCTCTCATAGTAATCATAGCCATACTTACACTAGCAAATAAAAGGGCAACCAATAAGGTTATTAGTTAATGAACTAGAAAGATCCTTGACTTCATTTCCCTGTGTAATGTGGCCCAGCATGGTTACCAATCACACAAAACTATACATTTTAGCCTTATCTTAAACATATTACACAGGGCACATGTATTTCATATTTTCTAATTTCTGAAATCCTTAGTTTTAAGCTTAACCGAGTAAAAAAGATACTGTTATTGATTGGGATATACAGAAAGCAAAGCTTTTGCCAGCATTAATTTATTCCAAATCATCAGTTTTAGGTAAAAGTAGAATGGGATGATTTGAAACAGCTGACAGGTTTTTTTTTTTTTTTTTTTGGATAAATATGTCCCTTCTAACGCAATCTTGCAGATTTTTTTTCTGTGACATCCTGATTATGATAGCCTGGGACACTGCATTGGAAGATGAGATCTTCTGACACCTTATTTGTGCTTTAGATGAAGATTGTGCTTCTTCTGTTCTGTCTTATTGAAAAATGGAGTCCCAGATAACCAGACTAAGCAATTTTGCATGTTATGCACTGAAGTCTTAATGTACTATGACCCCCTTTTAAAGCTAGCAAGCCACTTTGCATCTGAATGCAGAAGTTACCTTACATATTCTGGTGTTAGAAATGAGAATTAATGGTTTTCATGAGCTCAGTGGAAAGAATATTTTATCAAAACTGTTTAAAACTCAGATTAATAAGAGAAAATGATGCAGCCTGAGAAAAAAAATTTTTAAACATGTTCTCCACATCATTCTGCAGGATTTCATATAAAAGGTGGGATGACAGACAGCAGATGGATTTATCTTTTTACTTAGCTGCAAAACTAAAAATCAGATGCATATAAACAGATCTTTTAACCAAGTATAGCGAGGCAGTGATTTTATCAGATTCATCAAGTCAAGGGAAGTGATTATGTGTGATGACATGGAATAATATAAAAGTGGGATGAAGCACATCATCTCTTTGTAATAGGCTAGAGAATTCATTCAACATAACCTTACAAAAAAAATAAACACACACTGTTCTGTGTACTAAATAATTTCAGTATTCATTTACATTTCAGAAGAAGTTGAGCTATACCTTCTGTAGTTTTAGAAGCTCAGAATTTAGAGTTTCAAAAACTCTATGTGATTGAAATTATTTTCTGGCTGCAGAGAATCTAAATGTCCTCAAAGTTCTGCCAGCGTTGTAGTCACCATAAGATTATAACCTTTTTATTTCATTTAAGTAGACTTAGGTATATACATTGAAAATCCTATAGTATTTAAATAATTGGCTTTATCCTAAGGGGAAAAATGAGATAATACAGATCAAATGCTTAGTCAATCGTGGGTTAAAACCTTTTTTATTTCTCTGTAACCGTCAGAGACAGATCCAAACCAACCACAGAGTAGTGATAGAGAGGGATTCTATGCATTAACATGAAGGTCTTCAGTGGCATTTCATTCTGATAAAATTATATTTGACAAACATTCTAAGATGAAATTTTCAATAAATGCTAGCAATTAGCACAATTCATTATAGTTCCTCCTAGTAAAGGATGTAGTCAAAAATTGTCTTGGCTCTAAAAAAGCTTTCATGTCATCATGAGTCTGGATCAATCGCCATCACCTAGGAGACACTCATTGAGCTATTTCTCTTTAGCCATTAAACACTTTGTTATTAGGGCCCATTGAAGACATTCAGAGATTGTTTTTATTAGGCAAGCATTATTGCCAGGCTCTCTAAGCTAAGTATGTTTAACTGTATTTCTCTGGTTAAAAAAAAAGGAAGACTCTTTTTGAACTGAGCCCAGGGTAAGATCACCTGCACATCCTTATATGAGCCATGCTATTTTGCTTGTGTTTTCTGCACAGAAAAAAAATAACAACATACATTTTCCCATTAAATCAAGAGCAGAGAGCCCAGTTATTTGGTGATCACTGTGCACTGGAGATAAATAGATAGGTTAAAGTTCGTTCTCCATTACCCTTCAGCACTCTTAACCGCTCTGTGTAAGGAGAGCTTAATTACTGTTTCAAATGTGTCATCAAGAGCTAAAGTTAGACACCATACTTACTGGCTTCATCACTTCACACCTTCATTGATTTTGTGTCTGACTATGAGACCAGACAAGAGAAAAAAGAGATAATGTTAAAAATAATACTAATTGAAATAAAGTTCTGACATAAAACGAGTTTTAATAACTATCTTATAAAGACAGCCTACTTTTGAGGTATTATTTTGCATGTTTCACACTTGTGGCTCTGAATGTTCTATAATATATAATATTTCTTTGAATTAGCTCTATTTAAAATTTTAGCTGTTTTTGTTTCTCAGTCCTCTAGAAGGGGAAAAGAAGCTTGTAGAATCGTGTGCTGCTCAGGGTTTTCCTTAAGCACTTTAGGGACTTTTTGACAGAAACATTCAAAAGATTGACTGTCATCATATAGGTATTTTAAGAAAGTAGATAAAAGAAAAACTATGTATAAGCAGTTAGCTCTTTGTTAAAGAAGAATGAATTATTAAAAATGAAAGTGAGTTTGAGGGAGTGACGAAATGGCTCAGTGGTTAAGATCTGGCCCGGCCTAGCCCCAAGGTCCAGACCCACAGTCTTGCAGCATCTTAGTCTCAATTAAATATACAGAGGCTTATATTATTTAAAAACTGTTTAGATTATGACTCAGGCTCATTAGCAACGTGCTCTTACAACTTAACCCATTTTCATTCATCTATGTATTGCCACATGGCTCTGTGGCTTTACCTGTGTCCCATTGCATCTTGCTTCCTTGGACAGCATCTTGCAGTGTCTTCTTGACTTTTGTCTGCCCTTCTTTGTCTTTATCTCTGTTTGGATTTCCTGCCTGCCTCTAAGCTGTCTTTCCATAGGTCAAAACAGTTTCTTTATTAACAAATGGTTAAAAAGTATATTCACAGCTTAGAGAAAGCCAACCCACATCACATCTCCTTTTCTGTCTAATCAAAAAATGAAAGTTTCAATTTTGACATAGCAAAATTATATATAACAAAAGTTACCAGACACTAATTACTGTTATAATATTTAGTTGGTGTGAGATGTCTTTCTGTATGCTGTAAATTATCATTAGATAATAAAATAACTGTTTTGGCCTATGGCAAGGCATCTTAAAAGCAGGTGAGAAATCCAAGCATAGATAAAGGGAAAGAAGGGCAAAATCACACAAAGATGCTATAAGCTGCTGCCAAAAAAAGATTTAAAAAAATTCAAGTAAGTCACAAGCCACATAATAAGACAGAGATTGATAAAAATAAATTAAAATATAAAAAATAACAATATGCTTGAGCCACAAGCCAAAAAACATATAATTGATATATTTGAGACTGCTAATCCAAATCAGAAGACTAAATCAAATCAAAAATAAATACTACTCCTAGTCTATTTGTATGTAGCAAAGTTAAAAGAAAATCTACCATCTATTCTATTTTTGTGAGGCTAAAGTTTTCTAATTTACCTTTTATAATTATACTATAGTTATAACTATCTAGTCTTCAACTCCATCAAAGACCACAGAAGGACATAATATTATCTGAGTAAACAGGAAGCACATTGCAAGCAACTTCCCAATCTAGAAATGACAGAGACATCTGGCTGCCTGGACAGTGACAAAAAGTTCCCCTGTAACATTCACATCCTTCAGGCTACAGGCCCAAAGTCTCTGGTATATCTCTCAGTGAAACAGGAAATTTGAAGGACTGCTCTGTTCATTTTGTCAAAGTTTGCCAGTTGTTTCTCCTTGTGTCCTGGAATGTCTGGCAGTTTTCTTTGCAAAGCAAGAACCTAAAGAACCATCTCAACTTGTCCTGGTTCTCACAAAGTTCAGAGGTCACTCTCCTACGGGTCCTACATGTCCAGTTTATACAACATATTGTCAAGCAGTCTAGGCGAGAGTAGATTTTTTTCCTCCCAGTGGCTAACTTTTGCCACAAAGAAAGTAAGCTTCATGTGGAGTTTCTTCAGTGCCCATCATCTTCTCTGAAGTAGATTGGTGCTGCCAGGAGCAGATATGTCATACTGTGCAGAAGAGCCTACATTATTAAAATATTTTAAATGCTATATTCTGTAGGTGTTTGTTTGAAGATTATCTATCTAATTGAAATATATCTTTGCATACCAAAACCCTGACATGATTATAAGCTGATTATCATAGATCACTATTAATCCTCATTTTAATTATGCATTATAATCTTAAATGAGTTATAAAAATATAATATCTTAAAAATAGTAGAACTATACATAAAGTATAACAAAATTAACCTTAAACTTGTATCAATAAACTAAATCCATACCAATGTAAAGTATTTTGAGATTAACAGGTTCTTTTTATAGATTAAAATAGATTCAGTAATATATTTTTAAAAAACCATTTCTATATTATATCTCCTTATTTCTCTAGAAAGAGATTGATTATGGCTACTAGCCATTTATAATGAAAAATAGATATTTACAAGCAGTATTTTAGGAATTTGGGCATAGCTTTCCATATTACTGCTTGCTGATTACTCCCTGCTGACTAGGGGTGCTGGCAATCTTATGGGGATCCTGAGAAAATTCAGAATCATGGTTAAATCTTGGCATTAGTAGTCTGTGAGGCTGCATCATCTCAACCAGTTGCCTTCAGGGTGGCCTTGGTCCATCAAACCATATTATATTTGAAGTAATCCATATGTTCTCATCGTCTGTGGAAATAAAAGCAGAGTCTCTTTTCCAAAGCAACATACCCTTAGACCCAAATGTCAAAGTCAAGATACCTTTAAAATATATATATATACATATCTATATTTTATACATATATATACATATATTTATGTTGGTTTAACTTAGCAGTCTTTACAATCAAATGTATTTCTGTAGTTAGCTCAGTAACAGTTAGAAAATTAAAATAAAACATAATAATATTTATAGCCCAGACTCTGTGTATTTTCTATCTTTACATGGCTGTTTTCTGTATTATTTTTACTGTTTTCTAAAAGACTTTATTTTTAAACTATTTCTTTATATAACTACCTATACTCCCTTTTCTCTCTATGCTAAGCCTAAGTACATTTTTACACACACTGTAATCTGTTTAGAGATTTTCTCCATCTGAATATGTTTTGTTATGTAAGTTGTACAGCTAGGACCCTTGATTTCTGGCTCCACCCCACAGTATATTTGAGGGAATAGAGAGATAGCCCAGTGGTTAAGAGCACTGGTTGTTCTTTCAGAGGACCTAGGTTCAATTCCTAGAATCCACATGCTGGCTCATAACTGTTTATAACTCTAGCTCCAGGGAATCTGATGTTCTCTTCCAGCTTTCATGGACACGTGACATGCAAGCATTGTATAAGTATAAATGCAGGCAACATACCCTCTGTCTAAAAATAGTAGGAAAGGGAAAGAGAGTTTGAGAACAATTAGGCAGTCACTAATGATTGAGAGTGACAATTGGCAAAAAAAAAATTCCAAAATTAAACTTTTGACTCATGTGAAATATTTAATATGGGAGATTTGTTTTTCCACATCTTTACAGTTGTGAAAAAATAAATGGGATTTGCTTTCAGTTGTCAAGTTGCTTAATTTTCATAACCATTGAAGTACCGAGGCTATCAGTTCAATTTTCTTCAAGAAACTTGGTAGAAAATAAATTATTGGCTAGAATATAAAGCTGGAAAGCTTCTTTGAAAGATTAATTCTCTGCTCTACAACATCACCATAGTATTACTACATGAAAGACATAGCTCAGTGGCAGAGTGCTTGCCTAGGATGTATGGTGGTTCGAGGTCAATATCCAGTACTGTCTCTCCTCATAATTTCTTATCAGAAAATATATCATGATAAATTAATGAGCTTCTTTATAGATAGCAAGTGGAATAGGATTTTTGTCTCCAAGTTAGTATAAGTAATACATATTTTGTTGATATCACTGTTACTATGAAAAATTAATAGATGTCATTAATAAACACCTCTGACATTTTTATAAATGGCTAAAGAAGAGAAAAAAGTAGGCAAGTAGGCTCACATACTTTTAGCAATTAAATAACTCCAGTTGCTCTACAACAACTGAACTCTGGAGTAACTTAGTAGCTCAGTAATTTAGGGGGAAAGCTAGGCATTGTTGCACATGCCTGTAGTTTTAGCACTTGATAGACAGAGGCGGAAGAATCATGAATTCAAGGTCATCTTAAGTTACACAGTAAGACCTGGTCTCAAGAAAAAAACAAGCAAAAGTTATGTTCTATTCAAGGATGCTGAGTTGCTTCCCTCTGCACTGCAGGTTATGCAATGATTAGCTTTGTAAGATGTACATTGGTCTCTTAACACTGCACTGGAAGGGACAAGATATTCCATGCAAAGTACTCTCCACTGTGGCCCAGAGAAGTCAAAAGATTAGATACCTTTGGTCAAGACCTGGAAGCAAGTCCTAATCTTACCATGATGCCTAGAACTTAATCATTCGTGGCCATAAGTAAGATTGGGATTCACAGTCTACATGGAAGCAAAGAAAAAAGCCCATTTCATTTCATGTTATACCCCTTTCAGAAGATCACCAGGAAACTCAACAGAACTTTTTACCCCGACACTATAGAATGTTACTTAAAATGGGGTCATAGAATTTGGAGGCTGGATCTTCCCAACTGGTATAAGAAAATGGAATTTGGTGTGAATTAAAAACTGATTAAGCCAAGCTCCATTGGCCACCAGCCAGGGTCTTCTCACTCTCCCACTGCATTCTGCTTCCTTGAAAATTATACATAATATCACAGGCTATAAATAATTTTGTATTTGATTCATCCAGTGTTTAGGGGCTGTTAGCAATGGTATTTAAACTTCTGAAAACATTTATCTATCATATATATCAGATATATATACATACAGAGCTCCTTGTTAACATTGAAGTATTAGAAAATTTACTAGTTGTAAAACATGCAAATAGGATTGTCTTGTCCAGAGATTTGTAGAGACTGGATTCTTGTCTACTCAGCCTGACTTTGTCTCTCCTACTCTACGGTTAGTGAGCTTATCCTCCTATGCATAGGGCAAAGGAGCCATTCTTCACAGCCATATTTCAGCTGTCCTATGTTCCTACCTTCTTTGGCCTTTGGGGGTCACTCTACTGGGTAATCACCTTCACCTATGGTTTGCTGAAACAATATTTCCAAAGAGTTTCAGACAGAATCTATTTCTTCTAATTAGCTCATTTCCTATTTGTTAAATCTGATAAAATCCCCATTGGTCTTTTCCATTTATAACCTTTTTCACTTCCATTTCTGTTCCGTGGTAATCCATATGGGTAATATGGCATCCATGCCATCATTCCACCTTCAAATTAACAGAAGACATTCATGTGAATAGACTTTTATGAAAGTAAGGGTCATCTTGAAAAAAAAAAGTTTCATGTTTTATCAGAGCACTGTGAGGACAGTTTATTGTTCACTATCCCTGTTTTCAAAGAGACCAGGCCACCAGCTGGACATCCTTCCTCTTTAACATTCTACAATTTTCTAGAGCATTTCCCCCATTCTTCCCACTCCTCCTTTATTCCAGGTTCTGTAAATTACCACTGTTAGTATTTTTCACAAGGCTTCCAGTGGAAATTCGAGCATATTCTTGTGTTAAGGAGTTTTATGTAATTCACAGTATGTTCTGATCATACAAAAGAAACTATTTGTACAGCCATTCAAGGCTGTGTACAGACCTACAAGTTTTGTTACCTAAGGAATGATTTTTTTTAAACCAGATTTTAATGGAACATGCCCCTCTACTTCTCTCCTCCCGACTACTCATCTTGTCTTCTCTTCTTACCATCCTTATCTTAACATTAAGCTTAAACAAATAGAAGCATATGTATACATATATGTATATCTGGACTTTCTGTTCCTGGAACTCAAGATTACAGACAATTTCTTAGAATGAACATACAGGGGGATCTGCAAAAACGCAGGATCACCACAGAGATGGGAAGGTAATGATGATCATAGCTGGAACATGTAGAAACAATATGTGTAAATTAGTATACGCTCAAACCTTCCTCTACATCCTGTCAGCCACACTATGTTATGTTTCTAACGTTTCTGCATCATTATGCTTTGTGAGTCGTAACAGATTGTGGTAAACAGGGGTTGGGTTGGTGGGTCCTCAAATATGCTGAGCAGGAAACTCAAGCAGCCTGTTTAAGAAGAAAGCCTTTCTGATATCTAACACTTAGGGTTTTATGATGGCACTGCATTCACATTGCTTACCCTGTTACTGCTCTCTGGGTGCTCCATCTGATTTCCATAATGTATGTTCATAGTGCTCCTGTTTATTGCAACAGATTGCTAAGTTAACTTATCATGGCTTTTCTGCATTTATATTTTCTCCCAATTTAAAGTTTTTAAGAGACACCAAGGCAATTCTGACAGTTACCTAATAAAGCTAAAATTCTGTCTGCAACAGGAATACCCTGGGACTTGGACTGCCTTTGGCTCCATAAAAGCATGGTATATACTAGTGTTGCATTGATCAGAGTGAGTCTGCCTGCAGTGAGCCCTGGGCATGCTCTGGGCTGTGAAGCTTAAGGGGAGCAAGGGACAGTGTAATCATTGTGAGAGCAGCTTAGATCGATGCTCCACAGCACCAGCGATGAACCCTTCTCAAGAGGGGCATATTGCAGCTGTGAAGTCAAGCAAGGATAACTGTGATGGGGTGGAACTTCAATTTTTCTCCCAGTGAAGAAACTGGTCCAGCAGTCACAGCTGATGGATGATGAGCACCCCCCTTCTTTGGGCTGTCTAGCAAGATGAGTTAATATTCAATAAACTAAACTGGGAATCATGTTAATGTTTCCTTTAATTATAAGTATACACCTCTGCATTGGACTACTATGGAAAGAGATCAGTCCTGCTACCATCAAATATTGGGAGCAACTTCAGTCAGAACTTTCATAAAAGTGAAAGGCTGATGGTCTGATGGAATTGGGGTAAAAGAAACATGACCTATGCAGGGGATGCCCCAATGAGTGGAAACCTACCTCTCAGGGGATAGTAGCATTTCATTTATTTGGGAATTTGATTTGGCTGAAATATTTTTCCTGTTAGTTATAGCACTTGAATGAATTTGAATGTGTGCAGCCATTCTACAGTTGTCATTTTCTTCAGAAGTCTTGAATATTAGAACATAGTTTTTGTCTCTCTCTGTATACAATTTGAATATATTTGTGTATGTGTGTGTGAACACACAAGCAAGCATGTGAATGCCACCACAAGTACGAGACTAGAGTATTCCATAGCCTGCTCTGTTAGGCTCCTCTTAATGCTTTGAGGTATAGTCCAGTAGTGATTTCAAAACGAGGCTGACATCCAGCAAAAACATCAGAATTCCTCCTGCCTCTGTGCTGCCCCTGACTCCCACCCTAATGCTGGGATTATGGATACCGACATCTATGCCCAGCTTTTCTCTCTCTCTCTCTCTCTTCATCTCCCCCTTTCTCTTTCTCTCTCTTTCCCTAATCTAATGCTGCTCTTTTTATCAAGTATATATATGATGTGATTATCTTGTGAAGGTCCTTTTAAAAAGTAAGACCCAATCTTATAGCTAGTCTCTCTCTCATTCTTAAAGCACATGGCTAGTTTTAGGATTGATTATTCGCTTCTCATATTTATTCCCATATACTTATGCATTTTTAGACCTGCTGTTCTAAATAAACTAACACAAATGTTTAAGATTTACTGTTAATAAACGGATCTGTTCTAAGTTAGACTCATCTATATGTTTAAAAAAAAGAGTCTATCCATTTACCAAAATTCCTTTTGTTATTTTGTTAAATCACTGACTAAAAATCAGATTGAGGAAGTGTGAAGAATGCCTTTACCTAGCTTCCTGCCTCAAGCTGATGACACACCATTTCACTGTTTTGTTAGCCTCTCAAAGTCCACTCTCACCCAATAGTCATGTCTCCCATGAATCGTGAGAAAATCTGTTATATTTACTGCTGAATTTCATATGTACCTTGCTTAGATTATTAACCTTTGCTAATGTGTGGACTCTATTGTAAAAGGCATTTAGTTGGGCACCATCTGTCATCTGTGGAGCCATTGTATGTGATAGTAATTACTGTTTTATCTGAAAGTGGGTCACAATGCATCCATTAAAACTTATTCTCAAATCGTGTAAGAAATGAATATAAAATTATCAGAACATTTGGAGAAGGCAGGAACACAGGCACTTATCACTTGGCTATACATAAAGGGTTCAATACTAATTCTCCTTGCTAGGACAGGATTAATATGAAGTGTTAATCATATTAATCATATTAACCTTCTCTTAATATGATTGGTTGCAGAAGAACCTAACTTCTTGAATTCACTGGAAAGCTCAATCCTGAGGGTGAGTCTAACAAAAGGCTGACTAGGAGACAGAGCAAGGGTGACAGGCCATAAAACACTGGTTCCCAGACTTCAGCCTCGCTCACTTATGAAAACTGGGCAAGGTGTTTTGCTACTTTTGTTTTTTCTGACTTTTATTTTCTAGACATTGGCACTAGACATTCCACAGTTGAACGTGGGCATCCTTCTAACCACCTTTCAGGGTCTTTCATGTGTGCTGGGTGACATAGAGGTAATTCTGACCAAGCCGGGATTCTGCTGTCATCTTCTTGTTTACTTTGCATGATGGTGTCAGATTTTGCATCATTTCAACATGACTTTCAACTTCCTTAATAAAGAAATGGAAGCAGAGCTGAAGTAGATCTGCTCTTCTTCCATCTCTGCCTCTCACTTCTTGGTGCACCTCAGACTCTGGCCTGCCCCTTCTCTTTTCCTAAGAACTTCAACAAAGCAAATGCTCCTCATGCCTTATGTCTGCTCAGTACAGAGCTAAGTGTTTTATTTGTGACATCCTCTTCAGTTCTCAAAGCTACACATTGGCTCAGTATTTCTACTAAACTTTTGAAAATTTGGTAGTTTAAAAAAAAACAACAACAACAGAAACTACAGACTTAGAATTTGCTCTGCCTGTGCTAAAGTTCTTTTTAAAGAAAGTTTTCCTCTTATGTTATTTCTGAAAACTTAGCACTGTATTCCAAAGCCTCAGTATAGGTTTTTCCTCCATCCTAACTTTATTCTCCTCCCAGTGGACTGCTGACCCTGGCTTGGTTTGGTTTTACCCCCCCTTCCTTTATTAAAATATGCCTTTAAAAATTCCAAGTTGTTGGTGTTGATCTAGAGATAGCTTTTTTCTTTCATTCAACATTCCTAGGAACTGTACGTTCAGGGTGGCTTTTAAAATAAGTTACCCCAAGTTAGCTATATTTCTACACTTTATAAATTAACAACCTTTGTGAATTGAGTTAGGACCTCAAAGCATGTCTGCAGTCAGATGGAGCATACATCCCCTCAGCTCTTCTCACAGTTCGTACATGGATCTCTGCATAGGATAGAGGTGAAAGTCAGGGAAGCTATACACACAGGCAGCTATCAAATGTCCTACAGACTGCCAACCATGTTCATTGTAACATGTAGCATGGGACACATATGGGTGCTACTTTGCAGGATCACCTCCTTCAGTGTGTAGGTTGAGCTAGCCCCCATAGAGGGAGACTGGTTATCCAACTGTCCTGTAGCTGTGACTTTATCAGAGAAGACCAGGTAAGATATATATAGTTGTGGATCAGCATCACAGATGATGACCCTGCTATTTCCAGATTTACCTGACAACTTAGCATAGACCCGAATTCAGGTTTCCTGGGAACCTAAAACCTAATTTTATGAACTGAAAAAAATTATACCTTCATTTTAATGGTATCCTAACACTCAAAATTATGTTTTTATTTATGTATTAGTTTACTAATGGAAGAATATAGTTTTATAGTTATGTGATTTTAATACATCTAGATTTAGAATTTTGGACATTTCATTTGTTAAAATATCTACCATTAGAGAAAAAATACATAATTTCCTAATTATTTCAGCATCATTTGGATAAAAACTCTTTGGGAATTTTATATAACTATAAGTATCCTTTACAGACATCAAAATGGGTAGCACTTAGATTTTCCTGTGTTGATTCTGCTTTATAAGTCTGTATTTCTGTCTCTATCTATAGATACATGACTTAAGCGATGGAGGCAAGCATCACTTGACACTTCTGCATAGGCAGACATGTCCCGGCTGACTCTAAGCCATACATCAGGAATAGTCATGATTCTGACTTCAAACCATTGTGGACATCTTCACAGGCAATGAGACTATAAAGATGTTTGTTATCTAACGTTTGGCTTTGGCCCCTGTACCCTCCTGGTTACCAGTCTAGTCTCTCTCACAGCTCTTATCCAACGTCTACAAATCCCCTGCTCTGATGGAATTCAGCAGAGAGAATCATCTTCACAGCCAGGTATAGCAAGGCAGCTGCTAAGGAGCTCCTCACTGGAAGCGTGCATCTCCTATGTAAATCAGCACATCTTGTTCATTAACACAGCTTAGGGATAATCAGGCCACAGAGCCAAGAGCATGTTGGAAGATGTCCAGACGGCTCCAAGCCCGGATAGATGGAGACAGATTGGGATATGTCTGGAAACCAGAGTCAGCCTGCTAAATACTACCCAGTATTCCTGCAACCGCTGATTAGAAAAAAAGTAAATGTATATGAAACCCCAACCCCAGATGAATCCAGACAGATGAAGACTCCCCATGCTTTATACAGATCTCAGGAGCATTTTCAAATAATCAGTGCTGCATGTGATTCATTTGCTCTTACCTCTGTTCTTCTGAATGACACTGCTTGGCAGGAGGTTTTGCCACTTTCAGAAGGTTCAGGGCCTGAGTGGGTTGCAGGTTGCCTCAGTGGAGATTTATCTTGTAGAATAATTCATTGAGCCATATGTTCCAATGAATATATACAGAACATTGTAAATACATCCTTGGAGTTTCTCATTTGCTACCAGAGGGAATGCATCCCTCATGCTCTCCAGTAGAGCATTTGACTGCAGATGTTGGAAAATATTTTGCTTTAAGTTTTGTCCTGACTGTTCCCTCTGGTATGATTTACCTGGTTTTTATTTTCTGCTAAAGTCTGAGCTCTGGGTGAGTATTTCATTTAGAAATGCCAGGAGCACCCTTGGGTATTCTTGGCCTGATTATTTTCCCCAGAATAATCTCTCCTGGCATTTGCCTAGCACAGCAGAGTGAGGATGTCTCATATGCCACCTGTTTAGGCACTTGCTCCCATGTGATACAGAAAAGCATTGGATTACATCTCTGAATCCCAGCAGCATAGCAAGTGGCTGTCCTAATTGAGGTCTCCGATGAAGATCTTTTTTTTTTTTTTTTTCTAGACTGTCTAAGACATGTTTTTTTTCTGTCTTCACCCTCTAAGACACCAGCCTATGGCCAATGCCCCTGACACTAATATCATCACTTTAGCTATGCTCAACCCACTATAAGCTGAAATTATTCAGTGTTTAAGCTTTGATGAGAGTCCAAGTGAGTCCAGTGGCAGTAAATGGGGGTATGGACATTATAAATTAATTTGTCATTGATAGAATTTTCGATTGATAGAATTGATCATTTTCGGACAAGTAAAACAAAACAGTCTGGATCATGGGAGAAATTAAGGCAAGAGGAAGCTAGAGAATAATTGTATCTGCCGTACTGGTAGTTGTATTTTGTAAGGAATATTGTTCATTTTTGCAGTACTCTGAATCAGACGCAGATCACGGTAAGAGGTAGATGAGGTACGCTGTGCTCTCGCCCCAGGGATCCTGAAGATGTTCTGTGAACACCTCTTCCTATTCCTTTACCATGTCTCTTAGAGTTAGGTGCCAAAGCCTGACTTTGGGTGTCAACCTTATAAGACCTAAAAGGATGTAAAACCATTCCGACTAGTCAGTCAGTTGCTTCTGTAGTCTAATGTTAGCTTGTGTCGTTTATGAAGAGTACTCTGCTATCTATTCAGGATAGAACAAGATACACAGACAAGACAAGAGAATGGAACAAGAAGGCAAACAACTGACGAATATTGAGAAGAAAACAGTGCAATTCTTTTTTTCCCATTCTTATTTGAAGTCTCTGAGATCTCTTAAAAATGTGCTGCACATCTATGGGTGTCAAGAGCCCCTTCTTATGTGGAGATTCTTGCATTTCTATTCCAAGTAAAGACCAATAAGCAATGGAAGTTGTGTGTGTATGGATTGGCTGTGGTTAGAAGAATGAAGCCTGTTTATATGAGAAACTTTGTCCCTGCCTATACTTGAATATTTATACTCGATCTCCACTTATAATCATATTCTAAAACCTCAAAAATAGAGTTAGGGACAAAATTTCTCTCAAGTAGACATTGGTGTTAATTTCTCAGTGTAGATGATAAGGAGGGAAGACATTTAAACATTTCACTCTCCTTGCTTCCCTCAACTGCTAACAAAGAAATATTTCTTTTGGTTTTTGTGTCTCTAGTAGTGATCCGTTAATCATCCGAGGAGAAACTTGTCGCTGGCAGACTCTGATTGTGTAAAAGCAGCCAGTGACAGCAGACACTGCCACCACCAAAACAAAATACAGGTTGTTGTCAGGCTGACAGCTGTTGGCTGTTGGAATGGTTGAGTACCTGGGCCTGGGGTACCCTGCAGTAACTGTAAAAAGTAATGGAAATACTCCAACTTTAAGATGCCACAGTTGCGACGGTCATGATGGCCAGGGCCTTTTCTTATCAAATGTCATTTTATCTTATCAAGTTCACGTTCTTTCTGAAAGCAGAAAAAATAGAATGTGACTTCCAGAAAATGAAGTTCAAGATGGTGTCTGCCCTCTGCCATCATTGCCCATAAAGTTAACTTGCAATTAACAACACAAGATCAGAAACTTGGATCTCACGTTGTAATCCTCCTGTAGCTATCTAAACTGATATTAAATGTACTTTCAACTCCATGTTGAAGTTTCACAGAGTAAAACCTAAGTCAAAACCACAGTCAAGGTTGCATTTAACTTAGAATCCCATAAATCTTTGTGGTGCACTTAAATTATACCCAAACTGCCTTAGTATTTGTGACACACGACTGGGATTTGATAAGCAATATCTATATCCTGTTGATACCAAAATAGAGTGATTGGAGAAACCAATCACTGAACCTGGTTTACCACCCCTTCATCATAAGCTGGTAAATGGAGGATTCTGCTATACATTGCTCAAATAAATGCTTTATCCTGGTTCTGTGTCATCTTTTACTTTCTTGTTGTATCCAAAGCTAAAATGGATCATCAGGTCTTTTGCATGTTATGCTGGTCTTTCTTGAATAGCAGAGAGCTTCACTAATTGAGAGTAGTTTTTAGTTTATTTTCATGCATTTGGTTAGTGCTCAGCCTGGACTACGCAGCGGCTTTCCTGTAGTAGCTATTTCTGTGTCTGTTTGTTGCCACACATAATTGCACAATGCTGGAGTGACAGTTCACTGTGTTCTCTTCAAAGTACATGTAAATGCCTCCAGAGAAGTGTTTTCTGCATCTGTGGTGGGAGAAAGTTTTCTGCAGCCTCATGTTAGAAGAAAATAAGGATAACTTCTGATTAGATTCCTACCTGAGAGACTTTACTGCATTACCCAGGAGACGTGCACCTTTGATTGTTTCCATAATCCACATCACACCACTTCTGTGTGCAGGACTTGCATCTTCAGAGTTTCAGTGCGCAATCGCACTCTTGTTTCATAAACATTATTCAAGTATTGCTGTGGAATGCAAAACACAATAGTTCTTAACTAATTAAAAGCCAAAGAGCTTGGAATCTTATAAAGAAAAATTGTACATCCATGAATTATGTCTGGTAAAAACTCACAGTAAGTGAGTGTGAGATATAACTGTTAGATTATTATGATTAGTCTGCCCTAGTAGTAGCTGGACTATGTCCTCGACATGCACACACACACATGCACACACATGTACACACACATGCACACACATGCACACACACATGTACACACACATGGACACACACAGACACACGCACATACACACACATGTACATACACAGAGACACACACCCCCACACACACGTGCACATACACATGTTCACACAACACATGCATACACACACCATATATAAAACATTTTATATATATATACACACATATATATACATACACACAAACAAACACACACACACACACACACACACACACACACACACACACACATATAAAAAGAAAAAGTTTGGATGCTAGAGACTTGCATCACAAAGCCCTTAATTTTATACTTTATTGAGTGACTTAGGGAAATCATTTGATGAAGTGTAACTGGTGAATTTGAACAAGAGAAGGTTGCTAGTAAGTGAGTGCTATGTCTAGAAAAGCAGAGGCTCACAAGACAGTGAAGGGGATGGAGACAGAAAGGAGGAATGTGGGCAGAGTGGCTGCTCATCTGAACTGTTCATGGCTTCGATAGTTATGCACAGGGCAGGCTGCATGTGGTTATCTCTCTCTGTTTGTTTAGTACCTTGCTCAGTCATGAGCCAGTATGTCAGCACACATAGAACATAGCCCCACATATGCTGGACTCAATGACCTTATGAAATTCACAAAGAAATCATGTTAGCAATTTCACTGGCATTTAAAAATTCAAACCCAATTGTTTTATACTGCATGTGGTTTTAAAATAAAGAGAATTCTGTTTGGATTATTACTGGGATAGGTTTATTTTGTTTTATATAAATCACATTGCTTTAGACAAATGTCTCAAATATTTATCTAACATGATCATATAGAGCTGGGCTATATTAACAGTTATACTTGGTAAATTAAAATACTTTTCAGTCTGTCAAATAAGAGAAAACTTGAAAATTGAAAAAAGATTAAGTGTATGATAACTGTGATGTATTTATTGTTTCTGCTAATTTAATTCCCCATAATTGTTGAAAAACATGAGATAGGATTTTTAAAATGGACTTTCGGGAATTTAGAAATCAGTATTTACATAAAGCATAATGTAGAACACGTTTGGTGACAAGGTACTGTTGAGCTTGATTTAAGGGGATGAATCTAACAATGTGTGATTTTTATTTTGAGAGAGGTAGGCATCTTTTTATGTTTTTAAATAACTGATGTTACAAAGCTATTATTATATAAGTAAAATTACACTTAAACTTTTTCAACCAAATGACTGGTATTAAATACAAACCAGAGATAAGTTTCTGTATTTAGCCACTGAACCAAGATAGGAGGCATCGGAACACAACAAAACAGGAAAACAAATGAAGAGGAAAACCTTTCTTGTCCTGAACCTTTATTTATATCATTTTGAAACTTAAAAAGAACACCCAAGCTTTTTGAAGTTAGTGTTTTGGCTCACTTTACTCTTTAAGCCAGTGTCTTTGAGGTAAACATTTTTGCTGAGAGTCAAAACCAAGTGCAACATTGATGTGTGATACCTACATAAGCACCATGCCCCTGCAGTCTATGTGTGGTCGACTCTGTTTATTGGCATATGCTCAGCAACCTGCTTATACCTAGGTGGTGGTCCTAAGTTACTGTCTTAGAGAAGTTCTACTGGCTATAGAAAGAAGGCGCTTGTAATTGTCTATGTAACAGTCTCCTAAAGGCTCCAAACTGGAGTTTCATGCTTTCTTATTTTCTTTTTCTATTGCTGTGTTAAAAATACTTTGACAAAAGCAGTTTAAAGGAGAAAGGTTTTATGATAGCTCATAGTTCAAGGCACAGTTCACCGCAGTGGTGAAGCCAAGGTGTCAGAGGCTCTAGGCAGCTCATCACAGCACATTAGAACCAGAAGCAAAGAGTGATCCATGATTCCATGCTGCTTCTCAGCTCTCTTCCTCATCTTATTCAGTCAGGGTCCCTGCTAGGGGACAACACCACCCATAGTGGGCAGGTTTTCCCACCACAGTTAATGTAGTCAATACAATACCCCCAAGGCATGCCCACGGGCCTGTTTCCTGGGTGATTCTAGGTTCTATTAAGTTAACCATTAATACCGACCATCATGTACTTTGTAGCTTGAGACATTTTGGGAGATGGGTGCTACTGTTGATGGTATTCTCCCTCCCGGATGGCTTGATTTAACTCCTATCTTTATGTGTTTCTTTTTAGCTTGCTCATCTCAACCACTGTGGAAGTAGAAAGCTAGCAAGCTAGCAACTCTAAAAAAAGATTTGTTCTCCACACGAGTCAATCTGTTATTGTACACAAAGGTTATCACAGGCTTTGAGCATAGGCTCTTGTAAGAAAAGCCCTATTTTTTTAATCAGGATTACTGGGCAGTTAGCTCACCAAATAAGGGGAATAGCTGACCTTTTATTTTTCTCTGGTAATATCTTTGACCAGAAGCTTTAAAAAAATACTATACAAAGATAGTAGGGATAGTATAATTAGCCTGGATTTTGACAAATACCATTTAGATTTTTTTCTAAAGTTTTTCATTTGTTTCCCTCCCTCCCCCCTTCTTTCCTATCTATATCTCTGTGTATGTATGTTAACCTTATTTTAGTTTTTTGCTTCATTTAAAAAAATGACTGTTTGGCATTTTTTCCTCACCTATAGATGAAAACTGCCTTAAGAATTCTACATGATTTCATTGCATTTCATGTATTTGTCATTGTAAGGGAGGGACAGTATATACTTACTTCTTCAAAAACCATCATGATTCACTATATACAATCCAGAGTTTTATATTTTATAAACTCAAAAACTTTTTTATTCTTTTTATAATCATAGATAAGTGGAACTGGGTAGAAAACACAATATTATAGACTTATAAACTAGCAATATTATATTTACATTATAACTTGTATTATTTGTATAACATATTATGTAATATTGTTTTTATATATTATTGACTTGTCAATATTTAAAATAATACTAGTTCAGCGAGGTTTGAATTTTTACTATATACAGTAAGACAAAAATTATTGTGTAATAGAATATGATTAAGTTTTTAGATTTGTTCTTATATTCATGGTAGCAAGATTATGAAATAAATCAAATATCAGGTTTTATAATGTGAATCACTCAGCATAATTTGTTGGGTCTTTTGCTTGGAGGTTACAGAGGTTATCAGATGCCTTTGAGGTGGAATTATAGGCAGTTGTGAGCAGTCTGTTCTGTTTTGGGAACTGAACCTGAATCCTCTTAAAGAGCTGAAGAGTCTCTTTGCTGATGACCCATCCCTCCAGGCTGTGTGTACCATTTGCAAAGATAATTCTTCATGGACTGTAAGTGATAAAATAGTATTTATTTCACAGACTTGTTCTGGAAACTAAGGGAGTGAGTTAGCATATGACAACTCATGCTTTTGAACCACTTTTTGGTACAGAATTCACATTCAATAAATATATATTATTTTCAATATTATTGTTATAATTGCATTTGCCACTTCAAGATTTTTTAAAGTTTTATTTCATTAGGAAAAAACATATACAACTGTGAGATTTTAAAATAATCTTTTTATTCACTTTGTGTGTGTTTGTGCATGTGTAGAAGTGAGTGTGCTTATAGTAATAATAGTAATAAAGCCCAATCTACTATGGTCATCCTACTGACCAAAATTTGAAACAAGATTTTTATTTGTTGAATGTGAAGATTTTTTTTCAAAATGTTTTCTTATATTAGAATAGTGTATGCCAAAGCTATGATGAATTCTCTTTGTATTTTCTAATTTATTGACATAATTAATTTTTTGATTACATACAATTCTCTTAGAACAAATAAGTTAATTTTTCAAGGAGCAGCATTCACATTCTGCTTGCAGTAGCGACATGTGAAGTAGAAAGCTTGCTGCCGGGGCAGATGTTCTCTTGAAGAAGATGAAGAACCTACTTGCCTTTTTGAATGGGACTTCATAATTTTTTTCTATCTTAGGGGAGTTGCTTTTGTTTACCACTGGTGAAAATTTTCAAAGACAGATTGATCTGTAACCCTGCTTGTCAGTCAGTGCCACTTCTGCAGCCATTTCATTGACACAAGAACCTAGTACAATGGAAATGTCAATCAATGCACATCTCTGACCAAAAAGCTTTCCTTGCAAATCAAATAAGCATGAATGTTTAACCTTTGGACTTATGAGCAAATGGCTTATGACCGTCACTACGGGTTTTGTAAACAAACAGCCTTGTCATCATAGTTTATGCACCCAGAATGCATTCTCAAGTGATACTTAGTAGAAGTCATGAGACAACACAGAAGATAGTCAGATGCTAAAAGTGTCTTTCCTGAATACATTGTACTGCTTATATATTGACTATTACCACCCCTACCTGTCCACTGAGCATACAAATTCCTATCAGCCAAAAATAAAGGAAATTCTATTTATTCTTTTATTTTTATATATAAAATTTAAAAAGAAAACTTTCAAGAAATAAACAAAATTATTAGGGGACTTTTTTGATAATGTCGTTCATGTAACTAATCTCAGGAGTTCATGCAGCTTGATTGCATAGTAGTAACCACAATGTCCATGTGTCTGACCGTTATCTTTACTAAGAAGTTGCGTGGTCCTCCACTCCAGCATTTACTCACTTACCTAATAGGACCTCATTTACTCTGGACACAAAAAATCATAATGGAATAATGCGAAGAGGAACCTAACGCGAAAATATTCTTATTTTGACAAGGATGTAACCTGGGACCAAAATCACCCAGGCTATTGGCATGAACACAATCAAATGGATCTGATCTGTAAAGTGGCTTGAATTTAACCACTGTCAGACTGGAAACTCTACAGAAGAATGAAGAATCAAAGGTTAGCTTAGAATGGTATTCTTAATACATTGGAGAAACTAGCATTATGCCCAGGATGAATTTTTAAAATAAATTCCATTACTATCCACCCCCTCAAAAAGTAAAAGGAAGACAGCAAGAAGAAATCACTCTGAAACTGCTGTGGATTTGTTTTAAATTTGTGGTAAGAGTTTTGAGGTTTATCCAAGTCATAAAAAAAATGGCCACTTATATCATTTAATGTATCATTTTTATTTTCAGGATATTTTAATTCAAGCTTTACAATTCTTTTTTCTTAAAAATTATCCAATACTTTCATTTGGGGTCTACAACTTTATTCAGCTAAAAGGGCCCAATATTGCACCAGTTAATAGTCTAACAGTGTTTATATATCTACCAATTATTTGTCTCTCCATATCTTTATTTCTTCTCTCTCTTTGTGCCTCCCCCTCTCTGTCTGTTTCTGTCTCTCTCTGTATATGTTTATGTACGGTGTGTGTGTGTTTTGTGTGCATGTGTATTTATGTATGTGTGTATCTGTGTATGTATGGTGTGTATGTGTGTGAGTGTGCATGTGTATTTGCTTTTATGTATGTACATGTGGAAGCCAGATGTCAACACTGGAGGTTTTCCTCCATCACTTTCTACTTTATATTTTTGACAGGGTCTTTCAGTGATTTGGCTGGACTGGCTGGCCAAAGAGCCCAAGAAAATCCTCTGTCTATTCTCCCTGCAATGTTAGGATTATAGATTCAAACCACCACATGTCAAACTATTTTATTATTTCTTAATTTATTTTTTATTATGCATTATATTCCAATCTTATTTTTCTCTTTCCTCCTCTCCTCACAGCACCCCACCCCATTTCTCCACATCAAGTTCTCCTACATTTCCCTTCAGAAAAGATCACATTCTCCAGGGATATCAACCTAACATGGCATAAGACGTTGCAGTACGGCTGAAGGAAGCACCCTAATAGGATGAAAAGGGTCCTAAGAGCAGAAAAAGAGTCAGAGATACCCCACTCTCACTGCTAGAGGTCCCATAAGAGCGACAAGCTGCACATCCATAAAGTATAATTAGTGGATCTAGCACAGACCCATGCTTCAGTCTTGTGAGCCCCAATGGGCCCTGCTTAGTTGATTCTGTGGACTGTGTTCTTCTGGCATTCTCGACTCCTCTGGCTCCTACAGTCCTCTCTCCCCATCTTCTGGTAGGTTCCCCTAACCTATGCCTAAGATTTGGGTATGAATGTTTACATCTGCTCCCATCAGCCACTAGAGGAAACCTACACTGATCTAAGTGTATAAAGCACCATATAATTAGGAATGATTTCACTGACTTTATTTTGCTAGTCATGTTTGGTTCTATCCTAGGTCTCAGGGCTATTTAGCTTCCAGTTCTTGGCCATCCTACCAATGTCAGACATTGACTTCTCATAACATGGAACTCGACTTAGACCTGCCATTGGTTGGCCACTCCCACAAGCTCGGAGCCATCACTGCAGCAGCACATTTTTCAGGCAGGGTAAGTGTGGGTAGAGGGTTTTGTGGCTGGGCTGGTGTCCTGATTCCTCCACTGGGAGTCTTTCCAGGTTACTGAAGATGGCCCCTTCAGGTTCTGTATCCTCCATAATTAGGAGTCCTTGCTCAGTTCATTCTTAGCACAGTGGAAACTTTCATATCAAAGTTTTTAATGTTAGTTCTGGGAACCACTTTAGTTCCTTGTGATGTCTTACTTATGAAATCATCGCCCTTTTTCAATTGGTTATTATTATTAAGAAATCATATGACTTCACATTGAAAAACTAAAATTGAGTGTATTAATCTGGGATCCATCAATATACTTAATTTGAAGTTACTCTTCTTGTAGTTGCAATTGAGTTAAGACGAGGTTTACTGTATTAGGGTTAGTCCTAATTCCAATATAATGGACACCTTTGCAAAAGAGTTTGGATGCAGAGACACACACACAGAGACTACCATTAAAGAAAAACAGGCTGCAGCTGTAATGATGTATTTAGAAGACTAGTAATGCCCAGAGCTGTATGCATCCCTTAAAAAGAAGTCCCTTCCCACAGACACTTGAGTTATAAATTCTAGTCTCCAGAACTCTGAGAGACTGAACTCTTGTTCTAATTTACCCAGTTGTGGTAATTTTTTGGAACCCAATGTAACTAATATACAATTAGAATTTGCCTCTCTGTGAGGGTCTATTCTGATTTCTTTCCCAATATGGACACATGTGGAGTAGTTCCTGAATTTAAATTTAATTTACTCAGCATGATTTTGACTGTTAACATGTTAGGATGGGTTCTTTCTACTGGATTCTCTGGTAATCCCTGCCCTGAAAGTGTGAAAAGAAACCAACGATTCTTTTCATGAACTGTTACAGAAATGAAAACCACCTCTTGTGCCAGAGATTGAAAAGAAACATGAACCTCACAAACTTGGATTCTGACCTTGAAGGGAAGAGACAGTCTGGAAACTGATACACACTGTATTCTCACCTCAGAGTGTAGTGGATTTATGATGTTACATTGTAAATAATTGTCCTGCATATGAGTTTAATAAAAAAAGTGATGATTGGCCAAAGGCAGACAGGCAGTGTAGGCAGGGCTACCAGACTAAGAAAACTCTAGGAACAGGAAGAACAGAGCAGAAAAGCCACAAAGATTCCAGAGTTGTCAGACAAGCCAGAAGATGCAGAGGACAACTATGCTGCTCTGAGAAAAGGTACCAAGCCCCATGGCTGATAAGAATCATGGGTTAGTTTAAGGATAAAGAGTTAGGAAGTTATATGCCTGGGCCTTAGGCTGATCAGCCTAAAATTAATGTAAGCATCTGTGTGTCTCTGTGGTTCTGAGGGTCTGTGTGTCTAAACCTTGAGGCTGAGCCCAAAAGTCAGGGCCAGAAACTTCTTACTATATCAGAGAATATTCTTTGTTTCTCTATGTACAGGTAGGTGTTGCTGTGTTAGTACTTAAGACCACTGAGCCAAGATTCCTTGTGTTGTCAATTCACGTAACAAGTGTGAACCCAAGAATAGAATATGGAAAACAACTTTATTTAAAAATTCTTTGATTTTTTTATCTGCATATGTGCACTGTACACAAGATCTCTCAAAATCATTTTTGCACAAACATGCAACACACTTTGATCATATCCACTCTACCCTCTTTTGGTGTTGTTCCATTGTTGCTGATTTCCTTACCCATCCCAGATCACTGCTTTCTGCTTTCCTGTCCCAGTGGGTTTTATTGTGGTTGCTATCAGGAACATGGATGAGAGGGTCATTTACAGAAGCATGGACACCTTTCCATTAGTGATAATTCTGAAACAAATATCTCATCTCCTAATAACTGTGAATTGCATATAACTTACCTTGGAGCTGTGAGACCTCATGAGCTCCACTCTACTCCTTAACAGAATGCTAATAGGTCCAATCTTTTGCAGATTTTGTGTAAATTACAGCCAATTGGGGTTTATGTGTTAATAAGACAGCATTCCACACCACCTTTCTCTTCCTCTGTGTCTAAAGGACTTTCTATCTCTTCTTCTGGTCTGTTCCCTGAGCCACACATGTGTGGGAGGGGGGATTAAATATTTATTTTATGGTTCATTACTCAACCTTCACTTAATTCTTAGTATTGAGACACAATGAAATTCATTTAAAAAAAGTTAATTTTGGCTTTTGAAAGCATATGCCCTGAAAAAGGACATTGACCATAACCTTAGCACAAATAGTACTTTCCAGTTGTTACACATATGCCCAGAACACAACTTTATTATAAACCCTAACCTTATATTTGAGGCCATACTCTATAGTACATCTGTTCTTGCACTGTATCTGCAGAGAACAGGTCTTGAACTTTGTAACAGTTTTGACAGTTTAAATTTGTTGAATATTGACTGTGAAATATGCAAGTCCTAGAAGCTTCTAGGGACCTGGAAACCAGCCTGGCCTCAGCCAGTACAAACTGGTAATAACCAGTGCCTTAAGACATGTGATTATAGCACTTCTGCATTAGCCAACCTGAGGTCTGCTTGAGGCTTTGACATATAAAATGACATCCTGATATAAGGTGACTTAAATCAGTGAGAGATCACAGCCACAGCTGCAGATACCAGTAAATCAAAGCCCTTTCCCCTGGCTGGAAAAATATTTATGGCTTTACTCTCACTAAGTAAAACTGGACTTGCTTGTTTCAACTTGTCCCTGGTGGCTGTGTTGTGCTCTGCTCTGCCTTGCTCCCACCCCCAAGAGGAACTAGCAGGACCCTGAACAAGGCCTCGCCTCAACAGTGAGGTGTTTTATCATAATTATAGCCCATTTATGTAGTGAGATTATGTTACATTGTAAATAATTGTTCTACCTACTGGTTTAATAAAACCGCTGATTGGCTGAAGGTAGACAGGAAGTGTGAGCAGGGCTACCAAACTAAGAAAACTCTGGGAACAGGAATAACAGAGCAGAGAAGCCAGAGAGATACCATGGAGATAACATGATAGGATGCAAACAGGTACAGAGGAAAGAAATTGAAATACTGATAAGAAAAGGTACCCAGCCTCATATCAGAACAAGATAAGAATCATGATTAAGAGCAAGAGCTAGTTAGCAATATGCCAGAGTGATAGGCTGATCAGCATAAAGTTAATATAAGCATCTATGTGTTTCCTCTGTTAGATAGCAGGTCTGTGGGTCTGTGGATCTGTGGGTCTGGACCACAGATTAGACAGGCCAGAAACTTAATACTACAAATGGCAGCCCAACATGGGTGATAGACACCCACATAAAGCTTGAGAAAGAATAAAAAGTGTTTTAGAGCACAGAATCGGAGCCAAAACCAGCTTCCAAGTAGTGTCTTTGATAGGGTCATGGTACAGAGATGCCTGCAGTGTTCCGGCTTAAATTACAAAATGATATATTTGCTGCATATAACTTAAGCTAAACAAGACCAATTCCTGAGCCTCTCTCAAACCTGTGTATATTTTTTAAACATACTCTAAATGATTTAGAGGGTTTTTTTTGTCTTTAAACAGATTAGATTTTAATCTATCTTTCCTGTATATCTCTTATTTCTTATCTCTTTCTGTTTCTGACCACACCGTTAATCTGCCAAAAGTGTGGCTAAGGATTAAAGTCTACACTAGGGTTGTTGGTTGGCTCCACCCAGCTCCCAGTCTAGCTTCATAGAATTTATCTTTTTAGCTGAAGTACTAATAGAACCCACAATTATATGGACCACTCTGGGGAATTTTAGGGTCCATATAATCACCAAGTAAAGCACTGTGTCTGCTGCTCATTAACACCATTTAAGTATTTGGCAGCAAGGCCTCTTAAAAGAATCACAAGTGTTTTGCCTTTAAGGCTGAATCAGAGATCCTCAAAACAGAGATAATCCAAGAAAACATGATCACTAAGAAACCATCTTTGACTCTGTTCCCTTTCTGTACTTATTAACAGAAGCATTAAATCCACCATATACAGTTCCTTTCTTACAGTGAGGATAGAGAAAGTAGTTAAAAAAAGAGTAAATAATAATAATAAGCCACATAAAGATGAAAATTACAAAGAGTATCTGGATACTGTATGTTATTGTCTTGTCTTTAAGTTTTTTGACTGAACATGAAGTAGTAAAAGTAGCTGAAGGACATTTAATTATGAATGCTGCTAGATTAACCCAACCTATATGTTTTGTAAACTTTAAAATTTAAATCAAAAGTTATGCTACTTTGGAAAACAGGTTTTCTTTATATTTCCACAAAAAATGAGAGGCTCTGGATTTATTTCTGGTTAAAGAAAATAAAGTTTGATTGAGGAAGATACCCTGAAACTTTCTCTAATGGAAATGAATGGCCGAGATGATTCAGCATTCCAGAGCACCTCTGTTGCAGTTTCTTCTAAATCCAAAATTACTTCAAAGATACTGGCTGAGATGACCCAGTGTTGTAGCGGGTTTCCGGGTCCCAGACAGCCAGAGATCCCGGACCCACAGACCTGCCCTGAGCCGCTTATCCGCCCGCTGCCGCCCGGGTCCCCAGAAACGACTCAGACGCTTCTATTTACTTCATGCTGTTTGGCCTATGGCTGAGGCACATTGCTAGCTAGCTCTTATATCTTAAATCAACCCATTTCTATTAATCTGCGGGCCACATGGCCCGCGTGGCTCACCCGTGCCTCTTTACATGCTGTTCTTTCGGCGGCTTCAGCTCGGTCTGCCTCTGCTCCGCCCTGCTTCTCCTACCTAAACTCTGACTCTCCTCCCACTTCCTCTATGGTGCCTGCCATGACCCATAACAGCTACTTTATTTAAAGATACAGCACACACAAATGCATTCCCACATCAACCCAGCCTTAGAGACTATTTCACTAAATACTTGCCAATAATCCTAAATTTTTCTTTGGGTCCTCATGGGATTGCCAATACCATCATTTAGCAGGAAGTAGCCTAGAGAACTATGCCTACATTCCCAAAAAATGGATTATGGATGTTTGTCTTTGTTTACAGTGTTGGTTACAAGTTGTTATAGAGGATGGTGAAAAAAAAAAACTACACAGAGGAAATTAGATTTATTTTTGTTTTTGTTTTTATTTAAGAAAAAGGGGTGATGTGTAGTAGGATTATGTTACATTCTAAATAATTGTTCCAACTACTGGTTCAATAAAAATGCTGATTGGCTGAAGGCAGACAGGAAGTGTGGGCAGGGCTACCAGACCAAAAAAACTCTGGAAGAACAGAGCAGAGACGCCAGAGAGACACCACAGAGACACCACTATATGGCGCCAGTAGACACAGAGGAAACCAGTTGAAATACTGCTGAGAAAAGATACCAAGCAGCATGGATTAACAGGATAAGAATCATGGGTTATTTTAAGAACAAGAGCTAACAAGCAATATGTCAGAGCCATAGGCTGATTAATACAAGCGTCTGTGTGCTTCTGTGGGACAGCAGGTCTGTGGGTCTGTGGGTCTGGACCACAGGCCAAACAGGTTAGAAACTTAATATTCCAATTTTATTTTTCTATTTATAAATATATGAAACAAGTAATCCATTGAAAGAAAGATACCACATTCCTCTTCTCATTATATGTATGTCTTTAGCATTTATGTTTCTGAAAATTTAAGTTTGTGGAAGATGAAACAAGCATTCTCTACCTTTAGTAGACAGCACAGCCAAAGTTTTTATCCACCACTATTACACTATTACACAATGACATCCTTCCCATTATATGACTAAATGGATGTATACTGTGTTTATTTCCCCCCATCCTTAAAAATATATTTCATCCATCAATCTTAAGTCTGAGAAAATTCACATGGGATATTGCCATCCTAAGGCTCAAGACTTCACTTATTTAATCAATTCCACCATCATCATTTCAATCTAGAATGTCACTGTTTGTCACTTTGCATCTATCTTCAGATTCATCTAATTATTGTGAGTCACTGTCCTTTGTCAATTTTCTTCTTTTTGATTGTAGATGAAGAAAATAAGATTTCTCCATTCTTAACTATGTCCAGTAGAAGCTGAAAGCATTCTGATTTATTTTTTTGAGTTAATAATATAATACTTTGGCTATTGTAGAATGAAGACAGAGGTATAGTGCAGTAATGATGATTTATTTTGCAGATGAATCATCTTTTTAGGAGATTCTACCACTTTTTCTGTTTTCTTATTACTCATTCACTCCTAGAATTATTGGAAATAATCAGTGACAATTAAAATATCATTTTTCAGAATGATAAAATAGGAAATTGTTTCAAGGTAAAATTACCTTAGTTTCATCTTGCAATTAGGTGGTAGAGTGTGTTTTATTACATTTAAAAATATAAATAAAATTTATCTTTTTTCTTTGTAAGAATACTAACAATTAATATCATAGAATCTGCAACAGCAATCTCTTTAAAAATAGAGAACTTATTAACAAAGAAACTCAGAAACTAAAACTGAGTCTCTTAGATATTACTTATATTCCAAACTGAGTGGATACAATGGATCACGAGACCCTTTTCATGGGGTGGTAGAATAAAGGTTAAATGTATTTACATTATGAACTTATTCCATTTAAAAATGTTTATAATATGTTCTTATCACACCATGCACTTCTCCTTAGGTACACTGATCACAGTAAGTTCTTTGGCTAAGGATTTATAGTCCACTGCTTTAGGAACTCTGTCAGAGTAGTGGACTTATCATCACGTATTCCTGCTAGTTTGTTCAACTGTTCATCACAGACTTGGTTCATAAAGGTTCTCCAGGAAGTTCAATCATTGCATAAAAGGGAGAACATCAGAGGCTACTCCATGCAGTCACCTGAACAAAAATTCAGAGAATCACTACATGCCTAACTTCTTCAAGAAAAGGAGCTTTGTTTTTTTATTTTTCAAGAAGACATTACATTTCAGAGCACCCAGGCTGTTATCAAGTCAGGTGGTGGTATATCCCTGGAGTTCTGGAGATAAATTCTCAGGTTAACTCCTGAGGATGCCCACTCTAGTGAGACTTAGGATAAGTTTTCCAGGGAAGCTTTTCTAGACCTCAGGCTAGTCAACTTTTCTGGAGGAAAAAAAAAAAAACAAAAAAACCCAACCCATTACTGTCTTTGTATGGATGTACTGCCATGATTAAGTGACATCGCATACCATGAATCACAGTGTCTGACACACAGTAGACCTTGTTAAGAATTTGCTAATTTTTTAAGCCATCACGGTGATTATTAGCATATTGCCTTGGAATCTCACTATTAGTACTTCTAATCACTGATTCTCATTTTCTTTTTCAAGACTTCACGAGTCAATGTCTCCCACTTAACTAAGTGTTAGAGTCTAAGAAGTTGGATGATATTTCTCCTTTTCATACTGAGTGTCTTCACTGTTTCTGTATTGCTCATAATATTATTTCTGCTTTATGTTTCTTTTTATCATCTGGATATGACTTATACAAACCTAGTATCTGACACTGATGGTATGACCAGGCCAGCATAACAGGAGCATGGTCTGACATTAATTGTCCTTGACTAAAAGGCAGATATTACTTTACCTGGATTGGACGACATAATCTAGTGTGTAATTTAGTAAAGTCATGGTTATATAAACCCTTGAATCTTTCATGCATATTTTCTAAAACACATTTTACATCCTAAATATCTATAGTTATGTCAACAGGTTATAATTATAAAAAAAGGCTAAGCATAAGTAGCCATTTGAAAATAGAGTGAGTGTTCATTTTACCCTAATTAGGGTGATATTATTAAAAAGACAGAAACAGCAAATGATGTAGAGAAAGGGGAGCTCAAAAATTGTTAGTGTGAATTTAAATTAGTGGAGTTGTAATTAAAAGTGGTATGAAGGCTGACCAAACAAGCAAAAGCCTGAAAATAGGTCTTTCATGTTATCCAGAGACTCCACTATTGAATTCATCTGCACAGCAAATAAAATCAGTATGTTAATCATCTAGTCTTGTAGCACCAGTCATATCAGGGATAAAAATGAATCTATGTGTGTACCAAAGACTAATGTATGAAGAAAATTATATACATGCATAATAAAACATATATACACTGTATAGTAGTATTTCATTGTAGAAGATGTTTAGATCCTGTCACTATGACAGCATGAATGGACTGGGATGACTTTATATTAAGTGAAATAAACCAAGAACAGAAAGGCAAATACCACTTGATTTTTCAGTCATATATGGGATCTGAAAAGCTTGACCTCATTGAAATTTAAAGAAGACTGCTGGTTTGCAGGGGCTTGAGAACAGAGTTGTGTTCAGGGATTGGTTGGTCACTGGATACAAGGCTCTAACTAAATAGGGAGAAGGATTATGTTTTGTTGCCTACACTAAATGTGAAAAAAATGTGGAAACAGTTTCACAACATAAGGGTAAAAATTAATACAAATTGAAATGGAAAGTGAGTCTGTACTGTTTCTGGCATACTCACGTGTTGCATTCTGCGACTTTCCATCAGCTTTGGTTCTGAACTTCAGATGTGCAGGTGTACTGTGAATACTCGCTCACCTCTCAGGGACAGGGAAAGATGCCTAAACACCTTGTTTTACATTCTAGATTTCTGCATGCTGTCAACTCCACCTTACAATGGAGTTTTCTGCTCTTATGGAAATATATGGAAAGACTTTTTTTTGTGTTCATACAAATGGCAGTTTTATTAGCAAGAATGAGCAAAACCAGGGGTAAAAGGAGAGAGTTAAATACTTATTTTGGGAGTTGAGGGTCAGGTCAGTATGAACAGGCAACCAATAAAATTGTTTTATTCAATTAATTATCAAAGAGATTCAGAATAAAGATAGGCTGAGTGTATCATATGCTTTTTATTACACCCCAATTACTCCTGGTCAGGAACCTAAATATATCATTATTCATTAGAACAAAAAATGGAAAGGTCTAAAGTGACCAACAGAAGTCAACGTCAGAAATATTTGCAGTGAAATGTAGTAATGAAAAATTACAGTACTAATGTATATGAGTATATAAATGACCAGGTGTAGTGACTAACGTGTGAGCTTCCAGCACTTGGTAAGTAAGGGAAATTAGATCAGAAGTTCAAGGTCATTTTCAGGTAAGTTTTAAGTTGAAGCTCAGCCTGGGATATGTGAAACCTCAGATCCAAGTAGTCTCTGTGATTGCTTTGACAGTCTCTGTGAGCCCCTATGAGGCCTATGTAGTTGATTCTGTGGCTCGTGTTCTCATGGTGTCCTCAACTCCTCTGTCTCCTACAATCCTTCCTATCCTTCCTCAGAGTTCTGTGAGTTCCATCTAATGTTTGGCTGTGGGTCTCTGCATCTGCACCATTAGTTGCTGCATGAACCCTCTGAATGATGATGATTGGACTAAATTCCTAATACTTCCTAACTGCTGTGTCTTACCATTTAAGTATCAAATTTGTTTATTTTAGACTTCATTATAGTAGATAAACAAGTTCATTCATCTCATTAGTATACGAATTTGCATTCACCTATAGTAAATGGTAAGACTATATATGTTATAGAATTGTTTTAAAATAAATTTATTATTTACTATCAACAATGTTTGATTTATATACCAATTTTATAAACCTCTTATACATGGTGCTGCATAAATTTTGGGGGGTTGAAAAGTGCTAATCTGTGAAAAGTTTCAGAACCCCTACTCTAATAAAAAGCAAGGTTATATACAGTTACATATACAGAATTATATAATACAATTACGTGTATAATATACAAAGTTGTATATAAAATGTACAGTTAACAAAAAAGCAGTGTGTTCATTAAATGGCTGTAAAAGAGTTTGTATGTGTTCAATAAGAGGAAATAATACAAGGTCAGATATACTAATGTCAATATATGCAAATATCACACTTGAAAAACTTTGGCCCACAAATATGTACAATTATATTAATCTTAATTTTTTGAATAAATGAAATATGAATGCTTCTGCCAAACATCATACATATAGCCCTAACTTATAGGTTATTATTAGATTTAATGACCAAGCCATTTTAAAATTTTTGAATTACCTTGTAAAATATATAGAAAAACTACTATTGTTAAAAATGACCATATTTCTATGCTAAAAATGAAAAGAGTGGAATTAAAAATGGTCAAAAAATTCACAAGTTGGCAAAGCTAAGCAGGTGGTTGACGAGGAGGTATTGGCTGGGTGGTCTTATTTCTCTAGCTGGTGCTCTATCTGTTTCTCTGCAAAGTGACTGTTGTACATAGGTTAGATCTGTCTTTGTCTTGAGTGACACAAACTTCTGTCTCTGCTTTCCACCTCAGGCTAAGAATGCTGGTATTGTGTGAAGAGCCACCACATCTGACTCTTTACATGCGTTCCCAGGCATCCTGGTGAATGTGTTAGTTTCTAGTTCAATTTCCCCATCTGCATATAAGAATCTTTTTGGTACAATATAAATATGTTCTACAAGCTGCATGCACTCTGTCATAAGGATTTCTTTGAGCTTTGTGAATGGTAATCTGTCCGAATTTGGACACAATACAAAAAAGCCTGTTCTTGCTGAGCCCAGCCCATTTCTCAGAATCTCACACTGTATTTTGCCAACTCCCTAGGGCATTTTTAGTAGTAACTGAGAACTGTTTCTCCTGTTCCCCTCACCCTCATAGATCTGTAATGTGCAGATCCATTTCCTGACAACTCCACAGTCGCAGCTGGTGCCCTGCCATCCGTGGCTCTTCAGTTTTCTAAAGGTTTCATGTGAATCACGCCCTCAAATCAAGAAATCATCCAGGCCAGAAGCCGCAGGCTTGTTTAGATCTATGACTCAAATTCCTTTTGATGGTGCTCTTTTGAAATGATTTCCACTCTGAGCTTATTCTTTCTGCAATAGAAATCAAAGTATAATATATAGTGAACATTTCTATAACTAAAAACTGAGTACTTCATTTGTGTCAGGGATTATCTCTATACAGACAAACAAGATTCCCTTTCTGATTTCTAAGAGTTCTCAATCAGTGAATGTTTGATCTAATTGTTTTTGGTTTCTTTCATTGGCTCACAAATATTGTTAGAGCACATACTTGGATTTTTTGTCTGTTATTTATCAGGTTATCACCTATTTGATATTACTTCCTTTTAAATAAATTATTCTCATTCTCAGGTCATAGGTTAAAGTGTATTATTATTTTATATTTTACCTCAGGATCTTCTTTAAATCCAAATTTATTTAATTAGCTGCTATACTTTTATTTTATTGCTGTGGTAGCCAAATACCACAAACTTTGTGACTTGAAGTAACACATCCTTGTCAATGTCTCTTCTGTGATCTATCAGTCTAGCTTGGGTTGCTCTAGCTTGGAGGTGAAGGTGTCTTTCGCTCCTTCTTTGGGATGTTAGTGCTTTGGTGCCATCTGCAACACAAGGGCAGCATGTTGAGTGTTCTTGACTCAGTGCCGTGAGATTTTCTTCTGCAGTCACACTTCACAACTGCCCAGAAAAAGTCCCTCTTAAAGAATAGAGTAATCAGGACTAGAGATAATCCCCGTTTCTGGTAACTCAAAGCAGGGGCATAGGGACAGCAGATCAACTTCAAGGCTAGCCTGTATAGTTTCAATAATAAAATTAAAAAGGGGAGATGACCAGGTAGGTAAAGTTCTTACTGTATAAATGTAAACATCTCAATTCAATCCCCAGAACTATGTGAAAATGTAGACACGGTGGCTTTCAGTTGTAGCCCCACCACTAGGGAAACAGAGAAGAAAGGATCCCAGAGATTCATTGTCCATCCTGAAAAACCAGGTGAGTTCCAGGTCCCAGGGAGACTCAGTCTCCAGAATTCCTAAGGAATGATACTCAGTGTTGCCCTGTGGTCTTCACACATGCTTCATACAGACGCGCGTGCGCACACACACACACACACACACACACACACACACACACACACACACATACCACAAACCCCCCACACAAACACACACGAGACAAAGAGATAGAGAGTGATACAAGCACATGCAAACGCACACACAGTGAACATGTGCCACACAAGTGAAAAAATAAACAAACAAATAAAAAAAATGTAAGCTGTCTGGGTTTGTAGCCTAGAGGTAGAACACTTGCCATTTAGATTCTGCATTCATACTGTGTGCATTACTTATTTATAGTTCCACTTACAGACTTCTCAGAGAATCAGATGATATTGCCTTGAGAAACTAATTCTCATAGCTTTTCCCCTTTAAGCTAATCGAGACTACACAATTGCATGCATATACACATTTCTGAGAAGATATGTGGAGTGGTAATGTATGCAGGGATAAGAAATGCATGTGGTCTAGAGATACTGTTTGGATTTTTCATTTTATATGTGATGAAAGCCTGTGAATAGACATTAGGCCAGATTGTCAGTTTCCTAACAGTTTTCATTCTGCCCTCAATTAATTGTCCCTTATTTAAAAGTTATGAGCAAACTTCTTTGTGTAGAATGAAAATTTGCTTACTCTTTATCTGAATATGCCATTAAATTCCATATCTGCGCGCACGCACATGCGTGCGCGCGCACACACACACACACACACACACACACACACACACACACACACACACACACACACATCATTAAATCTCACATCTCAAAGAAATGTTTCCTTGGAGTCTTTTCCCCTTAACATGTACTTCCGATCTCATTTTCTGTAGCACCTTGTTATATACCTTAAATTAGCCAGTATCTTTTTATATATTCACATCACATTTTTGCAAGGTAGATAAAGGAAATTGCTCTCAAGTGATGGGATTTTTTTTTAAAAAGACTTGCTGTGTTTCAACTTAAAACACACTTTTCCCTCACAAAAACTAGTTTTATAAACATTTGCAAACAGGCAGCATAAAGGAAATTTGCTGACACAACGTAACTGCATCTATAATAGTGCAAATGATCTGACTGTAAAGAAGACAGGGGCAGAGTGGGCTATATTTCAACTTACGATCCATACGAAAAGAAGGGACTAATGGCATTTGGAAAACTAAATAATTTGAAGTGTTTGGAATATTTCTATTTCATAGACACTTGGCCAGTGTTCCAAGTAGAGTCTTGTGTCGTGTCAGTGAAACTGTGCAGATTAAGGGTCTCTGGAAAGAGAAAGAACATCTTGTGTCCTGAGAAATATATGTAACTTCCAGCTCTTTGCCTCTTCCCCAGACATAGGATCATGCCAACCTGTCTTTTCTCTCTTTCTGCAGGGCTGAGGGTTAAACTCAGGGCCCCATGTATAGTAAGTACTTCATCACTGAGACACACTCAGAGACCCCAGTTGTTTTCACCATGGTTCCATGGTTCATTATAATGTGTGTGCATATTTTATAATGTATATGTGCCCATTATATAATGCACATGTATACAAATTGTGCATATCTCATATATATTTAAGACTTGAGGCTCTTGATAGATCTTTTTATGAACAATTATGTATGGTCATGAACAATTTATGTAGCTCTAAATATTCATCTAAATTTTTACCATCTTGATTAAGATTATTGTCTGTGTGGTTTTTTAATTAGCTTTATTTGTTTAGTAAGGTTCAACAGTGCAATATTCCTTCCTCTGCAACCACTAAAATCCACATCAAATTTAGGTATTTTTGTTCTATCTATAGTCTGTCATCTATTTTCTATAATCTACTTATATATATATACTACTTATATATATAATCTACTTATATATATATACATATGTATATGTCATCTACATAATATATGTAGTCTCTATCACCAGTCAGCTGTCCATCCATCATACCCTCTTATCTACTATTTAGCATCTACATATCGTTTGTAATTATCATCTTGAACAGCAATGAATCACATATTCAACAAAATTTTATCTATCTATCTGTCTGTCTGTCTATCTATCTATCTATCTATTATCTGTCTACCTGTCATCTATCTATTTATTTGTCCATCCATCACTAAACTGATATATCTATTATTCTGTCAAAATCTACCTGTCACATATAATCTATTATCTATGTATCTTCCACACATTGTTTATTTAATGTATCATTCTCAACCATCAGTTAATATCCTACCCACCATTGTCCTATCTATCTATCTATCTATCTATCTATCTATCTATCTATCTATCTATCTATCTATCTATCTATCTATCTACCTACCTACCTACCTACCTACCTACCTACCTATCTATCTATCTATCTATCTATCTATCTATCTATCTATCTATCTATCTACCTACCTACCTACCTATCTATCTATCTATCTATCTATCTATCTATCTATCTATCTATCTATCTACCCGTTTATCCACCCATGCATTATCTTTCATCATTCTCTCTGTCATCTACCACTGTTATGTTTGGTAGAATCTCAATATTAGATTGAATACCTACCCAAGGCCAGTAATGGGTGCCTTTTTATATGTGACTGATAGTAAACAAACCATTTACCACATATCATCCCCATTTTCAGATTCTCAAAGTAACATGATGGCAAAAACTGTTTATAACTAAACTCCTAGTATCAATACATTAACTTTATAAGACACAAGTCAATAACTCTTGTGTACTTAGTCCTGTATTGTGTGTCAGGCACCTGAGTAGGTACGTACATCTATAGCAGTCTTAAGTTCTTACTACAAGTATGAGCTGAAGGCTATGCTGTTCTGTTCAAGGGTAGTAATCAAGGCGCAGAATACTTAGGAACCTGCCTAGGGAATACAGTGTGCAACTGGTGCAGGTGGACTCATCTCGGGCATGTCTGTGGAGGTTGTTTGCTTAACAGTCATGTCCAACCCATTTATATGTCTATTTTTATTTTACATTATATTTTTGTCAGCATCTACTCATTCTATTTGAGCTAATATCACACAGATCTTGAAGCGGGTCATGCTACTTTTGTCTCTGAGGGAGTTTTCTTCTACCCAAATCTCTCCATGCTTCACATTTGCCTCAGACTGGGATGGGACTCCCTGCTGTGCTTTCCCCACAAAGAATGTATCAGTTCTGGGGAGAGGATGGCTGACCACTCAGAGACATTCTCATGTATTGGGCATGGATATATTTCCCTGGGGATCCACCTTGAAGCTTTCTATGTACAGATGACATATTCCTTTCCTATGGAGCTCACTACTCGGGTAATTTCCCGTGTATAAAAGGCATATTTACTTCCTTCTCAGGGCCCTGACATGTTCAGTTCTAGAACCTTGCTTAGTGCCGACTCCTTCAGTCACAATCTTATTCTAAAAATCTTGCAAAGCTGTTTGACTCAACCATTCTTATTTTTCTAAGTTTGTAGCCAGATACTCCTTGAGAAACAATTTTAAACTATTTGAACAAGCTGATTTGAGATCATGTTTAAACAATTTATTTCAGTGTAATTATAGTGTCTGCACCTTTTCCTTTCCTGTGCTCTTTATTTTTCCAGATGTTTCAGACTCTGTGAGAAAGGTCAGGTTGTTCTCTTCCTTTATTGCCATTAGGAAGAAAACTCACAAAAAGATATCTGTTATACTATATTTAGGCAGATGCAATTATATACTCGAAAATCAAACCTTGTTTGGGACAGCCACAGAGGAAGTAATGGAGGTATTATTTAAACAGTGAAGAGACAAGCTCTTGACCCAGAGTGGAAATAAAAGTTGAAGTACTCCATTAACACTGTTTGCCCAGCTTTTGTTTCGGCACTGTTCCCGCTCCTCACGTTGTCTATCTCACTGTCAAGCTCTCAGCTTTGCAGGGATATCCTCAAAGCAGATTGTATGCACCCACAAGTCTCCATTCCCAAGCACAGGACCCAGGATAACTTGGGAGACTACTCAGCTTTTACTAAAGAAGGAACAAATTTGCCCCATTTCAGTTAGTCACTTCTAGTTTGCCACTAAACCACAGATATCACACCAAAAGTGTGAAATCGTGCAAAACGTCCTCATAGTCTCTTCATCAGTGTTGTTTGCAGAAGTAAAACAAAAGTATTGAGGAGGACAGTTGCATAGGAAAAGACACAAAACAACACATAAAGCTTATTTAATAATACAGTCAAAGTGCTCACAGATTTAGGTGCAGAAAACACCCACCCAGAATGTAACTCTCTAAGCAATTAGAAAATGACGACTTGATTTTATGTATGCCGAAGAGAGTTAAGATCTGCAGAAAGGACTTCTGAGTTCCTCTAGCAGTTAGAGAAAAATTGATTTCTGAATACCTGTCATGTCCTTGAGATGTATAGCTAAGCAATCAATAGCAATTAACTCTGAAGATATGGTTCCAGTGAGTCTTCATAGGGATAAATGGCATTTCAGTTGGAGGAGGGGATGATCCTTTGCTAACAATGTTTAACTTGGAATTTCTATACTTGATATAGTTTAATCAAATTAAACCAGAACCAGTATAATTTACTTAATGTATATCAGCTCTACACTGGGGTGCTACAAAAGAAGAAGCAGTTAAGGCAAGACACAGATTTTTAGTTTACCTTTTCGTATGCATTTTGACTTATTTAAGTAGAGATAGAGAGCTGGTATTAAATATGCAGAATGATTAGTTGTTCTTTTGAAATAATAGCTCAATGATTCTTGAGAAAACTCATAAATATATTGGCACTTATAGAACAACTTCATGGCATCGTTGAAGGTATAAACCATCCTCAACACATAGCTCATAATTTTATTTAGTGACATCATGTGGCCCACTAATAAACAAGTTCTTTTAAGTCAAGATGGCCTCCATTTCGGGATCTCCTCTACAAAGGGAACATATGCTCCGAGACTGACGTTTTTGATCTCTGACATGACTCTCAAAATGTTTTACATGGATTTCTGGGTTTGTCATGCATAGTTACTGAAGTCTATTCAACTATTCCACATCCTGAAAAACTCTGAAATCAGGAACATTTCTGACTGCAGACATTTCTGTTAAGAGATATTCATCACAGTGCCTGACTGATATGGGGTGGAGAAGGAGAAAGGCAGGACCAGAATGTCGTTCCTATTGACAAACTCTTTAAAGTCAAGTTTACCTTCTGTCAGATAGGGTTACTCCTGACCTTCACATCGCTGATGCTAATTGGATGCAGATGTGACAGTGACTTCTGTGCACTCTCTACCTTGTGATGTTATTAAGACTCCCCCATGTCACTTCCAAGTGAAGTCCACCAGAATTAAAGTCTTCTAAGTCTGGAATGGCTCAGACAAACCATTGATTACTGACTACCGATTCTTAGGTTATATCTGTGGAAGTGTAGTTATATTTGAAGGAGTCTCACCAAATCACCTGGCATGTGTGGCTGTTCTTTAATATTAATCAATATAGGAGTAAATTCCACTTCATAGAGTATAGCTTCAAAATTATTCACTTTCATAGATGTAAATTCTCTTAGTACTGTCATTTATAGTCTAGCCACTGCAATGAGTGAATTAACAGTGCCAACACCTGAGCTATTTCTTAGATGACCATCTTTAGCAGCTGTTCTGATCTTGGTTTCTAATCTAGGGTCACCTAGATTCCCATTCATTTCTTTTCAGGGACACTCATTCTCTATGAAGTATGCTAAGGGGACTCCCATCATTAAAATTTAAAGGAGGGAGGCCTGGTAAAGAGAACTTTAAAACAGTTGTGTTATGTTTCTTTTCTGTTTGATCTTGCAAGGGTTCAAATCTTAAATCTACCTTCTCGAGATACTTTTGCCAGCTTTCTTGGTGTGAATGCTCCACAACTGGAATTGGGTTTTAGGAGACTGGGAGATTACGTTGCTGCTTTGGATTTGATGATACAGTACTTATTGGCAGTTCTGGAAAATTTTTGGGAATTTCTGTAGTAGTAGAAAAGATGAGTGATTCTCAGCTCCAGTGGTATGGTTAGAAAAAGACTTCTTAGTATTTCCTATTCAGGTCCACATGAGGCAGTTGGTGGGTGTTGAACTGGCTGCACAGCATTTCCGAATGGAGAAACAAGTACAGAGGCTCATGAGTTCTGGCCTAGAAATAGTACCAGGCCTGACTTCATCTTTTTTCTGCTTATGTCTTTCAAAGCAATACACTCTATTAACCTCCCCACTTCAGATAGGCACGTCAAATGCCTTAGGAATAATGTGATTTGTATTTTATGTACTAAGATTTATTCTATTTCATGTGTGAATGTTTTGCCTGTATGTGTGTGTATGTACGATGTGTGTGAACTCCAGTACACATGGCATTCAGAAGACAGTCTTGAATTTCCTATAAGTGTATTTACAGATGATTTTGAGCCACCATCTATGTGTTGGGAACTGACTCCATATGCCCCCTGCAAGAGCAACACATACTCTCAACCACTGAACCATCTCTCTAGTGTTGAATTATATTTTCTTTGATTAATTGATAAAGACATTAGCTTTGCGTTTATTAGATAAAAATAATGTTAGACACTAGTGTATGGGAATATGAGCAAAGACAAAGAATAAGCATGGCAAATGTTTGTTTATATCTGAGACTGAATAGCAGCTACACATTCTCTTGAGGTGTTCATATCGGTAAAGCAAACAGAAGAACAATGTAACTACTGTTGGTTTTCTTAGTGCTAATACCTAACTTTTGCCATTGAGATGTGAACTTGAAAGAGAGAATACCTTCCTTATTTTTATTTTATTTTATGTATTCCCAGAAGCTAACAATGGAACCGTGATTTTGTTTCCTTTTTCTAATAACTCTCAGACTTAGTAGTAATTCCTGTTTACAGAGAGTTAATTACTATTTAAGAATATTCGGTGTCTTCTCATTGACCCTACAATAAATTCTCTAGTGTGGTTCACAAGATCTTCAACTTTAGAGCGCATTTCTAACTTCAGTTTTCTTCTTGATCATATCCTTCCACTTTTTGCTCACTTGGGCACGACATTTCACAGTGCTGTCAGACAGGTAAACAACTCTCACTCTTGAGCATTCTAATATATATCTTATTTTTAATTTTTTTTGTTACTGAAATCAAATACATAAAACATAAAAGTTTCTCATAACACATACATATAAATTGCAGCATGAAAATAAGAGGAAATGGTCTGGGATGGTAACTCAGGCAGTGCAATGCTTCTCAGACAAGCATAAAAGCCTGTGGTTGATCATATACAGGTAGGTGCACATGCACCTGCACACACACACACACGCACACACGCACACACGCACACACACACACACACACACACACACACACACACACACACACACACACACACACATCTATTGTCCCAGTTGGTTTATCACCTCATTTTATGGAAAATAGTCTCTTCTTCATTTTGTTATCATTTCCCAAAATATTTATTCATTAGTTTTAAATTGACATTTACTACATTTATTGATTGTGTGTGTGTATGTGTGTGTGCACATGTGTGTGTGTGCCTTAGCACACATATTCTATGACCTGCATGTGAAGGTCAGAGGACAATGTGTGGGAATTTTTTCCTTCTACCATGTGGGGTTTTGGGCTCAAAATCAGGCCATCAGACTGTAGGCAAGAGTTTTATTCTGCTAGCCATCTCATTGGCTTTTCAAATTTTAAGGATTTTATTCCTCAAAATTTCCAGATGGTTTCATTTGTCTCTGACATCTTTGTATGTAGCCATGAGTTACTCTTCGTTGCCTTCTCATAGGACTTAGTGCATATATTTAATTGCACAACAGCATGTTTAATGAGACCTTTAAACATGTGTATTTCTTAGGCTAAAGAACACAGGTATGTCTGCATCTTGCATATCCCAGACTTCTTATTTTTGTATACTTTCTGATCTTGTTTATAAACCTTACCATCATTGCCACCAACCCCTAACAAGATTATATAAAGAGGATTCTAGACTTTCCAGAGGGCTTGTTTGACACAAGAAATTCAATGAAAAGTGATTATGTTATAGAACTAGAAGAAGAGCTTCAGAATATTATATCACTTTTGGGAAAGATAAAAAAGGAGAATTCTTCTCTAAATCATTGAGGGTGTGTGATAGTTATTTTGTGTCTGTGGGGCTGAACCATGGTATCCAGAAATGCAGTAAAATATTTTGAGTGTTTTTTAAAAGATGTTTGGAATGATATTAACATCCCAATCAGTAAATAAATTGCTCTCTAGAATGTGGGTAGGCATCAACCAACCAGCTAAAGGCATGGACGGAGCTCCTATTGGTGTAAGGGATTCTGCTGGCAGACAGCCTTCAGTTTGGAAGAGTGGGTTGAACTCTTCTGGAGCTCTAGCCAGACAGTGCACTGTGAAAATGTTGGAGTCTCTGAAGCTAGTAGGTTTCTTTTCTAGAACTCAAACTGGTAGAAGGCACATTGACAGACTGTGTCTGAAAGCCAGGAGGATTCATGTTCCTTTCACCCTGTCCATACTGGCTGAGCTTCACTTACAATCTCTCTCTCAGAACAACAAGGAAAGACAGATTAATGGGCTCTGGAGAGAGAATGCCACATTGCTACTGAAGATTTATGCTGTCAATGAATAAAAGACTAAGCCTTGCTACTTTACTGTAACATTCTCAAGGCAGAAAGCTGCCTAGGGTTACTCATCACGGCAAAAGTGAGCAGACAGGGCAAGGATCTTGTAGTGAGTGTTTGACATTTCTAAGATTTGTCTCAGAGGTCTGTTTCCTGTTGCGGGCTACTCTGGAGGGAGTGTATACAAGCAGCTGCAAGTGTTGTGTCATGTTGTCAATGTGTAGATCCTCAAGACCTTCATCCAACAAGCTCACGATGCCTACTATGCAAGTTGTATGGCACAGGGTAGATGGAATCATTGTTCAAAAGGCATTTTCTTCTCTTATTTTTTTCTAGCTCCTTAGAGCTAAATGGACCAGAGTCAGTATGAGGAGAAGGAGATAAAGGAAAATATCCCTTACCCTGCAGTAGACTGTCTCCACAGCCTTACTCTAGTCAGAGGGTGGGAAGATAAGGTTTTTATTGGATATTATGAAGTTAGCAAACTGAAGAGTTAGGGACAATTCCAAAACAGACCAATGACTCTTCTGACAACAAGGATACATTCAGAAATGTTACTTATTCACCCTAGACTCAATAAACAATTCTTTAAAAGGAATCATGGACACACTGACAGTTTATTGTGGCTAAAGCGTACCTTAAGATAAATTATAAGGGAATTTCATGAAGAAGGTGTTATAAAATGGTCCATATCTCTGACCTACAAAGCTTACAAGCTACAATGTCAACTTGCTTGGTAGGATGTCCCCACTGATGTAAGGATAGCCCGACTGTTATTGGGGTAATAACTCACTCTCAATTAGATTTGGGGCTCATTCCACAGGGGAGACTATATGCCTAGCTCTGTGACCCTGGTTAGAAACCCATGACTGAAGAAGCCATTGGCCCTAATAGGGAACCTACTACTGTTGTTTAATGAAATTGATTTGGCACAAAATTGCCTTTTAATTGTTTATTTTATAACCGCAGAGGAAGGATACTTTTAGCCTTTATCAGAGAAGCTTCCATTTTTAGCAAAAGCACTGAATTCAGAGATACTTAGAATAGATGACAATTGACTGCTTAGTGTAAATGGTAAATTTACATCACCCCCGTTAAGGCTCAGGGGACATTGTTGAAGAGGAAAATAATGTAAGAGACAGAATATAGGGAGAATGGCTATGAAATATTATCTTCAGGGTATGATACAACCATTGCAAACATGATCTCACAGTCATGTTTTCAGAGATCTTATCAAGAATAAGCCTATCAACAGTTAATCATGGGTTTGGAAGAGATTCGTGAGACTTTACCCTTCTTTGCTTACTCCAGACAACTGGGATAGATATCCAATTACATGCTCTACCAGCTGTCAATGGATAATTCTGCACCCATATCACACAAAAGGCCCTGTGGTGAATGATCAAGGAAAACCTACACATAATGAAGAGAAAGAGAAATCAATTTCACCAAGACCAGCACTGGAGAGACATGTTAGTCTTCTGTGGGTAACAAAACTATCTAGGCCTTACTTTAAAGAAAAGACAACTTGTTATATTCAATGTTGCTTTTTTGTCTATCACAACTTAAAATAATTTGTGGCCAGAGTCATGCAGTGAATGGCACGAAATTAATAACCTAAAAGCTTTGCAAGATGATTAGAGTGGTGGTACCTTGTAAAGCTTCTTTTAGGTCAGCTATAATTCAATATGTAAGGCCTCATTTCTGGCTGAGGAACTTACAACAGAAGGCTACTGGGAAGAAGAGTCAGTTTCCTTCAGTGATGTGACCCACTGTAGCCGGTCTAGGGTCCACTGGAGGGCCCTTTACTCATGCATGAACAGTCAGCATTAATTGGAATGAAGGTGACATGAATTGGGAGGAGGATGCTTGTGTGGACCTGGAAAGAGTTGGAGAGGAGGAGCAGAAATTTCATGTATGAAATTACCAAATAGCTTTTAAGTACATAAACAGTTTTCTGTTACTTTTAATAAAAATGTATAATAATAGCTCAGGAACAAAGAAGATGTTTTATGACCAACATCTATGTATGAATAATGACCTTTTAAAAATAAAATTACTTCAATAAAATAAAATAAAAATAAAATTACTTCAAGATAGTTTTAGATTTACAGTAAGGTTGTGAAGAGTTTTATCTCTCATTAACCTTCGAGATTTGTATATTTTTATATAAATTAACTAATATACATAGGTATTATTAAAATCTACCCATAAACTATTAATATTTCCTTAGTTTTGGCCCTATAGTCCTTTTCTATTCTAGAATCAAATCCAAGTTGTCACATTGTTTTTAATTGTCATATTCCTTTGGATTCCTCCTGACTATGACAAATCTTCTCTTTATCCTATTTTACTTTAAGGACAGTACTCAGGAGTGTGAATCAGCTACTGTGTACAGTGTCCTTCATGTGGATTTCTCTGTTTTCTTGTGATCAAACTTGGGGCATGCAGTTTTAGGAGAAGCATAGAGGTAAAGTGCCATTTTTATCATAGAGTAGTGTCAAGGCTGCATACTATCAGCTATCAGCATGATTACCTGCATTGACTGTGAGCACCTGTAAACAGCTGTGCTGTCAACTTTCTCCAATGCCACACTACTCTCTGAAAGAAAGTCAGTATGCACAGTGCATGTCGAGTAGGGGAGTTTTATGCTCCGTCCTCTAAAGGTTGTAGTTAATTAACTATTTAAATTATTGGGAATTTTTCCATATGATAGAATCATCTATCCTTTCTTTAATAATTTATTAATATAAGTATTTATTTATGTATTTGTGTTGTATTTTACATTATGTTCCATTATAGCTTTATTGATTAGATTGTTCAAGCTGTTCCGATTTTAGCCCCAGGTGACTGTTTCATTCCTATCTGTGTCCTTTTGACATAATCACATGGGTTTTCTTAAATATTTCCTTAATTTCTTCTATTATAAGAACCCACTAGGCTAATATTATATATTCCTTTCCTTAACTATTTATTTAAAACCTTGATTTCCTTTATTGAAGAATGGTAGTAGAAATCAAGAAATTTATTCTGGGGAATTGATGACTATTGGGCTGTAACTGATTTTAATTTTTTTTCTCACAGAAAGTCAAGGAGATGCATATGTGTATATACAAACTTCTGACTACAGAAATATGTATTTCCTTATACCTATATAAATCTATACATAAATACAAATCTTCATCTCTAATTCAAAACATTTTCCCTGATGCTGGGAATGCCTACTCAAATAGTAGGAAAGTAAACTCTGACCCTTGGCAATTAAATGACTTAAATTGTCCAATTCCAGTAAAGTGATTTTGGAATTGCTAACCTAAATTTCCCACAGGAAGCTACTTTACTAAAGAGATAGTGGATGGTATGAAGAATTCCTTTGGTGTTTGGCTTATAAGTCACGATGCTTTTTCTAGAGTTACTGGAGGTCAATGCCTCTTCCCACCGCCCCTCTGATGAGATTATTTCCATGTGTGTGTGAAAGAATAGATGTTTTATCAAAGTCTTCTGACATATCGAGAACTCAGAAATAATATTTCCTCAAGATTTTTACATTAAGTAAGGTTCACTCTTTGTATGTCAAATTTTTTGGTTCCTGACAAATGCAAGTATCATGTAGCCACTACTACAGCATCAAACAGAAAGTCTATTTACTGCCCTCGCAAATATTATGCACATCACTGTATACCTCTATCTCTTCTATAACTTGTCATGATTATCAGCTTGATAGGTTTGCTTTTCTTCAATGCTTAATAATGGAATATTACAATATGTAGCCCTTCAAAGGGTTTTCCAAATCTAGCAATATAGACTATGCCCCTCTTCTGAATTTTACTTTAAATAATGGAACTCTTTAGATTTTTCCACATCCAAGTTTCAGGAGAAGGTCTATGTTGGATGTACTGACTATGGTGTGTAGTCTGTATCAGATATCCATAGTTCAGTTTTGCAAACATAATTTCTGCATTTCTCAGTCGTTTATCAGTCCTGGAAGGCTGAGATGTATAGAGTCAATGGTGGTCTCCTTTGTTTCTTTGCTTTCATTTCATTAAGCCAGTGAGCAGCCCTGCAGGAAATGAGAGGATGGGGTACAGAGAAAGGATAAGGGCTATGATTTTGCTCTCTTGCTTCCTTTTGGTTGGTGTCAGTTTCACTACCTTAACATGAAGTTTGCAGAACAGAGCTTCATAGGACCTTTCACTTGGTTTTTGCCCATCACTCTACTCTGTCTTCTTGTCTTCTGTAGACAGTAACAGTTCGGTGACACCACCATATTCTTAAGTCATGTCTAACCCTTTGTAAATTATTTTTTTTATTAAACTTGTTCTAAATTATATTATTTTGAATACGCCAGGACTTTCTTGTTATAATCCTAATGCATCCCTTGATTCTTTCCTAATATGGTTACCCCATAGGTTTAAGGACAGAAATCACAAGATCATATCAATAGAGACAAAAAAAAATCGACATAGTTCACCACTTCATGATAAAGGTCACAAAACTAGGAGGAGAATGGATGTATCTCAGTATGATAATAGGTAAGTATGGCAGATTTATCAATTGTTATGAGGAAAATATTAAAACATTTCCTTTAAAATCTAGAACAAGATAAGGATGAATACCCTCTTAACTCTTATTTGACATAATAAACTAGGTATTCACTATAAGCAAAGAAGAATAACAAAAGGGATACAGATAAAAATGAATGATCAAATTATTTCTATATGCAGATGACATGATCATTTACTGCAAAGACCCTAAAGAGTCCACAAGAAAGCCCTTAGACATGATAAGCACTTTTAGTAAAGTAACAGGACACAAAATCAATATACAAATCTCACAGATATTCACTAATAACAAACTTTAGAAGAAGGAAATCAGGGGAAATAATTCCTTTCACAATAGGTTAAAAAAAAAAATACACCTACCTAGAGAGATACCTTAGTGGGTAAATGTTACATTGAAATTTCTGGCCCAGCTAGCCAGAGGTCCAGCCCATAGACCTGCAGTCCCAGATCGCTTAGCTACCCACTGCTGATTAGGGCCCCCAAAATGACTCAGACACTTACATTAATTTCATGCTGTTTGGCCAATGGCTTAGGCACATTACGAGCTAGCTCTTTCATCTTAACTCAACATATTTTCATTAATCTGTCCTGTTACATGTCCCGTGGCTCACCTGTGGTCCTTACATGTTGCCCCTTTGGGGATCTGGCTCAAACACTCTCTGATTCTGCCTTTTTTCTTGTACCTGTGCTCCAATTCCTCCTCCTACCTTTACAGTGTCTGTCATGACCAAAACAGTTCTTTATTCACAACATATAGAAAGACATTCTCATATAACCTCCCCATTTCTGTCTCATTAATAAGGAAAGTTTCAATTTTAACATAGAAAAATTACATATAACAAGAATTACAGTTATATCTAGTCTATTTGTATTTAACAAAATTAAAGAAAATACTCTATTCTCTACCTTATCCTTGTGGATCTAAAGTTTCATATCCAATATACTTTTTAAAATAACTACGTAAAACTATACCTATAACTATCTAATCTTCAGCTACATCAAAGACCAAAGAAGGTTATATTACCTGAGTAAACAGGAAGTGAAAGCAACTTCCAAAGTCTGGTAATGACAGAGATGACAGCTATCTGCCTGGACAGTCACCCAAAATTCCTTTACAAAGTTGGGGTATTCATCTTAAGCCTGCAGGCCTAGAGTCTCTTTTCATTTCAGTGAAGCAGGAAATCTGAAGGACTGTACTGCCCAATCTGGTACAGTTCATCATTCACTTCTTCTTGTGTCCTGAAGAATGTTTGACAGTTTTCTCTGCAAAGCAGGAACCTGAATGACCATCTCAGCTTGTTCTGCCAAAGTTCAGAGGTCACCTTCTTATGAAACCTGCATGCCCAGTTTAAAAGCATACTGTCAAGCAATCAGCAGAAGAATAGGTTCTTGTCTAGTAGCTAATGGTCACCACAAAGAAAGTAAATTTCATATGGAGTTTCTTCAATGCCCATTTTTCTCTTGAAGTAGATTAGTGCTGCCAGGTGCAGATCTGTCTCACTGTCCAGAAAAGTCTAAGTTTCTAAAGTATTTTAAATGCCATATTCTGTAGGTCTTAGAAGTGTTTGAAGATTACCTATCCAATTGAAATATATCTTTGTATACCTAAAAATCTAACATGCATTTTTTAATTATACATTACAATTTTAAATCAGTTACATAAACATCATACCTTAAACAAGAGTAGAAAAATACATACATAAGAGAATTGACCTTAAATTTGTATCAATAAACCAAAGTCCATGCCAATTTAAAATATTTCAAGATTAACAGCTGATTTTTTTGGGATTAAAATAAATTCAATAACTTATTTTTTTTAATCACTCATATACCATATCCCCCTTTTCTTCTTAGAAAGAGATTAATTATGATCATTAACCACTTATAATAAAAGCAAACATTTATAAACAATATTCTGGGAATTTGGACGTAGCATTTTAGTACTACTTCCTGCTGATTAAGGGGTGTTGGTAATCTTTGAGGGTCCTGAGGCTGGATCATCCTAGCCTATTACAGCATTCCCAGCAGAGAGTTTTCAGGTGGTCTTGGCTGATGAAACCATAATAGCCTGGAGGCAATCCACAGGTTCTCATCTTCTGTGGAGACAAAAGCAGAACATCTCTTCCAAATTAATATATACTTAGACCCAAATTTCAAAGTCAAGATTCCTTTAAAATATATATTCTTGTTTAACTTGGCAACCTTTGTGATCAATTGTCTTTCTGCAGTTAGCTCATTCAGAGTTAAATTAAAATAAAACACAATAATAACCATAATCCAGATTTTGTGTCTATTTTCCATGTTTACATGGCTTATCATATTTTTATTACTCATTTCTTTTTTTTAGGGACTTACTCTACCCTCTCTATTTTCTTTCTGAAGCCTATGTACATTTTACACACACTGAACTGGTTTACAGGTTTTTTTTCCATCTGAATCTGTTTTATTGTGAATCCTTAATCATTTTCCAACCAGAAGAGCTTTTAAAATGCTAGCTTTCTTTTAAAGAGCCACATAGATTTTGCAGATACACTGACTCAGGAAGTTCTCTTAAAGGGGCTGTGTCTCTGTCCGCGGCCAACAAACAGTGCAGACCCAAGAACTGCTGCTACCAAAAAGCTGTCTTTGACCCTGTTCCCCTTTTATTCAATATAAACAGAAATCTTAAATCAAACACATGTTACTGAGTCTTCTGTGAGACTTTGGGAACTGGCTTTGTTCTAGTTTACACTCTCTGCAGTGAGTAAGCACCATTTTGTCTGTGGCCCAGATGCCATGCTATAACTGTACAATGACCCACTTCGGAAACACAACTCAGAAGCTACTTTTGGTTCTTTTTCTGTGCTCTAGAATCATTTTAGAGCTTTCTTTCTCAGTGGTTATGTGGGTATTCGACCCATGTTGGGATGCCATCTGTTCCATTGAGATTTCTGGCTTGGCTAGCCAGAGGTCCAGACCCACAGACCTGTAGTCCCAGACTGCTTAGCTGCCTGCTGTTGGTTCGGCCCCCCAAATGACTCAGACACTTATATTAATTTCATGCTGTTTGGCCAATGGCTCAGGCACATTGCTAGCTAGATCTTACATCTTAACTCAACCCATTTCCATTAATCTGTCCTACTGCATGGCCCATGGTTCACCTGTGTTCATTGTTGGTCCTTTGGGCATCTGTCTCTGTCTCTGACTCCACCCTCTTTCTCATACCTATACTCTGATTCCTGTGCCTACCTCTACAGTGTCTGCTATGGCCCAAACAGTCCTTTATTCACAACAACAGAAAGACTTCCATATCAGGTAAAGACACTTACTGCTAAACCTGATGATCTGAATTTGATTCACAGGACCAAATGGTGAAAGGAGAAAACCACATACTGAAGTTTCTTTTTCATCTCCATTCATGGACTTTATGTGTATGTCCTCATGCATACATACATAAATGAATAATGTAATTATATCTTATATGTTTATATGCATATGCCTAGGAATAAAGCTAACCACGGAGATGAAAGATGAGTGACATTGAAGGAAGCACTCAAAGGTGGAAAGAGCACTCATGGATTAATATTGAGAAAATTGCTGAGAGAGTCTTACAATGCACTTTCCATCAAAATTCCAATTAAATTACCCACAAAACTATAAAAATCATGAAGAAGTACAAAAGATTCTGAATAACCACTTCTAAGTAAGGGAGAGCAATGCTGAAAAAAATCAGTGTTTGATCTCAAATCATACTGTCCAGACAAAGTAACACATGGTGTAATGCTGGCTCAAAAGACCAAGCACAGACCAGTAGATTGGAATGGAGGGCCCAGAAATCATCTTACACAACTATAGCTAGGCAATTTCTTGAGAAACATGTTAAAAATGCACATGAGGAAAATGGCAGACTCTTCAACAAATGGACCAGGGAAACTTGATATCTATATGTAAAAAAAGTGAGATCAGGAACCCACCTCTCAGTATGAACAAAAATTATTTCAAAAATAGATCGAAGACCTTAATAAATGATCTAATTGTTGAAGCATGTATAGAGGAATGCAGTGAAAACACTTGAAGGTATCATCACAGGCAAGAACTTTCTGAAAATACCTCTAATAGCACACAAGTAACCCTAAGAATTGACAAATGTTATTATATGTGATCAAAAAGCTCTGCACAA